>CM045734.1:26843563-26998563 GCA_024760905.1 Plotosus lineatus | reverse complement strand
CTCAGTATTCATCTTTATCTTTCACTTGATCCAAGGTGGGGTTGAGGGGCAGCAACCTCAGCAGTGAGACTCAGATGTCCCTCTCCTCAGTCACGCCTTCATTTTACATGTAACAACTGAAGGTTATAATTTGTTTACACCAATATAAATACTGTAAATGTTTAGAATATAATACCCAGGAACATTTAAAAAAAAAGCAAGCTAAAAGATTGTAATGCTGTGTTAAAAAATGTAAAAATTGGTCATGCATGCTCCAATATGTTATCTTTTGTATCTCAGTTTTTTGTGTGTGTGTGTGTGTGTGTGTGTGTGTGTGTGTGTGTGTGTGTGTGTGTGTGTGTGTGTGTGTGTGTGTGTGTAAATTACACGTTAATAGTTATATTTTAAACCTGTAATATAATCTGACCACATTTGACAGGCATTATCTTATGGTCAGACACCAAAAGACATAGAGATGTCTTTCTACCAAGAGAGTGATAATAAAATGTGATCCAGCAGGTATGAGACTGTTATCTTGTGACAGCTTGTTTGGTAACGTGTTCTGCTTTCTATTCTCTTGGGAGCTTTTTTCTGACAAATAAAGACAGGTCTCTAAGTGTGAAGAATAAAAAACAAGAAATAGAGAGATAATGAGAGAGGAGACAGCAAGAGAAGAAGTCAGAGAGCTGACACTGAATGAAAGTGATAATCAGAACATAGCATAGTGACGTTAGAAATCTGCACATTGACAAGAATAAAAAGTCAATGCCGACAGCTATGTCCTGAAGGTATGCCTCATCCTAATTGTCTGAAATGAGAAACTAAAATTGCTGGTAAAAAAGTCAAGTCAGTAAGCAGATAAGTAAGATAAATAATTGACACTAACAATAAACAATAAAATAAACATGAAGGATTAAGAGGAATGAACTGTTTTCAGGCAGTTCTTGCAAAAATCAATCAAAAGGTATCTCTAAAAAAAGTGTGTGTGTGTGTGTGTGTGTGTGTGTGTGTGTGTGTGTGTGTGTGTGTGTGTGTGTGTGTGTGTGTGTGTGTGAGTGTTTCATATGTGCTGAGTGGGAGTGGAATAAATGTTTTATACTATACCGTTGAATTTTAAGAAATATACTCGATAGTATTTTTTCCTTTCCATGTAAGTGACTGAAGATTGAAGATACTAGCATTGATTGTACTCCTGACAATATCTAGCAACACCTCGAGGTTGTATAGTAAAATCTCCTGCAAACATTGAGCTTCACAAAACAAGCCAATGAAGAGCAAGCAAGCCAATGAAGCCGCACTTGTAAAGGAAAATTGAAACCTTAACCAGAACAGTTCTTTTTCATAAAATTAGTCTTGGGGGGGGGGGGGGGGGGGACTATGTATGTATGTATGAATGGATCGATGGGTGGATAGATGGATGGGATGAATGAAATGCCGGTTAGTGTTAACTTAAAGCAGATTAGCCAAATCTGAGTTTCAAGTATACAAATCATATTTTTTTCTATCTCGGCACCCTGTCATATGCTTTCTCCAGATCCACAAAGGCATAATGCAGCTGCCTCTGGCCTTCTCTGTACTTCTCTATTAAGATCCTCAAAGCAAACACTGCATCTGTGGTGCTCTTTCTTGGTATGAAACCAAACTGTTGTTCTGACCTCTGCCTTTAGTCTAGCTTCCACTATTCTTTCCCATAACTTCATCGTATGGCTCATCAACTTTATCCCTTTGTAGTTGCCACAACTCTACATGTCTCCCTTGTTCTTAAAAATGGGTACTAGCACACCTCTCCTCCATTCCTCTGGCATCCTCTCACTCTCTAAGACCTTGTTTAATATTCTTGACAGAAAATCTACTGCTACCTCTCCACGACACTGCTATACTTCCACCGGTATGTCATCAGGACCAACTGCCTTTCCACTCTTCATCCTCTTCAATGCTCTCCTCACTTCAACCTTACTAATCTTTGCTACTTCCTGGTCCTGAATAGTCACCTCTTCTACTCTTTTCTCTCTCTCTCATTTTCCTCATTCATCAGCTCTTTAAAGTACTCTTTCCATCTTCCCAGCACACTTCTGTCATCAGTCAATACATTTCCTACCCTGTCCTTAATCACTCTAACTTGCTGCACATCCTTTCCATCTCTATTTATCTGCTGTGCCAACCTGTATAAATCATTTTTCCCCCCTCCTTACTGCCCAGCTTAGCATCCAAGACATTATATGCCCTCTGTTTGGCCTTTGACACCACTACCTTCGCCTTACGCTGTGTCTCCCTGTACTAGCTGTACTCCTCTTCGGTCCTCTCTATGTCCCATTCTTCTTAGCTAACCTCTTCCTTTTTACACACTCCTGCACTTCCTCATTCACCACCAAGTCTACTGTCCTTCCAAGGGACACACCAAGAACTCTCCTACTTGTCTCCCTGATCACATTAGCTGTAGTTGTCCAGTCATCTGCAAGCACTTCCTGTCCACCCAAAGCCTGTTTCAACTCCTCCTTGCAGACTACACGACACTCTTCCTTTTTCAGCTTCCACCACTTTGTCTTCTGCTCTGCCTTTGCCTTCTTCACCTTTCTCACCATCAACATCATCCTGCACACCACCATCCTATGCTGTTTGGCAAAACTCTCACCCGCTACTACTTTGCAGTCACTGACTTCCTTCAAATTACATTGCCTACACAAGATGCAGTCTACCTGTGTGCCTCTACCTCCACTTTTATAAGTCACCCTATGCTCCTGTCTCTTCTGGAAGAAAGTATTCACCACAGCCATGTCCATCCTTTTTGCAAAATCTATCAACATCTGTCCTTCTGTGTTCCTGTCCTGGATACCAAACCTGCCCATCACTTCCTCGTCACCTCTGTTGCCTGCACCAGCATGTCCATTGAAGTCTGCCCCAATGACCATTCTTTCACCTCTGAGGGTACTCTGTATCACTTCAACTAACTCACTCCAGAATCTATCCTTCTCTTTTAGCTCACATCCTGCTTGTGGGGCATAAGCACTAACAACATTGAACATCACACCTTCAATTTCTAACTTGAGACTCATCACTCTGTCTGACACTCTTTTCACTTCTAGAACATTCCTGACAAACCCCCTCCTTAAAGATGACTCTGTCTCCATTTCTCTCCCCATCCACACCATGACAAAACAGCTTAAACCTTGCTACTAAGCTTGTAGCCTTGCTACCTTTCCACCTGGTCTCCTGAACACACAGTATGTCCACCTTCCTCCTCTGCATCATGTCAGCCAGCTCTCTACCTTTTTCTGTCATAGTTATATATAACGAACATTTTTACATCTAAAACGCCTGCGTTCCAAGGCTCCCAAGACTTCCCTATAAACCCTTTGAAATATGCATGAAATATGTGTTAAAAGTAAAAGAAAATTATTTATTAAATCATTTAAATATTTTATTCACATATTAAACCATTTTATTAACATATTTATTAATTAAACCATTATTGAACAGGTTTAATAACGTACATACACACAACACTGTTTCTCTCTCTCTATCTCTCTCTCTCTCTCTCTCTCTCTCTCTCTCTCTCTCTCTCACACACACACACACACACACACACACACACACACAGACAAACACACAGAATACACATACAGAATATACACACGACACAGGAGCATTTTAAGATGGGGAATTCAAAGTGCATTGACAGATTGGAGGTCCAAACTCAACTTTAACTTGATTCCTTGAGGGATCAGAGGTCCAGATGAGCCGTGTTTTGCTCACATTCGGCGAGCGAACCACATTTACTAAACATTTACTGAATTAAACAACTTAAAAAACTAAACTAAAAACTAAAGAGTTAAGCCTCCTTTCATCTCTGACTGACTCTGTCGACAGTCTCTCTCTCTCTCTCTCTCTCTCTCTCTCTCTCTCTCTCTCTCTCTCTCTCTCTCTCTCTCTCTCTCTCTCTTTCTCTCTGTCACACACACACACACACAAAATTCTCTCTCTATGGCTCCGCCCACACGCAACAAGTAGCTGACGGAACAATTCTATTTAAATGTTTAAATGGACAGGATGATGTATTTAAAGCAGAATTACAGTACCTGTTTGAAAGATCAGAGATCCTGATTGAATATTAACTTCCTTTCTTGCGACATCGGAGGTCTTGTTTCACGGAGCACTCTGTTTCCATGCTTCTTCTGCTTCAATATCATGCCGAAATAATCGCCTCCATCACTGTATTTCCGCTTTAAGGTCTCCTTCTGTTTCAATATCGTCCTGATTATAGAAAGGTTTTGAAATATAACGCTGCAATGATCTCAAAACAAGCATCCGTCCTGCTTTGCAGAAAGCGCCAGGGTGGGGTCTTGGTCCCCATTAATTGTGGAAAGTGAGGGATCCCAGTCATTATGGCATCTTTAATGGCATGTCTCAGTCCTCTCACACAAGGAATGACATAGCTTGATGTTACAGCTTTCTCTGCCTAACAGTGGTCTGTGACCTCCTCAAAGGGTTCTAAAACCTCACAAAGTGCCTGAATGATTTTGAGTTCGTATGGTGATAGCTGAATTGGGCAGTGGAGCTCAGCAAAGACATCATTTGGAATGACCTAAGCATCTTCAATTAGCTATTCTAGCGTGTGACATTGGCAGGTTGAAGTTTGTGCATTCCCTCCAGGGCCTCTGCAGCATGAGTGGATTTGTAACAAAATGCAACTAGCTTCTGAACCTTGCCTAGAAGGCTTTTTATGGAGGCAGTATCATCCAAAGCGTAACACAGTACCAGTTGGAGAGTGTGGGTAAAACATGGTAGTCTCTCAGGTGGAAAGTACATCATTTCATCATCTACATTGACCACCTCTACACTGGCATCATCAGCCTCCTCATCTTCTCCATCACTCTCACTGTCACTCACATGCACTGGTGAAAAAAGAGTGAAGGCCTTTATCATGTTGGAGGCATTCTCCGTTATGATGAAAGACACTTTGCTCTGAATGTTGTAACTGCACTGTACTTGGTCATAAACCTGGCAAATATTTTCCACCGTGTGTCTACCTTTAAAATGCTGACAGCTCAGCATCACACTCTGCAGGTTGTAATCATGCATGAAATGGCCAGGCATTCCTAAAAATGAACTCATGGATCTGTTAGACCATAAGTCAATCGTTAGGCAAATATGGCCAGCATTTGTCATGGCATTTATCAGATGGTCCTTTACAGCTTTTGCACGCTGTGGTATGAGGCTATCTCTGAGAGCTCTTCGATTAGGAAGCGTAAATGCTGGTTGTGCAAGCTGGAACATCCCAATGAAGTCCTTATGTTCAACTGTAGGGAGGGGAAGGAGGCCATTGGAAATCAGACAAACAATGCTATTTGTCAGAGCCATTTGATTTGTATTGGTTGAGGACCACTTAGATGTTGACAGTTGGTCTTGGTGTATTTGACTGCCACTGCTGGATGCAGACCCCATCTCCAAGACTGCAGGGTGTTTCTTCTGTAAGCAGAAAAGCCAATCAATGTTTAAGACTTTTCATTCTTTGTACAATTCTGTGTAATCTGCACAATTGTATCTATATAATGTCTATTGTAATCTGTACACAGCTATGGTTGAACTCAAAATTGTTAGCCCGCCATGTGAAATTGAACATAATTCTTGATTTCTCCATAAAAATGACCATTGACAACAAATGTTGTTATTCTAGAAACAGATGCACTATAAAGACATTGTCCAAAAAGTTTCATTTGGATATTTTATTGTCACACTGAATTTGAGTGCATGGGACCATGGGACTAGGATAAAGTAAAGCATTCTGGGAAATGAAGTCTTGTTTTTTTTGTTTACCATTTTAAGGATCAGGTTTATGAATATGTATATATTTGTAGTGACAAATTGTGGTACAAATGGGCCTATTTTCTGTTAACATATATAAAAATTGTGCTATGGACATAAGGTAAGGCCCTATATTAATACACTGTATGAATTAAATACATTTTGCAATCAGATAAGTCTGTATAAAATCATTGTTAACTGTTCTTTCATTATCAGGAATTTCTCTGCATTTCGTGGAATTCCAATTCTACTTCCTGCAATTCGTATTTGAATTGCAGTTCTATTCCCTGTTTTGAATTTCAATTCAAATTCATATTGAAATTCAAGAATTGAATTGGAATTTGGGGGTCATTCTCAATTCAATTCTGAATTTTTCCCAAGTCTGGTGGTTAGCCCATCTGTCTCATATCAAGATGGCCTGGGATCAATTCCCAGCTCAGGAATGTTTGTGATCAATTCTCAGACATTTTTGTGTCAAGTTTGCATGTTCTTCCTGTGCTTGCGTAGGTTTCCTCCTTAAGTCCAAAAACATGTACAGTCAGCTAATTGGCTGTTCCAAATCTCCCCTAAGTGTGAGTCTGAATGGTTCTATGAGTATTGGACCTGTGATGGCTTGGCAGTCTGTCCAGGGTGTATCCTGCCCTCACCCAGAGTCGGCTATAGGCATCACTCTTCCCGTGACCCAAATTAGGATTAACCGGTTCAGAAAATGAATGAATGAGAATGATTTGTGATCTTTATTTAGAAAAGATTACTTACTGATAGGGGCAGTAGTGGCCTAGTTGTATAGGGCGCTGGATCGCTGATCTTAAGGTTGGGGGTTTGAGTTCCACTCTCCACAAGGTTGTCACTGCCCCCAAGTACAGCTAATTAGGTTATCAGAGGTCGGCCATGTCTCTCACTGTCTCTGGTGAGAGGCTGTAAAAGAACCATTGCTGACTTTCGACAAAAGTAGGCTGCAAAGCCATCAGCGTGTTTCCGCCCTGCGATGGCCTGGCAAGCTGTCCAGGGTGTATTCTGCCCTCGCCTGGAGTTGGCTGGGATGGGCACCAGCCTCCCCGCAACCCTAATTAGGATTAAGCGGTTACAGAAAATGAAGTGAAATGAACTGAACTTACTGATAAAATCAGAACAGTAAATATGAAATTTGACCAATTTTGACACTTATAAATTCTAAATACCTTGATTAAGTATAACTGAGCTTTAATCATTCTCTTGGCATTACTTTTGCTGATTTGTATCATTTCATAGTCACACTTCAAGGTAGAAGGACACAACAACAGGAGACTGAAGTAACTCTACTGTAGTTGCGGTGTGTCTTCTTGTATTCTTTGTTGCAGGATTTGACAAGAGGAGATGAAACCTCTACTGGGTTGAACCTTTGGTTGTTTTTTTTTTGGGGGTTTTTTTCTTCTTCATTTCACTTAGTTTTCACAAGTGTTTAGTAAATAGGTTAAATTTGCATTAGCAGCAATGTTCAGTGGATTTTGTCAAAACACAAAGGAACTGGAAAAATGTATTACATGTATCGGATATAGATTATTAGAATACAAAACAGTAAATTTAAAGGATATCCTTGGATCATCAAAATATGATCCCTCATCCCAAAACATTCATGGCACTTCAAGAAGTTGTTTCACCACCTTCCTCTGAAACACTAATTTTAAATGTACATATTGAAGGAACTGTTTAGTTTCCTCCTTCTTTAATGGTCTTTCCACTCTCTTTGTCTACTCTGTTCTCTGCTCACCTTCCAATAAGTAATAAGTTTGTGCTCAGTGTGCTGGAAAGAAACTGCAGGGGAGGGTGGGGTGAATGGCTGCTGGGCAGTGGGTAAAACAAATCAGAGGCCCAAGCATGCTGTGACACATTAAGTGTGCCATAATTAAATAAATAATCAACAGCAATCCAATCAGCGGTGGCTCATTGGTTAAGGCAATGGGTTACTGATCAAAAAGTTGGAGAGTTCAATCCCTAGTGTTGAGTACTTGAGTGAGGCCCATAACCCTCAATTGCTCAGTTATATATAAAATTACAATTGTAAGTTTTATCCAATAAGAGTGTTTGCTAAATGTTGTAAATGCAAACGACCACTTTCAGTGGGTCATCAACCGAGAAGTAACACAGAAGCCACAGCGAATCATCTGCCTCCATCTCACTCTATCCTCTGCATCTTCTCGTACACCAACTACCTTCATGTCCTCCTTCACCACATCCATAAATCTCATCTTTGGTCTTCCTCTAGGCCTTCTGTCTGGCAGTTCCAAACTCAGCATCCTACTACCAATATATTCACTATTTGAATGAAATAGCAGATAGACCGTGTTAATTCTCAGTTGAAGAAGTGAATCATACACTGGATCTTTTAACTAGGCTGAGCCTTTCTGTGTGGAACTTGCATCACCCCATGCCTCTGTAGGTTTTCTCTGGGTACACAAATTTCATCCCACTATCCAAAAACATAAACATTAGGTCATGACTATTAGTTCAAATGGAGGGCAGTGGTGACCTGGTGGGAAAAGGTGCTGGATCACTGATCCTAAAGTTGGGGGTTCGAGTCCTACACACAGTCCCACAAGGTTGTCACTGTCCCCCCCCAGTGCAGCTAACTGGATTATCAAATGCCGGCCATGTCTCTCACTGTCTACGGTGTGAGGCATGTAAAAGAACCATTAGTGACTTTCAACAAGAGTAGACCACATAGCCATCAGCGTGTTTTCACCCTGCGATGGCCTGGTGAGCTGTCCAGGGTGTACTCTCTCCTCGCCTGGAGTCGGCTGGGATGGGCACCAGCCTCTCCTGAGCCAAATCGGGATCAAACGGTTAAAGAAAATGAATGAATATTAGTTCAAACGACAGTTCTAAATTGCTCATAGACATGACTGTGTGTGAAAGGCTGACAAAAAATAAAATATTCTAACTTGTATTTCAGGACTTCTGTTAAAGTGTTACTTTTGAAAAAGAAGGTAGTCGAGGAGCAAAAATTATAATATCAAGTTTCAGAAGCACAAACAGCACTGACATTAATAGGGTGTGATACCACCCTCAATGCAATCTGAGATCTCATCCTGTTATGTAGCCATAACTTGCTATTTGGCCTCGACTGGATAAACAAGATCTATTGGAGTTACACAGCACCAATTTAAAGGAAGACACTTGTCCTTGTTGATAAGTGCACACAAATGGAGATAAAACACAAAAGTGATACTGGGTGACATTCAAAATGGTTACGTTGGATAGAACAGCCCTAAATGGATTGTGGAATGAAATGAAGAAAAGAGAGAAAGATAAAGAAGGAATGAGGGTAGTGGAGAAGAGAGGAGATAAGCAGATATAAAGCACCTTACGGATAGAAAAGCTTTGATGGGGAGAATGGAAGCAAAAAAAATATATCCAAAATGAGGATGGTGAAGAAGCAAACTTCAGGAACATCATAAATATTGTTGAAAAAAAATATTTTAAATATATGTATCCAATTAATCAATCCTAAACTAATTAAACATAAAGTGCAAATAACAGGCCGCTATTTGCAGTGAGGTTACTGAAAAAGTTATCTCTCAATTATGCAGACTTTTGACTTTAAAGTAAAGCTTTATTTTCATGTTTAATTTCTCTTGCTTGTTATGTCATAAAATCACAGTCTGTGTTTACGATTTTTTTTTTTTTTTCGGCTTCAAGACAAGATCTCTGAATTCAAGAGAAGCCGGACAACCTCTAAAATACAGGTATATCCCACCCAACATTGTTGATTGGTTCCAGGAGAGACTACCTAAGTCGAAAAACGACTTAAATCGAATTAGCTTGATTCTATGCTAGCCTAGGCTAGGCTACGCCAAATTTACATGTCTAGACTAAACAGAAAATAACCATTCCTAGTTTTGTACTTTATTCATGAATGCAATTCTCAAAATGGTTAATAACAATCTATTTTATTAAACTTTATTTATTAAACTTTATTTTTTATTATTATTATTTTTTATTTTTCTATACTTTTTTGAAAACCGACGTATAATCGAGAACAACTTAACTCGAAATGACTTAAGCCAAATTATACCTCATAAGTACTACACCAGAGTTATGCACCGGGATTCTCTAACACTTTGTATGTAAATATTGGCAAAGTTTTTGGTGTTGACATGGATTTACTGCTCATAAACTCTCAACCAAAGCTTTAACTCTAATCCTCGTCATGTGTAATTTATTTCCAGTGACATATGAAGTCAAGCAATATTACAGATTAAATGTAATCCACTCCAGTCCATTTTAAATATGATCCGCTTTAAGGCTGAATTCAGGATCATTGTTGATTCATACTCTCCTACCATCAGCCTGGGATGGAACTGTGGCGTGGGGGTTCCCACATCTGCTTGACAGAAAAAAAGGGTATTGGGTTTGAGTATTGTGATTGGCCATTTGTGTGTGAAGCTTGCAAGTTCTCATCAATGCTTTTGTGTAATTTCTCCAGGTGCTGCACTTTTCTCCCACAGTGCAAAGATATGCACATTGAACTAACTGACTGTTCTAAGTTGACCCTGGGTGTGAGTGTGAATGGTTGAATCGGTTACACTGCAATGGTCTGGCAAGCTGTTCTCTGTGAACCCTGCATTCATTCAGTGTTGGCTGACATAGGCACTTGTTACAAACACAATAGTAAGTTTAAGTGTTTTGGCAATTGAGTGACTGACTGACCCACACACACACACACACACACACACACACACACACACACACACACACACACACACACACACACACACATACATATACTGACCTGCTGTGTAGATATGCTTAC
The DNA here is from genome assembly GCA_024760905.1 of Plotosus lineatus. Lineage (NCBI taxonomy): Eukaryota > Metazoa > Chordata > Actinopteri > Siluriformes > Plotosidae > Plotosus > Plotosus lineatus. The sequence continues at coordinate 26,987,990 of CM045734.1, read as the reverse complement.
TGCTGTGAAGAACAGTCCCCCAGTACTGGCCTCATGCTGGTTATCAGAGGGGAGAAACTGTCCACTAATATACCACTGAGTGCTTGTGGAATAACTGTTAAATATATGCACCACTGATTTTCCAATGAATAATTGAGCCCTTTAAATTACTAGATTAGTGCTCAGTCCAGAAGTGCCATTTGAAGGTGTTAGTAATGTCACTGATGAGGACAGAAACCTGTGGCTGGAACACAGACATCTGGATCACATCATTTGCCTTGATGGTCATTGATGCTGATGATGCTTTTCCAAGTTTAGCTAATTAGCCTGTATTGGTTATGTCATCAGCTCGGAATCTGCTAGGGGGCCATTATGACTAAGGCTGAAACTGTGAGCTAGCTTCACTAATCACAGGGATACAAAACTCTGAATAAAATTGGGAGGTGAAGGGTAGTTATTGACCTCTGCACATCTTCTTCTTCTTTTACTTTCGGCTGCTCCCTTCAGGGGTCGCCACAGCAAATCATCTGCCTCCACCTCACCCTGTCCTCCGCATCTTCTTTTCTGACTCCAACGACCTTCATGTCTTCCTTCACCACATCCATAAATCTCTTCTTCGGTCTTCCTCGAGGCCTTCTGCCTGGTAGTTCCAACCTCAGCATCCTACTGCCAATATACTCACTATCCCTCCTCTGTACATGTCCAAACCATCTCAATCTAGCCTCTCTGACTTTGTCTCCAAAACATCTTACGTGGGCTGTCCCTCTGATATACTCATTTCTGATCCTATCCATCCTCGTTACTCCCAGGGAGAACCTCAACATTTTCATCTCCGCTACCTCCGGCTCTGCCTCCAGCCTTTTCCTCAGCGCCACTGTTTCTAAGCCATACAACATCGCTGGCCTCACCACCATCTTGTACACTTTTCCCTTCATTCTTGCTGACACTCTCCTATCACACATCACACCGGACACTTTTCTCCAACCATTCCAGCCTGCCTGCACACGCTTCTTCACCTCTTTTCCACACTCTCCATTGCTCTGGATTGTTGAGCCTAAGTACTTAAAATCCTCCACCTTCGTTATCTCTGCTCCCTGTAACATCACCGTTCCTCCTGGGTCCTTCTTATTCACACACATGTATTCTGATTTTCTGATGCTAACCTTCATTCCTCTCCTTTCCAGGGCATACCTCCACCTCTCTAGATTTTCCTGCACTTGTTCTCTGCTCTCATTTTGTTCTCTGCTCTCTTTTTGACCTCTGCACATAACCCATCCAATGTGAGCACACACATAGTCAGATCAGTGTGCTGCCACGCATTGCAACATTCAAGGAGCAGTTGGAATTAGGTACCTTAGGACATGAGTGTGGAGAAAGGGAGGTTGCAGCTCATTCGCCCGTTACCTCACATTTTCCTGCTGGACCGGGTATCAAACCAGTAACCTTCTCTACACCCTCCCACCCCCATTATTAGAATATTTTTCATTGTTTAGAATATTGTATATTTTAAATCTCTGTTATATGCATTTTTTTATGATTTTGGGGTTTTTTGCTCATTGATAAAACAGGAAGAGCCTTAAGAAGTGCACTCTCAATGAAAGTATCAGTTTGAACTGTCAAAAAAAAAAAAAATGATAAGCGAAAAAGCAATTCACTAAAAATGCACCAACTTTATCCAGAGGAACCTTGACCTGTTTATGCACAAAGTTCATTCTTGTGATCCAGTATAAAGCAAGCCCAGTGAGGTATTCTGAGTGCTCTTCCTGTTTTTAGATCTGGAAGAAGTCAAGGCCGTCCACCAACACTAACACTCAGTGCATTCCATTTCTTGGGTATTTTAAAGTGAAAGTAAAGGAAAGCCTTCCAAGTTCTCCTGTTACTCTGGAAGAAAAGAAAATACAAACGAACAAACAAACAAACAAACAAAAAATGTATTCAGATCTTAAGAGTTTTCATTCGCCCTTTTTTAAAGGATGCATTTGTAATTAGCTTCATTCATTCAACTGTGAAAAAAAAATCACAAGAATATGAAGTTCATTTTCTGTAACCGCTTAATCCTAATTTGGGTTGCGGGGAGGCTGGTGCCCATCCCAGCCAACTTCGGGCGAGGGCAAAGTACACCCTGGACAGCTCGCCAGGCCATCGCAGGGCGGAAACACGCTGACGGCTTTGCAGCTACTCTTTACGAAAGTCAGCAATGGTTCTTTTACATGCCTCACACCATAGACAGTGAGAGACATGGCCGACCTTTGATAACCCAGTTAGCTGCACTGGGGGGGGGCAGTGACAACCTTGTGGAGAGTGAGACTCGAACCCCCAACCTTTGGATCAGCGATCCAGCGCCCTATACCACTAGACCACCACTGCCCCAAGAATATGAAGTATCAGTTCCTATAAGGCAATATGCCAGCAATGATAAAAGGATAAAGTAACTAAACTAACAATTTCGATCAGAACCACAGAAATTATGAATAAATAAGTCTAGGTACATCTGCACATCATACTAAATTACATTTATTTACATCAGACAAGCTAGTTGTTTACATGAATGCATAATATTGCTTTACATGTAGTACACAACATGACTGCTTAATATATAATACTATACAAAAAAGTTTGTAATAACACTAGCGCATTTTGATGAGCATGGACATGGACTGTGTGCAAGCTTTTTAATTCCACTTTAAGGGCTGTGGCCATGACACATTTCAAGAGTCTCTGCTGCCAATATCCCGACTCTCAATGGGTTCAGCCAAGGACTTAAACTCAGGACTTAATCCATGTGTGAAAATGATTCCTCATGCTCCATGAAATACTCTTTTAAATTGAGCCTGATGACTCCTGGTATTGCAGTCGTGAAATATGCTGATGCCATGAGGGGAGAAGAAAGGAAGTCAACTTACTTTATATAACTGTGAAACAATGTTGCTGAGCCTTAACCTGACCAATTAAAACAAAATCAGATCGCAATAGTGTCATTTCAATAATATCCCTGTTGATTCCTTTGCTAGATAGCGAGCAATAATTATATGCGGGACCAAATGAAAATAAATAATAATGAGACACAGTAAAATGTTTTCAATTTTCAGAAGGTACATGATCTGAGACGATTGTTTGAGAAATTAAAAGCTTTTCACTGCACAAGTTAAGCATAAGAGCTGTTGCTAGCTAAGACAGAATAAATTACATAGTAATTATCTCATTGAATATTCTTCAGTATTTGCTTGTATACATTCTACACACACACACACACACACACACACACACATATATATGCAACACGTGTGTGTGTGTGTGTGTGTGTGTGTGTGTGTGTGTGTGTTTCAGATGGTCTAATCACCTCTATGACCACAGCTATATAAATTCAAGCTCCCAGTCATGCATTTGTGAAAGAATGGGTAACTTTCAGGAGCTCAGTGAATTCCAGCATGATACCGTGATAAGATGTCTGAGTCCAGTCGTAAAATTTCCTGGTTATCCAGTGATATAACAAAATAGAAGTGATTGGGAATGACTGCCACTCAGCCTTGATATGGTAGGCTGCATAAAATGACACAGCGTGGTCAGTGGCTTGCATTCGGCGCACAGTGTGCAGAGGTCGCCAATTTTCAGCAGAGTCAATTGCTACAGAACTCCAAACTTCATATGGCCATATCAGCTGAAGAACAGAAGATAGAGAGCTTCATGGAACGGGTTTCCATGACCCATCAGCTGCATCCGAGCCATCACAAAGTGCAATGCAAAGCGTTGGATACAGTGTTGTAAAGCACGCTGCAACTGCATTCTAGAGCAGTAGAATTAGGTTCGATTAGATTAGATTCAAGCACGTTCTCTGAAGTAATGAATCACTCGGCACGGTGGCGTAGTGGTTAGCACGTCCGCCTCACAGCAAGAAGGCCCGGGTTCGATTCCCGGCCTGGGCGTTTCTGTGTGGAGTTTGCATGTTCTCCCTGTGCTTGTGTGGGTTTCCTCCGGGTGCTCCGGTTTCCTCCCACAATCCAAAGACATGCACTGTAGGTTAATTGGCCGTTCTAAATTAGGGACTACAGATGGAAACTAGCTATTAAGCTATAATCTGGTACAGTACATCTCTGTCTCTATGAGCTTAATGTTCCTGTACATTGTCCCTTAAATAAAAAATAAATAAATAAATAAAATAAAAAATAAACTCAGCAATCTGATGAATTGAGTCTGGGTTTGGGGGTTACCAGGAGAATGGTACTTGTCTGTCTACATTGTGCCAAATGTAAGATTTGGTGGAGAAGGATTATGATGTGTGGTTATTTTTAAGGAGCTGGACTTGGTCTCCTAGTTCAAGTGAAAGGAACCCTGAATGCTTCAGCATACCAAGGGATTTTGGACAATGTCATGCTTTCACTTTGTGGGAACAGTTTGGGAATGGCCCCAATTTGTTCCAACATGTCTGTACACTAGTGCACAAAGTCAGATCCGTAAAGAGATGGCAAGCTTGGTGCTTAAGGACTTGACTGCCCTAAACCTGATATAACATCTTTGGGATGAATAAGAGTGGAAACTCTGAGCCAGGCCTTCTTGTCCAACAGCACTGTTTGAGCTCAAAAAATCGCTTCATGCTTCAGTTCCCATGGCTTCAGTGCATCGTTTTTTTTTTTTTTCAAAATATTCATTGAAAAATAAAAAGATAAGGAAATTAAGGAAAAATAGGGAAAACGTTAAGGAAAATGGAACAAACAAGGCCAATTATGGGGGAAAAAAAAAACAACAACACAAAACCCCCCCCCCCAAAAAAAAAAAAAAAAAAAAAAAAAAAAAAAAAAAAAAACCTTACATTTTTATGTGAGGTGCACATCTGAATGTGTGTGTGTGTGTGTGTGTGTGTGTGTGTGTGTATGTGTCTGTACGTGTATTTATTTATATTTTATTTACATCTCATGGATTATTTTTGAATGTTTAATTGTTAGTATAAGCATTTATAGCATTGGATATGTATAATATATTTATTGATATTATATACACATACATGTACATGTATGTAAGTCGGGAGGGGGATCCTACTTCGGGGAAATCAGCGCTCCTGGTGTGTGTGTGTGTGTGTGTGTGTGTGTGTGGAGGGGTCTCAGCCCCCATGAACTGTGGAAAGTGAGGGATCCCTGTATTACAATATACACACGTTTAAACCTTTCGGAAATTATGCCTAGAAGAAATGAAGCGTTTATAGCTGCAAAGGGAGGGTTAACGTTATATTAAAGATCAAGAGATCTTTGTTGCCAACTGGTACATGAACACTGAAAATAAATTTAGCAGCTCTTTGTTTAGCAGCAATAATAATAATAATAATAATAATACAGTAAGCCCTTTTCACTATTCACGGTTTTGCATTTACGGTTTGAGTATTCACGGATGGCCAGCAGCTCACACGTGATTCAAATTCAGCCAATGGCTGTCCTCCTTCCTGCTGATTGGTTGAGGTGATGTAACGCCCCTTTTCCTTCATTCGCGCACAAGTTGGCAATGAGCCTTTTTTAGTGTGTTTTAATTACCAGTTAAGTTCTATGATGTCACTCAAACACTTGCTTAAGCACCAGAAAAAGGTAATGAAGTTGGATGTCTTTTCTGAAGAAATAAGAGTTTCTCCGGAAGAAACGACAGTTTCCTCTGAAGTCACTTCATTGCTGAAGAGGAATACAGTAATCCTTTCAACTGTTGTAAAACACTCCACTATTAAAGTCTTTTTTAATTATTATTCCAGTACATGACCTAAGGTAATGTTTGTGTGTTATCTTTTATTTACTGTGGTGTAGCATGTTTCTCATTGTGTTTTGTTTATCCAATTTATTACATTTCTTGTTGTTTTATGTTCTTTTTGTTATGGTCTGTGTTTTGGGGGACTTTGATTTTGGCGCTGTGCCTCTCACTAAGTGTTTTCTTCCTGAGGGGCGTAGCTGAGCTGCTCGGAGCACACACACCTGAATTCACTATTCTCATTTACTCCCAATAAACATAAATAAACTCAGCTCTACGCCAGAGGATTAACTCACATCAACATCACCGCTTCTTTGGTTTGTAACACCTCTAACTCTATCACTCTAAAACTCTGTTTTGTACTTCGGCTCGGGTGGGGGGGCGTGGCCGAGCTGCTCGGACTTAATGCAGTTAATACCTGAATTCAGTCGTGTCATGCCTAATGCAATACAGTGCGTTCCTCTAGTGGGCATTTTTGAAAACTACACTGCTGTATGTTTATAAACAGAATGCACTGAAAGGTGTTTTATGCCTATGCTGTATAATGTTTATATTTTAGCATCAATAAATATAACAGGAAAAATTGAATTTTTTTTCTTAATCATTAATACATTTTACTACATTAATACTGTACTAATGAGTAAGACTGTCTATAGAATGTGTTTCAGATGCATATTTTAGTGCATGTAATAGATACATATTATTTTACTGACAGCTGCTCATTCGTGCATGTGACGTCATACATAGGGTTTTACTTCCGGGTACAGAACTCGCGGATTATCTCGATTCGCGGGAAGGCCCGGAACCGTACCCGCGAATGTCAAGGGCCTACTTTAATAATAATAATAATAATAACATGAACAAAAGACAACTAAGGAACTATACTTAACTGTACATATGCATACACTTACATACACATACCATATTTTCCAGACACAATTTCCCAGTCACATTTTTTTTTCATACTTTAGCTGGAAGGTGCGACTTATACGCCAGAGCGACCTATATGTGAAATTATTACATATAATTATGTTCGTCATAATAACAAACATAATTTCGGATGTTTGTTATTTTTACACTCGCAACCACAAGAAGGCACTCTAAACTTTGGTACCAGTACCTGTTCACCACCACTGAAGAAATGGAATAAAAAGAAAATTCTGTGAAATACAAGCTGCAAATAGTGAAATATGCAGCAGAAAATGGTAATTGAGCAACAGAAAGAAAGTTTGGAGTGAAAAAGAAACGTCTGAGGGACTGGAGAAAAGCAGAGATTATGATTGCTGCAATGAAGAAAACAAAACAAGCTAATCGCGGGCTAAAAGCGAGATGGCCACAGCTAGAGGAACGAGCTTGCAAATGGGTGTTTGAGCAACATGCTGCAGGGAGGGGTTTTTCAACAGTGCAGTTGCGTGTCCAGGTAGTTGTTAAAATGACTTTGCGTGATGACTTTCTTGGTGTTACCGCATCATGCAACAAGGACCACAACATCACAAATACTGCCAGCAGATTTCCAAGCCAAGGTAGACAGTTTCCATGAGTTTGCGACTTGTACTCCAGTGCGACTTCCATATGTTGTGTTTTTTTTTTTTTTTTTCTTTATTATGCATTTTTCAGCAAATGCAACTTGTACTCTGGAGAAACGTATAGTCCGGAAAACATGATAAATACACATACCCATACGTACACATCGCCAGTGCAGCTAACTGAGTTATCAAATGCCGGCCATGCCTATCACTGTCTATGGTGTGAAGCATGCAGAAGAACCATTGCTGTCTTTTGATAAGAATTGGTTACAGTATACATGACTTTATAAGTATATAAGTAGCTGTCAGCGTGTCTCTGCCCTGTGATGGTCTGGTGAGCTGTCCAGGGTGTACTCTGCCCTCACCCAGAGTCAAGTCGCCTGAGATGGGCACCAGCCGCCCTGTAACTCCAATTATTAAGCGGTCCAGAAAATGAATGAATGAATATTTTTGTACACACACACAATAAAAAAAAAAAAAAATATATATATATATATATATATATATATATATATATAGTCTGCCCTCTACTTACGAAACCCTCTGAATACGAAAACTCCAGGTTACGAAAAACATTTTCCTAAGTTTTCGTCCTCTGTATACGAAACAACCTCCTCTTACGAAAAGCGCCAAACGCGCAATTCAAAAATGCCAACGCGCCAATCAAAATTTTACACAATGCACGAGTTGCTCTCTCATTGGCTGTCTCCCAAAATCCTGCCCCGCTGGCCTCCAATTGGCCAGGAGGAAGCTGAGCTGTACCTATTACTGTACCCATACTTTTGTTCGTCACACGTGTGAGGAGAGTTGAAGAGGACAGTTGGCTCGTTTTTTTGTTGAGTGATGATTACACCATTTTATTTTATTCCATTATGGGTCCCAAGAAAGTAATTCCTGGTAAAACCAAGAAGAAGAAGAAGAAGTGGGCTCCGTTGTCAATAGAAATGAAGCAGGAGATCAGAAATAAATACGAAAGGGGGATTCCATTGAACGGAATCTCCCTTCTACAATCGGGACAATACTGAAGCAGAAGGAGACCTTAAAGGTGACGACCCCTTCAAAAAGTCTCTCTGTGATATCGAAAAGGAGGTCGTCACTGAACGATGAGATGTAGAGACTCTTACTCGTTTGGAAAAAGGAGAAAGAACTTGCCGGAGATAGAGTGACACAGGTAATAATTTCAGAGAAAGCAACAGCCATATTTAGTGACCTCATGAAGGAGGGTGGGGGTGAGGGCTCATCAGACCAGCAATCCCCGGACTTTAAAGGGTCACATGGGTGGTTCGAAAAATTTAAGAAAAGTACTGGAATCCACTCGGTCACACGGCATGGTGAGGCATCGAGTTCAGACCAGAAGGCGGCGGAAGAAATTCTAAAAAAAATCGAAGAACTTGTCGTGGAAGAAGGCTTACATTCCACAGCAATTTTTTAACTGCGACGAGACTGGACTCTTCTGGAAAAAGATGCCCCGCCGGACCTTCATCACAGCAGAGAAGAAGACAATGCCAGGCCACAAGCCCATGAAGGATTGCCTTACGCTTGCTCTCTGTTGTAATGCAAGTGGAGATTGCAGGATCAAGCCCCTCCTCATCTACCATTCGGAAAATCCCCGACCCTTCAAAGCCCACAAAATCCTCAAGGACAGACTGAATGTCATGTGGAGGGCCAACACCAAGGCCTGGGTCACCCGACAGTTTTTTTTTTTTTTTTTTTTTTTTGATTGGGTGAACTTGGTGTTTGGCCCATCCGTGAAGAAGTTCCTTGAGGAGAACAACCTCCCCCTCAAGTGTCTGCTCGTTCTCGATAATGCCCCCGCCCACCCACTCAGCCTCGATGATGATATCCTGGATGAATTCTCATTCATCAAGGTGTTGTTCCTTCCTCCAAACACCACCCCTCTCCTCCAGCCCATGGACCAGCAAGTCGTAGCCAATTTTAAAAAACTGTACTTCTTTTGAAAACGTGTTTTGACATCACGGAGAATCCCAGCTCACCCTTTGTGAGTTTTGAACACTTCAACATTGTGGTGTGCTTGAAATTGATAGACATGGCTTGGCAGGGGGTGACCACACGTACCCTTAATGCTACTTGGAGAAAGCTGTGGCCTCATGCCGTTGATCTGGGAGACTTCGAGGTGGAGGGCGAACCTCAACCTGAGCCTGAGGTGGACGAGATTGTGTCTCTGGGAAAGGCCATGGGGCTGGACGTCAATGAGGAGGACATTGATGACTTGGTCGCGGAGCACCAAGAAGAACTGTCCACAGAGGAGGTGAAAGAGCTGGAGGCGATGCGACACTCGGCAGTGCACAAGGAGTTCAGCACAGAGGAGGGCGAGGAGGAGGCGGAAATCATTCCATCAGCACGAATAAAAGATGTGCTGTTGAACTTTCATGACATTTCAGATTTCGTGGAAAAACACAATCCAGACAAAGTCTTCACGACTCGTGCTATCTCCAACTTTGATGACGTTTGCCTTGTGCATTTTGGGAACATTATGAAAAGTCACCAATGGCAAACGTCGGTGGACCAATATTTCACCAAACGTCCTTCAACAAGCACTGCCGAAGGTGAAGGTGAACCCAAACAGGCAAAAAGTGTTTAATACAATTTTAATAGTGTTTAATATTGTTTGGTTAATTAAAATAAAAAAAGGTTAATAAAAAATGTTTAGTGTTTAATATCGTTTGGTTTGGTTAATAAAAAAATTAGTTAATAAAAATGTTTAATTTTTAATATTGTTTGGTTTGGTTAATAAAAATTGGTTAATAAAATGGTTTAATAATGATTTAATTAATAAATATGTTAATGAAATGGTTTAATATGTCAATAAAATGTTTAAATGGTTTAAGAAGTAGTTTTCTTTTACTTTTACATATTTCATACAAAATTGGTGTACTTTTATCCTTTTTAAAGGGTTTATGGGGTAGTCTTGGGAGCCTTGGAACGAATCAGATTTTACATGTAAAATGCGCCTCTACTTACAAAAACTCTTAAGTCTGTTAGTTCTTGTTTTTAGTGTCCTGTATCTTTTTCCGGAGGGGAGAGGGGATAAGAGGATGGGGGGGGGGGTCCTTGGTGTGTGGGGTCCCTGATCATTCCGCTGGCTCACTCTGAAGTCTGTCAGTGTAAATATCACTCAGGGAGGGTAGTGTAGTTCTAATCATCCACTCTGCCATCCTCACCACCCGCTGCAAGGTCTTCCTGTCCTCTGCAGTAGAGCTACTGAACCACACTGTACTGCAGTCGGTCAGGAGGCTTTTGATGGTAAGTGATAAAAGTGCATCAGTATGGGTTGGGGTAGGCGGGTTTGTTGGAGCTTTCTGAAGACGTACATGTTAATTGTGCTTTTCCCACCTGGTGGGTGATGTTTGTGCTCTGGGCGAAGTCAGCAGAAATGTGGACAACAAGAAACTTGAAGCACTCCACCCACTCTATTAAACCCTATTGATTAAGAATGGTGTGTGTGTGTGTGTGTGTGTGTGTGTGTGTGTGTGTGTGTGTGTGTGTGTGTGTGAGAGAGATCTTTGTCAACTGTTGCTTGAACAAGGAAAATCAGTAAAGTAGAGTTGACATATCAACAAAGCACTTACCCTCCTGTGCCACCACTTTGCTATATATAAAAACACTCATTTATCCACTTAGCATGGAACTGACCCATCCACCGATATACAAAGGTTTGTAGTTATTTTTTTTTCCTTCTGCTTGCTAGGATATTCTTGTTATAAATGTTGGCAGCTCAGCTATAATGGATGCAGGAGGAGGGAAGCTGTCACTGCAGGAGAAGCAATCATGCCATATTGCCAAGCGTGACTTGCATTGGAAGACGAATGATCACACTCTCTGTCCACCAGTGTGTAGGTGTCCTACAGTGCAGCAGTGTGACGATGGCATTGTATCACTGAGAACCAGCTGACGGAGGCAGAGCTTCGGACCATGTTTTATTGATTATTCACACAAAGTCTACTGACCTGCACCAAGTCGGGGTTAAGTACAAGAAGCTGTCTTTCATCCACCTGTATCAAACATATAATCAGGTCCAGAAATTAAATTAAGGTCCTTCAGGTTCTTTCGTCTTTACTTTCATATTCAAGAGTGAACCAGTGTGGAACAGAAACAATCTGTGGTCAATACATCATGATATTTCTTTAACAAAAATGCAAAGAACAATGCACACAATACAGTTGCACGTTTTATACACTCTTTAACCACAGTGCTGAAGTTATATTTTATATTCACCTTTTCGGTTCATCACTATGTTGCTTTGATACACATCCCATTTCATGGTGTCATTTAACTGCTGGATTAGAGTAGATCTAGTTCTAGAGCAGCACACCACACACACACACACACACACACACACACACACACACACACACACACAAACAAACAAACAAACACACATACTGTATGATTAAACCCTAAATTTCTAACATTGTCAAAAAACATTTTTAGACTATCTTATATTGAAAGATCATGACAACAGCTACTTTTGAGCCAATTTTTTCCATAGGCGCCATTAAGCATGACAGAGAGGCTTCGTAGAGCTGCACATGAGTAAGCACTTTATCAAGAAATTAAAACTAAACTTGGCTTTTGGCTTTTTTAAACTTTAAAACTAAAACCTACATATACTAGTCCTTCTCAAAAAAATTAGCATATTGTGATAAAGTTCATTATTTTCTGTAAGGTACTGATAAAAATTAAACTTTCATATATTTTAGATTCCTTGCACACCAACTGAAATATTTCAGGTCTTTGATTGTTTTAATACTGATGATTTTGGCATACAGCTCATGAAAACCCAAAATTCCTATCTCAAAAAATTAGCATATTTCATCCAACCAATAAAAAAAAAATGTTTGTAATACAAAAAAAAGTCAACCTTCAAATAATTATGTTCAGTTATGCACTCAATACTTGGTCGGGAATCCTTTTGCAGAAATGACTGCTTCAATGTGGCGTGGCATGGAGGCAATCAGCCTGTGGCACTGCTGAGGTGTTATGGAGGCCCAGGATGCTTCGATAGCGGCCTTAAGCTCATCCACAGTGTTGGGTCTGGTGTCTCTCAACTTTCTCTTCACAATATCCCACAGATTCTCTATGGGCTTCAGGTCAGGAGAGTTGGCAGGCCAATTGAGCACAGTAATACCATGGTCAGTAAACCATTGAGCAGTGGTTTTGATTCTGTGAGCAGGTGCCAGGTCGTGCTGAAAAATGAAATCTTGATCTCCATAAAGCTTTTCAGCAGATGGAAGCATGAAGTGTTCCAAAATCTCCTGATAGCTAGCTGCATTGACCCTGCCCTTGATAAAACACAGTGGACCAACACCAGCAGCTGACATGGCACCCCAGACCATCACTGACTGTGGGAACTTGACACTGAACTTCAGGCATTTTGGCATTTCCTTCTCCCCAGTCTTCCTCCAGACTCTGGCACCTTGATTTCCAAATGACGTGCAGAATTTGCTTTCATCTGAAAAAAGTACTTTGGACCACTGAGCAACAGTCCAGTGCTGCTTCTCTGTAGCCCAGGTCAGGCGCTTCTGCCGCTGTTTCTGGTTCAAAAGTGGCTTGACCTGGGGAATGCGGCACCTGTAGCCCAGTCCACTGCTTCCACAGGTCCCTCAATGTCTGGAATCGGCCCTTCTCCACAATCTTCCTCAGGGTCCGGTCACCTCTTCTGGTTGTGCAGCGTTTTCTGTCACACTTTTTCCTTCCCACAGACGTCCCACTGAGGTGGCTTGATACAGCACTCTGGGAACAGCCTATTCGCTCAGAGATTTCTTTCTGTGTCTTACCCTCTTGCTTGAGGGTGTCAATGATGGCCTTCTGGACAGCAGTCAGGTCGGCAGTCTTACCCATGATTGCGGTTTTGAGTAATGAACCAGGCTGGGAGTTTTTAAAAGCCTCAGGAATCTTTTGCAGGTGTTTAGAGTTAATTGGTTGATTCAGATGATTAGGTTAATAGCTTGTTTAGACTACCTGAACATGATATGCTAATTTTTTGAGATGGTGAGAGGCATGTAAAAGAACCAGTGCTGACTTTTGTAAAGAGTAGCTGCAAAGTCGTCAGCGTGTTTCTGTCCCTTGCTAAAAAGTGTTGTGACAGGAAGGGCATCTGACGTAAAAACCTCTGCCAAATCGAATGTGCGAATCAGATGATTCGCTGTGGCAACTCCCGAGTAAAAGGGAAAAAGCCGAAAGGAAGACAGACAGAAGGTTGAAAATGCACATAAAAAATGGCTAACAATAAACATATGCATATATTCATGTGTAACAGGAGAGGCTTTGGAAGGTTTGCCTGTTTGCTAACTTAAATGGAAACTCACATCTCACCAACATAAAGTTTAATCCAATCATGTGGCAGAATAGTTGATTTTTTTTTTATTTTTTTTTTGGGGGGGGGGTTATAAAAAAAAAAAAAAAAACACTTTGTTTTTGTCTCACAATCAGTGGAAGCATTTATAAAAACCCACCAGTAAAGAAACCAATCTGTGCATGTGAGAGAGAGAGAGAGAGAGAGAGAGAGAGAGTACCTGTGTGTCTTTATGCAAGAAAGAGAATAAGAGATTGTGATAGGGATTTTCTGCAATTCTAAATGTTGTTGCTGTCTGATTTTAGTCTGTAATGAAGAAAGCAGCCATGTACAGTATAACACAAACTTGGAAATGTATCATGTCATGATTGAATCAAATCAAATTGTTGATAGCATACGTAATTGTAATAAAACCGTATCACGCGATGAATAAAGATGCAGAGCCCTAAGGTTTACCAGTAGCACATGTTCTTGATGATTTCAGTTCATCAGTTCATTTTCTGTAACCGCTTCATCCTAATTAGTGTCACGGGGAGGCTGGTGCCCATCCCAGCCAACTCAGGGCGAGGGCAGAGTACACCCTGGACAGCTCGCCAGGCCATCGCAGGGCAGAAACACACTGACGGCTTTGCAGCTACTCTTGTCGAAAGTCAGCAATGGTTCTTTTACATGCCTCACACCATAGACAGTGAGAGACATGGCCGGCCTTTGATAACCCAGTTAACTGCACTGGGGGGGACAGTGACAACCTTGTGGAGAGTGGGACTCGAACCCCCAACCTTTGGATCAGCGATCCGGCGCCTTATACCACTAGACCACCACTGCCCCTTCATGATGATTTCCTTTTCTGTAATAACTTTCATATAGAAAAAAACTGAAATGCTTTGTTCATTCGAAAGATCAGAGGAGAATGGTTCGACTAGTGAGAAGAAAAGCATCCCCGTTGCACACCATGTCGGATATTGAAGGGCACTGGCTACAGTAGGAAGAAATATTATCAGGATCCACTCCTAGAATAATAATTGGAGGCTACAGGTAACATAGGGCAGCTAAAAAAATTGAAATAATGTGATGTCAGCTTCTGTGATTGAATCAAGGATGCTAACGCTGTGATCCTGGAATGCTACCTGCTGCACAAAAATGCTCCTTTTGGATAAACACATGGATAAAGGATTTTACTGTTCTCCTCTGGTCACATACTTCCTGTTGCAGCACAGCACTGGCTGGAAAAAGACTAAAGAATTAATAAAATCAGCAGACACATTGACGTGCGTAAACTTTGATATGCAGGACTTGCGATGTGCTGCTGAGCTCACAGGCAATGCAAATCCCAAGTGGAAACATAAAGAGCATTCATTTGCATTGACAGCTCCTCCTACCACAGCACTTGCTGTAATGAATAAAATATAGTTTTATCCTGAGTGCTGGAAATCGAAGAGAAAAACAGATGGGAATGGAGACAAGACGCTTACATTAGACCCTAATGAGCATGTGACACATTCCATCATGGTTGTATTTACCATGCTTCCATCCCCTAAGCATGTCACACCCTCAACCGGAAATACACAGTGAAAGACACCAGTGTTAACCAAAACCTGCAGCTTTAATTATTCTCTTTTCTTTGCTCCAACATCAGCACCCAAAGGACTTCTGAAAATCCTTGCTGTCACATTTCCTACAGTCTGTAAATGTCAGCATTTTTTTCTTGCTTCCTTTTTTTCTCTGCCTCTCTGATCCACTCTGATATGATGGACCCTATTGTGACAGTGTCTAATATAAGTATGTATCCCGCACCACCTCCTTTGTAATTTCACAAGTTGGAAATTAAATGAATCATTTGAAGGTACAAGTTGTATTCTGACAAAGGTTAATTTAAAACAGAAATGAAAAGCAGACCTTTGTAGAACACCCCCCCACACACACACACACACACACACACACACACACACACAACACTCATCTTGGTATTCAGTCCTTCACATCTGGATTATGCTAGTCTTTTTCTTGGTAATATCACTTCAACTCTGTCAAATCTCTGCTATTTTTCAACCTACCAATGCATTTATTTTCCTGTGTCTCCAGCAAAATTCTGGGCATTTCTTTAAATAGTCTAAGTCTAATTGGCTGAACTGTGTTCAACTACAGGAGACCCTTTGGATTAGCTCTCAGTTGTGGATTTGTGATAAAACTGATTGCTAAATAATGATTACAGTTGTTTTATTCACTCCAACAACTTATTTATTCTATTTACACAGTTTGTTTTGTGCTCTTAACACCACTGGTTAGCAGTCAAGGGCAGTTACATTCAGAGCTGCAGATCCACCAACAATGACAAATAATAGAGATACAATATGTGGGGGTTTTCCTCTTGGCTGGAACTCTGGAATAAGTTATAGCACTGAGATCAATAAAAGCCTTTCAGCAGTCCATTTTTATGCTCTAACCAGTTACTGGTGGAAATCTACAAATAAATTTGCAGGAACCTAAGTCTAAAGGTAAGGCATTAACAAATACATAATAATAATAATAATAATAATAATAATAGTAATAATAAAATAATAATAATAATTATTATTATTATTATTATTATTATTATTATTATTATTATATAACGGGCAGTGGTGGCCTAGTGGTATAAGCTGCTGGATCGCTGATCCTAAGGTTGGGGCTTCGAGTCCCACACACAGTCCCACTAGGTTGTCACACACACACACACCCCCCCCCCCCCCCCCCCAGTGCAGCTAACTGGGTTATCAAAGGCCAGCCATGTCTCTCACTGTCTATGGTGTTAGGCATGTAAAAGAACCATTGCTGACTTTTGAAAAGAGTAGCTGCAAAGCCGTCAGTGTGTTTCCACCCTGCGATGGCCTGGCAAGCTGTCCAGGGTGTACTGTGCCCTCACCCGGAGTCAGCTGGAATGGGCACCAGAAAATGATGAACTGAATAATAATAATAATAATAATAATAATAATGGTGCCGCGGCAGGGTGCTGGATTATTTATCCCAAGGTCAGGGGGTGTTCAAGCCCAGCTATCAACAGGTTGTCACTGCTGTTCCCCCAGTGCAGCTAACTGGTTTATCAAAACCCAGCCGTGTCTCTCTATTTATGGTGAGTGTCATGTGAAAAAAAACATTACTAACTTTTGTCAAGAGTAGGCTGCAAAGCTGTCAGTGTGTTTCTACCCTGCAATGGCCTGGAGAGCTGTCCAGGATGTACTCTGCCCATGCCCAGAGTCAGCTGAAATTGGCACCAGAAAAACCCAAGCAGGGGATCGATGCCAGGACCTTCTTGCTTGTGAGGAGGACGTGCTAACCACCATGCTGTTGTACTGTTTATTATTATTATTATTACTATTGTTGTTTATTCATTTTTAATTTAATTTTATGATTTTCTTTTTCTTTTTGTTAGCAATAAAATCAAATACATATATACTACAGACACACACCGACTCATCCTTTTTATCTTAATTCTTATAACTTAATTAATGGATTTGGTCATTAAAATAACATATTCATTATAAGCTACAGAAATATGATGGACATTTATGTAGTCAGTTCGTTTTTTATTAAATATGTGACCATGAAATATGTAAAGCTTTGGCTAATTTCCTTCCACTGAATGTTGCAAAACCAAACCAAGAAGTACAAGAAACCTCTCCCATGCCTCAAGGATATTGTAGCAAAAAAAAAGAGAAAAAAAAAAGCCCTATATGGGAACTGGTTTTAATTAACCACGTGTTGATCTTAGAATGTCCTATAGTTTGTGAATGTAAATAAATTATCAAAAAAAAAAAAATCTCATTTATTTGAAGGATTTATGAGATGGCAGGGTTTTGACCTTTGAAGGTTATTCAATATATATGGTTTCTCATTAGTATTCCACAGTAATGACATGTTTCATTTTGAAATGCTGCATTTCCAAATCTTTGTAACACTGCTATGACCTTCACCTTTAACCTTGACATTTCAAAACATTTCTGGTACTTAGGTAGGGTAGTGTTCCCACTAAGTTTTGTTCACAGATAAATAAGCAGAGACAGTCAGATAAACAAGGTGAATATATTACCTTTACAGTAGTATGCGCATTTGGAGGCGGCTTAAGACATTGGACAGAAATCACTGTCCACCTCTTTTGTATGAATGAGTCCATGGATTGGCTGTTGATTTTCTGTGAGTGATAGTGGAGCACATCTCATCAGAGCTAGGCGAATTAGCTCTCATGGACTCCTGATTACGAATAAATGTAGCATCAATGTGGATTCAAGCGTATTCAGGTTGATAGTCACACGACTTGTTGATGAGCCACTCAGGAGTCCATAGTTTATTTTGTAGTTGTTGCAGTTTTCTGCACCATTTATACCTCCACCAAGGAGTTTATGTTTTACCTGTAGTTTATGCATTTCCCTGCAGGATTGCCAAAAAACCCATACATGGATTTTCATAAAATTTCTACCAGAAATGAGGCTTTGGACAAGAAAGACTTTGGAAATTATTCAGACATAATTCGGAATTTATTATAGTTTTTTTTTTTTTTTTTTAAATTCAACATTAACTGAAGCATTTTGCTGACAGAACCCATCACAGCATGCTATATCTGCTTAAATTCCAGAAAGCAATTCAATGTAGAAGCTGACATGCATACATACAAAGTATTACAGACATACACAAGCCTGGTATTTAAAAAAAAAGGCTTCTCATCCATTAGCACACACATTTCCTATCATCTCATCGCAGAAGCTATTAGTGTTTGAGGAACTGATCCAGAGCTTCATTTCCTGCAAAAGTCCATAAATATAAAATCTGCAGTCTCGTACGTCTTGCCAACAGGACTAATTAATGTTGAACACCAAAGAAAATCTGAAATGTATCATGTACTACTTGTTATGTAAACTTGACAAATTCTAATGAAGTTGGGAAAAAAAAACAGGAATGATAGGCGACATTTATTCTATTATGTATTGCTCCAACTATGCAGTGGTTTATCCTGAGATAAAGGACACTCTGGATGGGCTTTAGGACATGTACATGGACACATGTACACAGGTGCATCTGCGGGCATGCGCGCACACACACACACACACACACACACACACACACACACACACACACTGATTCACATATTAATGCATCATTATCCATTCATTATACGTTCTTCCTTGTTTCTATTAATTAGAAAAACAGTCAGCTTATCATTTTAACAAGAAACCTTAAAGCCACCTCTTAAATCTTCACTTATGGTGGAAAATTTAAATTTACACCTTTTACAGCTCACATGTTTCAAAGGAAGCATGTATTTGCTGACTTTTCAGTAGTATCTGAGGATAAGGTAATTAGAGAGATGCAAGGTGATGCAGTGTTTAGCAATGTCGGCTCACAGTAAGAGGACTCTGGATTTGAAATCATGTGGCCACCTAGGTATATGTTTTGCATGAACTTGCCTGTGTCCTCTGGGTACTCTGGTTTCTTTCCACAGTCCTGCAGAGAAGTGCAAATTAGATTAATTGGTCAGGTGGTGTAACAGGTGGATAAATGGATGTTATTGTTTGTGAAAAATGTGAGATTGCAACAGACTGGCACTATGTTCAAGGTGTATCCAGCCTCTCCTCCATACATAATTGGGATTGACTTGAGCTTCCCCAACAACCCTGACAGATAGCCAGTATAGAAAATAAATTACTTGGCTGGTGCATTGTCTTAATAATTTGAACAATACATTAAACAATACAAACAAATTATCTCATAATAAGCACGCACTAAGAACAAGGCCTGGATGTGTGCAAGTAGCGTTAAATATCCACTAATAGAAATGTATGATGCTGCATTTGTATTACAAATATATTTCAGCAGCAGTGTGCACTCCAGGAGTACTGCAATGCAGTCTGAAAAGGTAATCACACACACACACACACACACACACACACAAACAGAGAGAGAGAGAGAGAGAGAGAGAGAGAGAGAGAGCGAGAGAGAGCATGCATAGTTTCATGTATACATTATTTATGAAGTCCAATGAAATGCTAAAAGTTCTCCAAAGCTGAGCTTTTTTTTTCAAACTGCTGTTACCTGAACTACACTTGAAAACATGACGGTTTTTTTCTATCCCACTTAAAAAAAAAAAGACTGAATTCAGATTGACAGCTATTACAAATTTACTGGCGACAGAGATCAGCCCAGGTTAATCTGTACTGTCACATTTACTGGTCCTTACGACATGGACACACATCTCACTGACCTTCAGGTAATTAGGACTTACTATATCACACCCCAGAGGGTACTCTTTGGAGAATAGAATCACTCACATCACGGCTCAGAAGGGAAAATCCAAGCAAATGTGTAAGTCCACTAAGCCTGAGTATTAAAGGAATAAAACTGATGAACACTCTAATGATTAAACCGCTTAAAGCTGAATCGTCATGTATAAGAACGGACAATTAATAGATCAATTTATATTTGAATATCCAGTTTATCTTTAACATATTTAATAAATATATTAGAATTAAGGATAAGGCAATACATGCACAGAAGAGAACAAACGATAAGGTTGTATGGTACAGCAAGACATGTTTTATTATCCTTATACCACACCAATTTGCTGAAAATTGTTTGTTTTAGAATGCTACTCTTTGGAAGATCAGTTGACCAAGCTCCTGCTATTACGTATATTATAACAGCTAAATAAATTCCTCATCACATTAATGAGATGTTAAAAAAAGAGAGAAAATAATAGTTATAAACTTATAATTCTTAATTCCTTTTTGAATCGCCTTATCAGTGTGGAAGACCTCCCGTTGGGGACTCCCTTGTCATCCTGGGAGACTTTAACATATACGTAGGGAATGACAATGTGTCCTGGAAGGGTGTGGTTGTAAGGTAAAGCCTCTCAGATCCAAACCTGAATGGCCTTTTGTTGTTGGACTTCTGTGCTCATCATATTCTGTCCATCACAAACTATGTTTGAACATAAGGGTGTCCATAAGTTCATTTGGCACCACGCCATCCTGTGCCACAGTTTGATGCTCTGGACACTCAGTTAAAGAGATGATGTGAACAGTAACTGATCAACATTTGGTGGTGAGCTGGCTCCGATGGTGGGGTAGGCTGACCTCCAGGCCTGTGAGATCCAAAAGTGTAGTCAGAGTCTCCTCGGAATGTTTCAGAAGGGCCTTGAACTCCCACCTTTGGCAGAACTACAGCCACATGCCAGTGGAGGCCTAGGATATAACATCAGAATGGGTGAGCAGCAGCTAAAAGCTGTGGCTAGAATGTCATCAGTGCCTGTTGTGAAGACTGTCAAGTTGAAGAGGTAGGCCTATTGGGTTCTTTTGTACTGTGGGACGGGTACTGACATGCCAAATGTTCTTCAAAATCTCAGAATAGGAAGAAGTATAGTGAGTGCCTGGAAAAAAAATACCACTATACTTTGGTCTTGAAAAGGTTCTGGACTACCATCTGTCATGACAGGAGGGGTTAGCAGTTCTCCACAAACCACTGTTTACAGTAAATGTGTTGAGTTACTCACCTTGCCTGGAGATGTTGTTTGGAGGGGGAATGGATATTTCAAGGACCTCCTCAGTTCCACCAACATGAGTTCCATGTAAGAGGAAGAACTTGGAGGTTTGGTAGAAGATCTACCCATCACTGGGTGGAGGTCATCAAGGATAGCCGAAAAGCTCCTCAGTGGCCGGACTCTGGGGTGGACGAGACCCACCCTGAATACCTCATGGCTCTGGATGTTGTAGGACTGCCTTGATTGACACATCTTTGCAACATCGCATGGTCTTCGGCGACTGTACATCTGGATTGGCAAACTGGGGTAGTAGTTCCCCATTTTTAAAAAAGGGGACCAGAGGGTGTGTTTCAACTATCATGGAATCACATCTCTCAGCCTACCCAAGAAAATCTATGCAGGAGTACTGGAGAGGAGGATCTGATCAATGATTGAAACTCGGATTCATGAGGAACGATGTAGTTTTCGTCTTTACTGCAGCGCTCTTGACCAGGTCTACACAGCTCTGCCAGCTCTTAAAGTATCTTGTGGGGTGTGGTCGAAGAATATTGTGTACTGGACCTGTTGCTGTGGACTATTTGGTCTCTGTATTGCCCAAGCCAAAGCTTGGGAACAACATGCCAAATTCATTTTCAGTGGGGGTTGGATTCTTCCAAGGCCGTCCTTTGTTCTGCTCATAATATTTCTGGCTAGAATTTCTAGGCACAGCCAAGATCACAAAGGATTCTGTTTTGGTGGCTACAGGATCATGTATGTCCTTTTTGAGGATGATGCTATTCTTTTTGCTTTGTCAAGCAGGAAGCTTCAGCTCTCACTGGGACTATTCACAGCTGAGAGTGAAAGAGCTGGGATGAGAGTCAGCATCTCCAAGGCCAGAGTTCTCAGCTGGCAAAGGGTGGAATACATCCTTCCGGTCTAGAATGAAGTCTTGCCCCAAGTGGAGGAGTTCAAGTATCAAGTTTGAGTGATAGAAAGATGTAACGAGAGATAAACCAGTGGATCAATGCAGCCTCTCCTGTAAAGTGGAGCTTATATCGGTCCATCGTTGGTGAAGAGGAGGCTGAGAAGGGAAGCAAAGCTTTCAATTTGCCAGTCAATTTAACTCACCCTTATCTATGGTCATGAGATTTGGGTAGTGATTGAAAGAACAAGATCATGAATACAAGCAGCTGAAATGAGCTTCCTTCACCAGGTGGTAAGTTACCCAGGAGAAGCCCTGAATAGAAGCACTTTTCCCTCCATGCTGAGAGGAGCCAGGTAAAGTGGCTCAGGAATCTCATTAGAATACCTCCTGAAAAGTAGCACCATGGCAAAATTTGATGAAGTGTTTAATTTTTTCATGAGCAGAATGATTGCATTATTTAGCCGGTAGCATAGTGTTTAGCACCTCCACCTCACTGCTTGAAGGTCCTGAGTTTGAGTGACGGCTCAGTCAAGGCATTTCTGTGTGTGGTCTGTATCCTCCTATGCTTATGAGGGTTTTCTGCGTAAACTGTGTTTTTCTCCCACAGTTTAAAGGCATACATGCTAACTGCTTCTTTTTTTTTCTTCTTCTTTTCCTTTTCCCTTCAGGGGTCGCCACAGTGAATCATCTGCCTCCATCTCACCCTATCCTCTGCATCTTCTACTCTTACTCTGACTACCTTCATGTCCTCCTTCACCACATCCATAAATCTTCTCTTTGGTCTTCCTCTCGGCCTTCTGCCTGGTAGTTCCAACCTCAGCATCCTACTACCAATATACTCACTATCCCTCCTCTGTACATGTCCAAACCATCTCAATCACGCCTCTCTGACTTTGTCTCCAAAACCTCTTACATGTGCTGTACCTCTGATGTACTCATTCCTGATCCTATCCATCCTCGTTATTCCCAAAGAGAACCTCAACATTTTCATCTCTGCTGCCTCCAGCTCTGCCTCCTGTCTTTTCCTCAGTGCTACTGTTTCTAACCCATACAACATCGCTGGCCTCAACACCGTCTTGTACACTTTTCCTTTCATTCTTGCCGATACCTTCCGATCACACATCACACCGGACACTTTTCTCCAACCATTCCAACATGCCTGCACACGCTTCTTCACCTCTTTTCCACACTCTCCATTGTTCCGGATTGTTGAGCCTAAGTACCGAAAATCCTCCACTTAGGAATATATATATATATATATATATATATATATATATATATATATATATATATATATATATATATGTTGTACATTTTAATAACAATCTGTGGGATTTGCATTATATCCAGAATTGTTCTCAGAACTGCTGTTATACCTCTTGATCAGTGAAATTGTGGTATGAATAATGAATAATAATCTCTAAACATGTTAAGCATTTGGAAATCATAAACCAGTGCTAACTTGAATTATCTATTCAGTTTTTGAGTGTAAATGGTTAAGCAGCTACATTTGCAAGAGACACCAATAATATATCATATAAATTCAAAATTGATTGCTACCCACTGGATTAATAAATCAAGGAGATGCAAATATAACAGTGCTATAAGGCATTGGTAATAAATAACCTCCAGAATGCACCACCTAAGACCTCAAAAGTCCTGAACAAAGACTTAAGCATGCAAACAGGCACTCCGTGCCTGTAGAAAAATAGATCTATAAAAACGAGATTAATGTTGAAGTGTGCTGTGTGTGTGCAAATATGTAAATATCTTTGGTTTATTATTGATGAAGAAATGGATTTAGGATGATACAGCAGTCTTTCTGGATAGAGTGTACTGTAATATAAAATTTTTAAATCTCATTCAGAATATCACACATTTGGAAACCATTACTGATTTAGTCAAAATGCACCTTTATCTGGAAGTTCTGGAAAATAATAGTTTCACTTTGTGGAAGATTTTAAAAGAGACATTTTTAACAAGTGGATAATTGAGTCTTTTATTCTTTGGCTATCTGGTGATTTTTTTTTTTTTTTTTTTTTTTTTTTTAAATCTTGTACAGTCATCTGGAATAAAACACTTGGTGACGAATTCAGCATTAGATATTTATTTATTTATTTGTTTATTTTTAAAAGGAGAGGTTTTTATCTGGCAGTTGTTTTTCTTCAGCAATCACATCTATAACTGTGATTAAAACAACTGCCTCAGGCAAAACCCCTAAATTCTACTACAGAAAATGAATTAAATGATCTTTCTCAATAAATTCTAAGTCTATGGATCAATCCAGAGCCAAGAGCCAGTCTCCACAAATTTATAGCAAGAAAAATCAAAATTGCTGAGACATTACACCTAACAGACACTGTTTCATTCTGAGTGGAACATTAGGCTCATACAGGATTAATAGAGAAAATGGCATTTCATGGAATTAAAGTTGGTGTCTGCAAGATTACAAATCGGCAAAAATCAGCAACACATTTTTTTTTTTCCTGAACCAACTGGAATTGGCTCCACTTTGATATATAAGTGGTGTATACATAATGGATGGATGTATCCAGGTTGACAGAAGCTGTCTGATTCTTTCCATGGTTGGATATGCCCCTGGTACTACTAAAGGCTTGTGTGGGTGAAAATATGCTCAATTGTGTATGAGTATCTAAATCCCTTGTCATACTTAGCCATGTCCCCACTTCATCTTGGAAAAAAACAATAGATGGGTGCTGTCAGAACTTTCACACTGTAGTAGGAACACTATAGAAACTGATAAGAATGTGCTACGATCTCTATGGATGCGAAAACCTGTACTGTCCCACTAACATATTAATTTCTAAATATGTCCATTCCTGTCACTTCCAGAGAAAATTGCAGCAGCATCATATTTTCCACTTCCAGCTCCACCCTCTCTCTTTTTGTCACCGCTACCATCCCCACACTATGAAGCATAGCTGGCCTCACTACTGTCTTATAAAATTTTCCCTTAACTCTTCCAGATACACTTCTATCAAGAATCGCTCCAGTCAGTTTTCCTCACTCAGTAGTATCTGTCTGCACTCCCTTCTTTTCTTCTTTAACACACTCCCCATTACCTTGGATAGACAAATTTGCTTAGCTTTATCACATCTGCTTCTTGTAGTTGCACGCTTCCCTTACTTCCCCTCTCATTCATGGACAAGTACTCTGACTTGCTTCTTCTGACTTCCATCCCTTTTCTCACCAGTGCATACCTCTTAATCTCTAGACCCATTTCAACCTGTTCTCTGCTCTCCTCACTGATCACAGTGTCATTCACAAACATCACTGTCCATGGAGCTTTGATGAAGTTATGGTGTATATAAAAGCAGTAAAAGTAGCAGACTTTTCTTTGGCAGAGCATAAGTGCTGCAAGACCCTGTTGAATGTGGACAAGAAAACTTGAACAAATGAATGTGGGAAGCACATGGCACAGTATCTATAAAAAGCAGATGGATGCAGTGAAACATTTTGTGTGTGGGGGACCACTTGATTGGTTATGTAAGAACTTAGTAATTCAATCCAATTCAATTCAGTTTTATTTGTATAACACGTTTTACAGTTGACTTTGTCACAAAGCAGCTTTACACAGTAGAAGTAGGAATTTACAAAACATAAAAGAATTTAAACATTTTCTACAGCCTTTACAGATCTCTAATGAGCGCTGCCCATGGTGATGGTGGCAAAGAAAAACTCCCTCAGTCGATGCAAGGAAGAAACCTTCTGAGAAACCAGGCCCCAAAGGTAAACCCATCCTTACTTAGGTAAAACCATAAAGACACAATATATGTACAGGCATCCCTCACTTTCCGCGGTTAATTGGGACTGAGATCCCCAATCGACTATTGAAATCCACGAAGTAGGACCCCCCCCCCCCCCCCACTGACATATACGTACATGTACATGTGTATATAATATTGATAAATACATATTTCATGCTATAAATGCTTACAATGACAATTAAACATTAAAAAAACAACATAAGATGTAAATAAAATATAATCTTCCCAGTGCAGCTAACTGGGTTATCAAAGGCCGGCCATGTCTTTCACTGTCTACGGTGTGAGACATGTAAAAGAACCATCTCTGACTTTTGACAAGAGTAGCTGCAAAGCTGTCAGTGTGTTTTCGCCCTGTGATGGCCTGGCAAGCTTTCCAGGCTGTACTCTTCCCTCGCCCAGAGTCGACTGGGATGGGCGCCAGCCTCTCTGCGACCCTAATTAGGATTAAGCCGACTGACAGAAAATGAACTGATGATGATGAACATTTACATTTTTTCATGTTTTAGTCTACTTGTATGCAAAGATGCTGTCCAGTGCTTGAATTACCCAATTTTTAGGTTTTTTTTTTTTTTTTTTTTTGGCAATACTTTGCCAGCAACGAGCTGTGACAAGCAAATTATGGCATAAGCCTCAATGGTGATGATTTTCATTCCTACTCATTTTCTAACTGGGGATTTGTTGTTAGCTCAGTTAAAACATTGTTTTCTTTTTCAATTTGGGCTTTACCTTATTTATTTATTTTTTGTCCTGGTGTGTGCATGTGTACAATTACAGAACTCTGACCAAAATATGTTATATCAATTATTTTTCAAAGTGTAGATGTGTTGGAGCATTTTATAATTTTCCCTGCATGTGTCATTGCCCTAATCTTGACAGCACTATGTCGATGTTTATTTACATTACTTTTAAGAATATCTCTCCCTTTCTCATCCTGACAGCAGAACAGCCATCATTTTGGCTTCGAAAAAAATAAATGCATTTTCTTTTTCCAGCACCTCGTTGAGGAAATACTTTGTATTGTGCTGAAGCCTTGCCCTACTGAAAAACATGTTAGAAAAGCTGTGTCCTGCTGGATAAAATGCTTGGCGAAATCTTTGACTGGGCAGAGTTCCCTTGTTGAACAAAAAGAAAAAAAAAAAAAAAAAATTAGGACAAAGACCCATGAGAGACAAAAACCCTATTGGTGCACAAAGCCCCATATTGATTGCAAATTGGGTAGAAGTTTCCTGCTGGACAGATTGCCTCTCTGGGTAGAAACACTGCAGCAAAGAAAGGCCAATATTGGGTGCAAAATATTGACTGGCGAGAATAACCAGCTGTACAGTATACCTGATTGAGCAAAAGTCTCATTTGGACAAAGGCCTATGCTGGCCAAAAAACATATGTTTCACAGAAGTTGAGCAAAAACCAAAGCTGGTCAAAATCTTTGATTGTGCATATGTTCTATTTGGACAAAGATTCATTTTGGGCACAAGTTCTATTTGAACCCTGTTGGGTGTAAGCCCAATTTTGAAACACACCCATCATCAATAGATGCCACAAATAATCATGATGGGAAAAAAGTTCCTGGTTTGAAAAGAGCCATCGACTTGACCTGTTTGGCAGGAGTCCCATGCAGGCAAAACTTCCATCCGATATTTGGGCATACAAACATTTGAAATCTTCCATGATAAACAAAATCCGCACTGCACAAAGCCCAATGTTGAGATGAATCTGGGACCTGCTGGGCAAATATCCATAAAAAACACTGAATCAATATTATCCTTTTGGGCAAAAATATCTGGTTAAGTAAAATCTCAGTTTCATGGCACCAATTTAATTACCCCCCACCTTCCCCCAGACAAATGATGTACTAGAATATGTGTTATCCCCTTGGTGCAGTGATGGCTTAGTAGTTAAAGGCAATAGGTTACTTATCCAAAATTTAGCGATTCAATCAAAACTGGTGGGCCCATGGAAAGGCCCTTAACCCTCAATTGCTCAGTTGTATTAAAATGATAATTGTCAGTGACTCTGAATAAGTACGTAGTACTTTTACATTCTGGTAATGTATGTTGACCTTCAAAACATAAAATAGCAATAAAATTGGAACCTATTAACAGGAATAAAAATAAAGCTGAAAAGCATGTATTATACTTGCAGAAGTCAGTTTCTACCAGAAGATAAAATGAAACTGTTCATTAGGTTTTAATTATAAGAATTAGCTCTCAAGATTATGCCTGGTCTATAAAAAGACTCCCCATTATCGTAGAAAAGTTGCTTTTTATATTAGCGATTCATGCAAAGTCACACCTCTGATGCTAACAGCATAAAGCTAGACACTGTGAAAGGATTCACACATACAGTAACATATTATTAAAAAAAATAAATTAATTAATTAAAAAAAAGGATTTACATGTTAATATTGTATTTTGGTCAGTTTATTTTTTTTAGGCATCGCACAGCTTTTAATAGTTTTTGTACTGGATGTGCAAATGTATGTGAGCAGGGTACTTTTTTCAGTTTTACTCTTCCAGGAAGTCATTTTGCAATCGTTTCACAGCTACTAGGAGTAAGCAGCACAGACATTTAAATTGTTTTGTCCTGTAACTTTGTAATTATTCTTCCACAACATGCCTACTTCTTGTGTTTGCAATTTTGAAAGTGTAAACTTTTTGTAATTAATGCAGTAAGAATGTGTAGCTTTTGTTTCCTTATTAAAATTCTATTCTGGTGCAGATAATTTGGGGATGGAGTCGAGCAGGGTGGGGAGGAATAGTTCCACACGGGCTGTTCATGACTTAATAGAAAAATCTTATGCCTCTAATTATAAACTCTATCATATAGTAATAAATGAAAAATAAAATAGTAT
The DNA here is from genome assembly GCA_024760905.1 of Plotosus lineatus. NCBI lineage: Eukaryota > Metazoa > Chordata > Actinopteri > Siluriformes > Plotosidae > Plotosus > Plotosus lineatus. The sequence goes on along the minus strand of CM045734.1, from coordinate 26,959,398 downwards.
CCTATACAGAAATTAACTATATACAGTAAGGGTATTTACACATTCCTCATAATATACAGTATTTCCTTACCGTAAACATATTCATTACTCCTGATTAACTTACATGCACACTTAATAATATCAAGCTTACATTATAGATTTACTTTGGTTCTAAATAGATTTCATTAGTCCTCCCACCAAGGCACATGGTATTTATACAGTCTTTTTGTCTTCGTATTGAATCAGAGAGTTAAAGCCCCTAACACATTGAAAAAGAACACCACTTACTACAGTGTGTGTGTGTGTGTGTGTGTGTGTGTGTGTGGTTTGCTCATTGGCTAATGGTAATCCGTTGCTGTTGGGTCACATTGTTTTCTAATGAGTGAAAGTCAGCCATGGAAAAGAGGAGTTGGTTAAATGTTCAAGTCTGAATAGCTGAGTGTCCTTTACATGGACGGCCATAAATGGAATCCAATTACCATCTAATTACCACAGACCCAAAGTGGCCTCCTTTGTCTCACCTGTGCACAACTGCCAACATAAACCAATAAATAAACAAATAAACAAAAAACAAGGGCAGTGGTGGTCTAGTGGTATAAGGCGCCGGATCGCTGATCCAAAGGTTGGGGGTTCGAGTCCCACTCTCCACAAGGTTGTCACTGAACCCCCAGTGCAGCTAACTGGTTTATCAAGGGCCAGCCATGTCTCTTGCTGTCTATGGTGTGAGGCATGTAAAAGAACCATTGCTGACTTACAAGAGTAGGCTGAAAAGCCGTCAGCGTGTTTCCGCCCTGCGATGGCCTGGTGAGCTGTCCTGGGTGTACTCTGCCCTCGCCCTGAGTTGGCTGGGATGGGCACCAGCCTCCCCGCGACCCTAATTAGGATGAAGCAGTTACAGAAAATGAACTGATGAACTGAACAAAAAACAAAGATTCATAACAATTACTTTAAAGGAACGCACATTGGAGAACACTTGAGGAAAGATTAATATTTCAACTTTCCATACTGGAAAACTACAACTTTTTTCTTACTTAATTACTTTTCTGACTAAACCAATCAAAAGAGAAGAAATATCATGGATCCCTCCCAAGGCTGCCATGTTTAAAGCTTTTAAATGTTGCATCATCTGAGCAAGGCAGCTTATTAGTCTTGGGCTTGAAGTTTGCATATGTTTGCCCTGTGCTTGCTTGAGTTTCCTCTGGATACTCTGGTTTCCTCCTACAGTGCAAAGATGTGCACATTAGGTTTCATATTGCCCCTAGATGTGAGTGGTAGGTGTTATACATTTAGGATGTACCTCGCCTTTCTCCAGAGTTGGCTGAAATAGAATCCTCCTCTAATAAGAGTAAGTAATATGACCAATGGATGGTTGGATGGACAGTGTTGTGGGAAAAGCAATGAAGTATTTAGGGTTTCATTTGATACACTCAAAATTTGATTTTGGGGATTAAAAAAGGTTTTTTTGTGGTTTTCCATCACATGAAAAATCACATGGGGGAGCACAGTGGCATTCCTGTGTGGAGGCCTATGTTATTCTTGCTGCTTTTGTGTGTTTCCTCTGGGTGCTTCATTTTTCTCCTGCAGTCTAAAGACAGGAACATTAGGTTAATTGGGTATTCTGAATTGGCCCCATATTAGTAAATTGTTTTTTGTGTGTCTGTGTTGGCTTTGCAATGGACTGGGCCAGATTCAGCTGGGATTGGCTCCAGCTTCTTCATGACCCTAAATAAAAGAATACAACCCCCATTCTGGAATAGTTGATGTGGTTGGATGATGCACAGAGACAGAGCTGCAGTAGTAGTGAACTGCTGAAGCCCAGTCTCAGATGAGAAGAGATTGAACAAGCACCTCAGTGGACCTGGACAGACTCATCTTTTTTATCAAGATGAAACTGGATTGCAAGTTTAACCGTGTGGGTCAAGAAGCTCGTGTTCAGTAGTGCAATTTGAGAGTTGTTCAGTGAGCTCACAAGCTATTGACCAGGGACGTACAGCAGCTCAGTTTCACAGGAATTAAATTTCACCAGATGAGCATGCAGCTGTATAAAACTCTTTCAATACTGCATTCCTTTAGTAAGGACATTAGCATTAATGCTCAGAAGAGTAATTTCCCCTGCTGTTTCTCTTTGTAACACTGAGCACAAGACTGACTTCTTGTGATTGGAATTATTCTTCTGGGTTTTCAGTGATGCTCTACCAGGGGCCAGACTCCATGCCCTTTTGTCTCTCTTTCTCAGTGTCCCACCAGTAACATTAACCTATACACCCAGTGCGTCACAGAGAGCCATCCAAGCACCCTGGGATATCCCACCCACAGGGTTGTTTCTAGAGTTAGTGGTTTAAGTCAAAGGATGAATACTTTTATGGAAAATAAATATTTATAGACAATGGTTATTAGTGTAACCTAATTGGATGATATAGGTTAAAATCCTTAATAAACACAAATAACCATGATTTGACTCATCATCATCATCAGATATTGAATTAATATACCAAAGTTCAAATCAGTAAAGTCAGCACTTAAGCCAATCTGCGTTCTCAACATTTATGTTGCTTAACAACTAAAGTTTACTATTAAAAAAAAGACTCTGTTGCAAAGTGAAATAATTATTTATAATAAGAGCCAGTAATCCTTAAATCATTTACTGAACAAACACTTAATTTATTAGTTAAGTAAATTTAGATTAAATTTTATTGTTTACAGGATTTAACTGTGCACATTCAATTGTGCAGTGTACCCAAAACCCCACAATACTTACTCCTGTCCTTCAAATGTCTTTTATAAGATGTATACTGTGGTCATAGTCACATTACGAGTTATTGTCATTAAAGTGTTTTAGTTCTCCAACATCCACTTTGTACCCTGCAACAAATCCTTTTTTCCTTGTTAACCTGTTCTTGGATATCTGAGCTGATATGAAAGGAAGGACATTATTCTTCTGTCTATGTCAGTATTCTGGACATGACATCACACTGCAATTTGCACCATTGCAAAACCTCAATCATATACAGTCATCCTTTGCCACTTCACGATTCATACATTGCGGTATTTTAATAAAAAAATTAAAAAAAATTATTCATAAAAAATTCTAAATTCGCATTGAAACTCGCATGTAAGCAAGTGGAAGGCAGGGACCCAAGGCAGGCTGTTTCCAAACGACAGACTGAAGTGCCCCTCCTCCCCAGTTCAGGCAGGGACCGCCCACTCAACCCAATCTCACAAGCTGATTGGCTTTGACAACGCTGTTGCCTCGCACATTCCCGCTGGATTTGCGGAGAAGAGCTATAGTATTGTCAGAGGTGAGTACAGTACTTAAAGTACAGTAGGCCCTTGACATTCGCGGGGGTTCGGTTCCGGGCCTTCCCGCGAATCGAGAGTTCTGTACCCGGAATGTATGACGTCGCATGCATGAATAAGCAGCTGTAAAATACATAGTTTTCGATCACGTGACATTTCTGACGAAGTCCGCCATATTGGAGGTGGAGCGACACTAACCTACTTATCGATCACAATTTTGTTTGTAAACAAGGCATTTAAATACCTATTTTTGTTGAAAGATGGATGAAAAGGAAAAGAGTTGTCCGCGGACATATCGTGATTCACTAGATGTGATTTCTAAACAGCGATATGATGATAAAATCTCATTAATTGAGAAACAAGACCCGTACTCCGTGGAAAAGCAGAGATGGTCTCTTGATATGGAGAAGTGGGCAGGCATTACCTATCCAGACATAGTGAACTTTCTATTGTATTCGACGAGTTCTTACACCTTAGACGAACTGAAATCGTACAAAGGACTGGAAGCTTACAACCAGTTCATCAGTGGATGGGTGCAAGATGTTAAAGTAGTGGAGATAAATGGTCTCTGTTTACATTCGGCAAGGGTAAATAAACATCCTGCTAAAATTTATGTAGTTGTGTGTACACATTAAAAGGGGGAGCAACTTTATTTTATGATATATCTTTATCATAGCTAAAGCTTCCTACAAACATGACACATATGCTTTAACTACTAAACATGCAAATATTTTTAACAGAACATGATATGAAAAAGGAATCAACATCTAACAAATAAGGTAACAGGTGTAGTGTCTAGACCAAATTTTTCATACTTGAACATGTTTAAGTTCTTTCAACAGCACAAGAAAATATACATGTAAAATTATGTTTAGACATGTTGAAAATGTTTTTTTCTATCAAAATGATTTGGTTTCTAGCTTTTTTTGTGTTTTTACAACATGCATTAGAACCATATCATTTATTTAATTATTAGGCCTTACTCATCAGGTGGCTTTATGGCTACCACGACAGTTTTTTTCCCTCTTTTTTTCAATTTCAAAACATGAACATATTCACATTTATATACAGCATACATTGTAACTCAGTCAAGACTGTTTCACATTTTAATAATTTCATCAATCAAAGGACACAACAGATTTGCACAAATTTGTCAATGCACAGCAAACAGTCACTATCTTGTCAATGGTTGGTGTAGATCCATCTGTTGAAATCAAAAAGTCTAAAGGAAGTGTGTCTTGCAATATAATGTATTTGTTGCGTACAAGACCTATAACCCTCTCTACATGAATCCTCAAATGGTCTAGTTTACGAGTTTTTTCCACTTCAACAGGGGAGAGCTGTGATCTTCCTTTGGTAAATGCGGGTATTAACACCTCACAACTAGCTTGGGCTACACTTTCGGCAATGTCAAAACCCCTGTCTGCTAATACCACATCTCCATACTCTAGTTTATCTAAAGAACCACAGTTATTGGTCATAAACTTGTCCGAAGCTCTACCACCATAACCTGGGCTGATGTAGCATACACTTCCTTGTGGAGATATCCCTATCAAATACTTTGCTGTATTATGGTGTTTGTAGGACGACCATGTCTGTGCTCTGGCTTTCAGGTTGGACGGTCTTTCTATGAAAATCTCGAAACAGTCAATAATCACTGCAACTTTTAATCCAAAATATTTTCGGAACTCCATTGGCATAGTTGCCACACGCTCATCTTTGGTCGGCCAGTATACCAGAGGTTGTAGTTTGATGAACATGATGTGAAGGGTACTTTGGAATGATTTCGAGATTGTCCCTTGAGAAACACTAAATTTATCAGCTAGATATTGCACAGATAAGTTCAATTTTAGACGGAGTAACACTAAAATCACTTTCTGAAATTTGGTAAGTGAGCTGTTGTGTGATTGTGTTATGGCTGGCTCTATGAAGTTAAAGACTATCATCAGAACTGCATATGATGGTAAACCAGTATACAATTTTACTTTTTCATCATCATTCTTAAATGTTTCTTCTGAAATGGTCAAGTTTGCCAATTTTTCCTTCAACGTGACATTTTCAACAGTCAGTCTGTTAAGTTCTGCTTCCATACCGACGACAATAGGAGTTGTAAGCTCGGTCTGTACTGTTTTGTTGTTGTCCTCATCCTCAGCAGATATGTTGTTGTCGGTCTCTGTTGATGCCTCCTCCTCATTTGTCTCTGCGGTGTTGAAAAGTGTAATTAAAGACTGTGCTGCCTCAACTCTTTTCCTCTTTTGTTGTCTCTCTTTGAGCCTTAAGCCACGCTCTGGAACTGGTGTCTTAGATGGTTCATGCTTCTGATGGCCAAGTTTTAAAGATGGTGCCCAATCTACGTCGCCTTCTGGGTACAGAGGTGATGGCTTTCCTGTAAAACAGAAAGATAACAGTCAATTACTGTTCAAAAATTAATATTAAGTTTATCAATAGCTATGGTTCATGTACATGTATGCAGATATATTCAATTGAAAGGTATACATTTACCTGTATCATGTGTATTGTAAAGCTGCACATGTAAGCACTAACTTGCTTCATTGTAAAAATATGTAAATGAATGATTTGACTTCACACATGCTGCATTTCAATTTTTCAAATAACTAAGGCAATTTTAATCAGAATACTTTAATCTAAAATCTTATTTTTGTATTATATTTGGCTAGGTTGTATTTGTTGACTGTTAGTCCAATGTTTACACTTAAAAAATGCACGGTGTACGTTTTAAGGAACACAGTGACAAACTTTTAAACATCAATGAAATCTTCCTTCCAGGTTTACCGGTAAAAAAAACATACAGCATGATTTACGTAAAACATCAACAAAACTTACCTTTTACAAAATGATCCGAGCAAATCCTCAGATAAGGGTAAGATGATTGCTGCAGGTCAGAACGGCTGATACGAGACAGCCATAGTGTTCGTCGTTTTTCAGACATTTCTTTGGTTTTGTCTCCTTGATTCATAATAACCGCCGGCAGCCGATAGAAAGACACGTTGTCCTTCCCTCCTGTCCGTGTACAACCAATAATTGCACAGTAATTCACCATTTTGACATCTAATTTACATATGAATAGCTAAAGGGCGTTGTTTACCTCCAAGATGGCGGACACTTTCATTATTGATTATGTGTGATGTCACCGGAAAACTATGTATACTATGTATCTATCGCATGCGCTAAAATATGCTTCTTAACATTCTATGGACAGTCTTACTCATTAATACAGTATTAAAGTAGTAAAATGTAGTAATGATTAAGAAAAACTTTTCAATTTTTCCTGTTATATTTATTGATGCTAAAATATAAACATTATACAGCATAGGCATAAAACACCTTTCAGTGCATTCTCTTTATAAACATACAGCAGTGTAGTTTTCAAAAATGCCCACTAGAGGAACGCACTGTATTGCATTAGGCATGACACGACTGAATTCAGGTATTAACTGCATTAAGTCCGAGCAGCTCGGCCACGCCCCCCCACAGAGTTTTAGAGTGATAGAGTTAGAGGTGTTACAAACCAAAGAAGCGGTGATGTTGATGTGAGTTAATCCTCTGGCGCAGAGCTGAGCGTGCTTTTGTTTATTGGGAGTAAATGAGAATAGTGAATTCAGGTGTGTGTGCTCCGAGCAGCTCAGCAACGCCCCTCAGGAAGTAAACAGTTAGTGAGAGGCACAGCGCCAAAATCAAAGTCCCCCAAAACACAGACCATAACAAAAAGAACATAAAACAACAAGAAATGTAATAAATTGGATAAACAAAACACAATGAGAAACATGCTACACCACAGTAAATAAAAGATAACACACAAACATTACCTTAGGTCATGTACTGGAATAATAATTAAAAAAGACTTTAATAGTGGAGTGTTTTACAACAGTTGAAAGGATTACTCCTCTTCAGCAATGAAGTGACTTCAGAGGAAACTGTCGTTTCTTCCGGAGAAACTCTTATTTCTTCAGAAAAGACATCCAACTTCATTACCTTTTTCTGGTACTTAGCAGGCATTTGAGTGACATCATCGAACTTAACTGGTAATTAAAACACACAAAAAAAAGGCTCATTGCCAACTTGTGCGCGCGTTACATCACCTCAACCATTCAGCAGGAAGGAGGACAGCCATTGGCTGAATTTGAATCACATGTGAGCTGCTGGCAGCCCGTGAATACTCAAACCACAAATACAAAACCGCGAATAGTCAAGGGCCCACTGTATTTATATATAAATTCGATTTAAATATTAATACATTACAGTATTTACATATGAATATAACTGTGTAAAGTTTAATATACTCTTCTTGATATTGTCTGTCTGTCTTCCTTTCGGCTTTTTCCCTTTTACTCAGGAGTCGCCACAGCGAATCATCTGATTCGCACGTTTTTTGATTTGGCAGAGGTTTTTTACGTCGGATGCCCTTCCTGTCACAACCCTTTTAGCAAGGGACAGAAACATGCTGACGGGTTTGCAGCCTACTCTTTACGAAAGTCAGCAATGGTTCTTTTACATGCCTCTCACCATAGACAGTGACAGACATGGCCCGCCTTTGATAACCCAGTTAGCCGCATAGACGCGAAAACATATAGAAATGAGACAACATGGTAGAAATGGAGGGGGGGGGGGGGTCCGAATAACGCGGCCAGGTCTGGTCTACATTATCCGCGATGTTCAAGGGATGCCTGTATAGCCAGAAACAGCTTTGTGACACCAGAGTGAGCTATTAGCTCTTTTCTAATAAAACACACATGTAGTTCAGTTTGAGCTTAGCTCATAATGATGGAGAGTTATTCACTAATGCTGAGTAATGGGATTGAAAATGGCAATAGGATTAAGTTTTACACATTATTTGAGAGTCATTCATCACACTTTTGCTGGTGTAAAGGCCCATATTTTATCCTTGTACCATAAATCTTTGTGATGTTATTTTTTTTTTTTTTTTTTTTAATACAGTACTGAACCTTTTATGGCTCCACGTTTACTCTGACCTTTATGAATACATCCGAAAACAATTGTTTATTATTAAGCCTAGTATAAAAGGTATACAGGAATTTATAGCTCTTGGGCTTGTTCGTATAATGTAGCATTCACTAGAAAAATGCTAAAATAAATGAGCACAGGACTGCTGACTCCAAGTAATGTGTGAAAACTAAAGCTATTTAAAACGAAAGAGTTGATACATCCTATAATGATCAGGAGCCAAAGGCAGCAGGTGAAAATGCTGAGTGGTATTATTAAGGATTTCTAGATGGCAGGAGTAGCTCCTGGGTCCTTACAAATGGTCTTAGGGAGGGTGTGTGTGTTAAAATAATGTGTATAGAATGAAACAACATGTAATTTGATTTAGCAGCAGGGTTTAGCTAAAGGGGAAAAAAATACTAAGCAATGCAAATTGATTCGTGTTGCCCCTGTTATGCAATTTGCTAAGCCTGAAAGTCACTTTGGGAATGTGGATTGCCTGACCGAATTGCACATGTGGCAAAGGAGCAGCATTTCCAACCTTTTCTTTCAGTCATTGTCTGAACCGCTTAATCCTAATTAGGATTGTGAGAAGGCTGGCACCCATCTTAGCCATTGGGCCACCAACAACCCCATTTTAAACCTATTAAATATATTAAATTATAGCATTCAATTAGTATTTAAATAATAAAAAACATACATATATGATTATTAGCTAAGAATCAGTAATGAAGGCGTGTACTGTGTCACAACCAGCCTGAAAAATTTGCTTATGTAACGGGTTTCTTTTCTTCTTCTTTTCCTTTCGGCTTTTCCCTTCAGGGGTCGCCACAGCGAATCATCTGCTTCCATCTCACCCTATCCTTTGCATCTTCTTCTCTTACACCAACGACCTTCATGTCCTCCTTTACCACATCCATGAATCGTCTCTTTGGTCTTCCTCTAGGCCTTTTGCCTGGTAGTTCCAGCCTCAGCATCCTATTACCAATATACTCACTATCCCTCCTCTGTACATGTCCAAACCATCTCAATCTAGCCTCTCTGACTTTGTGTCCAAAACGTCTTACATGTGCTGTCCCTCTGACGTGCTCATTCCTAATCCTATCCATCCTCGTTACTCCCAAAGAGAACCTCAACATTTTCATCTCTGCTACCTCCACCTCTGCCTCCTGTCTTTTCCCCAGGGCCACTGTTTCTAACCCATACAGCATCATTGGCCTCAACACCGTCTTGTACACTTTTCCTTTCATTTTTGCCGATACCCTCCTATCACACATCACACCGGACACTTTTCTCCAACCATTCCAACCTGCCTGCACACGCTTCTTGACCTCTTTTCCACACTCTCCATTGCTCTGGATTGTTGAGCCTAAGTACTTAAAATCCTCCACCTTTCTTATCTCTGCTCCCTGTAATCTCATCGTTCCTCTTTGGTCCTTGTCATTCATGCACATGTATTCTGTCTTACTGAGGCTAATCTTCATTCCCCTCCTTTCCAGGGCATACCTCCACCTCTCTAGATTTTCCTGCACTTGTTCTCTGCTCTCACTACAGATCACAATGTCATCTGCATAGTCCATGGGGAATCTTGTCTAACCTCGTCTGTCAGCCTGTCCATCACCATAGCAAACAAGAAGGGGCTGAGAGCTGACCCTTGATGCAGTCCCACCTTCACCTTGAACTCTAGTCTCACACCGACAGCACACCTCACCACTGTCTTACATCTCTCATACATGTCCTGCACCACTTTAACATACTTCTCTGCCACTCCAGACTTCCTCATGCAATACCACAGTTCTTCTCTCGGCACCCTGTCATATGCTTTCTCCAGATCCACAAAGGCACAATGCAGCTCCGTCTGACCTTCTCTGTACTTCTCCATTAACATCCTCAAGGCAAACACTGCATCTGTGGTGCTCTTTCTTGGCATGAAACCAAACTGTTGTTCACAAATGCTGACTTCTGCCCTTAGTCTAGCTTCCACTATTCTTTCCCATAACTTCATCGTATGGCTCATCAACTTTATCCCTCTGTAGTTGCCACAACTCTGCACGTCTCCCTTGTTCTTAAAAATGGGCACCAGCACACTTCTCCTCCATTCCTCTGGCATCCTCTCACTCTCTAAGACCTTGTTAAATGTTCTTGTCAGAAAATCTACTGATACCTCTCCTAGCCACTTCCATACCTCCACCGGTATGTCATCAGGACCAACTGCCTTTCCATTCTTCATCCTCTTCAATGCCCTCCTCACTTCACCCTTACTAATCTTTGCTACTTCCTGGTCCTCAACAGTCACCTCTTCTACTCTTTTTTCTCTCTCATTTTCCTCATTCATCAGCTCTTCAAAGTACTCTTTCCATCTTCCCAGCACACTTCTGTCATCAGTCAATACATTTCCCTCTCTGTCCTTTATCAATCTAACTTGCTGCACATCCTTCCCATCTCTATTTCTCTGCTGTGCCAGCCTGTATAAATCATTTTCTCCCTCCTTACTTTCAAACCGAGCATACAAGTCATCAAACGCGCTCTGTTTGGCCTTTGACACTGCTACCTTTGCCTTACGCTGTGTCTCCCTGTACTCCTGTACTCTCTTCAGTTTTCTCACTTCTTCTTAGCTAATCTCTTCCTTTGTACACACTCCTGCACTTCCTCATTCCACCACCAAGTCTCCTTATCTACTTTCCTTCCAGATGACACACCAAGTATTCTCCTACCTGTCTCCCTGATCACATTCGCTGTAGTTGTCCAGTCATCTGGAAGCACTTCCTGACCACCCAAAGCCTGTTTCAACTCCTCCTTGAAGACAACCCGACACTCTTCCTTTTTCAACTTCCACCACTTTGTCTTCTGCTCTGCCTTTGCCTTCTTCACCTTCCTCACCATCAGCATCATCCTGCACACCACCATCCTATGCTGTTTGGCAACACTCTCACCCGCTACTACTTTTCAGTCACTGACTTCCTTTAAATTACATCGCCTGCACAAGATGTAGTCTACCTGTGTGCTTCTACCTCCACTTTTATAAGTCACCCTATGCTCCTCTCTCTTCTGGAAGATTCACCACAGCCATTTCCATCCTTTTTGCAAAATCTACCAACATCTGTCCTTCTGCGTTCCTGTCCTGGATACCAAACCTACCCATCACTTCCTCGTCCCCTCTGTTTCCTGCACCAACATGTCCATTGAAGTCTGCCCCAATGACCACTCTTTCACCTCTGGGGGTACTCTGCATCACTTCATCTAACTCCCTCCAGAATCTCTCCTTCTCTTCTCGCTCACATCCTGTCTGTGGGGCATAAGCACTAACATCATTGACCATCACACCTTTAATTTCTAACTTGAGACTCATCACTCTGTCTGACACTCTTTTCACTTCTAGAACATTCCTGGCAAACTCCTCCTTCAAGATGACTCCGACTCCATTTCTCTTCCCATCCACACCGTGATAAAACAGCTTAAACCCTGCTCCTATGCTTCTAGCCTTGAGACCTTTCCACCTGGTCTCCTGAACACACAGTATGTCCACCTTCCTCCTCTGCATCATGTCAGCCAGCTCTCTACCTTTTCCTGTCATAGTTCCAATATTCAAAGTCCCTACTTTCAGTCCTAGACTCATGCCTTTCCTCTTCTCTCTCTGGCAACGGACACGCCTCCCGCCTCTCCTTCTTCGACATCTTCGACCAACAGTAGTCCAATTTCCATCAGCACCCTGTTGGTTGACGGCACTGATGGTGGTCATTGTTAACCCGGGCCCCGACCGATCCGGTATGTGATTCTTTCTTGTGATTCGCATAGTTTATTTGGCATTTGTTTTACGCCGGATGCCCTTCCTGACGCAACCCTCTGCATTTATCCGGGCTTGGGACCGACGTGAGGGAGAGACACTGGTTTGTGCCCCCCCCCTCACGGCTGCATTCAGTTTATGTAACGGGTTTCTTTTGTTGCTGTTTATTTGTTTTTCAGATATTGTGTTATATTATGGATATAAGCTAGTCCCTGTTAAACATCATGTTTTGTTAATAAATTTAATATTTGCCGTCATGGGGACGTTGTAGTCGATAGTTCAAGAAAGTTTCAAAAGTTAATTGAAATAATGAGGGAATGTTTTAAAGAGACATTATTGGTTTGTGAAAAAAAAAAAAAAACAGTACATAATGTTATTTTACTTTGCTCAGTAACAGAGACAAACATTTCAATTCAATTCAATTCAGTTTTATTTGTATAGTGCTGATTACAATTGACTTTGTCCCAAAGCAGATTTGCACAGTAAAAGTAGGAGTTTACAAAGTATAAAATAATTTAAACATTTTCTTCAACCTTTATACATCCCTAATTAGTGTTGCCCACAGTGACGATGGCAAGGATAAAAAAAAAAAAAAAACCTCAGTAGATGTGACAAAGAAACCTTGTGAGGATCCAGGTCCAAAAGGGAAACCCATCCTTTGGTGAAACCATAAGGATACAAACCATATATGAGAAATTACAGTCCAAAATGTAGTCCTGTTGGTTATAAACTGTAAGTCCTAAATCATTGTGGAAAAAAGAGTTTATATCACCAGCAGTGAAAAGTCATGTTCACAGTGCACATCTGGGTCCATTTAGATCTTCATCAGTAGGATGGAGGGGGTGACAAGATGAGAATTAAAGCTATGATCAACCCACCAGGATGGACCGGAACCCTCTGCTTTCTGAGTCCTGGATCACCGGCATCCCAGAAGAAGAATGTGTACCTCAACAAAAGCAGAGAGTGAGATTTATATACATATATAAACTGAAGTACCCAGAAAACATGCAAACTCCAAACAGAAATGAACCAAGCCTGGGAATTGAATTAGGATATTCTTGCTGTGAGGCAAATGTGCTAACTACTGCATCAACCTGGCACCCAATATATATTTCTACTTTAAGTAAATATTTCACCCTTTAAAATACAGGATTTTACACGAACCCTGGGTTTATAAAGGGGCACAATGTCTGCTTTCTCCACAATTTGAGAGAACTGTGTTGGGTGGAGGGAGGGGAGTGCATGGAATTAAAGTATAACCTTTAAACCACTTAATCCTCGTTTGAGTTATGTGTAGGCTGAAGCTTGTTTAAGATAACTCAGCGGACATGAGGGTTTATGATGATCAAGCTCATTGTGTTAAAGTTTTTCACCGGCAATACTGTTGATGCGTATTTGGGGATGATCTGACACACATGGATGGGAATCTCTATCTGTCCCCTTGTACGAATGAGCTCACAGACTGGCTGTGGCAATCACTGTGAGTGACAGGAAAGTAAGCATATATAATATATAATCCAGAACCATCCCGCCCTCACACGAGAGCTCGGCTAATTAGCTCCCATGGACTTCCAGTCACGGATGGCTGTTCTATCAACCTGGATATTGTACAGGATTTTGATGTACTTAGAAACCAGATTCCTTCAAGTTTCCATTCTTGGATGGGAGCTTCCTCCTTTTATACCTCAAGCATGCTTCAAGCGTAATCATAAAGCATGCCACTCCACATTTGAATTGTAGATATGTGTAAACCCATGGTAAAGGTGATATTCTTCAACGTAATCCATATCTTATTGCTATTTTGTCATCAATTGTATAATTTTAATAAAAAAAATCAATCTCATTGGGGAAAAGTAAGTACATTTATCCTTACATTTAATATATCTTTAAATCAATAAAATAAGAAACAGATAATCCAGATTAGGGGCCATTGATTAGAACTGCTGCAGTGGACTCTGTTATTTAAACCTGACATTCAGGATTCAGTGTGTTCTTTGCTAATAAAGTTCATTTTCTGTAACTGCTTTATTAGGGTCGCGAGGAGGCTGGCGCCCATCCCAGCCAACTTCAGGAGAGGGAATAGTACACCCTGGAGAGCATGCCAGGCCATCGCAGGGCGGAAACACACCGACAGCTCTGCAGCCTTCTCTTGTCTTCTCTTGAAATTTTTGGCCCCTGTTCCGTTAATTGAAAATAATCGTGGCATATTTATCGCCATTTGCTTTTCATCCGTTCATTTTCTGTAACTGCTTAATCCTAATGAGGGCCGCAGGGAGGCTGGCGCCCATCCCAGCTGACTCCGGGCAAGGGCAGAGTACACCCTGGACAGCTCGCCAGGCCATCACAGGGCAAAAACATGCTGACGGCTATGCAGCTACTCTTTACGAACGTCAGCAATGGTTCTTTTACATAAACCTCTCACCATAGACAGTGAGAGACACAGCCGGCCTTTGATAACCCAGTTAGCTGAACTTGGGGTGACAACGTTGTGAAGGTAGGACACGAACCCCCAACCTTTGAATCAGTGATCCAGTGCCCAATACCACTAGACCACCACTGCCCTCTCTGCTAATAAAGTATGAGTATAGAATATACACTTTCAAAGGTTCTCATGAAAAAGGAAATAAAAAGCAAATGCGGGGAAGTGGAGGCCTAGTGGTACAAGGGGCTAATCCTAAGGTTGGGGGTTCGAGTCCCACGCTGCACGTTCTCGGTCCCCAATAACCGACAAAAGTGAGGGATCCCTATACTAGTTAATGAGGCCAAAGACTGACGAACTTTAGCCACAAAAAATTACATGTATTTATTTATTTATGATGAATAAATGTTAGTGGCGCTGTCGTGTAGTGGATAGCACGTCCGACCCACAGCAAGAAAGTCCTGGGTCCGATCCCCAGCTCAATCATTTCTGTGTGGAGTTTGCATGTCCTTTTCCTACTGTGGTTTCCTCCCACAGTCCTAAAACGAGCTGTCCAGGGTGCACTCTGCCCTCGCCCAGAGTTGGCTGCGATGGATGCCAGCCTCCTCGTGACTCTGATTATGCTTAAGCGGTTCAGAAAATGAATGAATGGATAATTAGTATTTCAGAAAGGTTTTAAGGTTGAATGTGGATATAACTTTTCTGCTTATTTCTGACAGCAAGATCAAGCCCAGTCCTGATTACATTAGTCTCATTTTTCAAACTAAATTAGGTATAAGAGGTTTTATCATCTACTCATCATTTACACATGAAGAGAGAAAAAAAATCATATTCCTGTGATGCTGCTTTGTATAGGCTGCTTTGAGATGATGGGTCTACTCAGCTCACAAAAAACTGCTTTAAATATGTGACATTAAATTAAGTTGTGGAATATTCTCAGGAGAGGTTTTTAGTGAAATAAGTGCCATAATCAACTTTACTCTCAATCTTTAAAAGTGTTTTAATTCTTTGCGCTGATGGATCTAAAAATGGTTAACTGTTCATTATTCATATTACCACCAACATTTATATTAGCAGAACTTCCAAAGATAATTTTCAATCATTTTACCTACATGACAGGAGGGAGAAAAAAAACATACTTATATAGTATAATTTATCAAAGCAGTCCAATCCACCAACATAAGTACAGTAAAACCTCCGCTGACGAACGCTTAAGCTCACGAACTTTTCGCCTCAAGAACATTAAATTTGCGAGCATATAGTCTCTGCTGACGAACTAGTTTTCGGCGGACGAATCAAACCACGCGGTCGAACAGCGCCACGGTGGCGGCCACGAGAAGCTGACGCACGCTCACGGCGTCACAGTTCGTCACACCCCTTTCTTTGAGTGCGGAAGTGGTTTGTGTTTGATAGACATTTTGGACCATATTGAGTGTACTTTTGCTATTATGGGACCGAAAAAGACCCCACCACAGGCGGAGATCATTGAAAAACACGAACGAGGTGTGCGTTTGTGTGACTTAGCGTCCCAGTACCAGTACGCTAAGTCTACCATTGCTCCCATCCTTAAGAACAAGGAAGCTATTAAGGGTGCGTGTGTGGCTAAGGGTGTTTCCAAACAGTAGGCGTTTCCAAACACTCCTTCCAAACAGTAAGTCCCTCCCTCCCTCCTCATCCCACTCCATTCCATCAAGCCATCAACTACCATCACAAAGGTAAATAAAACGACTTTATTATACAGTACAGTTTATTTCTTTAATTACAATACAATAGCACATTTATTATACATAAAATAAGGTATATTTTTGTGTAGTTTTAAGGCTTATTTAGTAGAAAATTATGTTTTATGGGGAGCTGGGAACGGATTATTCTCATTTTAATGGTTTCTTATGGGAAATAAATGTTCGGAAGACGAACTTTTCGCCTCACACACACTTTCTGGGAACCAATTATGTTCGTGAGCTGAGGTATCACTGTAGTGTCATAACGCCAATCTTCAGTAAAAATGTAATGAAAGCTTTTGCGCTGCAGGACGTTCTCACACCGTCTGTTCTCAGTTAAGAATATTAAATTAAATGACCAAGACATATGCAGAATTTCACAGAGTTTAATCTCGTTTGACATTTTACAAACATGTAGGTTATTAAATATTTGTTTCAATATCTCATTTGACTATTCTATTCTGATTGATAAGTTAAGTGGCAGTTGCGGCCTGGTGGTAAAGGGCACTGAAATGCTGATCCAAAGGTTGTGGGTTTGCGTCCCACTCTCCACCAGGTTGTCACTGTCCCCCCAGTGCAGCTAACTGGGTTATCAAAGGCCGGCCATGTCTCCCATTGTCTATGGTGAGAGGTATGTAAAAGAACCTTTACTGACTTTTGTAAAGAGGAGCTGCAAAGTCGTCAGCGTGTTTCTGCCCCTTCCTAAAGGGTTATGTCAGGAAGGGAATCTGATGTAAAAACCTATGCCAAATCAAATAAGCAAATCAGATGATTCGCTGTGGCGATCCCTGAAAAAGAGAAAAAGTCGATAGAAGAAGATGAATTCTGATTGATCAGTTAAACTATTTCACTGTACTCTGTCCTGATCATTGGTGTAAAATTATACAGTGTGTGTAACATTTAAGAATCTTAAATGCACACATGTTTCTGTCATGTGTAACAAATATTATGTGTTTAAAAAGTCTCTATTAAAGTTTCATTTAGAGAAAATGTATGAAAATAGCATTTTCTTATGTCAAAGTCATTATAGCATATGGTTATTAATATCTTCCTGCTTTCTCATTCATCTAGATGTGACCAATGTTCAAATAAAATATGGTTTTTTTGCAAAAAAAAAAAAAATGCCACAGAAAAATGCATAATCCATGCTACGTCATCAGTAGAAGATACTTGAGGTCAGTCTTTATTATATCAATACAAGAGTATGTGTGTGTGTGTGTGTGTGTGTGTGTGTGTGTGTGTGTGTGTTACGGTGCTAACCCTTTTCTACTACAATGGAGTCAAGACACTTTCACAAAAGCATCTAGGCACATAAATAGCATTAATCACGGGTTCTTAAAACACATGACTTGTTAATTTGGCTTATACTCAGTGTTCCAAGGGACAACTCCAATAAACAGTTTGATTCGAAGTTTATTACACCCAAATTAATATAAATACCTTAGTAAGATTTACAATAAATGGGGGCAGTGGTGGTCTAGTGGTATAGGGCGCTGGATCGCTGATCCAAAGGTTGGGGGTTCGAGTCCCACTCTCCACAAGGTTGTCACTGTTCCCCCCAGTGCAGCTAACTGGGTTATCAAAGGCGGGCCATGTCTCTCACTGTCTATGGTGAAAGGCTGTAAAAGAACCATTGCTGACTTTCGTAAAGAGTAGGCTGAAAAGTCGTCAGCGTATTTCTGTCCCTTGCTAAAAGGGTTGTGACAGGAAGGGCATCCGACGTAAAAACCTCTGCCAAATCAGACATGCGAATGGACGAGTCACACAAAATGGGTCAAAACTTTTGACACAAGGAACGGCACATAAGACCTTACAAGTGACAATCTAACATATCGCAGTGATTTCTAAAGGACAATAACACACGAATACCTGTCTCTTGTCTACCGTACTAAATCTTCCATGAATGAATATACCTCTAAGGATTACTATAATTCCAAAGTAGGATTTTACACATTCAATTAATAAGAGATATAGAAAAAAATAAAATAGCCTCGACCGCTAAACACCCGGTTCAAAATGGCGGTAAACAGTACTCAACCCACCTAATTTGTGTCCATAAAATCTGTTTTCAGACATACACCATCCCGAAATTGCAATATCCCACGGAAAGAACAAAGTCCTTTTCACTGATCAGTCAGTAGGTCACAGACGCTTCATCAGTGTAGAACGGTGATAACCTAGTCCAGCCCTCTATTATTTGCGCTGAAAGGTTAAGGAAACACCCAACTTCATAAGTCTTCAGTGTACCATCTTACCAGGCCGGTAGCAGATCTAGCTCGCACCTCCTTACAGTATGAGCTACAGTCCAATCCAGCAAACCCAGCAAGCGCTGCTCTGAAGAGCGCTTACGCTTAAATAGCGTCAGAGCGGACGTGACCGAAGACACCCCATGTGACCTGCTCTGAAATTATTATGAACGAGGTGAAACTGTGTTTTCTCCAATACCTATAAACTAACTTAACACAAATACTACAGGTCGTAGCGACATAAACTATACATTAAATTAAAGCTGACGACCTGAATGACACAATAATGTCAATTATAACAACTGAAAACTTCGCAATGAAGCACGAATATTACAAGATCATGGTGAGACCACCCAAAATTAGTATTTCATGACTGGAAATTTATTCTGACACCAGAAGTTATTTATAGGGGCTTAACTAAGTCAAGTCAGTTAGATCTGAACATAAGCTAACTGCTGATATTTAATTTCACCCAGTAGGACAAAAGATAAATTCAATATAAAGCAAAAGGATAAACTGACAAACACAGCTATTTGCCTTACATATCCGAGGCAATTCAAAATGGCCGTAAAATTACCATAAACAAGAAACTTCACTGAACAGAACTGGGGTTATATTCCTGATTATACCCAATTTCATAACAACACACACACACACAGGGATCCCTCACTTTCAGCGGTTAATTGGGACAGAGATCCCCCCGCGACCGCTGAATTCCGCAAAAAGTAGGATCAATTCCCATAATAATATCAATAAATATGAGTCCTTCTCAAAAAATTAGCATATTGTAATAAAGTTCATTATTTTCTGTAATGTACTGATAAAAATTAAACTTTCATATATTTTAGATTCATTGCACACCAACTGAAATATTTCAGGTCTTTTATTGTTTTAATACTGATGATTTTGGCATACAGCTCATGAAAACCCAAATATACACATAAAAATGTAAGTAGTTTTGATTGGAGGTGTTGTTTTTGTTTTTGTTTTTTTGGTTTTTTTGCTTGTTTTTTTTTTTTTTTTTTGCTTGTTTGGGGGTTTTGTGCCTAATTGGCCTTGTTTTGTGGCATTTTCCTGAACTTTTACCTCTATTCTTCTTTAATTTTCTTTATTTTTTTTAATTTGTTGAATTTAAAAAAATAAAAATAAAAAAAATAAATAAACAAACAAAAAAACGCGATGCACTGAAGCGACATGAATTGAAGCTAGAAACTAGCAAGGAATCCCGGGATCCCTGTATATATATCTATATACACACACACACACACACACACACACACACACACACACACACACACACACACGTGTATATATGGTTATATATGGTTAGCATGCCCTTGGTCCGTTTCCATGTGGAGTTTGCATGTTCTCCCCGTAGCGATATGGGTTTCCTCTGGATGCTCTGGTTTCCTCCCACAGTCCAAAAACATGCACAATAGATTAATTGGCTGTTTCAAATCACCCTTAGGTATGACAGTGAGTATGGATGGTTGTGTGAGTATTGACATTGCGATGGCTTGGCAAACTATTTAGGGCAGGGTGGGCAATTATTTTGGCTCGGGGCCACATTGACTTTTATAGTTTGACAAACGGGCCAGGTCAGCAAGATAAGATAAAAAAAATTCAAGAAAAAAGAAAAAAAAAAACATTAAAATATGAACATACCTTTAGTGGGAAAAGTGTTGTTGATCACCCGTTTTTGCCAGTGCATCGAAGTCTGTTGGTAATTCCGTTGTCGTGATTCTCAGAACAAATTTGAGGTGTTCATCACTAAGTTGGCATCTGTGTGGTGCTTTGTTGGTGTTCATCACACTAAAAGTTTGTTCACAGACATATGTCGAGCCAAACAACACCAGCATCATCTGTGCCATCTTCTGGATGTTTGGAAATTTGGCTGCACTTAATGCAGCATAAAACTCATCCAGTTTAAGGGAGTTGAACTTCTCCTTTAACATCATGTCACATTGGAGATCAATCAGTTCCCACTGCAACTCCTGTGGTACCGTTTCAGGCTCTTCTGAGAAGGGACATGACACCAGCTAAATGGCCCTGTCAATTTTTTCCAAAATCACAAAACCGATGGCTTCTTTTAACGTGGCCAGTGTGGGATCAATGAGCAAATGACTTGTCTGGTATTTGCTTTGAAAATAAAACAAGCCTGGTTTTCAAGGCTCTGATGTTTGCTTGCATTTTATGAATAAAGTTAAAGTTATTCAGAATAAAGTTAACCAAGTTAACCGGTCGGAAGTGGTTCAAACAGGTCGGATCCAGTTCAAATGGAGTGGATTCGGTCAGGCCTGGTTCAAACCGGTCGGAACCAGCCAGAACCAATCAGACCCAGTTCAAACTGGATGGAACTAGTCTGAACCAGTCGTTTTGCTGAGCCTGCAAGCTAGTGACCAACCTATCAGCGGTAGCCGGACGTTCTTGCGATGACATGTTGTTGGTGTAATTAGCATGTTTGGTGGAAAAGTGGAGGCTGATGTGTTCATTTAAAACAGAAATGGTTTCTTGGCAAATAAGACATACAGCCTTTGACCCGAATTCAGTTAAAAAAAAAAAAAAAAAGTATTTAGGTGTTCATTCCTTATGAACCACCCGGCTCTCACTGTTGACTTTTCTTTTCTCTGACATTGCTGCTAATGGGCTCTGTACAGTAGAAGAGTGATAACCAGAAGTGGCTCAAGCTCTGCAAAATCAACTGACTGTGCCTAATGCACCACTAGTGTTGAATTGCTGTCATTACAAGTCAAAGTCAAATGAATGCAATCATTCACATCAAATATGAATTCTGTACCAATCAATCTCCTGCGAGCCAGATTAAAGGGACCGGGATGATGAATGCTTAAATTAACATTTTTGCTCAATGTCATGTTGATTTTTTTTTTCTTCTCATGCATAGATCAACTCGGATGTGTTCCAAACTTAGATAAATTTGATCAAAAACCAGATAAATAGTTTTGCACAATCATGCCAGCAGAAAAATCCTTTAATCTTCTTCTTCTTCTTCTTCTTTTACTTTCGGCTGCTCCCTTCAGGGGTCGCCACAGCAAATCATCCGCCTCCACCTCACCCTGTCCTCCGCATCTTCTTTTCTGACTCCAACGACCTTCATGTCTTCCTTCACCACATCCATAAATCTCTTCTTTGGTCTTCCTTGAGGCCTTCTGCCTGGTAGTTCCAACCTCAGCATCCTACTGCCAATATACTCACTATCTCTCCTCTGTACATGTCCAAACCATCTCAATCTAGCCTCTCTGACTTTGTCTCCAAAACATCTACGTGGGCTGTCCCTCTGATATACTCATTTCTGATCCATTCCAGCCTGCCTGCAATAGTTGTTGAAAAACCTTTAATAAATTACTGTATCCAGATGTGGATTTACTCCATAATGTTACAGGTTTTTACCACACATTAGCCCTATTCCTACACCAAGATTGGTCAATATCACTACAATGGATTTTGCATAATTCTATTAAAAGCCAAACAAACAGGGGCTGGTGAATCCATAAGCTCCACCACCAAGAGGTGGAGGTAATGATTATGCACCTCAAGCTTGGTGAATATTGACGGTTTGTCTCAAGGACTATTCATCAACATACATTTCTGTCAAAGCACATTTTGCATTCATGAATTCACACCTAGGTCAAAATAAATACTACACGTGTTAAAAAAAAATTGCAAGGTGGGCTTACATAATGTATTATCAATTTGCCTATTTCACTGCTACATTCATACAGCCCAGCGACTGAGACAAGGTCAGTGAATGTATTAGCACCATGTCGCTATCAGTAGAGGTGATGAAAAGTGGATGAATAGCCTTATATTTTGCATAAAGGCCAGCTTGATAGCTGGACAACGCATCATTTGTGCTCATGCTGCATGTGCCAAGAGGTAAAGTTGGTAAAAATAAATAAATAAATAAATAAATAAAATAAATAAAACAAAGGGAAAATAAATAAGATCTGTAACACCATTTTTTCCCCCTTTTATTGAATCTGATAACAGATAAAATGTTTATGTGCAATCATCATATGTCAGCATGCTGATATCTTTTATTTATTCTCATTTATATTATTCTTATTTTATGTTTTAATTATTGTTTGTTTGAAACAATATTTTCTTCCTTACCTCTTATGAAAATAATGCCCAGACTGTGACCATGGTTGTAACCTTTCCTGTCATGATTCATAAGCATTTATGGATGCGTAGAAACATTTCTCATTGGGTATCATCAGAGACTAAGTTTTGTGCATTCAAGCACTTCTCCACACATTACCTGTCACCCATTACCCAGTTTATTGTCACACACACACACACACACACACACACACACACACACACACACAAAGTGTACTAAGTTGATTACAATGTAGATGTAAAGGAAAGGTGTTCCAGTAAACAATGGCTGGTCTGTGAGGTTATAACAGCTAAAGCTTAATCTATCAATAGCAGGACAGTGAAACATGCTGAAACATTGTTGAGCAATGTATTCTCATAAGGTCTTACTGACTGCATAACAACAATGAAGTGGGACAATGTAGTCCATACTCATGAAGTGTACTATTCAAGCTGCACATTATCAGAGTTCATAACTCTCTCTCTCTCTCTCTCTCTCTCTCTCTCTCTCTCTCTCTCTCTCTCTCTCTATATATATATATATATATATATATATATATATATATATATATACAGTGATACCTCAGCTCACGAACATAATTGGTTCCCAGAAAGTGTGTGTAAGGCGAAAAGTTCGTCTTCCGAACATTTATTTCCCATAAGAAACCATTAAAATGAGAATAATCCGTTCCCAGGTCCCCATAAAACATAATTTTCTACTAAATAAGCCTTAAAACTACACAAAAATATACCTTATTTTATGTATAATAAATGTGCTATTGTATTGTAATTAAAGAAATAAACTGTACTGTATAATAAAGTTGTTTTATTTCCCTTTGTGATGGTAGTTGATGGCTTGATGGAATGGAGTGGGAGGAGGAGGGAGGGAGGGACTTACTGTTTGGAAGGAGTGTTTGGAAACGCCTACTGTTTGGAAACACCCTTAGCCACACACGCACCCTTAATAGCTTCCTTGTTCTTAAGGATGGGAGCAATGGTAGACTTAGCGTACTGGTACTGGGACGCTGAGTCACACAAACGCACACCTCGTTCGTGTTTTCAATGATCTCCGCCTGTGGTGGGGTCTTTTCGGTCCCATAATAGCAAAAGTACACTCAATATGGTCCAAAATGTCTATCAAACACAAATCACATCCGCACTCAAAGAAAGGGGTGATTTAACTGTGACGCCGTGAGCGTCGTCAGCTTCTCGTGGTCGCCACCGTGGCGCTGTCCGACCGCGTGGTTTGATTCGTCCGCCGAAAACTAGTTCGTCAGCAGAGACTATATGCTCGCAAATTTAATGTTCTTGAGGCGAAAAGTTTGTGAGCTTAAGCGTTCGTCAGCGGAGGTTTTACTGGGTATATATATATATATATATATATATATATATATATATATATATATATATATATATATATATATATATATATGTGTATATAAAATGGTATAATGGTACCCCAACTGGATCGCTGACTGCAACATGTCCTTGAAACTTGTTTGAGTAATTTGTGTCATTTGAGTAATCTGTTTGCTTTGATAATTTGCTCATAATGCTATGTGATTGCTGATTAGCAAAAAAAAAACTATCTTAGGCACTGGTGGCCTGGTGTAAAAGGTGCTGGATCACTGATCCTAGGGTTGGGGGTTCAAGCCCCACTCCTCACAGGTTGTCACTGCACCCCCCCCCCCCCCCCCCCCAACCGAGGTGCAGCTGAGTTATCTAAGGCCGGCCATGTCTCTCACTGCCTATGGGGGAAGTTGTAAGAGAACCATTGCTGACTTTTGACAACAGTAGCTGCATTGCTGTCAGTGTGTTTCTACCGTGCGATGGCCTGGTGAGCTGTCAGTGGTGAATGCCCTTGCCCGAAGTTGGCTGGGATGAGAGGAAAAATAGCTATTTTGCATCTATTTAAGAAAAGGCAAGTGTAATTAATATATTTTCAAGGCATAACCACAGGCATATTCCTCCTGCTTCTGTTTTAGGCTATGAAAAATGAAGGAACTGGTTAAAAGAGAACGTGAAAGACAAAGACGTGGGTGGTAGTGCGAGCACTCAGAGTTTTAGCAGCTAGATTATGCACAGTCACACTGAGGAACTCATTCACATTCCATCAAGAGCAAAACCCCAGTATCAACGCACTTGGGATTCATGCTAACTATGGATGTAGGAGGATCTGTGCGCTGTGGCAGATGGAGAGTTATATGTGCTGTGCTTCTTTGCAGATGCTGCATGGACAGCAGTATGAGTGCCCTCCTAACCTAGCACCTCCCTTGATATAAATTTGAAAGAAGCTTTGAAATCCTCCTTTTCCTGTCCTAGTGTTTAGGGAATATGATCAGAAAACCTCGCTCAGGTCAAATTCAAATTTCAAATTCGATTCCACAAGCACATGTTTAACTGTTCAGATTTGAAGCCTACATCTGCTCTCCAGGGAAATGAAGGTCAAACCAAGCTGGTTCTAGATATCCTTGTTACTATTTGTTAAACTTGTTTAAATCTAGGGTGGCATGGTGGCATAGTGATTAGCTTGTGTGCTTCACAGCAAAACGTCAGGGGTTTGAGTCCCAGGGTCTGGCATGTCTCTCTGGGGTTTTCATGTTCTCTCTATGCTTGTTTGGGTTTCCGCCATGTACTCCGATTTCCCCCGACATCCCAAAAACAGTTATGTTAAGATATGATACGTTAGATTTGGCTGTTCCAAATTGCCCCTAGGTGTGAGTCTGAGTGTGAATAATTGATCATTTTAAATTTACTTATGTAACACACAGTGTTCAAAAATGTTAATGAATGTGTTTGACTCTAAACTAATTTAGTAAATCAATTAAAATAGTTTAAAGCAATGGAGTTGTTTCCTTCTACTTGATTTTAATACATCTGTGCTCGGTATAAACAACTGCCATTGAACTAGCTGACAGATTAAGACCAAAGCAATAGGTCCAGTACACAGTTCTGAATATAATTCCAATCAAACCATTTCTTTTTAACGAGGGGCAGTGGTGGTCTAGTGGTATAGGGCGCTGGATCGCAGATCCAAAGGTTGGGGGTTCGAGTCCCACTCTGCACAAGGTTGTCACTGTCCCCCCCAGTGCAGCTAACTGGGTTATCAAAGGCGGGCCATGTCTCTCACTGTCTATGGTGAGAGGCATGTAAAAGAACCATTGCTGACATTCGTAAAGAGTAGCTGCAAAGTCGTCAGTGTGTTTCTGTCCCTTGCTAAAAGGGTTGTGACAGGAAGGGCATCCGACGTAAAAACCTCTGCCAAATCAAATGTGCAAATCAGATGATTCGCTGTGGCGACTCCCGAGTAAAAGGGAAAAAGCCGAAAGGCAGACAGACAAACCATTTCTTTATAGAAGCACAACTACTGAAAGTTACACATTCATTTATAATTTGATTTCTTTATTAATCTCGATATACAAATCCCACAAGCAAAACTTGGTTTCTACATTTAACCAATCCAAAGTGCACAGACACACACACACACACACACACACACATACACACACACACACACACACCCACACACACACACACACACACACACACACAGACACACAGTGAGCACACAATTCATAGCAGCAGGGATGTCATACATTGCAGCACCTGGAGATCAGTCAAGAGTTAAGGTATCTTAGTCAAGACTACTTTAGTTCTAAAACTGAAAGGTTGCTGGTTCCATTCTCAAACCAGCAGGAAAAATGTGTGGTGGTGGGAGAGTGAGCAACACTTTCCCTTCCTCCACTTTCTTTATGGCTGAAGTGCTCTTGATTAAGGTACCTTAAAACCCCTAACTGCTCTCTAGGTGCAGCAATGTGTGTTATCCCAACTGCTCCAATTTGTGTGTGTGTGTGTGTGTGTGTGTGTGTGTGTGTGTGTGTGTGTGTGTGTGTGTGTGTGCACTTTGGATCAGTTATACAGGGATCCCTCACTACTTTGCACTTCAATTCATGCGACTTCAGTGCATCGCGGTACAGTAGGCCTTGACTATTCGCAGTTTTGCACTGGTTTCCCCGCATATTCGCGGCTTGCCAAGTAACTGTCACGTGATTCAAATTCAGCCAATGGCTGTTCTCCCTCCTACTGATTGGTTGAGATGATGTATTCGCCCCTTTTTTTCCTCATTTGGTTGATCCTACTTCGCGGAATTCGGCGATCACGGCAGGGGGTGGGGTGGGTCGGTCCCCATTAACCGTGGAGAGTTAGGGATCCTTGCATATTGTATTCATACTTTTGTGTGTATATATATATATATATATATATATATATATATATATATATATATATATATATATATATATATATATATATATATATATATAATCAGTCCCGTAGTTAATAGGAAGCCGGTGCCATTCATTTTCTCGACCTTTTATCCTGGTTTTGGGTTAGTTAGGGAGTGAGGGAAGCCACTGGGCTTTTTGTTTGTTTGTTTTTTCCCAGTGTAGGGATGTCAGATTGCTCATTTGAAGGTAGATGGGTTTTGTTTATTATTTTGGCCTGGCCGGCTTCTGCAGGAATGGCCACTGAAGAAAAATAAATTAATAAGAAAACACAGCGAAACAGCATTCGTATTTCTTTTGCTTACCCGTATATTACAGCTCAGCCCAGAACTGATCGTAACAGGCTTATAGAAAAATAAATACTGAAACAAAATACAACTGAAAACTCTACTTCAGTACAACAAAAGTATTTGCACTTAGTTACGTCATACTTCTGTGGATCATCATATTTTAAGATATTTACAATATGGTTTGTGTATTGAAGAGTATGGCACATGGATTGTATATGTACTAAATGCAAATCAAACATCATCAGTTATTCTGTTTGGAAACGATTTCATTTCAGCATGCATCATGTGATTGATCCTCTTTCTCTGAGGCTGATGGGGTGAGCAGCACTGAACTCATCTAATTGGATATCATACCTACAAAAGATTAACTGTCTGAAGGGATTACGAGACAATCTAAACAACACACTTTAACATTTTAACTTAGGTGGAGGAGGTAATGATGGAAAGTGCTAGAAAGTTTCACACTTTGTGCAGAACATTACAGTTTTTAAGCTCTGTGTTGCTCCAGAGTTGCATCCCTCATATATACTGAGCTCCAAAGTTTAAGAGAAATTGGTTTTGCTTTTTTTTCCCAAGAAACAAAACTTTTTACAGATGTATTGCACAAAACTGCGTAAGATTGCGGCTACTGGGAATGGCAGAGAAACAAGTCAAGACCCACATATGACAAAGCTTTTTTCTTTGGCCTTCGGATGCTCGCTCTCTCTCTCTCTCTCTCTCTCTCTCTCACACACACACACACACACACACACACACACACACACACACACACAGCACTGATGTAATCCCAGAGCAAACATGCCACTACTCCGTCCAGCTTGTGTAAGTCAGCAGCTTTGCTAATAAAGTATCAAGCACTAAATAAATATTGGCTTATTAATAAGCCCTTGTTTTCATTTATTTCTTCGAATCCTTTGGACCCTGAATGACTTCTGAATGATAATGCAGTGCACCTGAACATGAACAGGTGGTTGGAATATTGGCTGCTCATTAGGTGCAGACAAGATAGCTGCATATCACAGAGAGCAGCCAGACACCTGGACCTGTTCCATACAGCATTTCTGACAGTTAAGGTGGATGTTTTTATTATTTTCCACCTCTCTCTCTCTCTCTCTCTCTCTCTCTCTCTCTCTCTCTCTTTCTTTCTATTTCTCTCTATCTAAATGTATTTTGAATTCAAGTCAGTTTGTATTTTGAATTCAGGTCTGGTCGTCGCTCTACATCTTATTCCAGGAACTCCAGCTGCCTTACTCGACTGAATCTCTTGAACAAATGGTCCTGATCCATGCAACATGGCCTCCTTCTGCCCTCAAAACTCATCCTTTGTGAATAAGATCTTCAGTTTGAGTCTTACTGTACATATTGGTAAGAAATAAACACACCTCCCACCATCCTACTTTACTGTTTGCCAAATTGTATGCTAAATTACATATTTTAGGAACATTTTCCTTCAGATCCATAAGCAAGAAGATCCTTCTTTGAATATTGCAGCAAACAAAGCCTTTTGAGTTGGTGTTTGTATGTTCTTCCCATGTCTGCACTGGTTTCCTGCACATGCACAAATTAACAAATGGCTGTTTAAACTTCCCATCGGTGTGTATATGAATGTGAATGGCTGTTTGTGTCCATGTTAGCCCTGCGGTGGACTGGCTACCTGTTCAGAATGTACCCCACCTTTGTCCCAGAGTCAGCCGAGACTTGGCTCCAGTTTCAAATCCAACTCTGATAGATACATGGCATAGAAACTAGATGGGTGGATGAAAGAATGGCTGGATATTGGATCTCATATCTTGCACACAGCTTTCATCAGTAGGTCTAATCTTCCCTGGTTTTTATTATTAGAATTATTACTTTCATTCATTTTCTATGCCGCGTAAT
This sequence comes from Plotosus lineatus, assembly GCA_024760905.1. Lineage (NCBI taxonomy): Eukaryota > Metazoa > Chordata > Actinopteri > Siluriformes > Plotosidae > Plotosus > Plotosus lineatus. Next base: position 26,930,420 of record CM045734.1, on the reverse strand, counting down.
CCTAAATAGGGTCGCAAGAATGCATATCTTTAGACTGTGTAAGGAAACCAAAGTACCTGGAGGAAACTGATGTGAGCACGAGGAGAACATGCAAATTCCACACAAATGACTGAGCCTGGCTCAAACCCAGTCCTTCTTTCTGTGAGGAAAATGTGCTAACCACTGCATCACTATGTGCTAACCACTGCCCCCTGTTGTTGTTATTCATTCATCTTCTGAACTGCTTAACCCAGTTAGCTGCACTGGGGAAGTAGTGACAGCTGCTGAAAGTGGGGCTTGAAGTCCCAACCTTCAGTTTGGTAATCCAGCACCTTACTACCAGGCCACCATTACCCTTTGTTATTATTGTTGTTGTTTCATTCCACAATTGTGATTCTTGACACAACTTTCAAGTTTTTGCTTCATTGCATGTTTTTATTTATATTGCAATCTCCCTGAAGAACCTGTTATCTGGTAGAAACATTCTCTCGGAATCACACCTAGGTACTTACATTTGGACTGAGTTAGGACACTGGAAAATTCTAATAGATTAAATTTGCATTACGACTGCGCATGTGTGGGGAACGTGACCCAACATCTGATCCAAGCGTCACTGCTACCAAACTTTCTTGTAGCCACTTGCTTTTGTATGTAAACACATCCTAACAACTGCCGCTGAAAGCCTGCCTTAAGCCTTAAATTACATGTATCGATTTGCCAGGTGCGCATTGTGCCGTAGTGAACTGTGGGAATGGCATTTATCATCTCGAGCGTTGGAAAAAGAAAATTTGCTGTAAACATGCATGCAAATTTGCGGCTAACGTATGTACATGTCCGCCGCCATTCACATATTTACCTTCCCTACTAAGCTGAAGGATCCGGAGGTAAGTTTATTATTAAAGTGTTCTTTATTCGAATTCATAGACCCTATAGACTATATTAACTTTTATGTACCTGTTAAATTACCATAAAAATCAGCGATGCCCTAATCATTAAATATTATAGACTTAGAACTTGAAAATTACTGTTATGTTAATTTGTAAAATAGACAAAAAAGAGCTGTCAGATCACTCGGTGCAGCTGTCAAACTTGTATTTACCTTCTTTGTAGTCATCACTAAGTCACGCGAGTAGGGGTGCCTGGTCCTTCATTAACAAAAAATCCGCTATGTCAGCGTACATACACGGGGACCACTTCGATAAGGCGTCATTTTCTGTCTCCCAGCCGTCTTCAAGTCCCAAGGGGTTGGGAATTGTCACACTTTCCACATCCACTTCAAACAATCAACAAGCTGGCATAGTCACGTTCGATTTGTTTAGATTCCTTTGGTAATGCGCAACAAGTTCATCTTTTCGCTTGCAGGAACAACTGGGAAGACCCCTACATATACAATACGCTCGAAGATCGGGAACTTTGCATAAATTAAATGTATCGATAGTGCAGGTCTCATCCACATCAAGGTTTACTCCCACCACGTTTGGTAGTTGAGATCCCATGATGCCGTGCACAAGCCGAGATACGAATTTAGTCTATTCCATGCAAGCTCGGGGGAAAAGTGAACTAATTTCTCCTTTATCTTACATCGGGTTTTTTTTTGTTTTGTTTTTTTGTGAACATTTAATTGCAAAAGACAAAAAAAGTCTTGAAAAGACAACTGCATGCAGACAGAGTAGTCTCAGTGAACACTTTTAGACACCCCTCTCTAGTACTTTCACTCAGAGATCTCTTTACCTTTCAGGGTCCTGGGACACTATACCACCCAGAAAGTGCTATGTGCAGTTCACAGTGACTTGGCAGTCCAAACAAATAATTATATGAAAGGTCATGGGTCAGTTCAATCACATTAAACTGTACAGGCACTGCTATTCACAGTGCGGTCATCTGTGCAGCCACAGACTCCTTTCAGGGGAAATATTATGACATTGAGAATACTCAGCAAGGAACATAAAATTCTGTGTTTTTATTTTTATTTTTTCAAAGGTTCATAATGATTATTTGTTTGGACTGCCAAGTTGCTGTGAACTGCACAGAGCACTTTCTGGGTGGTATTGAAATGAAATAACATCAGTTTCAAAACCAACAGTAAAGCACTTGCCACACAATTAGACCTGCAGGTACACAAGGTTAAATAGACTGCTTTAAAACTATACTCAGAGGTTTTAGGGACATTCCTTTCAAACTGAGTGAGCCACCATTGGCAGATTTGTTGAACAGCCTGTACTGCAGAGACCTTCAGAAATATTTGCTTGTGAGTTTTAGAAAGGGTAGTCAAGCATCAAATTGGCTTTGCACTCCTCAATTCTGACTGTCTGTGGTGACAGATGGGTTGGCTAAACTTCCGCAGTGTTGACAACATTGCTAATTTCCACTGGAAAACAACTGACCTGCAGAATATTCTTGCAGAATAAACTGAATAGATTAAAGCATACTGAATAATTGGATAATTCAAAGTGCTTGGTAATTTATCGTTTAGTATTTCAGGAGTCAATTTTGTGTTACACAGTTTGTCTAGTCTAACAAAGTTAGTGCTTTTTAGGAAAAAATACACTGCTACTGCTACTTCTATTATTATTATACAGTGATGTGAAGGAATATTGGTTAGCATGTTCATCTTATAGTAAGAAGAGAACAACGTGGGAATCAAACTCAGGATGTTTCTGTGTGAGTTTGTTCTTCTCATGTTTGTGTGGGTTTTCATCGTGATATTCTGATTTCCTCCCACAGTTAAAAAACATTCACAATAGCCTGATTGGTGGTTCCAAATTTCGGTGAACGGTCAACTGGTCCCCAAAACTGCATGACCCGGTCAACTAGTCCCCGAAAAAAACGTCAACTGGTACCTAACACTTTTTTCCTGGTAATTTTACTTTTTTCCTGGTAATTTTATGATATTCGATATTAGACTGTTTTCAGTTTATATAGTGGTTTTATAGCTGATGGGGCAGTGGTGGTCTAGTGGTATAGGGCACTGGATCGCTGATCCAAAGGTTGGGGTTTGAGTCCCACTCTCCACAAGGTTGTCACTGTCCCCCCCCAGTGCGGCTAACTGGGTTATCAAAGGCGGGCCATGTCTCTCACTGTCTATGGTGAGAGGCATGTAAAAGAACCATTGCTGACTTTCATAAAGAGTAGCTGCAAAGCCATCAGCGTGTTTCTGTCCCTTGCTAAAAAAGTGTTGTGACAGGAAGGGCATCCGACGTAAAAACCTCTACCAAATCAAACGTGCGAATCAAGATGATTTGCTGTGGCGACTCCCGAGTAAAAGGGAAAAGCCAAAAGGAAGACAGAATAGCTTATATTTGTTTATACAGCAAGGCTCAAAATACATATATCAAAATATATGAAATATATCATGATATTTCAGGATGTATATGTATAGCATGGAGTAGATATGTATAGCAAAAGTCAAAATACTATAATATTATGTACAACATTTTATTAAATCACAAAGTACATATCACAAACTACATCTCACAGGAAATATCACGTAGCAGATAATGGCCTAAACGTTGGGTTGACTACCACACAGGTTGTGGCTGATGCCACGCTGGAAATCTGGAATAGATTTCCTTCCTTCCTTGTAGTCTCTCACCAGGTTGTACAGACGAAACTGGAGCTCCATGTAGCACCGCTTCGACCGCTTGTTCGGACGGACACCATGCTCATCCTGAGGGTGACAGCATCAACGGTGGCTGTCTCTGCCTGGAGGCACTTGATGAGCTTCCAGATGGTGGGATTAGCATGGCCCACTAGACTGGAGAACTTCTTGTTCCAGCCCTCACAGATGTTGGTGCGTGGCTCATTGGCTAAGGTAGCGTGGTGCTGGTTCTACTGGTCAGGAGCGAACATGGGTGGACTGCGGAGAAGTGGAAGAGGCTTGATGAGGTGACGGAGCTGCCCAGAGACATAATTAGAGTCGAAATACTCAACTAGGGCAGCAGCATCGTTGGGCATGGTGGACCGGAGATAATCCATGCCTGCCTTGACCTCCTTAAAATGTGCTTAATTGGACTTATGTTTAGTAACATAAAAAAATAAAAATTTCAGTTAAAAACCAACAAGTTATTGAAAAAACATATGTAGGAACAATCCTGCACAACTGGGGACAGTTTTTAGAAAATTTATTTTGGGGACCAGTTGACCACTCCTCTGGTCAGTTGGGGACCAGTTGACCAGGTCATGCAGTTTTGGGGACCAGTTGACCGGGGACCAGTTGTCCTACAATCCAAATTTCCCCTAGGTTTCTGTGTGTGTGTGTGTGTGTGTGTGTGTGTTGGCCCTCCAATGGCTAGGCATGCTATTGAAGATGTACCCCGCTTACACCCAGAGTTTGCTGAGATGGGCACTAGCCTCCTCACAACCTTAATTCGGAGAAAAGGGCTTAAAAGATGAATGAGTGGTATATATATATATATATATATATATATATATATATATATATATATATATATATATATTTATATATATATATATATATATATATATATATATATATATATATATATATATATAATACCAATGTATATTATATATAAAACTCCTTCCACATTTCAATTTCAAAGGGTAAAAAAAGATTAATATCAAATTATTATTACACATAAAACTTAAGTCAATGCAGTTTTTATTAATTAGTATTTGCACACTGTCACTGTAACTTCTGACTGTTAACATACTCAAAAAATTTCTAAGGTCTCAACTTGAATGCTTTAAGTTGAAAGAACTTGGATATGGGAACATGTTGTTTGAATGGGTGGTTTGTGTGTGTGTGTGTGTGTGTGTGTGTGTGTGGTTGTATTGGGTCGTACTGTGAGAATGGGGGGGATGTCAAAGTGGAAACAAGTGGTATAAGCATACAAATTCACTCAATGTGAAGTCATATAAAACTAAATGAAAACTTCCTATGAGAAAAAAAGTTATCGTATTTGACCTGATAAGCACCCGGGGAACTTAAAAAATTGGACGGGGGCTTATTAAAATGTTTACCAGCAGAGTGGAATGGCTTATTATCATTGAGGTGGAAAATAATAACAGAACAATAAGAGTTTTAATGGTATTTGTTCATTTAGTGGTATCAAACTACCTACATGAAAGCTGAAAATAAACTGAAAACAGTATTAAAAAAAAAGACCCCTTACTTTCCCTCCCTTTAAACATTTCCTTTAAACATTTTCCCAGAAGTAAAATCAAGCCAATTAACACAAATGTCAACTTTAGAACATGGCACATTGAACCAATCAGCATGAACATAAACAAAAGCATATGGCCAGGAACATCTTTTAAATTTATGAAGTTAGTGAGTGGGAGAATCGGGTCAAAAACCCTTGTCATCACTTTCTGATACGTCCACATCTGGCTCATCGCTCCATTCATTTAGAGCATCTCATAGTTTTGCTGTAGCAGTTTCTATTGGTCCATCGGTTGTTGGACATTTACCAAGAGAACACAGCAAAATATGTTCCTGTTTTTTAAAGCATGGCGGAACAATCAAATGTGTTGTTACTGATGAACATTATAGACATTCCCCAGTGGCAGAGGGTATTGAAATACCATGTAAACTCACTTTTACAAGCAGGGAACACCTCATTTTACTGTTACAAAGACTGATCGAACAAAATTGGTAAATTTGATCTACCATTTTGCTCCCAGTACACATGGGCGATTATTAGACCCCCCCCCAAAAAAAAAAAAAAAAAACACTGTGGGGCGTTTATTGGATCAGGGTGCTTACTACGTCGATTCGGTATGTATTGTATGTTGTCGCAATGGTAACAGATTTATTAATCAGAATGTTGGACATCCAAGCCCTAGTACAATTAAAATGCCTGTGTTGGACCTTTGAGGAAGGCCCTTAATTGCTCAGTTGTATAAATGTATTTTTTATTATAATTATTTATGGAATTATCTAATAACCTTTATTTTTTAATTGGGAGAGATAACCATGAGCACCCACAGTAAGCCCAAATATTGTTTCTTTTAGCTAACATTCAAGTCATTCTACCAGGTCCTGTCTTCTAAGACACTACTGGTGTTGTTGGTCAGCATTGAGAGCTTAATTATCTATTAAGAAAAGCGTTTAAATGCACCATATCTGATTTTTTTATTTTTTATCATTTTTTATTTATTTATTTATTTATTTTTTTTTTGGCAATGCAAATCCCCTCCACCCCCACCCCACCCCCCAATCGCTGCCATTTCAGATAAGTAAAGGGAAAGCCACTTCTTTCCATATGTTTGTGTAGATTTTGGGTAGATCCAAGTGGACATAAATGATGTATGAACATCTGCTGTGACAGAGGGAGTGAGGGAGTCAGTGAGAGACTGGCCAGCGACAGAGCAGGGATGAGTGAGAGAGAAAAAAAAAAAACGATCAAGGGAAAATGAACTGACTGAACATTCAGATAAAGCCTCAATGGTGCTGTACCTCTGATTTACAGCATAGCAGCTCACAGAATTTAAACTCAAAGCTTCATGGTCACACAAAAATTGAGGCTTCATTTTGAAACGATGCAGTATCGTTTCAGCCTTTTTAATAACTCTGTTTATTTTATTAACATCATTACAATAAGGCATACCTGATGCATGTGCTTGCTGTTGACTGCCACTCTTGCCTTTTATTTATTTTTTAATAAAATCTAATACCGGAAGCCTTCATGATATGTGAAAAGTAGTCTTTTTACATCGTAGGCTTCATTAGCTGGCATGCAGACATTTTTCTGTAAAATTAACGTCTATAATGGAAAAATAATGCTTACTTTTAATCCACTGAGTACCGCGAGGGACATAACATGTCTTTCCATCTCTTTCTGTCTTGTGAAAATTCTCATGGAAAAAAAAAAAAAAGTTGTTACTTTAATAGTCATTTCATTAATGCGCTGTTTTTGTTTTTTTTTACGGAGAAGGGTGATTAGCTCTTCATTCAACCCCTTAAAAATGGAGGGCTGGTTTTCTCTTGGGGGTTTCCTTCCTTATCGATTCTAGTTATTTGAATGCACTGGAATGTTTAATTTTTACAAATTCTTCATAATTTTTATATAGCCAAAAAATAATAATAATAATACACACACATTTTATATATATATATATATATATATATATATATATATATATATACACAGACGCTCCCCGACTTACGTTTTTAATTGGTTCCGGACGGCCGAACGCAAGTTGAAAGTGAACGCAAGTTGTTACAGTGATGTATGACGTATGATATGTGACATATGACGTTCATACTGTACTTTTTCTTTCTTTCGGCTTTTTCCCTTTTCTCGGGAGTCGCCACAGCGAATCATCTGACTTGCACATTTGATTTGACAGAGGTTTTTACGTCGGATGCCCTTCCTCTCACAACCCTTTTCGCAAGGGACAGAAACATGCTGACGGCTTTGCAGCCTACTCTTTACGAAAGTCAGCAATGGTTCTTTTACATACCTCTCACCATAGACAGTGAGAGACATGGCCCGCCTTTGATAACCCAGTTAGCCGCACTGGGGGGACAGTGACAACCCAAAACTTTAAAAATAAACAAATGTGGCATGCTCCGCCGAGTGTGGGTGGTGCCTGCATTCGGTGGAGCGTGCCACGGAGCAGGCCACAAAGGTGGCATGCTCCGCGGAATGTGGGCGGCATCGCGACCGACACTGAAGTCCCTGAGATGGGGCATGGCTCATCCGGACCTCCGATCCCTCAAGCAAACAAGTGATTGCTGAGCACTAAACAAGTTCAAAGCGCACTTACCTACTTGACAGATCGGAAGTCGGGACAAGCCGTGCTCCGCCCTAAAACCTCCACTCCTCCACTCTCGGCCGAACGCGTCACAAATGTTTAATAATGTGTAATATTGTTTGGCTTGGATAAGAAGAAAAAAAGTTAATAAAAATGTTTAATAATGGTTTAATTAATAAATATGTTCATAAAATGGTTTAATATGTTAATAAAATGTTTAATGCAGCCATGAGGATGGGGACAAACAAGTTTCCATCCTTACGCCGGTCCCAAGCTTGGATAAATGCAGAGGCTTGCAACAGGAAGGGCACCCGACATAAAACTTTTGCCTCAATAGAGAATGCAAACCGTCAAGACAAATGACAAACCAGATTGGTCGAGGCCTGGGTTAACAACAACCGCCATAAGTGCTGTTAACCAAAAGGGTGCTGATGGAAATTGGACTACTGTTGGTCGAAGAAGGAGAGGCAGGTGGCGTGTCCATAGGCAGAGAGAGAAGAGGAAAGGCATGAGCCTAGGACTGAAAGTAGGGACTTTGAATGTTGGAACTATGGCAGGAAAAGGTAGCGAGCTATCTGACATGATGCAGAGGAGGAAAGTGGACAAACTGTGTGTTCAGGAGGTGTCCAGGTGGAAAGGTAGCAAGGCTAGAAGCTTAGGAGAGGGGTTTAAGCTGTTTTTTTCATGGTGTGGATGGGAAGAGAAATGGAAAGTAGAAGTCATCTTGAAGGAGGAGTTTGTCAGGAATGTTCTAGAAGTGAAAAGAGTGTCAGACAGAGTGATGAGTCTCAAGTTAGAAATTGAAGGCGTGATGTTCAATGTTGTTAGTGTTTATGCCCCACAGGCAGGATGAGAGCGAGAAGGAGAGATTCTGGAGTGAGTTAGATAAAGTGATGCAGAGTACCCTCAGAGGTGAAAGAGTGGTCATTGGTGCAGACTTCAATGGACATGTTGGTGCAGGCAACAGAGGGGACGAGGAAGTGATTGGCAGGTTTGGTATCCAGGAAGGGAACACAGAAGGACAGATGTTGGTAGATTTTGCAAAAAGGATGGAAATGGCTGTGGTCAATACTTTCTTCCAGAAGAGACAGGAGCATAAGGTGACTTATAAAAGTGGAGGTAGGAGCACACAAGTAGACTACATCTTGTGCAGGTGATGTAATTTGAAGGAAGTCAGTGACTGCAAAGTAGTAGTGGGTGAGAGTGTTGCCAAACAGCATAGGATGGTGGTGTGCAGGATAACGCTGATGTCAGGAAGGTGAAGAAGGCAAAGGCAGAGCAGAAGACAAAGTGGTGGAAGCTGAAAAAGGAAGGAGGAGTTGAAACAGGCATTGGGTGGTCAGGAAGTGCTTCCAGATGACTGGACAACTACAGCTAATGTGATCAGAGAGACAGACAGGAGAATACTTGGTGTGTCATCTGGAAGGAGAGTAGATAAGGAGACTCTGTGGTGGAATGAGGAAGTGCAGAAGGGTGTACAAAGGAAGAGGTTAGCTAAGAAGTGGGATATCGAGAGGACCAAAGAGAGTAAACAGAAATACAGGGAGACACAGCGTAAGGCGAAGGTCACGGGGTCAAAGGCCAAACAGAGGGCGTATGATGACTTGTATGCTCAGTTGGAAAGTCAAGAAGGAGAAAATGATTTATACAGGTTGGCACAGCAGAGAAATGGAGATAGGAAGGCCATGCAGCAAGTTAGAGTGATTAAGGACAGAGAGGGAAATGTGTTGACTGATGACAGAAGTGTGCTGGAAAGAGTACTTTGAAGAGCTGATGAATGAGGAAAATAAGAGAGAAAAAAGAATAAAAGAGGTGACTGTTGAGGACCAGGAAGTAGCAAAGATTAGTAAGGGTGAAGTGAGGAGGGCATTGAAGAGGATGAAGAATGGAAAGGCAGTTGGTCCTGTTGACATACCGGTGGAAGCATGGAAGTGTCTAGGAGAGGTAGCAGTAGATTTCCTGACAAGAACATTCAACAAGGTCTTAGACAGTGAGAGGATGCCAGTGGAATGGAGGAGTAGTGTGATGGTGCCTGTTTTTAAGAACAAAGGAGATGTGAACAGTTGTAGCAACAACAGAGGGATAAAGTTGATGAGCCATACGATGAAGTCGTAAAAGAATAGTGGAAGCTAGACTAAGGGCAGAGGTCAGCATTTGTGAACAACAGTTTGGCTTCATGCCAAGAAAGAGCACCACAGATGCAGTGTTTGCCTTGAGAATGTTAATAGAGAAGTACAGAGAAGGTCAGAAGGAGCTGCATTGTGCCTTTGTGGATCTGGAGAAAGCATATGACAGGGTGCCGAGAGAGGAACTGGGCTTTTGCATGAAGAAGTCTGGAGTGGCAGAGAAGTATGTATCAAGGTGGAGGTGGGACTGCATCAAGGGTCAGCTCTGAGCCTTTTCTTGTTTGCTATGGTGATGGACAGGCTGACAGATGAGGTTAGACAAGAATCTCATTGGACTATAATGTTTGCAGATGGCATTGTGATCTGTAGTAAGAGCAGAGAACAAGTGTAGGAAAATCTAGAGAGGTAGAGGTATGCCCCGGAAAGGAGAGGAATGTAGGTTTGCTTCAGTAAGACAGAATACATATGTATGAATGACAAGGACCCAAGAGGAACGGTTAGGTTACAGGGAGCAGAGATAAGGAAGCTGGAGGATTTTAAGTACTTGGGCTCAACAATCCAGAGCAGTGAAGCGTGTGCAAAAGAGGTGAAGAACCGTGTGCAATCAGGTAGGAATGGTTGGAGAAAAGTGTCCAGTATGATGTGTGATAGGAAGGTATCGGCAAGAATGAAAGGAAAAGTGTAGAAGACAGTGTTGAGGCCAGCGGTGTTGTATGGTTTAGAAATAGTGGCCCTGGGGAAAAGACAGGAGGCAGAGCTGGAGGTAGCAGAGATGAAAATGTTGAGGTTCTCTTTGGGAGTAACGAGGATGGATAGGATCAGGAATGAGCACATCAAAGGGACAGCACATGTAAGACGTTTTGGAGACAAAGTCAGCGAGGCTAGATTGAGATGGTTTGGACATGTAAAGAGGAGGGATAGTGAGTATATTGGCAGTAGGACGCTGAGGTTGGAACTACCAGGCAGAAGGCCTCGAGAAAGACCAAAGAGACGATTCATGGATGTGGTGAAGGAGGACATGAAGGTAGTTGGTGTAAGAGATGAAGATGCAAAGAAGAAATAAAACCAAAATGTACGTGATCACTGGGACCAGGAAAGTTTATCTGTTGTGTCTCAGACTTGCATTTAACGCCTAAGGTGTAACATTTCAACTGGCTTTATTGTAAATGGGCCATAGGATTGCATTATCTCGCAGGAGTATTCAGATAACAGATAATTAATGCATTCATTGTCTTAAAAATATTGGGGGGGGGGGTCTTTAGTCACATTAAATGAGGTTTACTGAACCCTCTGTTATGTACAATTATTGTGGCGGGAGTGTATGCGTAGGACCCAAGGATGCAGGAGACCGAAGGAAGGTTCAATGATTTATTAAACATTAAGCACTGTCAATCACTAGAATACGAAAATCAAGAGAACTGGTTGAGCACGAAGCATGAACTAGGGATCAGAGAGAACTTCAAGGAGCAGAGTCACTAAAACCAATCTTCTGACAGCTGAGGGGAGCATGCCGCTCCCTTTTATCGCTGGCTGCCGCTGATTGCAGAAACTCATCTACCGGCAACTGCCACACCCCTCGCCAGCACCTGCAATGAATTCAGGAAAGGTTAGTTCGCCAGCCAGCACAGACCATGACAACAATATCAATACTTAACTCCGAATTCCTGTAATCACACCATTTGATGTGAAAGTACATCGTTCCCAGTGTAAACCTTAAAGTCTTTTTTTTAAAATCCCATCAGTGTAAACAAACTTTTCCCCCTCCCCTCACATGCATTCCTCCCATTGTGATATTGCTCAATGTGGAAATTCATCAAATGTGTCTGATTAACTCACAGTGATGGAAAGATGATGACGGAAGTGTATGACTAGAGTCTGATGTTGAAGAGACTGATTTAGAGGATAAGGCTGATCCAACCAAGTGCCATTGAAATATATGATAATGAATAAAACTGTACTTTCACATGGATAAAATGTAGACTTTAAAATGTTGAGAATATTTCAAATTTAATTTTTTCATGAACCCTTATGGAAATTAAAATCTCAAAGGGTATAATCTTTGTTCCAAATTTCATGTTGAAAGCTTTTACATAACAAAAAGATGTAACTCAGTTAATATCGTTGAACAAAAAAAAATCTCATTACAATAACCCATTTGCCCTTCTCTGGTAGCACTCAGCCACCTCTCTTTCAGTAAGAGAATAAATAGTTTGTCCTCTAACCAGTACCCCCTCCTCCCATAATCTGATTTGCATATATATATATATATATATATATATATATATATATATATATATATTTTTTTTTTTTTTTTTTTTTTTTTGATTATCATTTTTATAATCAATTTATGTATTTGTAGATTCATGCGGCTTGAGTAATACGAGCCTAATATGTTGCTGTCTTTCCTACATTCACAGTACTGTATGAAGGTACTGCAGCACAATCACCTCCTGCTGAGCACAAATGTCTCAAAAGTGCCATATTAGATAGATATCCACCCTCATAAAAAAACAGACTGGAACGTTCATGATGCCGTTAGTAAGAAAGTGGCACAGACGGGGAAAATATTAACTCAATTCAAGTTTATTGTGCTCAAACATCCACACAAGTGTACAGTATAGCTACACACTTTGAATATAAATGTGGCAACACACACTTCAGCACCAGTGACTCAATTCCATGCCTGCCAGTCCATATAGCACACACTTCATGTCTTCTTATCATGATAAATATAGATTTTTTATATATATATATATATATATATATATATATATATATATATATATATATATATATATATAGCGTAGGCCTCCGTCAGTCCCGAAGGACTATGGCTGCGCTCTGGCCAGTATCCCGACTGGTGATACTCCCCAGTGCATAGAGCCTGGGTAGGGAGTAATGAGGGACAGGCTGTTACCCAAGCAGCAAGTCCCCCCCTGTCTCGGCGCCACCGGAAGGATCCAATGGAAAGGCAAGTGCCGATACGACTGGGTTCCAGTGCCGCTGCAGGAGAGAAACTACGGTCAATTTAGAACGGCCAATTAACCTACAGTGCACGTCTTTGGATTGCGGGGGAAACCGGAGCACCCGGAGGAACCCGCACAAGCACGGGGAGAACATGCAAACTCCACACAGAAACGCCCAGGCCGGGAATCGAACCCGGGCCTTCTTGCTGTGAGGCGGACGTGCTAACCACTACGCCACCGTGCCGCCATATATATATATTATGCACTTTAATAATCCCACAAGGGAAATTATTTTCTCTGCATTTAACATCCTAAATGAGAACACACACACATACACACACACATACACACACTTGGAGCAGTGAGCTGCTGCATTGCAGTGCCCAAAGAGCAGTTAGTGGTTAGGTGCCTTGCTCAAGGGCACCTCAGCCAAGGAGGTGGAGGAAGGGAAGGTGCAGCTCACTCCCTTTTCCTCTCTTTCCATCACTGCACATTTCTTGCTGATTTAAGAATAAAATCAGCAACCTTTAGGTCCCAAACTCACTTCTCTAATCATTAGGCCACAACAAAGCACTAATTGAGCTCATTACCACTATTAATAGGGTTTTGTGTGCTTGTTTGAATAAAGCTTTACACTGTAATGGATTGTCTTCAATTGCAAGGTTGAGACATTAGAAGGAGAATATTTGAGTGTGGATGCACCTACATCAGTATGAATGTATGTACAGTATGTATGTATGCATGTTTGTATGTATGCATGTGTTGGGGTGTGAATTTAAATTCACATTTAGAGTTTCATTTTGCATTATAAAATGGCAGCAGTAGCAATTCTGGTGAAGTGAAGCATGCAGACTACTATAGCCTCCTGTAGATTACCTGTCTGTAGAATTCAGTCCATAAAAAAATCTTCATCAACATTTACAGAATAACAGAACAGAGCAGAGCAATCCACTACCAACCATTTGTCAGTTATGCAAACAATTGAGCCCCTTAACTGTGGGGTAAGTCTATTTTTCTGAATTGTCAGGAGAGTGCTTTAAAAATTTTAATCAATTAAAAAAAAAAAAAAAAGGTATTATTCATACTTTAATGCCTGCAGTCTAACTGAATACTTCACCTAGATACATTTTAAGTCTACTGTTTTACTGGTACTTTGACATTTTTACCAAAGATTGCATTGAAATGCTATCGTTCTGTGCAACAGTGATCCAAGTCCAAATGTCGAGGAAATGTTGAAATATTACAAAAAATAATAAATAACATTTCAATTAAATACTAACACGCAGATGAAGTTGTGTCCTGGCTAAAGTAGTACATACCTTTAGAGTCCTGTATTAAGTGAGGAGGCTCTTTTTCATATATGTTTTTCCTAGATGTGGATGCTTCACACATGGTGCCGCCATCTTGGATTTTGGACTTGTCTCACTGTTGCACTAGTAAATCAGTGAAATATCCCAAAACAACAGGGACGTGCCCCTTATACGTAAAAATTGGAACTTTATATTAATTTAGACCCATATTCATCTGAAATATTTAGTTTTATCTTGTCATTTTTGTAATTAATTCAAAATTGACAAAAATGGACTTAGCCCACTGTTGCTCTAAAGGGCTCAATTACACTAATGAAAGTTAGCAGGTCTGCCTCACAGCAAGAAGGTCTTGGGTTCAATTACCAGCTCTGGCATGTCTGTGTGGAGTTGGCATTTTCTCCCCTTGTTTGGGTGGGTTTCCTCCCACAGTCCAAAAACATGCACAATGATAATTTGCTGTCTCAAATCGCGCATAGGTGTGAGAGTATGAATGGTTATGTGAGTGTTGGTGAGCCATCCAGGGTGTAGCCCGCAGTCACTCAGATTTGGCTGAGATGGGCACCAGCCTCCCCATGACCCCTAATTAGGATTAAGCGTTGAATGAATCCACTAATGTATAGTATAGTGCAACAACTCGGTGTCAGGAAAGCCTGTGACAATATGGGTAAGGACAGGGCTAAGAAAGCGTCACTTAACATCAGAGAATTAAAGCATAATAAGTAAAAAAAGTGTGGCAGTGGTGGCCTGGTGGTAAAGGTGCTGCATCAAAGCTGGCTATGCTGCTCACTATCTATGGTGAGAGGCTGTAAAAGAACCATTGCTGACTTTCATCAAGAGTAGCTGCATAGCTGTCAGCGTGTTTCTGCCCTGCGAGCCAGGCCAGGCGAGCTGTGCAGGGTCTACTCTGCCCTCGCTCCGAGTCAGCTAAGCTGGGTGCCACCCTCCCCGAGGCCCTAATTAGGATTAAGCAGTTCAGAAAATGAATGAATGAATAAATACAAAGTGGAACTGCTCTGTACAAACTCTGTGTGTGTGTGTGTGTGTGTGTGTGTGTGTGTGTGTGTGTGTGCAAGAAAACACTGTCATATTTTGAGTAATAACTACATGTTTCCATGTTAAAATGCAGTACCTCCATGTGTGAAGGTAAATAGGTTTATCTGTGTAGAGCGTGAAGAAGTGAAGAAGCCTAAAAGATGAAAGATTGTGTTTTCGTAATATGCATAGTCCTGCTTTGCACTAATCTTAAAAAAAAAAAAAATAATAAAAAAAAAAAACGAAAGTAAGGTCCTCTGTCCAAAGAGAGTGAAAGAAATGTATCCTGAGGGGGCAGTAAGAGGGGGAGTAGTTTTATTTGGATCATAAAATGCTTTCGTTCAGATTAATTCCTGAAGCCTTCAGACCAACATCACGCAGCAGTCTTTTATAAACAACGCCAACTCAGGGCTTTGGCAATTCACTCTGACACTAGGGAAAAGCTGGGCTTAGCATAAAAATGTCTTTAAATGATTTACAGTAATAAAAAGGAATTTAAAATAGGTATAGAAAGTTACCAAAGCCTTGCGTGTCAAGTTGTGAGAAATGTTTGGTTCTTTTGAAATATAAAGTTTAAAAATTCAACAGTAAAATAGATAAGCAAGATCATTCAGAGTTTGCAAGCCTCTACTAAGACCAGAAATTCCCAGTATAAACCATTCATTCATTTTCTGAACCACTTAATCCAGGGATCACCAACGTGGTGCCCGTGGGCACCAGGTAGCCCGCAAGGACACTATAAGTTGCCCGCGGACCTGTTCACTGCTAGTTTTAGGACAGGCCCACAGCTCCATAGCGCCACTCTCCATTGAGCTGCATCTAATTTTTTTGAATATATTTTAAATCAAATCAATATCTTCACATAGATAAATATCATTAATTATTAATGATAACATATAATTAAAGGTAAATTGAGCAAATTTGTAATTTCAGAGGTGTGTTTTGACCTGGTAGCCCTTCGCATTAATTGGTACCCAAGAAGTAGCTCTCGGTTTCAAAAAGGTCGGTGACCCCTGACTTAATCCTAATTAAGGTCGCGTGGGGTGGGGGGGGGGGGTGTGTGTGTCCATCTAAGCCGATTCTGGTACAAGATTGAGGTACACTCTGGACAGCTCACCAGGCCATCGCAGCAGTATGAACCAAAAGTTTTTAAAAATGTCTTATCTCACAGTGTTAAAGAATCAATTTTTAAAATCCTGCATTTAGAATTTGATTTGGATAATTTCCAAAATTTAATAGAGTCTTACTTGTCTGAGGCCAACCATCGGTAGAAAGTTTCAACAGAATACACACATAATATTCTGCATAAAAAGTAAAACATAATGCAAGGGCACACACAGACATCTCCATTCTTATGAAATAATTCATTATTATAAAATTGTGTGTGTGTGTGTGTGTGTGTGTGTGTGTGTCATATTTCTCAGCTATTTCCCAAATAAGCAGTGCCACTGCATTCTGACCTGCTTTATGCTTGTGTTATGAATAATTGGCTTCATTTACACACTAAATTGAATGATGCCTCTAAATTTATTATACAATTGTCATGAGGGCTATAAAATTAGACATCCTGTGGCAGAAGACTGCATATTTCTGTGTCAAATGCCCCACCAGTATAAATAACCTTGCACCATTAACTGACCTTCCAGGCAAAGATAGAATACAATACCAAGAATAAAACACTCTATGAGTTGGAATATTTGAGAGGAAATACAGTAGTCAGTGTTTAAACATGAACTTTCAAATTATAATTAGCCTGAATATATTTATTTTAACTCCTTTGCCTTGTAGATGCAAAAAATAGTTCTGAATTTAATTCTTCGCCAGTTTCTTTTTCCCTTAGAAAACAATTTTCTTCAAAAGCAAAAATTCATTCAACATGAAATTTGGGAAAAGAGATTAAAAGAACGTTGTGTTGATATACACTGTATGTTTTAATTTCGTTTTAATGTCTTTGACACTGTGCTATCATATTTTGGGGGTTAAATATGATTAAAATATGGTTAATTATGTGTTTTTGTGGCTGTCGAACAGGTTTTTTTTTTTTCTTGGTCTTGTTATAGATTTTGTACATTTTCTTATTCATCTTATCGACTGATTTCATAAAAATAAAAATTAAAAAATGCCAAAATAGGATTGCTGAGAAGTTGGAGTCTCATCTCAGACGACACTGGGCGGAGGCGGTTGCAATCTGAACAGCTCTCCAAACCATCACAGGGCCCACATACACAACCATTTGCATTCACATTTAGGGGCAATTTGGAACAGCCAATTCGCCCAGTGTGTATGTCTTTGGAATGTGCAAGGAACCTAGATTACCTGGAGAGAGTCCACACAAGCACAGGGACAGCCAGCAAACCTCATACAGAATCATCTGAGCTCAGACTAGAACCCATGACTCTTTTGCTTCAAGGCGGACATGCTATCCATTATGCCACCGTGCCATCTCATCTTCTTGAAAATAATATAGATATGAAACTGAATATTCAGATCTTATTCTGGAGAGTATATGACTATAATCTTAACAGAAAGTCTTAACTGCATTTCACAAGTCAGCCCCCCAGAGTCTTTTTCATAATGCGGGAGTTCTGTAAGTAGGGGTGCATTTGTTCCAAGGCTCCCAAGACTACCCCATAAACCCTTTAAAATAATAAAAGTACACCAATTTTGTATGAAATATGTGTTAAAAATAAAAGAAAATTATTTATTAAACCATGTAAATATTTTATTAACATATTAAACCATTTTATTATTTATTAATGAAACCATTATTAAACATTTTTATTAACACACATACACACACACACACACACACACACACACACACACACACACACACACACACACACACACTCTTAAAACATTATTTTTTTTTAAAAACTTCAAAAACGAAAAATAAGCTGCAATGTGCTCTCTCAAAAGAGAGTAAAGAATGCCTCCTTTAATCTCTGACTAATGCTGTATGCAGTCTCTCTCTCTCTCTCTCTCTCTCTCTCACACACACACACACACACACACACACACACAAAACACGGGCCCCGCCACATGCAATGCGCAGCTGACGGAACAATTATATTTAAATGTTTAAATGGACGGGATGTTGTATTTAAAGCGGAATTGCAGTACCTGTTTGAAAGATGAGAGGTCCTCATTCAATATTATCTTGCATCCTTGCAAGATCAAAGGTCTTCTCCCATAGAGCACTCTGTTATAATATCGTGCCGAAATAATCGCCTCCGTCATTGTATTTCCGCTATAAGGTCTCCTTCTGGTTCAATATAGTCGTGATTGTAGATTGTAGAGGGGTTTCGGCGATAACAAAATAAAATGCTGCATGATCAAGCTCAAAACAAACCAACAGTCAACTCTCCTTCACACATGTGACAAACAGGAAGTATGGGTCACAGCTGCCTCCTGGGAAGCCAACGGGAGGCCAGTGGGGAAGGATGTTGGGAGACAGCCAATGAGAGAACAACTTGCACATCATGTGAACTTTTGATGGGCACGTTTGGATTCTGAATGGTGCAGTAGGCACTTTCCGTAAGAGGAGGTTGTTTTCGTGTCCCGGGGACAAAAACTTAGGGAAATGTTTTTCATAACCCGGAATTTTTTTACCCAGGGGTTTTGTAAGTTGGGGGCCGGCTGTATATATCATATATGTTATAAATATATTCATATTTTTTTAAATGCTGTTTAGTGGACTGATGTAAATATTACTCACACTGATCAACTATAACAGTAACATCACCTGACTGGTAAACACCGTGCTGTGATGCTATGCTTTCCAACCGCTTTCTCTCATATCCAGCAATTAACAGTTTCAGTAATTTGTGCTACAGAAGCTCCTTGTGAGATCAGAGGAGAGATACAAGCCTTCACTTCCTACACATATCAATAACCTTGGGCACCCCTGACATTCTTTGGAATACTTTTTGGTAAGCAATCACCTCTAGCAAAAGCACATCACATGACCAATTGTTTTGAAGATGAATAGATCCAGTTGTTTAGCCTCTCAATGTGGTGTTTATCAAAACCACTCAGATCTTACGCTCGCTCATTGTTCCTGATTCCAACACATCAACTGCAAAAATCGAATGTGGCAGTATACAGTATGCGGTTGTTGTTTATTTACCAATAACAGTGCAGTATGTAGTAGGTTTTCCTCCAGTGATTGTCATTGATGAATGACATGATCATACCCTAACAGTCATATATTTGGACACACATACCCATTCAAGGGATTATGTCATTCATCAATGACAATCACTTTGTCTTGATCACTACATGCAGAATATCTCTGAAATGAATCCATTTAATTTCAGCTTAGCATGCACGCAGGTTAGAATTTAGTTTATAACAGCTTTCCTACATCTTTTGAAGTTAATCAGACAAAAACTCCAGCTTGTCATGTTGCCAAAAACCTGTAAGACCTTCTGTACTGAAGACGTTCACTTGTCAGAACAATGATCTCTTTATTTTTTACTTTAAATTTAAACCTGATTCTGTGGCTCAAGTCCATGTGTTTGTCAGGTCAAGTTTAGACTTGGTGCCAGAATATGCACTCAAAAATTCTTGGCAGAAACATCATTCTACATTTCCAAGAGTGCATTGCAGCCAGCAGACATCAATGTTTCCAGTAAAGATGATGACGGCCACCCCTTTTAGTTAGTTTAATAACTAATTCCTGAGTAAGCTTTGCTTCTTTGTCTAATTTTAATCAGTTGACGGCTCACATTGACTACTCCTGATTTTCCAATTTCTGAAAGATGCAGACATTTTTCACTAGTCATAACAGTATTTAGGAGGTCTAAGTAAAACACTTTTTTAATGCACAGTTGGTAGAGACAAGAGAGATTTATTGCCAGCTGACTAAAACAGCCCTGACATCTGCAGAGTTCACATTTCCAGCCTACTTTAAATTGACTACTTTCACAGTTTCCTGAGAGCACCATGAAGTGGCTTAAAAGTAGAAAAATCCTCCATGATGCCGAACATACAGCCAATCTATATACTCTACCGGTATGTATGGATGTGTGTGTGTGTGTGTGTGTGTGTGTGTGTGTGTGTGTGTGTGTGTGTGTGTATATATATATATATATATATATATATATATATATATATATATATATATATATATATATAGTCTGCCCTCAATTTACGAAATTAATCCGTTCGACAGAGCATTTTTCGTAATGCGGGAGTTTCGTAAGTAGTGACACATTTTACATGTAAAACGTCTAATTCGTTCCAAGGCTCCCAAGACTACCCCATAAAGCCTTTAAAAATGATAAACGTACACCAATGTTTTATGAAACATACATATGTGTTAAAAGTAAAATAAAATTATGTATTAAATCATTTAAACATTTTATTAACATATTAAACCATTTTATTATCATATTTATTAATTAAAGCATTATTAAACATTTTTATTAACGCACATACACACACAACGCTGTCTGTCCCTCTATCTCTCTTTCACACACACACACACACACACACACACACACACACACAAAATACACATCTGTGGCGCGCTCCGCTGAATGTGGGCTCCACCCACATGCAGGACGCTGGAGCATTTTAAGACGGGGAATTCAAACCGCATTCACTGCTTGACAGATCAGAGGTCCAAACTCAACTTTAACTTGTATCCTTGAGGGATCGGAAGTCCGGATGAGCCACGCTTTGCTCACATTTGGTGGAGCGCGCCACATTTATTAAACATTTACTGAATTAAAAAACGAAAAATAACCTGCAATGTGCTCTCTCAAAAGAGAGTAAAGAACGCCTCCTTTAATCTCTGACTGACTCTGTATGTAGTCTCTTTCTCGCTCTCTCTCTCTCTTTCTCTCTCTCTCTCTCGCTCTCTCTCACACACACACACACACACACACACACACACACACACGCACTCACACACAAAACTCTCTGGTGTGTTTTGCCAAATGCGTGCTCCGCCCACATGCAACGCGCAACTGACGGAGAAATCGTATTTAAATGTTTACATGGACGGGGTGTTGTATTTAAAGCAGAATTACAGTACCTGTTTGAAAGATCAGAGGTCCTGATTCAATATTAACTCGCTTCCTTGCGAGATCGGAGGTCTTGTCCCACGCAGCACTCTGTTTTCATGCTCCTTCTGCTTCAATATCGTGCAAAAATAATCACCTCCATCACTGTATTTCCGTTTTTGAGTATTTTCCGGGTCCATGATGGATAACGAAATATAACACTGCAATGATCTCTCAAAAAACTCACGAGCCAACATTCTTGTTCAACCCTCCTCTCTCACATGTGTGACAAACAGGAAGTATGGGTACAGTTCAGCTGCCTCCTGGCCAGTGGGAGGTCAGCAGGACAGGATGTTGGGAGACAGCCAATGAGAGAGCAGCACGCACATGGTTTGAATTTTGAATGGCGCGTTTGAATTTTTTGAATGGTGCGTTTGGCGCTTTTCCTAAAAAGAGGGTCTTTTTGTAAAAATAGGACGAAAATTTAGGAAAATGTTTTTCGTAACCTGGAGTTTTTGTACCCAGTGAGTTTCCTAAGTAGAGGGCCGCCTATATATAGCTGACTATCCTAAAGAGTAAGCTGCATTACCATCAGTTTATTTGTCCCCTGCAATTTCCTGACTACCTGTCTAGAGCGTATACTGCCATTGCCCAGAGCCGGCTGAGATATATTCAGAAAATGAAATAATGAATAAATGAGTTTTTCAGTGAGAAGTCTTCCGAGCCCCGCTTATCCGATAACCTCATCAGCAGGAAACAAACATGAGTACTGCTTGTGGCTTTCAGATTAAAAAAGGGACAAAGGCAGTAGTCGATGGACAGTACATCTGTTTTGTTGTTACATGATAAACAGAACTGCACAGAGATATGACTTGCTCTGGGTTCTAAACAGTAATACTGCAAAACTGTTCCTGAAATGAGAAGCAAGATTTGACTTCATGAGGAATTTTTAACAAGGCAACATGCTGACTAACATGCCTTATTAGCACTTCATTATTCATTCATTCTCAGACAGCATGAGTGACTACTACAAGGGATTTGATCCCTACACAAGCAGAGATAAACAATGAGAAACAATGCTGTTTATTTGGTTTTGATGACTTTTTCTAAATAAATGTTTTATCTAAAGAGTAGAACAAAAAACATGTTGCAAGCAATTAACATTGACTGTAAGTTCATTCCTATGGGTTAAAGCATTTGAAAGCAGTCCAGAGTCACCACTCTTTTAATAGAGGCAGGAAAGTTATCTGTCAACAGGCCATACGCTTCATCATTAAAAAACATCTCATAATTAGTCTCTACTGCGTTAATCAGGAGCTTCATCACCATTAATTAGAGTCACAGCATGTGAGCCGGGTTTAATTAGACACACTGATGCTGTCTCACACCTCACAGTGACCTCGCATCCCTCAAAGGGCCATGGAGTGTTTCAACTTCAGTGGAAACACTGTGCCTTCAGTTTGTCAGTCTGCAGAAAAAGTTTTAACTCATATATAACAGTATTATGGGATGTTGAGTTGAACTGGATTTGGGTTGAACATAAAATGGAACTGGAGGAGACCTCATTACAATAAGATGATCAGCAGGACTTGGAGAATACAATCAGAGAAAAATCCTATCTATACTGAGAGGCATTAAAAACACAACAAGCACAAATGTACATGTTATATAAACATTAAAATTTGACAACAAATTTAGGTCATCAATTTAGGTGGCACAGTTACCTATTTCTCAAAAGTAAAAGTGAATTTCCATGTTAGCATGTGCATGTGGGATGATAACAAGACAGTTATCTTATCCACTCCTTGATTTAATCCACAAAGTGGATCAAATCATGTTTGTTGTAAAGTGCCACCTTCGGCTATAAAAATAATGGTTAAAAAAAGTTTAATTTTGTAAAAGCTGACGATGCCATGACTGCCACAAGCAAGTAGAAATCAGGTCCTTGGCATGCTGACTGCCAGAATGACTACTGCAAGGGTAGCAGCACGCATTGGTGTGTGACATTTAACTGTTGTACACCTTCAAACACGCGAAAGACAGATCGAAACCACCCGAGACTGGCCAAGACTTGGCCAATCAAATCTTTGGGATGTTCTGGATCAACAAGTATGCCAGCAGCAGCCATTTCTGTTTAAGACATGCTAAAACATATGCACCCCATAGCACACTTAAAATCTGACGACGGTGCTTTAAAAAAAGCACCCCACCAATCAAATGAATTCTGAATTTCGCTCATCTTGCAAATCAACTCTGAAAATCACCAAAGATTAATCAGAACACTACTGATGAAGGAAGTAGTATTTTGTAGTCGTCTTTTCTCAAGTGGAAGCATGATGACAAGATGTCAATCCACGAACCATTTCTGTAACCGCTTCATCCTAATTAGGGTCGCGGGGAGGCTGGTGCCCATCCCAGCCAACTCAGGGCGAGGGCAGAGTACACCCAGGACAGCTCGCCAGGCCATCGCAGGGCGGAAACACGCTGACGGCTTTGCAGCCTACTCTTGTCGAAAGTCAGCAATGGTTCTTTTACATGCTTCACACCATAGACAGTGAGAGACATGGCCGGCCTTTGATAACCCAGTTAGCTGCACTGGGGAGGACAGTGACAACCTTGTGGACAGTGGGACTCGAACCCCCAACCTTTGGATCAGTGATCCGGCGCCTTATACCACTAGACCACCACTGCCCTGTCTCCACGAACCACTTAAACCCAAAGTCAAAAGAATCAGGGGGGTGACATGACCGAGGTAAGCTTTCAATCACTGAAATTCAGTGCAATGATGATGGTGTCATTGGAGACAGACACACCATGCATTTGCATGCATCTGCGTCCTCATGCCTTTGATTGATAAAGCTGTTTTGTTAGTGCACTTTACGCCCAGCTGCTGGCCAGCTGCAGGCTGTGTTGAAGCCAAACTTTTGCAGTGAGTAGTACATATCTACAATGATACTATGCTATCATGCCGTACTCAGGGCATGCAGGGGTTAGAACCGTCTTCAATCATTGCTGTGCTCATTATTTAAGCTTGCTGTCTAACAAGTAGCCTATGCCATGCATAATTTCCTAGAGATTGTTGGTTTGCTATGAAGATGTCAAATGGAAATCCAGGATTGGATATGCAGAAATAAAAAATTGATGGATGAACCCAGCACCCTAACATGTGAGAGTGGAGGTGTGCTTTTTTTAATTTTTTATTTCTCTCTTTCTTTTTTTTTTTTTTGCATGCCAAGGTTTTTTACAGGAAAAGGTTTGCTGCAAAACCATCCTCCCACCACTCATCAGGAGCCCCAAAATGCACTGTTTGCTGAGTGAGATTAACTTCCACACAGACAGATCAACAATTTGGCCACATCAATTACACAACAGGTGCAGGGCACTACTGGCAGCAAACGACAGCACCACACATTATTGACACGTGTGATTCAGATCACTGAAATATGTTATTACTTGCCACTGTCCATGTCTGAAATGTCTATTTTTCATTTGTGTCTCATTTCGTTGATTAGGTTGGTTAAATTTAATAATAAAATAATGCAAAGAAAAATAAAATGATTTCAATGTTGCATTGTTAATGTCTGTCAGAATACTTTACTCTCAGTACCAGTCACTCCTCATTAATACTGACTTTTCATGGTAGTCAGAAGATCCTACTTCCCACTTGTGAAATCAGAATTATGAGTACAGTGCTCCCTCGCTACTTTGTGCTTCAGTTTCTGTGGCTTCAGTGCATCGTGCATTTTTCAAAAATATTCATTGAAAAAAAAAAAAATAAGGAAAAGTTAAGGAAAATACCACAAACCAAAGCCGATTATGCAAAAAAAAAAAAAAAAAAAGAAAGAAAGAAAAAACAACCCAACAAAACTACTCATTTTTTTTAATGTGAGGTGCACATCTGTATGTGTGTGTATTTATGTTTTATTTACATCTTATGCATTATTTTTGAATGTTTAATTGTTATTATAATCATTTATAGCATTTAATATGTGTTTATTGATATTATATACACATATACATGTGTGTATATACATACATGTACGTATATGTCAGTCAGTGGGGTTGATCCTAAAAATATGATATTAAAAAATATGTATTTTTAGGTAGATGTTTAAAATTATGCGAATCATCGATCACTGTATCACCGGAGCCAGAGTTTGGTCCGTACTGGTAACAACAGGTCGAATTCGTTTCCGGTGAGGGTGAGAGTCTGCCAAGGCTGTCCTTTGTCACCGATTCTGTTCATAGTTTTTATGGACAGAATATCTAGGCACAGCCAAGGCATTGAGGGGTTCTGGTTTGGTGGCCATCGGATCTCGTCTCTGCTTTTTGCAGATGATGTTGTCCTTTTGAAGTCAAAAGCCAGGACCTCCAGCTCCCATTGGAGCGATTCGCAGTTGAGTGCGAAGTGGCCGGGATGAAAATCAGCACCTCCAAATCTGAGGCCATGGTTCTCAGTCGGACAGGGGTGGAATGCACCATATGGGTCGTGAATGAGGTCCTGCCCCAAGTGAACGAGTTTAAGTATCTTGGGGTTCACAAGTGAGGGTAGGATGGAGCGGGAGATTGACAGACGGATTGCTGTAGCCTCTGCTGTTAAACGGAGCCTGTACCGGTCTGTTGTGGTGAAGAAGGAGCTGAGCCATAAGGTGAAGCTCTCAATTTACCAGTCGATCTACGTTCCAACCCTCACCAATGGTTATGAGCTTTGGGTAGTGACTGAAAGAACAAGATCGCAGATACAAATGGCTGAAATGAGCTTTCTTCGTCGGGTGCCGGGGCTCTGCCTTAGAGATAAGGTGAGAAGCTCTACCATCCAGGAAGAGCTCGGAGTAGATCTGCTGCTCCTCCGCATTGAAAGGGACCAGTTGAGGTGGCTCGGGCATCTAGTCAAAATGCCTTCCAAACACCTCCCTGGTGTGGTGTTTCAGGCATGTCCAACAGGGAAGAGACCCCGGGGTCGACCTAGAACACACTGGAGGGACTATGTCTCTCGGTTTGTCTGGGACCGCCTCGGTGTCCCCCCGGAAGAGCTGGAGGAAGTGGCGGGGTAGAGACATGTCTGGACCTCTTTGCTTAAGCTGCTGCCCCCGCAACCTGATTCTGGATCAAGTGGAAGATGATGACATTTAAAATTAAACATTACATACTGTCCATTACTGAACATATCTGCTTCCCCTCTATGTTGGAAGGTCACGTAAACTCAGGAACATAGTTATTAAAATTATATCTGAATTTCCCTCTCAAAATCAAGACTTAAGAATTGGTTTATATGGAGCTTACAAATTATCATTCCTTGTTTTTCTCATTTAATTTTACCTTATAATTTTGACTTAGCCTATTCAGGCATATACACTCAACACCTGACCAATCACCTGTTCCACAGTTTTACTTCCATTCTGTCTTTTTGGATTTATCTGCCTGATATTTGCAAACATAAACCAGTACTTGTAACCAAGCACGCTTTTCTAAAAGCGATCAGTTTATGCACGAATCCATTAAATCACAGTTTTCCTGGCTAAACACACTGACCTTTATAATGTTATTCCATTATGTTGGAAGAAAGGACACATGCATCAGGCCTTAGAAATCACCTGTAATGTCATGCTTAAATAAGACATGAGACAAATTGATCTCATATCTAAACAAAGATTGATGGATGTGGTGAAGGAGGACATGAAGGTAGTTGGAGTGAGAGTAGAAGATACAGAGGATAGGGTGAGATGGAGGCGGATGGTTTGCTGTGGCGACCCCTGAAGGGAAAAGCCGAAAGGAAAAGAAGAAGAAGATCTAAACAAATGTCAAACTCTAGTTATTTTTTTTTCAGAGAAATTCAATTTTAAAAAGATTGTGATGAAAATCTGGAGGCTATATTTCCTTTTGCTTTATTTTTAAGGACCTATAAATAGCTAAGGTGAAATCAGGATATAGACCAGTCATGTACGGGCATTTACATTGTGTCAACTCAAAAAAAGGAGTTACAATGATAGAGATCCAGAAAAGTTGGCCGCACGGTAATCTTTGCTACTTCCTGGTCCTCAACAGTCACCGCTTCTACTCTTTTTTTCTCTCTCATTTTCCTCATTCATCAGCTCTTCAAAGTACTCTTTCCATCTTCCCAGCATACTTCTGTCATCAGTCAATACATTTCCCTCTCTGTCCTTTATCAATCTAACTTGGTGCACGTTCTTCCCATCTCTATTTCTCTGCTGTGCCAACCTGTATAAACCATTTTCTCCCTCTTTACTTTCCAACCGAGCATACAAGTCATCATACACGCTTTGTTTGGCCTTTGACACCGCTACCTTTGCCTTACGCTGTGTCTCCCTGTACTCTTGTTTACTCTCTTCGGTTCTCTCAATGTCCCACTTCTTCTTAGCTAACCTCTTCCTTTGTACACACTCCTGCACACCAAGTATTCTCCTACCTGTCTCCCTGATCACATTAGCTGGAGTTGTCCAGTCATCTGGAAGCACTTCCTGACCACCCAAAGCCTGTTTCAACTCCTCCTTGAAGACAACCCGACACTCTTTCTTTTTCAGCTTCCACCACTTTGTCTTCTGCTCTACCTTTGCCTTCTTCACCTTCCTCACCATCAGCATCATCCTGCACACCACCATCCTATGCTGTTTGGCAACAGTCTCACCCACTACTACTTTGCAGTCACTGATTTCCTTCAAATTACATCGCCTGCACAAGATGTAGTCTACCTGTGTACTCCTGCCTCCACTTTTATAAGTCACCCTATGCTCCTGTCTCTTCTGGAAGAAAGTATTCACCACAGCCATTTCCATCCTTTTTGCCAAATCTATCAACATATGTCCTTCTGCGTTCCTGTCCTGGATACCAAACCTACCCATCATTTCCTCGTCCCCTCTGTTTCCTGCACCAACATGTCCATTGAAGTCTGCCCCAATGACCACTCTTTCACCTCTGGGGGTACTCCCTATCACTTCATCTAACTCACTCCAGAATCTCTCCTTCTCTTCTCGCTCACATCCTGCCTGTGGGGCATAAGCACTAACAACATTGAACATCACGCCGTCAATTTCTAACTTGAGACTCATCACTCTGTCTGACACTCTTTTCACTTCTAGAACATTCCTGACAAACTCCTCCTTCAAGATGACTCCTACTCCATTTCTCTTCCCATCCACACCATGATAAAACAGCTTAAACCCTGCTCCTAAGCTTCTAGCCTTCTTGTCTTTCCACCTGGTCTCCTGAACACACAGTATGTCCACCTTCCTCCTCTGCATCATGTCAGCTAGCTCTCTACCTTTTCCTGCCATAGTTACAACATTCAAAGTCCCTGCTTTCAGTCCTAGACTCATGCCTTTCCTCTTCTCTCTCTGCTTACGGACACGCCTCCCGCCTCTCCTTCTTCAACCAACAGTAGTCCAATTTGGTGTAGTCAACTAAATTATGATCTTTTTAGAATAGGTCTTAAGTCCAACCCAGACTGTAAATGTGGAAATGCTCGTGAAAACTCCTATCATTACTTTATTCAGTGTCCATTATTTAAAGAACAAAGATGTACATTAATTAGAAACGTTTGAGAAATTGTTACAAATAAAATATCTATACAGACGCTCCTCGACTTACGTTTTTAATTGGTTCCGGACGGCCAAATGTAAGTTGAAAGTGAACGTAAGTTGTTACAGTGACGTATGACATATGACGCTCATACTGCACTATACATCCATAAATACCTTTACAGTATCTCATAAAACACCCTCACATATTGTAAGCGTTGATTGACTGTTTTAAGCTTCATGCAAAGTGACTCGGTATAAATAAGTGACTTATTTGAAATGAATGTTGATATTATTTCCTATATTTGATATTATGTTACAATGTTATGTTTATAATAATATCAACATTAATTTCAAATAAGTCACTTATTTATACCGAGTCACTTTGCATAAAGCTTAAAACAGTCAATCAACGCTTACAATATGTGAGGTGCTCAATACCGAAAGTAGTGTACTTGCGAAAGTAGTGTACTTGCTGTGGGTTATACGGACGTCCGGTCTTTTAAGTGCACAAGGGTGCCACTGAATGCGTTTAGAACACAGCCTGCACTGTTGCAGTCTCCCAGCAAAGCGGAGAGTTCTTTCTTTTGTGTAAGTAAGTAAACTTTATTCAAGAGATGCATACAAAGAACTAGTACAAATCCTAATGAATATTAATATAGAAATAAGTATACACTCTTAGGATTCTGCTAAAAGATAATAAATATAAAGATCATGCTGATCTGAGCAGATAATTAATTCATCTGTGTATGAGACTTGCACCCAGGCTAGTAGGCTTACACTTCTGACCAACCATATTTGCTTAGGGTTACAAAAGTCCACAAAACAGTGTAAACACAGAGATGACGTTTTAACACAAGGGTAACACTATATAACCGAGATACTCAGTCTGTAGTTTGTAAACAATGAATGCAGCTTCATGACGTCAGCGTACTACGTAGATACGTCTAAACTCAAAATTTGACTTTTTTTGGGGGAAAAAAAAACGTAAAATCGAAAAAAATATAAAACGGATGAACGTAAGTCAGGGAGCGTCTGTATATTTAGAATTATTTTTTAAACGGAAACAATGAATGTTTATCCGTCATTGAAAACCAGTTTGTATTTAAAGCTGTTCAATCTTATATAAGACAATCAAAGAGATTTGCCTAAACTGCCCATCTTCAATAAAAATAAAAAAAAATCATTACTATGTACTGTATTTAGTTAGATGTAGTTTAGTGAAACAGGACAAAAAAGTATCTTGGTAATGTTGAAACAATACTCTGAGACATGATTTTGCATTAAAGACTGACACTGGCTTCAGGAAATGCAGTAAAGTGACATCTTGTAGTTATTCATAAATCATATATATATATATATATATATATATATATATATATATATATATATATATATATATATTTTTTTTTTTTTCCCTGTCATGTATATTCTCTTATCTTTCGCATTAGTCATTGTGTTGTAATTTGTAATGTATCATCATCTGTAAATATCATGGAGAGGGTTCTCTAAGTTGAATAACTTGTTCCCAATCCATTTCAGTGAATAAAATATGTTTAAAACAAAAACTTGAACCCCCAACCCTAGGATCAGCGATCCAGCAACTTTTACCACCAAGCCACCATTTCCCCCAAATGAAGGGTACAATATAAACTATATAATTATTTTCCATATTATTTTAGTGAACAAATATATATTTAATTAGTAGAAGAAACAGAAGTCATTCTGTCATTATGTAACAGCTGGATTGAGGCTGGAGACAAAATGAACCCATTTGCAGATAAAAGTGATGGAGGTGAAATGCTCAGACAAACAACATAGGCAGGCACAAGTTATATATATATAAGGACCATGGACTCAAGGAAATGTGTTTTCAGAGAAATGTGACATCACATAAATGTCATGTAAGTGGTAGTTATTTATATGCTATTGTGGCATACAACCTTTCCAGGAAAGCAACACTTGTATATCCTTGCTCACTACATCTGGATCCTCACTCTTCATTTCTTGATTCAGAAATAAGAGAATTGGGACAGCAAGCAAATTTGAGTGACCAGAATAACTTCCAGTTCACGCAAAGATCAGGAAAAGGGGAAAGGATGAGGCTTTTGAGATGTACCCAAAGTCATGTGACAGGAACCGGTGAAAAGGTTGCTGGTAAGTGTAGTAAGTTCACAAAGTGTGCTATTGAAATGGGCTTAAGATGTGACACATTTTGACTGTTTTCTAGAACATAGCCACAGTGATATCTAATAACAAGTGCAGGAAAACCTAGAGAGGTGGAGGTATGCCCTGGAAAGGAGGGGAATGAAGGTTAGCCTCAGTAAGACAGAATACATGTGTATGAATGCTCAGGACCCAACAGGAACGGTGAGGTTACAGGGAGCAGAGATAAGAAAGGTGGAGGATTTTAAGTACTTAGGCTCAACAATCCAGAGCAATGGAGAGTGTGGAAAAGAGGTCAAGAAGCGTGTGCAGGCTGGTTGGAATGGTTGGAGAAAAGTGTCTGGTGTGATGTGTGATAGGAAGGTATCGGCAAAAATGAAAGGAAAAGTGTACAAGACGGTGTTGAGGCCAGCGATGTTGTATGGTTTAGAAACAGTGGCCCTGGGGAAAAGACAGGAGGCAGAGCTGGAGGTAGCAGAGATGAAAATGTTGAGGTTCTCTTTGGGAGTAACAAGGATGGATAGGATCAGGAATGAGCACATCAGAGGGACAGCACATGTAAGACGTTTTGGAGACAAAGTTAGAGAGGCTAGATTGAGATGGTTTGGACATGTACAGAGGAGGGATAGTGAGTATATTGGTAGTAGGATGTTGAGGTTGGAACTACCAGGCAGAAGGCCTAGAGGAAGACCAAAAAGATGATTCATGGATGTGGTGAAGGAGGACATGAAGGCAGTTGGTGTAAGAGGAAAAGATGCAGAGGATAGGGTATGGAGGCAGATGATTCGCTGTGGCAACCCCTGAAGGGAAAAGCCGAAAGGACAAGAAGAAGAAGAAGAAGAAGCCACAGTGATATCCAATATTACAAATCTACCACATATACTTATACATGTTAAAAGGAAAAAAAAAATACATCACAGAGAAAGAGTTTGCATATCTGGCACATTTGATACCATGAGGGAACACTGGACTCATCAGGAGCCAGAAAAGACAGAACACAATGAGCAGATTCTCCTTCTGTAGCAAGACTACAATCTTCTAACCGGGCTGTTAATTTAGATCCTGGCAGGTGCATCACATCCTGCACAAATCCATTCAAACACTCTAGGACGCCATCTGCAATGCCTTCCACTGCTTGGATATCTCTTACCATAGTCAGAATGTAATATTTAAACATGCCTTGGTTCTGAACAAGATCCATGATAATATGCAACTTGGAAACGTAATGCACCATGACAAACGATTACAGTATTCATGGCAGTTGCATTGTATTAAATATGTTGATGTTGGTATGATGCATTTAATAAACACTGATGCATTTTCCTTTCTCATAACCGATAGGGACGAAAATATGAGTTTTCAGTAATCGATTTAAAGCTAGAGGGACACTCAAAGCCCCTCTTCCATATAGTATGGATAATGTAATAAATAGGCACTATATAGGTAACCATATAAATTACAATTGTGCTCATCAATTTGAAGGCATGTTTTCAAAAAGTTGAGACCAACACTGGCAATTTGTAGGCTGAAAACAGACCACAAAGCGTGATTGCTAAAGTGTTTCATCTACTTTATGGGTAGAAAGTATGGAGATAATGTGAAAACCAACAGGAAACTAGTATCTGCAAAAATGTGCCTTTAAAGTCAGAGCCTGTCTATCCCTCAAGCACAACATGTGACCAATGTAGAGGTACCCCATAGAATGGGCCAAAAATTTTTTTATTTTATTTTAAAAAGTGCCAGGAAGACACAGATTTTTTTGACAGACAATTAGAAAAGAACAGCTGGAGGAACTGGTCATGGCCAAGAGAAGAAGAGCATATTGTGGACAATAGACACACTAATTCAGGCATCTGGCCATGGATACAAAAATGATCTGAAAACTAGCAAGATTGTGAAATATGCGATGTGAGGTGAGTGATCATGTACTGTTATTTGAGCTCTCTTTTGAGAATAACAAAGAAACATGAGATTCTGGTGACGCTGATGACCTCGTAGCTCCTCTTGATAATCAAATTTTCATCTCATCTCTTACAATTGTTAAGAAATGGTTCAGTTTTGGCATGTTTTCTGTTTTATTATATTCACTGTTTCCCAAGTACTGTGACTATACAAGCATTTTAAAAACCCCTGATTGGCTATCTAATGTGTGATCTATACAGAATTTAAAAGTGAGCGAGGGAGAGAGAGTGAGCGAGAGAGAGAAAGAGAGAGAGAGAGAGAGAGAGAGAGAGAGATGTTGATTCAGTTTATTCATTTATTCAGCCAACAGCTTGCAGCTAGCTGTGTTCCCTGATCTCTAGGGTGCTGTGTATCCCCATGTCTTTAAAGACTGCAGTTGGAATGGGATGAGTCATGATGCCACTTTATCTAAAAATGCATCTAAAAAATAATGCACCGTGTATGTAGAATTGGCTAAAAAGCTACAAAACGCTTGTTAATTTTTCTGTTCTGTCCACAATTTAAACAACTAGCTTATGCTCCAAGATTGTGCATCAGAGTACAGTGGGGAAACAGGTATCTAGTGTCCCTCCAGATAAATGGATCAGGGTTAAAGCTGCTGACTCAGATTCTGTTACTGCACTGAATAGAGGAAATGATCCTGCACTCATACAAGGTGAATACAGGATCGATAAACACCATGCTGAGCTTTACACGGCCACAGAGAGAGACACAGTCAGACTCTGCTTTCTACTCTGTTCCTCATTCTGGCTTTAATTGCTTCATTGATCCATGTGATGAGGTTTGTTAACCAAGCATGAACCTTCAATAGCCCCAATGATTAATAAGCATGCTCAGTGATTAATAGTGCACCCAGTATTTTCTATGGTTTCCAGTGTGGAAAAAAGGTTCGATGGATATTTTAAAAGATGTAGCCATACTGTATTCTTGTACATCAATGTCGAGTCACACTCCAACTGGCATGGGATAACAATCAAATTTCCTAAAAACATATCCTTAAAGAGATTTCCAGAACTTCCAAAAATGTACACGTATCGTTGTCATGTGCCCCAACACCAAAGAAAAAACAAAAAATCAATAAAGTATAAAATGTCTGTCTTCCTTTCGGCGTTTTCCCTTTTTACTCGGGCGTCGCCACAGCGAATCATCTGATTCGCACATTTTGATTTGGCAGAGGTTTTTACGTCGGATGCCCTTCCTGTCACAACCCTTTAGCAAGGGTCAGAAACACACTGACGACTTTGCAGCCTACTCTTTACGAAAGTCAGCAATGGTTCTTTTACATGCCTCTCACCATAGACAGTGACAGACATGGCCCACCTTTGATAACCCAGTTAGCCGCACTGGGGGCAATAAAGTATAAAATAACTCAAGTTAAATAAATGCTGCAAGATAACAATTCAATAAGAAAAGCTCACACCTGACAGCACATCAGTGAGTTTTTGCCAGAAAACTTTTATGCACACCATCCATTATATTCCACTGAATGTGTTACCTATACATGTAATTATTTTATATTATGCGGGCTTTGCACAGTGTGATTGGTCCAGTGTCTCAGGATTTAAAAAGCATTCTGAGTGGATCATGCTTGAATTAAAATGACTGTCACTCACAGTTTCTCACAGTCGCTAACAGCAAGCAAGATCATTAGTACTTCATTTGAAAATCAATCATATTCATCATCATTATAATCTTCCTCCTCTTAATCCGGGGTCAGATCAGCAGCCTAAGCAATGAGATCCAGACATCCTTCTCCCCAGTCACTACATCCAGCTCTTTCTGGGGGACACTGAGGCATTCCCAGACCAGCCAAAAGACATAATCCCTCGAGTGTGTTGTAGGACAACCCAGGGTTCTCTTCCTGTTTGGACATGCTCGAAACGACACGCCAAACAGGCATTCTAGCCAGATGCATGATCCACTTCAACTGGCTGCTCTCAATGCGGAGGAGCAATGGTTCTCCTTCAAGCTCCTCCCAGATTGCTGAGCGCCTTGCCCAATCTCTAAAGGAGAGCCCCGATACCCTGCAAAGGAAGCTCCTTTCAGCTGTTTGTATCCGCGATCTTGTTCTTACTGTCACTACCCAAAGCTCATGACCATAGGTGAGAGATGGAATGTAGATTGAATGGTAAATTGAGAGCTTTTCTTTGTGGCTCAAATCTCTCTTCAACAGGATGGACTAGTACAAGCTCCATTTTACAGCAGAGCCTGCAGTGATCTACCTGTCGATCTCACACTTCATCCTTCCCTCACTTGTGAACAAGATCCTGAGATAATTTCAATTTCCACTTGGAGTAAGACCTTATTCCAGACCCGGACGGTGCATTCCACCCTTTTCTGACTGAGAACCATGGCCTTGGACTTGGAAGTTCTGATTCTCATCCTGGCCACCTCACACTTGGTTGCAATGAGAGCTGGAGGTCCTGAGTTGATGAAACGAAAAAGACAACATCATCCGCAAAAAGCAGAGACAAGATCCTATGGCCTATGGTCTATACCAGGGGTCGGGAACCTTTTTGACTAAGAGAGTCAAAAAAAAGACATCTTAAAATCTAATCCTCTGAGCCATATATATATATATATATATATATATATATATATATATATATATATATATAGTGGTATGAAAAGTATCTGAACCTTTTGGAATTTCTCACATTTCTACATAAAATCACCATCAAATGTGATCTGATCTTTGTCAAAATCACACAGATGAAAAAACAGTGTCTGCTTTAACTAAAACCACCCAAACATTTATAGGTTTTCATATTTTAATGAGGATAGCATGCAAACAATGACAGAAGGGGAGGAATAAGTAACTGAACCCTCTGCCTAAGGAGACTTAAAGAGCAATTGAAACCATTTTTTACCAAACAATTTAAGTCAGGTGTGTGCCCAATCACTGATGAGTGGCTTAAAGCTGCCCTGCCCACTATAAAACACACCTGGTAAGAATTATCTTGATGAGAAGCATTGTCT
This sequence comes from Plotosus lineatus, assembly GCA_024760905.1. NCBI lineage: Eukaryota > Metazoa > Chordata > Actinopteri > Siluriformes > Plotosidae > Plotosus > Plotosus lineatus. Next base: position 26,894,632 of record CM045734.1, on the reverse strand, counting down.
GATGTGCACCATGGCTCACTCAAAAGAACTGTCTGAAGACCTGCGATCAAGAATTGTTGATTTCTTTCAAGCTGGGAAAGGATACAAAACCATCTCTAAAAGTCTGGATGTTCATCAATCGACAGTCAGAGAAGTTGTCTGCAAATGGAGAGAGTTTGGCACTGTTGCTTCTCTTCCAAGGAGTGGCCGTCCACCAAAGATGACGCCAAGAGTTCAGCGCAGAATACTCAGAGAGGTAAAAAAAAAACAGAGAGTGTCTGCTAAAGACTTACAGAAATCACTGGCACAGTCCAATATCTCTGTGCACACATCAACTATATGTAAAACAATGGCCAAGAATGATGTTCATGGGAGGACTCCAAGGAGGAAGCCACAGCTGTCTAAAAAAAAAATTGTTGCTCGTTTAATGTTCACAAAAAGGCACTTGGACACTCCACAGAAGTTTTGGCAAAATATTTTGTGGACTGATGAAACCAAAGTTGAATTGTTTCGGAGGAACACACAACATCATGTGTGGAGGGGAAAATGGAACAGCTCACCAACATCAACACCTCATCCCCACCGTGAAGCATGGTGGAGAGTGGATCATGGTTTGGGGTTGTTTTTCTGCCTCAGGGACTGGACAACTTGCAATCATTAATGGAAAAATGAATTCAAAAGTTTATCAGGATGTTTTGCAGGAAAACCTGAGGCCATCTGTCAGACAGCTGAAGCTAAAAAGAGGATGGATGCTGCAACAAGACAATGATCCAAAACACAGAAGTAAATCAACTTCAGAATGGTTTCAGAAGAACAAAATACATGTTCTGGAGTGGCCAAGTCAAAGTCCAGACTTGAACCCCATTGAGATGCTGTGGCATAACCTCAAGACAGCGATTCATGCCAGACATCCCAGGAATCTGACTGAACTACAGCAGTTTTGTAAAGAAGAAGAATGGGCCAAGATTAGTCCTGATCGATGTGTCAGACTGATCTGCAGCTATAGGAAGCGTCTGGTTGAAGTTATTGCTGCCAAAGGGGGGTCCACAAAATATTAAATGTGATGGCTCAGTTACTTATTCCTCCCCCTTCTGTCATTGTTTGCATGCTATCCTCGTTAAAATATGAAAACCTATACATGTTTGGGTGGTTTTAGTTATAGCAGACACTGTTTTTTCATCTGTGTGATTTTGACAAAGATCAGATCACATTTGATGGTGATTTTATGCAGAAATGTGAGAAATTCCAAAAGGTTCAGATACTTTTTCATACCACTGTGTGTGTGTATATATATATATATATATATATATATATATATATATATATATATATATATATATATCTCAGGGGTCGGAAACCTATGGCTTGCGAACCAGATGTGGCTGTTTTCATCACTGTATTTGGCTCTCAGATAAATCCGGTGGCCTTTCTTAACAGAATAACGAATACATTTCAATGTCATTTAAATAAAAATACAAAAAAGCCATCAAGTAAAACAAAAACAGATGAATAAATCTCACGAATTTAAATCTATACATCTATTTTAATGTCACGTCACTGTTTCATGCAGTGGGGAGCCAATCCTTTCTGTACGCCAGCATGTGGGCCAGTCCAATACCTTGAAACTCTAATTTTATAAAATTATAACAACAGCCACAGACTGCATGTGGTGTTTTTGGGTAAAGAGGTAAATTTCCCTCGTTTTGTTCAGCCCATTTCCACGAAGCCAAGCACAGCTGGCAAGCAAACACAAATAGACAGACATGGAAAAACTTCAGCTCGCAGACCAGCTGATTGCCAAAACTTGGGACGCACTCCCTGTCACATAAACACTGTCGCGTGTGAGTCCAATAAAATTAGAGTTTCAAGGTATCGGACACGCCCACAGAGAAAGAATTTGCTCTCCGCTTCGTGCCACAGTGACGTGGCATTGAAAATAGATGAATCGATTTAAATGTATGAGATTTATTCATCTGTTTTTGTTTTATTTGATGGCTTTTTTATTTATAATGACAGTGAAATTATGTATTCGTTATTCTGTTAAGAAAGCCCACCTGATTAATCTGAGAGCCAGAAATAGACATGAAAAGAGCCACATCTGGCTCGCGAGCCATAGGTTCCCGTCCCCTGGTCAATACTGTAGTCGGACTCACCTCAATGCATATCTTGGGCAATGTAACCACCCATCTTGAGAGGGGCTGGAGCTTATACCAAAATGAATAAATAAGCAATAAAACTATTATTCTAGTATGGTTTCTATGTGTTTCTCTGTAGAAAATGCTAAATTCTGAATGAATAGGATAAACCGAGACATTTAGCTCCATACTGTCTCTAGACAGCTTGCCATGCTATCGCAGGGCTAAAACTCACAAAACCATTCACACTTACACCAGGGGTGATTTGGAACAGCCAATTAGCCGACTTAGCGTGTTTTTGGATTGGGGAGAAACTGGAATACCCTGAGAAAACCCACGCAAGCAAGGGGAGACATTCTATATACAGAAACGTTTAAGCTGGGAATCAAACCCACGCATACTTGCTCTGAGGTGGACATGCTAACCACTATGCTACCATACTGATTTGGTTAAAATATGTCAATATATAAATCTTGTTTTAGTTTGTTTTTCTTATCTTTCCATGTAGTATACACTTAAATTCTTGAAGTGAGGTAAAAAGACACCACTTCATGTTTTGTTTTTCATGAATTTTCTACATTCCACTGACTTTTATTTTGCTTAATTTTCTTTAATATATTACCACATGTGGGTATATCAAATGATTCTGAAGCACATTGAAAGATTCAGTAGCTCCATATCAAAGATTTATTTTTCCTTTTTTTTTCCCTGAAAGTCAAAAGAAGGAGCATGGGGTTAGTTAGTTAGTTGGTTGGTTAGTTAGTTAGTTAGTTAGTAGATTGGTTGGTTAGTTGTATGGTTGGTTGATTTATCTTGTTGTTAAACCTACTTGTCTTTTGTGCAGCTTAATAAACAGAATTAAAGAGATAATAATGTCTCTAATCAGGATTAAAGAAACACTATGAGAGAAGAGCTTCTTCTTCTTCTTCTTCTTCTTCTTCCTCTTCTTCTTCCTCTTCTTCTTCTTCTCCTTTTTGGCTTTTTCCCATTCTAGAGAGTCGCCACAGCAAATCATCTGATTCGCGCATTTGATTTGGCATGTTTTTTTTGGGTTTTTTTTACGTTGGATGCCCTTCCTGTTACAACCCTTTTAGCAAGGGGCAGAAACACGCTGACGGCTTTGCAGCCTACTCTTTACGAATGTCAGCAATGACATAGACATGTGAGAGACATGGCCCGCTTTTGATAACCCAGTTAGCTGCACTGGGGGGACAGTGACAACCTTGTGGGGACTCGAACCCCCAACCTTAGGATCAGCGATTTCCAAAAGATAAATGTGAATGGCTGTCCTTTTTTTTACTGAGTATAAACACTCCCACAGTGCCATCAGGAGGACAAAGAGAATCTATGACTTTATTTACTGTTTGCAATCTGTCTCAAATCAAACCGACTGTGGACCATGATTTAGGATTTAAACAGGAAGAAAGGGTTGAGTGAATGGTATATTAGCTTTAAAAGATTTTTCCCATATTTGTTTTTGACTTTCTGACTTAAATCATTTGAATCCGAAAATGAAAAAGCGGTTTTGTTTATTAAAATTGCATAACACCTTCAAGCAAATTCTGAATATAACAGCAAAAATGTGCTCATCAAACAGTGACATGTTCTGATGCATGGTTCCCAGAGGACACTGGTCTTGTTAGCTCTCTCTCTCTCTCTCGTTCTCTCTCGCTCTCTCTCTCTCTCTCTCGCTCTCTCTCTCTCTCTCTTTATATCTTTCTTTTTACAGTCAGTGTAGTGAAAACAACAAGACTACAGGGATTCTTCAGTCTTCCAAAACTGTCTTAAGTGTTATAATTCAAGACTTTGGTCAAGACTACTATTCTTTACTAGTATTATTTTGTACATAGTACTGTAGATGTGTCTTGTGTTAGTCTGTATTAATGCGTTTAGCTATATTCTTAGATGCTGGGGTTACACCACTGGTGTAATATATTTTAGCATAATTATGTTCCCATGTAAGCAAAATAGGAGCTTTCCAATGCCTGGTGAGATACTTCTGAAATTTTACATTTTTAGCATTTAACACCCCGCCCCCCGACCCATTTTTTTAACTCTGTCTGTTTATTGCTGAGATAATATTACATGGATAAATATTTGTTCATCTGCACAAACCTGTAAGTGACATATTTGTTACCTAGCAAATAAATAACAATTGTTTGCAGAAGGCATAGTGTATTACTAAATCATCCCTGTTGGTGTAACATGGGGTATAGTATATACCTCATACAAGGATATATCCTCGTACAAGGATCCCTCACTTTCTTCAGTTAATGGAAACCGAGACACTCACACCCCCGCGACAGCCGAATTCCGTGAAGTAGGATTGACCCCCCCCCCCCCCAGACTGACATATACGTACATGTATAGGTGTATATACTATCAATACACACACACACACACACACACACACACAGTATATCAATGTATAATCAATGCTATAATTGCTTATAATAACAAACATTCAAAAATAATGCATAGGATGTAAATAAAATATAAATACATACACACATACAGACGTGTGCGTGCACACACACAGATGCACACCTCACATCAAAATGTAAGTAGTTTTGTTGTGTTATTTTTCTGTCTTTGTTTGTTTGTTTTTTCCTGCATAATTGGCCTCGTTTTGCTGCATTTTCTCTTAACTTTTCCCTATTTTCCCTTAATTTCCTTTTTTTTTTTTTTTTTCAACGAATATGTTTGAAAAACTCACGACACACTGAAGCCGCAGAAACTGAAGCACGAAGTAGTGAGTGATCACTATACTCCAGGAAAATACACTCGGTAAACCATACTAGCCAAAATTAGATTTTTATGGACTACTTTTTACATTGTAAAGCATGACACTGGTTGTGCACCCTCCAATACATCATCTTTTGAAACTTATAATAAAAATGTTTAGTATGTACTATATGGGAATTTTGGAAATCCATTTATTATGAAATCTCTTGAAACCCATTCAAAGTATTATCTATTTATCCTTGGCAAAAGGTCATGACATGTAAAATTACTCAAATCAAGGGTTTTTTTTGTTTGTTTGTTTGTTTGTTTGTTTGTTTTTTCAGTTGAGGCCAAAGGCCAAGTCAGGTAACACCCTCCAAGACTTCAATAATTCTTCATATTATATAAAAACCAAATTCTATAATTGTTCTGTACATTATTTCAAAACAATTTCAATTTATCTGATGCCATTATTGTATAAGTTGGATCACAAAAGAACATCAAAATCTATTTGATTGCTTTTCACCAATCAGAAATGACAAAATTAAATTAAATGAAAAAGAAAATCAAGAAAGATCATCCAATTATTTTATTGTCACACTTGAAATTTCATTCAAAACAGTTTTTGTTGTCGCTGTTGTTTGGATAGAAGTGCAGGTCTTTGTGTAAGTCCTCCTAATAGTTTCCTGGGAAATCCTTAAAACTTAAGACCTCCATGCAGAACATCTCTGAGACTGTATAACAGGTTGCTTCAATGTTCAAAAGTGTACAAATGCCCCTAGGTCAACCAGGTGATGCTCTTTTCAAAGCTATACCCGTTGCTCTAAAATTCTCAAGCCACAGCATGACGACTTTCTGATCTGGAACATTTTGTGTGTGTGCTCGTGTGCTCGTGTGCGCGCGTGTGTGTGTGCGCGTGTGTGTGCGTGCGTGTGTGTGTGTGTGTGTGTGTGTGTGTGTGTCTGTGTGTATGTGTGTGTGTGTGTGTGTGTCTGTGTGTGTGTATGTGTGTCTGTGTGAGTGTGTCTGTGTGTGTGTGTGTCTGTGTGTGTGTGTGTGTGTGTGTGTGTGTGTGTGTGATATTGAAATATTGCTCTGCGATGGCCTGGCAAGCAGCCTAGGGTGTACTATGCCCTTGCCCAAAGCAGCTCAGATGGGCAGCAGCCTCCCCACGACCCTAATTAGGATTAAGCAGTTCAGAAAATGAATGAATGAATATTGAAGCATCTTTGAATTCCCCATGTGTGGCAATAACAGGGCAGGTTTTTGTGACGCATGCTTCCTCCCGGCTATGAAAAGATTAATGACTGAGGACAGTTGGGGTTAGGCTACCAATACAGTTTATCATCATGGCTCTTCCTCACTGTTTAATGAGTGCAAATAATTCTGAATGAAAATGTTATTGAAGAAAGTTTCATGTGTGTAAAATATAACTTGATCATCTGTCACCTTTTTTTTTTATTCACTGGAGAACATATTTTTGTTTTGTTTGGGGATTTTTATTTATTTATTTATTTATTTATTTATTTTTTGAGGGGGGGTAACTGTGTATGTGCTAACACATTTAGACCAGAGGTTCCAAACTCTGGTCCTGGAGGACCCCTTTTCTGCATATGGCAGTGTTTTCCCTGCTGACCCATTTTAAGTCATTAAGAATTTTAGTTAGTTCATTAGCTACATCGAGTATTTGCAGAGCAAGGGATACTTTAAAATGTGCAAGGCAGCAATCCTCCAGGACCATGGTAACATTAAAATGCCCCTTTTGACAAATATGAAGACAGAATGAGAAATTACAGAAGAACTTACAGAGAATTCTAGGTTCCACGGCAATTCACTTGACAAATTCACAGCATTGGTTATGGTTGCAACTCCACTAATAATGCATAAGCTGAAGATGAATTTCAGAAAACAAATAAAGGTGACACCACATCTGGTCCAGGCTTTCCCTACAGTGTTCATGTTTTATGCATAAATAAGTGGTTGATAAGATGTTCATATAAGCTTGAGCTTCTTTTTTTAGGATTTTGTTTGTTTGTTTGTTTGTTTGTTTTGTGGGTTTTGTATTATTTATTTATTTATTTATTTATTTATTTTGCTGAAATAAAGGTCACACATAGAAAATTGTACTATGTGGAAAACTGAATCCAATATTCTGGTTACTAAAACATTGCAAATAACAAAGACGTTTTGTGTAAAAGAGTAATCAATTACTAATCATTCACTGGTTTCCCAAAGGACTAAATAACTTTTTATTCAAAGAGACTTGAATATTATAACAACAGTTAGTTACACAGTGGTGTTTAATGTTTAGCACATCCACCTGACACCACAAAGGTCCTGGGTTCGAGTCTCTGCCTTGGGTATTTTTGTGTGGATTTAGCATGTCCTCCCTGTGATTGCCTGGGTTTCCTTCAGGTACCCTGGCTTCCCTCCCACAATAGAAAGACTATTCACTCAGCAGATCGGCTATTTCAGATTACCCCTAGATCAGTGCTTCTCAAATAGTGGGTCCCCCCCCTTGGGGGGGGGGGCGTGGTATGATGCCTGGGGGGCGGGGATTGATGCGGGGGGGGGGGGGGGGGCGGGCGTGTATGACCCCGGGGAACATGCTTTTCTGGAATAATGTTCAATAATTGTGTAATTTCACCTCCAATCCACTAGTTGGCAGTGACACTCTCATTGTCACGCTATGGTGTAGCGGTTTTTCACTCGAGCAAACGATATGAATTGCAGTAAACAACCCCTCAAGAAACAACACTGAAAAAAATTCTAACAGGAATGAAGAGAAAGGTGGAGAGAGACGGAGATATTAAGACGTAAATAAGTTGAATGAGTTTAAATAAGGGTGTATTTTTTTCCAGGCACATTGGTGCACTTTAAATATTTTTATTACAGATTATTTGTCTTTATTGTAATTTGAACTATATTTCTTTATTTATTTTTTGTTTTAATGTTAATAAAGATACAATGTTATGCAGAGGTGTACTAATAATTTTATAGACAAATTATACTACAGTGGAACCTCAATTTACGAAAGCCCCCAAAAATGAAAAATCCAGGTTGTGAAAAACATTTTCCTAAATTTTTTGTCTCTGGATACGAAACAAGTTCACGTTACGATAGCACCATCTCAAAAATTCAAACAATGGACAAGTTGCTCTCCCTTTGATTACATCTCCCAACATCCCGCCCCGCTGGCCTCCCATTGGCTATCTCCCAACATCCCACCTCGCTGGCCTCCCATTGGCTAGGAGGGATGACACAGCTCCCTCCCATTGGCTATTATGGAGCACCCAGGGTGCGGGGGTGGGGGGTGTTCTTCCAAGAGGGGGCGCTACAGAAAATAATTGAGAAGCACTGGATGTAAATGATGTGTGTTTACCCTGCAATGGTTTTGCAATCTCTTCAATGTCTACCCCACCTTTACCCAGTGTCCCCTGAGAGCAGCTAAAGTCTCCCTGCAACCAAAGTAGGAATGAATGGTTCTATAAATGAGTGAGTTAAGCTTCATTTGGTGATATTTAGTAGTTAAATTAATAAATAAATACATAATTTTTCAAAAAAATCCTTAGAATTTTGCCAAAAATAAACATCACCGATTTCTGACCATTTAAACTCCAGCCCTTTGATTGACAGTCTGACATATAATTACAGTACAACATGCTCTGCCAAAGAAGTCCAAATGTCCTCCTATCAGATCTTCTCAAGAGACCAAAGTGATCATAGTCTTACATCCACACATATATAATAAGTATTTTCCTGGTAATCGAGCTTGTTTTGTATATATGTTAGTTTGTGTATGCTGCTTGGACCTATTTGTCTTCATATGGTCAGAATTACTCCTGATAGACTCTCATAATCTCCTTTCTTTCACACAGGTGAGTGGGGGTAGTCTTGTTAGCTTGTACTCCTTGTTATCTCCCAATCTAATAGCCTTTACATTTAACTACAAATCCCATCCCTAGAAGTGGTGTCCCAGTTCTCTAAAGATTTGGGCAGGGCAAAAGGTGGAGAGCTTTGGTTATTCGAAGTCAAAACACATCACTTACTGTTGTTCCCTCTTGCAGAGTTAGACAGTCAACTGGGGCAAGGGGCACTGGCCCATGAATGGCCTTATCATCCACTATATCCCTTTCCTCCTTTACTACTGATTCCACCTGCACTGCACAAAATTAGACAATCAAGTCACAGAATCCTGCCTGGACCCTTAAGCAGGGTGTGAAAAGTTGGTTTCCACTACTGCTCTCAGTCGTGGTTGGAACACATTGGCGGGTTCTGATACACTAAAGGACACAGTCTGTTTGAGACTGCATATCCTTGATTTTAAATTTTATGAGCTGTATTGAAAGTAGATTAAAAGTTGTGCTTAGTAATCAGCTGATGATAAGCAGCTGGGGGGAAAAAACAAAGAAAGAAAGAAAAAAGATCCTGTGCCGTTGTACCACCTTTAGCCTCAGTTAGAGTACGTCCCCAAGTTGAAGCTCAGCAACATTATATAGAAGTCAATTGCAGTCAGCCGTCAACCTGAATGGACTGAATTATCAGTTCATTACATGAATGGGCTTATTGTTAACTGATGGCACAGATATAAGATTGGGGCTGAAATCATAATACAGTGGTTCAGGGAAAATAAGGAATCATGAGTCCAGACCTTTAACCGACAGAAATTCTTAGTGATATGCTGAACAAGTCTTTATGGTTGAATTTTAATATGATCAATTCAAGAAGTCAGTAAAGTATGAACCAAACTCTGGTTGTGAATAAAAGTTGTGATACTGTTTAAAGTCGCCAACACAATGCCATGAACATTATAAGCTGTATTTGTGTATTTATACTAGCAGCTAACTGGGTTATCAAAGGCGGGCCATGTCTGTCACTGTCTATGGTGAGAGGCATGTAAAAGAACCATTGCTGACTTTCGTAAAGAGTAGCTGCAAAGCCGTCAGCGTGTTTCTGTCCCTTGCTAAAAAGGGTTGTGACAGGAAGGGCATCCGACGTAAAAACCTCCTGCCAAATCAAACGTGCGAATCAGATGATTCACTGTGGCGACTCCTGAGTAAAAGGGAAAAAGCCGAAAGGAAGACAGACATATATATATATATATATATATATATATATAAATTTTTTTTCTTTGCCTTCCCCCTCCTGTGGGAGCAGCCATAGCCTAATGCAGGGGTCGGGAACCTATGGCTCGGGAGCCATATATGGGTCTTTTGATGACGGCATCTGGCTCTCTGTAAATTTCTGAACGAAACAAATCAATCAATAATTTTACTAATAATGTTACTTTAGCAAAATAAATAATAATAATAATAATAAAGTCAGAAAAAAACCATGTCAAAAAAAATAAATAAACACACACATTTTAATTTATATATATTTTCACCTGCAACTTTTCGTTCAGGCACGCAGCTAAGAGCCAATCTGTGCTCCGGTGAGCGGGAGGGTCCGCTACCTGGAAAGTCTAATTTTAATGGATAATTTACAACAACCTGCACAAGTCATTTCGAAGCAAAGAAGTAATATTTCCTCGTTTTTGGTTAGCTTGTTTATGCAGAGTAAACCCTTCTAATCAAGATGATGACGAAAAGGAAAAAAGATGAAGATTACCGTACGTTTCAGCAGGAATGGACAGAGCAATTTGCCTTTATTGAGAGAGCAGGTTGTGCAGTGTGTCTTATATGCAATGATAAAATTTCCTCGATGAAACGGTCAAATATAAAGCGACACTTGACTCACGCCATGCCACATTTGCAGCGAAATATCCAGTGGGAGACAACAGAAAGAAGGTCTGTCAAGAACTACTTTCCACAGTCCAGGCTAGTCAGCAGCAGCTCCGTGTATGGGCCAAACAAGGTGATTTTAACTCTGCTAGCTTTGCTGGTTCTTTAGCAATTGTGAGGAGCGGGAAGCCGTTCACAGATGGCGATTATGCCAAATCATTCATGCTTGATGTGGCCAACGAGCTTTTTGACGACTTTAAGGATAAAGACAAAATAATCAAACAGATAAAAGATATGCCTCTTTAAGCAAGAACTGTGCACGATCGTGCCATCATGATGTCGAATCAAGTGGAGAAAAAACAAGTGAATGACATAAATGCAGCGGAGTTTTTTTCCCTCGCTTTGGATGAATCAACAGATGTCAGTCATTTATCCCAGTTCAGTATTATTGCACGCTATGTTGACGGTGACTCGCTGCGTGAGGAAAGTCTTGCCGTTTTGCCACTAAAAGGGACAAGCAGAGCGGGCAAGTAAACATGGACAGATATGAATAAAACCTCAGCCTGCAGACCAGCTGATTGTTATAATTATAAATAATTGTTAGTTTCTTGTTATTAACTTACAATGTTGTTGCTATTAAGTTACAATGTTGTTCAAAATAAATTCTGTCTTATTATACTATAAACTCGTTGATTTTTCCTCTTCCATTTAGCTGTTTTTGGTATTAAAATATACATATGGCTCTCCTAGGATTAGATTTTAAAATTTGGGTTTTTTCGGCTCTCTCAGCAAAAAAGGTTCCCGACCCCTGGCCTAATGGCTAGAGAAACAGCTTTGCGACTCAAAGGTCGCTGGTTCAATTCCCGAACCAGCAGGGAAAATGTCTGGCAGTGAGGGCGCAAACTACTAGTTCTCTTCCTCCACCTTCATGATTGAACTTCCCTTGAGCAAGGCACCTAACCTTGAGTTCCCTGTGTGTGTGTGTGTGTGTGTGTGTGTGTGTGTATGTGTGCTTGTGTGAGTTAATTATTTCTACTTAGAAGATCTGTGGAGTTTGGCTTGAGGGTGATATTTGAATAAATCTTGTAATTTCTGTGCACTTCCCCTGCAGAGAGTGATGGGGATTTGAATGGCAGCTATGTCCTAATTTTTTTCTTTGTCATACTTCCCACTGTGTAACCTGAATTTCTGAATATCAGCATGTCATAAAAAAGTTATAATGCAAACAAAGGCATGGCTTTTACATAAATAACAATGGAGTACATATTATTAAAGGACCATCTGCTGCAGACTGTTTGCTCATTCATCAGTAATATGTCATATTTAATGAACAAAATATGGGTCAGATCCACACAGGTGTTGATGTTGTTGTTTGCATAACAGGGGTCTTATGTATTGCTGTTTGTTGGGCAAAAGCAGTAACTACTGGAGTTATTATTAGTATTTTTTTAATTGTGGAAAATAAAGAAGAGTATATTGCATTTGTTCTATGCATACCACATGCCATAGATCCATAATGGAACACAGCCAGCAGAACACGACAGGAAAGTATTTCACAATAGGAAAATTAAAACATGAAAAAATGAAAAATAGTATGCATAGATTAACGTTTATGGTTTGTCCTGTTACTTATGTATCTTTTTGTTTGGCTCATCGAGAAGCTCGCTTTGCACTGTGGAATTATAATGGCTCTCTCTCTCTCTCTCCTGCACATATCGGCAGCAATGATCAGAGGAATTCTTGTGTCTACCGATAAATCTTAAGAGATTACTAATTCTATTTATCATCCCACTTCCACTGGGAGGAAAAATGGAAGAGTTTTCATTGTTCTAGAATTGTGTCAGCGTGACTAACCAGCTAGCTGGAAACAAAAATAAAAATGTTAGGTCATTAAAAACAATCAAGTACTGAACATGCAGAAACAAGCATCATTTTGCATAATGAGTAGAAGCAAGTAGTTCTCTCAAACAGCGGGTAATATTGTAATGAAATGGTGCATGCAGTGGAAATTAGCAGGATAAGCAGAATTATAGATTTGAATATTCAGCAAGGGAAAAAATTCAGAGACTTGATTTACTACAGAGAGAGAGAGAGAGAGCAGGGATTTCTTAGAGTTGTAATCACACAATTGTCTTATTTTGCATTTCCCGTGGGGGTACAGTAGGCACAGGCTGAAGTGGTCAGCACAAATTGGGTTATCCCTAATTATAGTGTCCGGTTTCTGTGAGAGGATCCTCAGACATTCCTGTGTCAAATGTCCAGTAAGAAACAAAATCTCTCCATAGTGCTCTAAGTCAGCTTTGGGATATCATCATTCAGTTCATTTTGTGTAACCGCTTAATCCTAATTAGGGTTACAGGGAGGCTGGCACCCATCCCAGCCGACTATGGGTGAGGGCAGACTACACCCTGGACAGCTCCCCAGGCCATCGCAGGGCGGAAACACGCTGCAGCCTATTCTTGTCGAAAGTCAGCAATGGTTCTTTAACACGCCTTACACCATAGACAGTGAGAGACATGGCCGGCCTTTGATAACCCAGTTAGCTGCACTGGAAGGACAGTGACAACCCTGTGGAGAGTGGGACTCGAATCACCAACCTTTGGATCAATGATCCAGAATCCTATACCACTAGGCCACCACTGGCCTGAGGTATTATCATGAGGTATCAAAGCCCCCTGAAATAACATCTTTCTTTTAACGACAAGTGTCTTATTTTGAAGATTGTCAAGTTCCTCACCCCATAAGATTCTACTGTAATTATCACTTAATGTGACGGTTGAGTAATGTCTTTTAAACATCAAAATAAACATCACAGCGTGTGGCTGTGTGACCTTCGGGGCTTTTTGGAAAGGTGCTTTTTTTGAGGCGTTTGCACAAACATGGATAATAATAATAATAATAATAATAATAATAATAATAATAATAATAATAATAATAAAGAATTCAAAAAGAATAATAATAATAATACCATAACTTGCAAATTGCCTTGATGCCCAAAATAAAAAATGAAAGCCAAAATGGCAAGTGGAAGTGATGCATTTCAAATGATGAATTCTTGAACATATCTGAGGCATTGAGATCAAAAACCCCATTAGTCACATTTCATTAAATGTGACTTATGGGGTTTTTGATCTCAGTGCCTCATTTGCTGTTCTGTCAATGATCTTGGTCTGTACAGCATCAGTTATTTGGAAAAACAGGCAAATAGATGTTGAAGGGGAACCAATATTAGCTTTCCTGGTTATGCCAGTCCTGCTTTTATAATGTATCTGATGTCACCACACATTTCAGAGGGCGTCTAAAAATATGCCACAGTGGGCATGAATCATTAGTTAGAAGATATTAGATAATGCCAATCTGCCAATCATGCAGTTTTTAAATATTCATAATCTACACATATCTGGCAATTGGGGTCCATTTCATGATGTCTCGTATGTCTGGTTCCTTTACAGTTTTTGGAGTTTTGGCTTTGTCAGATTGCCCCTGTCAGCTCTTAGGTCATACCAATCTAGACCAATTCTGAAGGCTTTGAGGGCTTTGCTGGTCGTCCTCTTGGTCCCCTTCCATTTCCAAGCTATGCTGATTAAAACATAATTTCCTATTCCAAGCTCACTGAAAACAAGTTGTTCTGGTATTCAGCTCTCATCTGTTCTACAAACGTGGCAAAGCTATCACAGGCTCTAATAATCATCTCATGGAAGTTGACTTGACTGTTGGCACGACTGAGTACCCTGGTATTTGTGATGATATTTTTCCACACCTTGATGTTTAAAAATAAGGAATTGTTAAAACAATATTAATCAATTTACACATTTTTTTTACATTTATTTTCAAAATTAAGATAAAAAAATAAATATTTTTTGCCTTGAGATAAGATTTTAAATCTTGATCAGATAGAAATTATTTTTGCAGTGTCCTGGGTAAAATATTTTCAACATGAGAGTCATACTCATTTAAAATCCATAATATGAAGGATGGTTTGTTTTTCCCTTGTAGAAAGGAATTTTGCCTGACATTAAGTACGGGTGACTTACTCAGAGGGACTAATATTCAGAGAAGCACAAGTCTTCGAGAAGGTACAATCCTTTACTTGTTTTTGATAAAGCTATGCTTCAGACGACATTACATGAACTAAGACAGGAAGACTGTCAGCGCCACTTAATGAGAGGATAGAACCGCACCTAAGCATTGAGTCACTGCTTTTATTTTCTTGCTTCCAGAGTAGGCGTGTAACAAAACCAAACTGCTTTAAAAAATAAAAATGACAAACCATCAGCATATAAAAAAAAAGAAAAAAAGAGTAGAAAGTGTCAATCTTTTAGCCATTAATCAAACATAATTTTGTCATCACATACAGGCGTTCAATCATACAATACAATGTTTGTGATATAATGCTGTATTATCCAATTAAATGGCTAAATATGGCATGTCCCAATGTATGGACACTATTTTCAAGTGGACAACAACTATTTAACTCTGATTCAAAAAAAAAAAAAATTGAATGTCATTCCATTTTGATGATGAGAAGATGATTTGTCATACTGATCTAGACATTAATATAATCCTGCATATACATGGTGGGGTCCTGTCATAACCCAATCCCTCAATCCACCAGACCTTTTTTTTTAATTAACTCTAAAAATATTTAACTTATTACAAAAAAACAAACAAACCAAAAAAAAACCTAAGCAACCTCAGAGGAAATGCTGCAGAAAGAAGCAATTGAAATTTCAGTGTCAATAATAATATATAATACAATTCTTATGGTAAACTGCCTTGGACCAATCAGTTCAAACCATCTTAAAGTCTTGAAGGGGTTAATGTATAACATGTGTGATTCCACTTGCAATCACTCGCACTGCTCAATTTTATTGCTCACTGATGGCGAAAACGTTTAAACTGATTTATGTCATGGATACTGAACAAACCACTGCAGACTTGAGTCGTGCAACCAAAAAGATAGCAAAAGTCTTCCTGCTAGATGCACATTTAATTCATAATTATTTTGGCTTATTTAGCTGAATTTCATATCTGAGGTTTTGTTCATGTTATCTATATGTAAAACTTGATCTCCCTTATTGTACAGCACATGCTTTGATGAAAGTTGACAGTGTTTTTAATAATAATAATAATAATTATTATTATTATTATTATTATTATTATTATTATTATTACTATTATTATTATTATTATTATTATTACTATTGTTGTTGTTGTTGTGGGGCAGTGGTGGTCTAGTGGTATAAGGTGCCGGATTGCTGATCCAAAAGTTGGGGGTTTGAGTCCCACTCTGCACAAGGTTGTCACTGTCCCCCCCCAGTGGAGCTAACTGGGTTATCAAAGGCCGGCCATGTCTCTCACTGTCTATGGTGTGAGGCATGTAAAAGAACCATTGCTGACTTTCGACAAGAGTAGGCTGCAAAGCCGTCAGCGTGTTTCCGCCCTGCGATGGCCTGGCGAGCTGTCCAGGGTGTACTCTGCCCTCGCCCGAAGTTGGCTGGGATGGGTGCCAGCCTCCCCGCGACCCAAGTTAGGATTAAGCGGGTACAGAAAATAAACTGAACTGTTGTTGTTGTTGGTAACATGATCACATAATCTGTGTTTGGTTTGCTAACTTGCGTTCTCTCTTTTTTTTTTTTTTTTTTTTTCCTTTTCAGACGCCATATGTGTGTATGAGACAGAGGCTCACTGTATGTATATTCCTCTGCCAGGCATGCTTTTTGTTTGTTTTACATCCCTTTCTAAACCAAAAGGTAGCAAAACTTTTTGCTGCACTGTGTTTCTGTATGAGTGCATATATGTGTGTGAAACCAGGACTGACTGTATGGATAAATATTTGTGCCAGATACCTGATTAAATGGCAAGTGCCAACAGTTGTATAGTTCTTCTCATGATTATACATCTCAGAGACCGCACATAGCCGCTACACAAGCAAACTCTGCAGAATGCATTTAGTGCGGATCGTGATTAAGTCTACATAAAGTCTATCAGCTTTAATCATTGACTTTTAAGGCTTGACCAGAAAACTACAAGCATCAACCAGAGTTTTTTTATGTTGTTGCTTTTGTTTGGTATGTTGGTTGGTATGTTGATTGGTTGGGTTGCTTTTCCAGGTAGGAGATACAGAAAAGTTAAGAATAGATTGTAAAGCAAATGCAAACTTCATGATGATGTTTCAGATTGTCCATCATTGCATTCCCACTTTCTTTGGAATGAAACATAGTGTCTCTGACTAGCCAGAATCCCTTAATCACCTAGTTCTGTGTAGTCAGTACATTTTTCAGCATTGATGAGCATCGACTGTCTTTTATTTTTCAGACCAGCATACCAAAGTTCCATGCAGGTGTTTTTGATAGTAGCCACTGATTAAAACCAATCCAGAAATGGAGAGGAACTTATGAATTTGATGCACAACTTTTCATTTCTTTTGGGGATTCAGAACTCAGGTTCAAAATTACTCTTGTGGTGTCACGAAAATACAGACTACACCCTAATAATTGTTAAATATCCCTGAGAAAGTTTTCCTGCAACTTGATGCATTTGCCAGCTACCACTAAACTGTTAGAGATCTGGTTGAATATTTGAGTTGAATTGTGGGGCGAATTTAATGTATTTTGGAACGGATCGGGCCTTACATGAGAGTAAATTGTGGTCAAACTGTCTAGTTGATGTTTTAAGGTTAAAATGTGTAGGTGGGCCCAGCTGTAGGCAAGTTGCACCTCTGACTCTAGACTGTGATACTGGTGTTCCAACAGCTTCAAATTCATGATAGTTCTTTGTTTAGGTTGTTCAGGTGTTGTTTTGGACTACATGAAACCAATTTCCTCTCAGCTGAAGATGCAGCAATGTGTCATGGATGCCAAAGGCTCAGTACTGTGGAGTAATGGGTAGTGTGTCTGGACTGAGCCCACAGAGGAGCTACTGTAGCACTAGTGATTTTGAAGTTAGTAATAGAAAGGACATAGAACATAGTAGGACAGTGGTGGCCCAGTAGAAAGGTGCTGGACTACCAATCCCAAGGTTGGGTGTTCAAGCCCCACTGTCAGCGGATGTCACTGCTACTGCTGTCCCCCCCCTGGTTTAGCTAACTGGGTTATCAAAGGCTGGCTATGTCTGTCAATGTTTATAATGAGAGGCATGTAAGAGAACCATTGCTGACTATCCTCAAGAGAAGGCTGCATAACCCTTAGTGTGTTTCAGCCCTGTGATGGCCTGGCGAGCTGCTCAGGATGTACTCTGCCCTCGCCCAGAGTTGATTGAGATAGGTACCAGCCTCTCTGCGACCTTAATTAAGATTAAGTGTTTCAGAAAATGACTGGATGATAAAACATAGTGATTCACATTTCAACAGATCTCTCAGGCACTTTAAATGTTGTAGCATATATATATATATATATATATATATATACACAGTGTGTCTATGGTATACACACACACACACACACACACACACACACACATATATATATATATATATATATATATATATATATATATATATACTGTATATATACCCTATGTGTATTCATAGCCATAACATTTACCATTTACACCACCTGACCTGACTGGCCTGCCATTGGTGTTATATCCTCTTTGTATTAATGGCATACCCTTTGCTTCACATAAATGAGCTTGTCAGGAGGGAATCACATGGTGTGGACCCTAAGCAATGTGGAGGAAAATAGCAGCCCCATCCTTAATTCAGAACAGGATGGAGACTAAGAAGTGCTCAGCAATTAGACATTAACAATGCATGTGGGAGCAATTAAACTCTGTTCAGAGAGCTTCAAAATGAAATGAGCTTCGCTGTCTCTAATCATCCATTATCTCCACTGAAATACATCAACAGGAACAGCAGGTGGCTCAAGCCATAACCTGGGATCTAGTGATACCCAGATCCTAGGTTATACTTACTTTTAGTTTTACAGTAATGTGCTCAGTGACATGATCAAAGAACAGATTAAAAGGCTACTGTACATAGAAAAAAAATCTCTAAGTTAGGTCCATCCTGACTTCACCTGGTCTTGGAATTGACGCCATTGTTGGTGCATGTGCATTAATACTTCTGTCGCTCTATTACTGAACCCTATTATTTTCTTGCTGAACATTTTGAAGGGCAGTGCAATTCGTTCTTGCTCCTGCGATCCCAATCCTGCTCAGTTAAATAGTTCTGAATGAACTAGAGGAGAGATGTTCAGCAGTGCAGAAACTCTGACAGTGAGAAATTGCAGTGGGATGAATCGCTGCTGTAGAGGTCAAGAGGCCACTGGCACCACCAATCTGATAACAACCTCCATAAGTGGCTGAAACTTTAATCTCTAGGTGTTCTTTAATTTTCTGAATAGCTACAGTTCAAAGGAAACAGCAACCACAATCACCAGATGCTTCCATCCCTGTCTTCAAGGTCATAATGGGGAAAAAAATATCTTAAGAGGATAAACCCAAAATGAAATATGTAGCACCCCTGGTTGGACCTGCTGTACCACCACACTTCCAAATAATAATAATAATAATAATAATAATAATAATAAATAAATAAAAAGGGGGATTCTTAATTTTAAATTTAAATTGCCAACAATTGTGCAATCTGACTTGGGGGGGGGGGCGTAAAACGGATGAACGTAAGTCGGGGAGCGTCTGTATAACAAGTGGCTAACAAATATTTGGGGCAGTGGTGGTCTAGTGGATAGGGCACAGGATTGCTGATCCTAAGGTTGGGGGTTTGAGTGCCCACAGGGTTGTCACTGCACCCCCCCCTCCCCAATGTGCGGCTGACTGGGTTATCAAACGCGGGCCATGTATCTCACTGTCTATGGTGAGAGGCATGTAAAAGAACCATTGCTGACTTTCATAAAGAGTAGGCTGCAAAGCTGTCAGCATGTTTCCGACCTGGAGAGGGATGGGCTCCACCAGGCCAAATCAGCCCAAGTCTCTCCGTGAAGGCGCCCCAATGACATTCCCGGATGTTAAGGGATAAGTGAAGTGAAGTGAAACAAATATTCAAACAAATAAACCTATGCTTATTAAAACACACCTTCCTTGTTGGAAGTAAAAATATCACCAATAAAACAGGGTGATTAAAATCATCATTTTGATTTGCAATATATTATTATTACTGGCATCCATATATGCTGCATCTGTTCACCCAGCAGTATAAATGGGTACCACTAAATATACTTGGAAGGTACCCTGCAATGGAGTAGCATCCCATCCAGAAGGAGTTGAACACCTATTCACTTCCCAATACAGAAACTGGCATAAGCTCCTGCTGTGATGTTCTTTGGAGAGAAAAGCCCAACAGACTTGTCTTACCATTACAAAAAAAAAACCCTATATTTTAATATTCTATTTCAGAAAACAAAACGTTGGGCTTGGTAATGTGGGAAAACAAAGAAAAATTGAAAGTAGCATCTCCTCAAGGTGCCAGATAAACCCTCCCTTCTTCCTCCTGGATGCCCTGAAAATGCCACACTCTGCTCTTGAAACACATAAGTTCCACTCGAACTACAGATTCATGCACGGGAGGGTCATGCATTAGTAGGGAGACTCTGGAGCATTTGATTAGGTATGTCTGAGTGGATCACAGAATTACAGTGGCTATAGATTGCAAATATTTGGACCTTTTCATGATCTCAGAAGTTACCAATTGCTACTAGAGAGAAAACATCATTCTTTCTTTCTTTCTTTCTTTCTTTCTTTTTTCCTTTTCGGCTATTTCCTGTTCTCGAGAGTCGCCTCAGCGAATCATCTGTTTCGCACATTTGATTTAGCATGGGTTTTTACGTCAGATGCCCTTCCTGTCGCAACCCTTTAGCAAGGGACAGAAACACGCTGACAGCTTTGCAGCCTAGTCTTTACGAAAGTCAGCAATGGTTCTTTTACATGCCTCTCACCATAGACAGTGAGAGACATACATTGCCTTTGGTAACCCAGTTAGCTGCACAGGGGGGACAGTGACAACCCTGTGGGGACTTGAACCCCCAATCTTAGGATCAACGATCCTGTGCCCTTTCCACGAGACCATCACTGCCCGTAAACATCATTTCAACCAATAAAACAGTTTGTGTCCACTGCTGAAAATTAACCAATTCCAAATTTAACACTTCATGTGTCAGATGTCTGACCCACAACAGACGTTCTAATGCGGTTGTGATATGGTTTTATGGAAGGATGTTTTTACTTAGAATTTTCAGAAGACGCAGTGGTGGTCTGGTGGTAAAGGTTCTGGATCACTGATCCCATGGTTGGGGGTTCAAGCCCCACTCTCCACAAGGTTGTCGCTGTTCCCCAGTGCAGCTAACTCGGTTATCATAGGCCGGCCATGTCTCTCACTGTCTATGGTGAGAGGGTTATGTAAAAGAACCATTGCTGACTTTCAACAAGAGCATAGCCATCAGTGTTTTTCCATCCTGCGATGGTCTGGCGAGCTGTCCAGCTATCCAGGGCGTACTATGCCTTCACCCGGAGTTGGCTGGGATGGGCATCAGCCTCCCTGTGACTCTAATTAGGATTTAGTGGTTACAGAAAATGAACGATGAACGATTTTCAGAAGTCTCTAATATTAGTACTTCATAACTTAGAGTTAAATATGTTCTTAATACGTTTTCTGCTAAGGAACTCTTCTTCTTCTTTTCCTTTCGGCTGTTCCCTTCAGGGGTCGTCACAGCGAATGATCTGCCTCCATCTCACCCTATCCTCTGCACCTTCTACTCTTACTCCAACTATCTTCATGTCCTCCTCCTTCACCACATACATAAATCTTCTCTTTGCTTTCTGATAAGGAGCAAGTTTTAAATTTAAGAAAGACACAAATAAAGGCCAGTGAAAAAAATATTGCAATGTTTATATTATAAGTTAATACACTTAGTAAAGTGTGAAGTTTTACTAGCAATACCACGGAGACCAGTTGAAAATTAGACTGCCTTGAGAGCAGAACCCACAGCCCAGCATTGCCCTTTTAATTAATGATGTTGAACCAGTGATGTGTACATTAAGTGTGAATTTTGATAGGAAGCAAGGGACATCTTAAAGTTGGACTGGACTATTACGAAGTTGATTACAAAGCAAATAATATGCAGAATGCAGGATGGAAAAGGATATTTGGTGTAGTATGTAAACAGCGCACAGCACAGAAAATAGGCTCAGTCGTAAATGAGTGATGTACTAAAGAAAGTGCAAGAAATTAAAATGGCTAAGGTTCCCTCAAAACTTCTAAATAATTGAGTCAAAATTGCTTGTGATGAAAGAAAGAAAAAAAAAAAGAAAGAAAAAAATAAAATGCAATTTGCCCAAGCTGAAAGCATTTATCTGAATCTGCATCTAGTTACTGCTGGTGGATTGATTTCTTTATTATTAAGTTTTTTCTTTTTGAATTTTAGATTACAGATATACGGTAGAGCAGATTCTATGATAGTTCCTCAGTCAAGAGTATGAAATCTCCAAATAATTAAATAAATAAATAAACCTTAGGCCTGTTACCCCAGACTCATGAGAATCTCATGAGAATTACTTCAAAGTGTTGTGAGAAATTGTTCAAGTCAACTTATCCTTTCAGTAAAAATAGTCAACATGCTAATTTATGGAGTTGCAGTGGATTATAAAAATGGCTTATTTGAAATAATCATATTTGTGCAAGCAACTTAATTGAATGGCAATTAGCTAAATTAAACAATGATGCAAAGTCAGTTTTCGGTCTAACAATAGAAGTGCAGGATTCATCTTGGGGGTTTTTTGTCATCTCATCTCTCAAAATGCCCAGCTCTGTAAACCAGTTTTTGTAAAGTGTACTAGTGTACTTAGATATACAATAAGTGTGTGTGTGTGTGTGTGTGTGTGTGTGTGTGTGTGTGTGTGTGTGTGTGTGTGTGTGTGTGTGTATATTATTTCTGCCTCAGGCCCAGAAGATAGGCTCAGGATCCACCACAACCCTGATCTACATGTGCTAAAGAAAGATCAACAAATATGAATGAACATTATATTATTATTGATATAAATTCAGTATAATGATTTTGTATTTTACTGCTGCTCCTTGAGCTTTTAAAGCAGCCTGAATTCTTCAAGGCATGTATTTTGCGAACATATTCTCCATGTAGCTTGTTCCAAGATCTGTGAATCACTGTGGCCGGATCAGCTTTGCAGAATGGAGCCTTGATATGGAGCTCTTTTTTTTTTTTTTGTCATGCATGTTCACTCAGATGAAGAGACAGACATTTTGCGAGGCCTGTCACGGAGTTGATATGCCTTTTCTGAAGTGAAGCTGTGTGATAAGATGAATTATATGCCTTAAAAAATGTCATTGCCAACAAGCTCATTTTCTATTGATGGAATGTGAAAAGTGTCCAAAATTTCAGTGCATATCGCTGCATTGGCTGTTAAGCGATTAATTGTATTCTCTAATTAACCTGATCTGCAATTCCATAAAATAAATGATTATGAAAGAAATGATCAAGTGAATATAATATATATTGATAGTAGGATGCTGAAGTTGGAATGACCAGGCAGAAGGCCTAGAGGAACACCAAAGAGAAGATTTATGGATGTGGTGAAGGAGGGCATGAAGAAAGTTGGTTTAAGAGAAGATGCAGAGGATAGGGTGAGATGGAAGCAGATGATTCGCTGTGGCGACCCCTGAAGGGAACAACTGAAAAGAAAGGAAGAGAGGAATACATCAGCAAGTTCATCATCATCATCATCATCACCTTCCGCTAAGTCCAGAGTCGGGTCGCGGGGGTAGCCACCTAAGCAAAGAGGTCCACACGTCCCTCTCCCAAGCCACTTCCTCCAACTCTCCCGGGGGGACACCAAGGCGGCCCCAGACAAGCCGAGAGACATAGTCCCTCCAGCGTGTTCTAGGTCGACCCAGGGGTCTCTTCCCGGTTGGACATGCCCGAAACACCCCACCAGGGAGATGTCCGGGAGGCATTCTGACCAAATGCCCGAGCCACCTCAACTGGCCCCTCTCAATTCGGAGGAGCAGCAGATCTACTCCGAGCTCTCCATGGATGGTAGAGCTTCTTACCTTATCACTAAAGGAGAGCCCTGCCACCCGACGAAGGAAGCTCATTTCAGCTGCTTGTATCCGCGATCTTGTTCTTTTGGTAACTACCCAAAGCTTGTGAGAATAGGTGAGGGTTGGAACGTAGATCGACTGGTAAATTGAAAGCTTCGCCTTGCGGCTCAGCTCCTTCTTCACCACGACGGACCAGTACAGGCTGCGCTTAACAGCAGAGGCTGCAGCAATCCGTCTGTCGATCTCCCGCTCCTTCCTTCCCTCACTCGTTAACAAGACCCCAAGATACATAAACTCCTCCACTTGGGGCAGGACCTCATTCCCAACCCGGAGGGTGCATTTCACCCTTGTCCGACTGAGAACCATGGCCGCAGACTTGGACAGCGACCGAATGGCCTTTAGCAACGGGTCCGGAACGCCGTATTCTCGGAACACACCCCACAAGATTGTTCGAGGGACACGGTCGAAAGCCTTCTCCAAATCCACAAAGCACATGTGGACAGATTGGGCAAACTCCCATGCCCCCTCCAGAATCCTGTGGAGCGTATAGAGTTGGTCAAGAGTGCTGCGGCCAGGACGAAAACCACATTGTTCCTCCTGAATCCAAGGTTCGACTATCGGTCGGCTCCTCCTCTCGAGTACCACTGCATAGACTTTCCCAGGTAGGCTGAGGAGTGTAATAATAATTGTAACACATCCGATAATTCGAACACACCCTCCAGCCCCCCTTCTTAAAAATCGAGACCACCACCCCAGTTTGCCAATCCAGAAGTACAGCCCCCGATGACCATGCAATGTTGCAGAAACGTGTCAACCAAGACAGTCCTACAACATCCAGAGCCCTGACATATTCCGGGCAGATCTCGTCCAGCCCTGGAGCTCGACCACCGAGGAGTTTTTGACAACCTCAGTGACCTCCACTCCAGTGATGAGCGGACCCCCACCCAAACCCCCAGGGTCTTCCTCTTCCACGGAGGGCATGTTAGTGGGATTGAGGAGGTCTTCAAAGTATTCCCTCCACCTCTCGACGACATCCCCAGTCAAGGGAAGCAGCTCCCCACCTCCACTGTAAACAGTGTTTGTGGAGAACTGCTTCCCCCTCCAAAGGCGTCGGATGGCGGTCCAGAACCTTTTTGAGGCCAACCGATAATCACTCTCCAGGCCCTCACTAAACTCCTTCCACACCCGAGATTTTGCATCTGCAACAGCCTCAGCTGCAGCACGTTTGGCCTGCCGGTACCTGTTTGCTGCCTCGGGAGTCCCACAGACTAATAAATCCCAATAGGCCTCCTTCTTCAGCTGTACAGCCCCCTTTACCACTGGTGTCCATCACCGGGTTCGGGGGTTACCCCCACGACAAGCACCGACAACCTTATGGCCACAGCTATGGGCTGCTGCCTCAGCAATGGAGGCACGAAACATGGCTCATTCGGATTCCATGTCCCCTGCCTCCTCCGGGACGTGGTTGTAGCTCTGCCGGAGGTAGGAGTTAAAGGCTTCTCAGACAAGGGACTCCGCCAAACGTTTCCAGCAGACCCTGATTACACGCTTGGGCCTGCCAGGTCTGGAAGGCAGCCTCCCCCACCACCGAAGCCAACTCACCACCAGGTGGTGACCGGTAGACAGCTCAGCTCCTGTCTGCAACCAAGTGTCCAGAACATATGGCCGCAAGTCCGATGACACGACTACAAAGGCAATTATCAAACTGCGATCTCGGGTGTCCTGGTGCCAAGCGCGCTTATGGGCGCACTTATGTTCAAACATGGTGTTCGTGATAGACAAACTGTGATGAGTACAGAAGTCCAACAATGAAACACCATTCGGGTTCAGACTGGAGAGGCCGTACCTACCAATCACACCCTTCCAGGTTACACTATCGTTGCCCTCATGGGCGTTGAAGTCTCCCAAGACAACGAGTGAGTCGCCCAAGGGAGCGTTCTCCAACACACACCCCAAAGACTCCACAAAGGGTGGGTACTCTGAACTATCATTTGGTGCATGAGCACAAATAACAGTCAGGACCCAAGGGAAGCTACACTTTCGTCAACTGGGGAGAACCCCAACATTTGGGCACCGAGACGGGGGGGGCAACAAGAATACCCACACCGGCTCGCCGCCTCTCCCCATGAGCAACTCCAGAATAGAATAAGGTCTAGCCGCTCTCGAGATGGATGGTTCCAGAGCCCAAGCTATGCGTTGAGGTGAGCCCTACTATATCTGGTCGGTATCTCTCCACCTCACTCACCAGATCAGGCTCCGTCGTCCCCGCCAGAAAGGTGACATTCCATGTCCCCAGGGTCAGAGTAAGTAGCCGAGGATCGGCCCCTATATGGCTAGCGGGTAATTCCTAAAAATCTGTGTCTACTAAATTTGATGCTGAAAGCTAAGATGCAACTGTCAATTGAAAACATTTTCCCACCACTTTGACAGTTTCTCCAATCATCATGCAACAACTAAGCATCCTCACATAACCACTCTGCCTACTGAGTGCCAGGGAAGCTCCACTGCCAGTAGTAGGACATTTTTTGAGCATTTGTCCAATGAATAGCTTGCCTTCCTGTGCTGAAAGCAGGTATGCTGAATGTCATAAGATTATAAGTTTTAATGGATTGTGCCGAGATGCTTTCTATCCTGTCAAGTTAACGTGTCACTTGGTCTACTCTTTCACTTCAAACAAATGTTAGACACAGCTGACTGAGAGCCAAAAATATATCTTGTTATAATCCATACTGAATTTCAATCTTGTTTTTCATTATTGACCTTCTCTTATGTTGATGCCTTGTTATCTTTCAAGTAATCAAGTCCAAAAGTTTATTCAGGTCTTTAAGCACTCTCTATTGATTGCAGACTATTTTGCAGTTTAAAGTTGTGTGAATACTTTGATACTTTATTTTATTTCTTCTTCTTTTTATTCTTTTGAATGTTCCTGTTAAGGGTCACTGGAGCAGATTATCCTAAAAATGTAATCTGCACATTTGGATTATTTTGTTTGTTTATACACGCCTGAAGACACTCTGATCTTTCTCCTGAGAAACGACGGTTTTCTCTGAACTGTTGTCTTCAAATCTTTTTCAATTATTATTTCAGTACACTACCTAAATTCATGTTTATGCGTGAGATTTTATGTTCTGTAGTATGTTTAACAAACGATAGCAAAAGGATAAACTTTATGACGATACTTTTCATGTCCTTTAGTACTCAACCATCACTTGAAAGATCGCAAGTCCGTGTAGGTCGTGCTTGGTCTCACAAGCTCCGTGTGTCACTTGCATCGAGTGCCTCATATTCAAAAGGGAAGAACTTGAGCAAGCGTGCTTTAATTGAGGTGAGTGTGCGGTTTGTGTTTATAGGGAGTAGATGAGAGGACGTAATTCAGGTATGAACTGCATTCAGCCCGAGCAGCTCGTCCACGCCCCTCAGCCGAAGTGGAGAGAAAACAAACACATGCAAACATTCTGAACATTAACTTACTAGTTAGTAATAGTACTGTACTAGAACCCCCAGTGCGGTTAACTGGGTTATCAAAGGCAGGCCATGTCTCTCACTGTCTACAGTGAGGGGCATGTAAAAGAACCATTGCTGACTTTCGTAAAGAGTAGGCTGCAAAGCCATCAGCGTGTTTCGACGACCTGGATAGGGATAGGCTAAGCCAGGCCAAATCAGCCCAATTCTTGCCATGAAGGCACCCGAACGACATCCTTGGATGTTAAGGGATAAGTGAAGTGTATTGGAATAATAACTGAAAAAGAGTTTAATACTACAGTGCTTTACAACAGTTCAGATGATTATTCCTTTTCAGGCACTTTAGAGGAAACAGGTTTCTTCAGGAGAAAGTCTTATTTCTTCAGAAAACATCCAATGTCATTACCCTTTTCTGGCGCTTAGCCGGCGTTTGAGTGGCATCATAGAGCTTAACTGGGAATTAAAACACTAAAAAAAGGCTCATTGATGGGCGTATACATAATTTCAATCAATCAGCAGGAAGCAGGACAAACATCAGCTGAATTTGAATCACATGACAGTTGCTCGGCCATGCATGAATATGCGGGAGCACTAGTGCAAAACCGGAAATAGTTAAGGGCCTAATGGATACATTATTGATATATATATATACACACACACACACACACACACACACACACACACACACACACACACAAATGCAGCCGTGAAGGGGAAATGCAGCCATGGGGGCCACAAGCTAGTGTTCACGCTCGCGCCGGTCCCAAGCCCAGATAAATGCAGAGGGTTGCGACAGGAAGGGCATCTGGCAATAATCTTTTGCAAAAATTGATATGCAAATGATCAAAACAAACTTCATACGGGGTCGGTCGAGGCCTGCTGTCAGCCAACAGGGTGCTTGTGGAAATTGGACCACTGTTGGTCAAAGAAGTAGAGGCGGGAGGCGTGTCCGTAGGCGGAGAGAGAAGAGGAAAGGCACGAGTCTAGGACTGAGAGTAGGGACTTTGAATGTTGGAACTATGACAGGAAAAGATAAAGAGAGTTGGCTGACATGATGCAGAGGAGGAAGGTGGACAGACTGTGTGTCCAGAAGACCAAGTGGAAAGGTCGCAAGGCTAAAAGCTTAGGAGCAGGGTTTAAGCTGATCTATCATGGTGTGGATGGGAAGAGAAATGGAGCAGGAGTCTTCTTGAAGGAGGGGTTGGTTAGGAATGTTCTAGAAGTGAAAAGAGTGTCAGACAGAGTGATGAGTCTCAAATTAGAAATTGAAGGTGTGGTGTACAACGTTGTTAGTGCTTACACCCCAAAGGCAGGATGTGAGCAAGAAGAGAAGGAGAGATTCTGGAGTGAGTTAGATGAAGTGATGCAGAGTACCCCCAGAGGTGAAAGCGTGGTCATTGGGGCAGACTTCAATGGACATGTTGGTGCAGGAAACAGAGGGGGCAAGGAAGTGATGGGCAGGTTAGGTATCCAGGACAGGAACGCAGAAGGACAGATGTTGATCGATTTTGCAAAAAGGATGGAAATTGCTTTGGTGAATACTTTTTTCCAGTAGAGACAGAAGCATCGGGTGACTTATAAAAACAGAGGTAGGTGCACACAGGTAGACTACATCTTATGTAGGCGATGTAATTTGAAGGAAGTCAGTGACTGCAAAGTAGTAGTGGGTGAGAGTGTTCCCAAACAGCATAGGATGGTGACGTGCAGGATGACACTGATGGTGAAGAAGGCAAAGGCAGAGCAGAAGACAAAGTGGTGGAAGCTGAAAAAGGATGAAGGTCATCTTGTCTTCAAGGAGTTGAAACAGGCATTAGGTGGCCAGGAAGTGCTTCCACATGAGTGGACAACTACAGCTAATGTGATCAGGGAGACAGGTAGGAGAGCACTTGGTGTGTCCTCTGGAAGGGAAGTAGATTATGAGACTTGGTATTGGAATGAGAAAGTGCAGGGGTGTGTACAAAGGAAGAGGTTAGCTAAAAAGAAGTGGGACATAGAGAGGACCGAAGAGAGTAAACAGGAGTACAGGGAGACAAAGCGTAAGGTGAAGGTAGCGGTGTCAAAGGCCAAACAGAGGGTGTATGATGACTTGTATGATAGGTTAGACAATAAGGAAGGAGAAAATGATTTATCCAGGTTGGCACAGCAGAGAAATACAGATGGAAAAGACATGAAGCAAGTTAGAGTGATTAAGGACAGAGTGGGAAATGTATTGACTGATGACAGAAGTGTGCTGGGAAGATGTAAAGAGTACTGAAGAGCTGATGAATGATGAAAATGAGAGAGAAAAAAGAGTAGAAGAGGTGACTGTTGAGGACCAAGATGTAGCAAAGATGAGCAAGGGTGAAATGAGGAGGGCATTCTTCTTCTTCTTCTTCTTTTACTTTCGGCTGCTCCCTTCAGGGGTCGCCACAGCAAATCATCCGCCTCCACCTCACCCTGTCCTCCGCATCTTCTTTTCTGACTCCAACGACCTTCATGTCTTCCTTCACCACATCCATAAATCTCTTCTTCGGTCTTCCTCGAGGCCTTCTGCCTGGTAGTTCCAACCTCAGCATCCTACTGCCAATATACTCACTATCCCTCCTCTGTACATGTCCAAACCATCTCAATCTAGCCTCTCTGACTTTGTCTCCAAAACATCTTACGTGGGCTGTCCCTCTGATATACTCGTTTCTGATCCTATCCATCCTCGTTACTCCCAGGGAGAACCTCAACATTTTCATCTCCGCTACCTCCAGCTCTGCCTCCTGCCTTTTCCTCAACGCCACTGTTTCTAAGCCATACAACATCGCTGGCCTCACCACCATCTTGTACACTTTTCCCTTCATTCTTGCTGACACTCTCCTATCGCACATCACACCGGATACTTTTCTCCAACCATTCCAGCCTGCCTGCACACGCTTCTTCACCTCTTTATCACACTCTCCATTGCTCTGGATTGTTGAGCCTAAGTACTTAAAATCCTCCACCTTCGTTATCTCTGCTCCCTGTAACATCACCCTTCCTCCTGGGTCCTTCTCATTCACACACATGTATTCTGATTTTCTGAGGCTAACCTTCATTCCTCTCCTTTCCAGGGCATACCTCCACCTCTCTAGATTTTCCTGCACTTGTTCTCTGCTCTCACTACAGATCACGATGTCATCTGCAAACATCATAGTCCATGGAGATTCTTGTCTCACCTCGTCTGTCAGCCTGTCCATCACCATAGCAAACAAGAAGGGGCTCAGAGCTGACCCTTGATGCAGTCCCACCTCCACCTTGAATTGCCGGACACACCGACAGCGCACCTCACCACTGTCTTACATCTCTCATACATGTCCTGCACCACTCTAACATACTTCTCTGCCACTCCAGACTTCCTCATGCAATACCACAGTTCTTCTCTTGGCACCCTGTCATATGCTTTCTCCAAATCCACAAAGGCACAATGTAGCTCCCTCTGACCTTCTCTGTACTTCTCTATGAACATCCTCAAGGCAAACATTGCATCTGTGGTGCTCTTTCTTGGCATGAAACCAAACTGTTGTTCACAAATGCTGACCTCTGCCCTTAGTCTAGCTTCCACTATTCTTTCCCATAACTTCATCGTATGGCTCATCAACTTTATCCCTCTGTAGTTGCTGCAACTCTGCACGTCTCCCTTGTTCTTAAAAATGGGCACCAGCACACTTCTCCTCCACTCCTCCGGCATCTGCTCACTCTCTAGTACCTTGTTGAATGTTCTTGTCAGAAAATCTACTGCTACCTCTCCTAGACACTTCCATACCTCCACAGGTATATCATCAGGACCAACTGCCTTTCCATTCTTCATCCTCTTCAATGCCCTTCTCACTTCACCCTTACTGATCTTTGCTACATCCTGCTCCTCAATGGTTACCTCTTCTACTCTTTTTCTCTCTCATTTTCCTCATTCATCAGCTCTTCAAAGTACTCTTTCCATCTTCCCAGCACACTTCTGTCATTAGTCAATAGAGTTCCCTCTCTGTCCTTTATCAATCTAACTTGCTGCATGTCCTTCCCATCTCTATTTCTCTGCTGTGCCAACCTGTATAGATCATTTTCTCCCTCTTTACTACCCAACCTATCATACAAGTCATCATATGCCCTCTGTTTGGCCTTAGCCACTGCTACTTTCGCCTTACGCTGTGTCTCCCTGTACTCCTGTTTACTCTCTTCGGTCCTCTCAATGTCCCACTTCTTCTTGGCTAACCTCTTCCTTTGTACACACTCCTGCACTTCCTCATTCCACCACCAAGTCTCCTTATCTACTTTCCTTCCAGAGGACACACCAAGTACTCTCCTACCTGTGTCCCTGATCACATTTGCTGTGGTTGTCCAGTCATTTGGAAGCACTTCCTGGCCACCCAAAGCCTGTTTCAACTCCTCCTTGAAGACAACACGACACTCTTCCTTTTCAGCTTCCACCACCTTGTCTTCTGCTCTGCCTTTGCCTTTTTCACCTTTCTCACCATCAGAGTCATCCTGCACACCACCATCCTATGCTGTTTGGCAACTCTCACCCACGATGACTTTGCAGTCACTGACTTCCTTCAAATTACATCGCCTACACAAGATGTAGTCTACCTGTGTGCTCCTACCTCCGCTTTTATAAGTCACCCTATGCTCCTGTTTCTTCTCGAAGAAAGGATTCACCACAGCCATTTCCATCCTTTTGCAAAATCTATCAACATCTGTCCTTCTGCTCCTGTCCTGGATACCAAACCTGCCCATCACTTCCTCGTCCCCTCTGTTTCCTGCACCAACATGTCCATTGAAGTCTGCACCAATGACCACTCTTTCACCTCTGGTGGTACTCTGCATCACTTCATCTAAATCACTCCAGAATCTCTCCTTCTCTTCTAGCTCACATCCTGCCTGTGGGGCATAAGCACTCACAACATTGAGCATTACACCTTCAATTTCTAACTTGAGACTCATCACTCTGTCTGACACTCTTTTCACTTTTAGAACATTCCTGACAAACTCCTCCTTCAAGATGACTCCGACTCCATTTCTCTTCCCATCCACACCGTGATAAAATAGCTTAAACCCTGCTCCTAAGCTTTTAGCTTTGCTACCTTTCCACCTGGTCTCCTGAACACACAGTATGTCCACCTTCCTCCTCTGCATCATGTCAACCAGCTCGCTACCTTTTCTGTGCATAGTTCCAACATTCAAAGTCCCCACTCTCAGTCCTAGACTCATGCCTTTCCTCTTCTCTCTCTGCCTACGGACACGCCTCCCACCTCTCCTTCTTCGACGTCTTCGACCAACAGTAGTCCAATTTCCATCAGCACCCTGTTGATTGACAGCACTGATGGCGGTCGTTGTTAACCCGGGCCTCGACCGATCCGGTATGGAGGTAATACTTTTGATTTGCATTTTAAGTAATTGGCATTGGTTTTACGTCGGATGCCCTTCCTGACACAACCCTCTGCATTTCTCCGGGCTTGGGACCGGCATGAGGGGGAGAGACACTGGTTAGTGCCCCCCCCATAAAGAGTGGAAAGGCAGTTGGTCCTGATGACATACTGGTGGAGGTATGGAAGTGTTTTGGTGAGGTAGCAGTAGATTTTCTGACGAGAACATTCAACAAGGTCTTAGAAAGTGAGAGGATGCCAGTGGAATGGAGGAGTAGTGTGATGGTGCCTGTTTTTAAGAACAAAGGAGATGTGAACAGTTGTAGCAACAACAGAGGGATAAAGTTGATGAGCCATACGATGAAGTTATGGGAAAGAATAGTGGAAGCTAGACTAAGGGCAGAGGTCAGCATTTGTGAACAACAGTTTGGTTTCATGCCAAGAAAGAGAACCACAGATGCAGTGTTTGCTTTGAGAATGTTAATAAAGAAGTACAAAGAAGGTCAGAGGGAGCTACAGTGTGTCTTTGTGGATCTGGAGAAAGCATATGACAGGGTGCCGAGAGAGGAACTGTGGTATTGTATGAGGAAGTCTGGAGTGGCAGAGAAGTATGTTAGAGTGGTGCAGGACATGTATGAGAGATGTAAGACAGTGGTGAGGTTTGCAGTCGGTGTCACAGAAGAGTTCAAGGTGGAGGTAGGACTGCATCAAGGGTCAGCTCTGAGCCCCTTCTTGTTTGCGATGGTGATGGACAGGCTGACAGACGAGGTGAGACAAGATTCCCCATGGGATTGTGGTGTTCTTATGCATTTTCAACGATCATGCTCAACAATCCAGAGCAATGGAGAGTGTGGAAAAGAGGTGAAGAAGCATGTGCAAGCAGGTTGGAATGGTTGGAGAAAAGTGTTCAGTATGATGTGTGATAGAAAGGTATCGGCAAGAATGAAAGGAAAAGTGTAGAAGACGGTGTTGAGGCTAGCAATGTTGTATGGTTTAGAAACAGTGGCCCTGGGGAAAAGACAGGAGGCTGAGCTGGAGGCAGTAGTGATGAAAATGTTGAGGTTCTCTTTGGGAGTAACGCGGATGGATATGATCAGGAATGAGTACATCAGAGGGACAGCACATGTAAGAAGTTTTGGAGACAAAGTCAGAGAGACTCGATTGAGATGGTTTGAACATGTACAGAGACAAATAGGCTAGAATCAGCTGGGCTAATGATATGCACATATGATACCCAAGTATATGAGCTATTTATTATATTTTTAGGTTTATTTACTTATGGTTGGTCCTCAAGTTGAACAGTCGCAAGTCACGCAGGTGGTAAGTCGGACACTACCTGTGTGTGTGTGTGTGTGTGTGTGTGTGTGAGAGAGAGAGAGAGAGAGAGAGAGAGAGAGAGAGAGAGAGAGTCTAATGTCTATATAAACGTACTGTTTAAGTTACTAATATATTTATAAATAAATTAAGATTTTTTTTTTTCCAGTGAGTAATATGTACAGCATTATCAATATGATTCCTTTGAATCAACATAAAGGTCACACTGCCATTATTCAAAAAAAAAATATATCAATAATAATAATAATAATAATTTAGTTTAATTGTATGTTTCATGAAGCCATAATCTTAATGAATAACTAAAAAGTTGTGTCATATCTCCGTGATTGTTATTAAGCAGAACAGAGTGAACATAATTGAAGTGTATACTGTGATTTGCTTTCCAGAAATATAAACAAACGTGTTTACTACACTGTATATGTATAAACAGTAGGCCCTTGACTATTCGCGGTTTTGTACTCACGGTTTGAGTATTCGCTGACTGCCGAGCAGCTCGCATGTGATTCAAATTCAACCAACGGCTGTCATCCTTCCTGCTGATTGGTTGAGATGATGTAACGCCCCTTTTTCCTCATTCGCGCACAAGTTGGCAATGAGCCATTCCTTAGTGTGTTTTAATTAGCAGTTAAGTTCTATGATGTCACTCCCGCTGAGCACCAGAAAATGGTCATGACATTGGATGTCTCTTCTGAAAAAATAAGACTTTCTCCGGAAGAAACGACAGTTTCCTCTGAAGTACCTGGAAGAGGAATAATCATCAGAACTGTTGTAAAACACTCCACTATTAAAGTCTTTTTCAATTATTATTCGAATACATGACCTAAGGTAATGTTTAAAATGTCTGTGTGTTACATTTTATTTACTGTGGTGTAGCATGTTTCTCATTTCGTTTTGTTTATCCAATTTATTACATTTGTTTTTTTATGTCCTTTTTTGTTATGGTCTGTGTTTTGGGGGACTTTAATTTTGGCGCTGTGCCTCTCACTGTTTACTCTCCGCTTTGGCTGAGGGGCGTGGCTGAGCTGCTCGGTAGCACACACCTGAATTCTCTTCTTCTTTTTCTTTCGGCTGTTCCCTTCAGGGGTTGCCACAGCAAATAATCTGCCTCCATCTCTCCCTATCCTCTGCATCTTCTATTCTTCGTCCAATGACCTTCATGTCCGCCTTCACCACATCCATAAATCTTCTTTTTGGTCTTCCTCTGGGCCTTCTGCCTGGTAGTTCCAACCTCAGCATCCTACTATCAATATACTCACTATCCCTCCTCTGTACATGTCCAAACCATCTCAATCTAGCCTCTCTGGCTTTGTCTCCAAAACATCGAACATGTGCTATCCCTCTGATGTACTCGTTTCTGATCCTATCCATCCTCGTGACTCCCAAAGAGAACCTCAACATTTTCATCTCTACTACGCCCAACTCTGATTCCAGTCTTTTCCCCAGGGCCACTGTCTCTAAACCATACAACATCGCTGGCCTCATCACCGTCTTGTACACTTTTCCCTTCATTCTTGCCGATACTCTCCTATCACACATCAGACTTCCTCACTTTTCTCCATCCATTCCAACCTGCCTGCATGCGCTTCTTCACCTCTTTTCCACACTCTCCATTGCTCTGGATTGTTGAGCCTAAGTACTTAAAATCCTCCACCTTCTTTATCTCTGCCACCTGTAACCTCACCGTTCCTCTTGGGTCCTTGTCGTTCACACACATGTATTCTGTCTTACTGAGACTAACCTTCATTCCCCTCCTTTCCAGGGCATATCTCCACCTCTCTAGATTTTCCTGCATTTGTTCTCTGCTCTCACTACAGATCACGATGTCATCTGCAAACATCATAGTCCATGGAGATTCTTGTCTAACCTCGTCTGTCAGCCTGTCCATCACCATAGCAAACAAGAAGGGGCTGAGAGCTGACCCTTGATGCAGTCCCACCTCCACCTTGAACTCTTCTGTCACACCGACAGCACACCTCACCACTGTCTTACATGTCCTGCACCACCCTAACATACTTCTCTGCCGCTCCAGACTTCTTCATACAATACCACAGTTCCTCTCTCGGCACCCTGTCATATACTTTCTCCAGATCCACAAAGGCACAATGCAGCTCCTTCTGACCTTCTCTGTACTTCTCTATTAACATCCTCAAAGCAAACACTGCATCTGTGGTGCTCCTTCTTGGCATGAAACCAAACTGTTGTTCACAAATGCTGACCTCTGCCCTTAGGCTTGCTTCCACTATTCTTTCCCATAACTTCATTGTATAGCTCATCAACTTTATCCCTCTGTAGTTTCCACAACTCCGTACATCTCCCTTGTTCTTAAAAATGGGCACAAGCACACTTCTCCTCCATTCCTCCGGCATCTGCTCACTTTCTAAGACCTTGTTGAATATTCTTGTCAGAAAATCTACTGCTACCTCCCCTATACACTTCCATACCTCAACTGGTATGTCATCAGGGCCAACTGCCTTTCAACTCCTCA
The DNA here is from genome assembly GCA_024760905.1 of Plotosus lineatus. Classification (NCBI taxonomy): domain Eukaryota; kingdom Metazoa; phylum Chordata; class Actinopteri; order Siluriformes; family Plotosidae; genus Plotosus; species Plotosus lineatus. The sequence goes on along the minus strand of CM045734.1, from coordinate 26,858,417 downwards.
TCCTCTTCAATGCCCTCCTCACTTCTCCCTTACTAATCTTTGCTACTTCCTGGTCCTCAACGGTCACCCCTTCTACTCTTTTTTCTCTCTCATTTTCCTCATTCATCAGCTCGTCAAAGTACTCTTTCCATCTTCCCAGCACACTTCTGTCATCAGTCAGTACATTTCCCTCTCTGTCCTTTATCACTCTAACTTGCTGCACGTCTTTCCCATCTCTATTTCTCTGCTGTGCTAATCTGTATAAATCATTTTCTCCCTCCTTACTGTCCAACCTATCATACAAGTCATAATACGCCCTCTGTTTGGCCTTTGACACCGCTACCTTTGCCTACGCTGTGTCTCCCTGTACTCCTGTTTACTCTCTTCGGTCGTCTCGATGTCCCACTTCTTCTTAGCTAACCTCTTCTTTTGTACACACTCCTGCACTTCCTCATTCCACCACCAAGTTTCCTTATCTACTTTCCTTCCAGAAGACACACCAAGTACTCTCCTACCGGTCTCCCTGATCACATTGGCTGTGGTTGTCCAGTCATCTGGAAGCACTTCCTGACTACCCAAAGCCTGTTTCAACTCCTCCTTGAAGACAACACGACACTCTTCCTTTTTCAGCTTCCACCACTTTGTCTTCTGCTCTGTCTTTGCCTTTTTCACCTTTCTCACCATCAGCGTCATCCTGCACACCACCATCCTATGCTGTTTGGAAACACTCTCACCCACTACTACTTTGCATTCACTGACTTCCTTCAAATTACATCGCCTACACAAGATGTAGTCTACCTGTGTGCTCTTACCTCCGCTTTCATAGGTCACCCTATGCTCCTGTTTCTTCTTGAAGAAAGTATTCACCACAGCCATTTCCATCCTTTTTGCAAAATCGATCAACTTCTGTCCTTCTGTGTTCCTGTCCTGGATACCAAAAATGCCCATCATTTTCCTCATCCCCTCAGTTGCCTGCACCAACATGTCCATTGAAGTCTGCCCCAATGACCACTCTTTCACCTCTGGGGGTACTCTGAATCACTTCATCTAACTCACTCCAGAATCTCTCCTTCTCTTCTAGCTCACATCCTGCCTGTGGGGCATAAGCACTAACAACATTGACCATCACGCCTTCAATTTCTAACTTGAGACTCATCACTCTGTCTGACACTCTTTTCACTTCTAGAACATTCCTGACAAACCCTTCCTTCAAGATGACTCCTACTCCATTTCTCTTCCCATCCACACCATGATAAAACAGCTTAAACCCTGCTGCTAAGCTTTTAGCTTAGCTACCTTTCCACCTGGTCTCCTGAACGCGCACAGTATGTCCACCTTCCTCATCTGCATCATGTCAGCCAGCTCTCTGCCTTTTCCTTGCATAGTTCCAACATTCAAAGTCCCTACTCTCAGTCCTAGGCTCACGCCTTTCCTCTTCTCTCTCTGCCTACGGACATGCCTCCCGCCTCTCCTTCTTCGACCAGCAGTAGTCCAATTTCCATCAGCACCCTGTTGGTTGACAGCACTGATGGCGGTCGTTGTTAACCCGGGCCTTGACCGATCCGGTATGAATTTTGTTTTGACCATTTGCATTTTTAATGTGGCAGAAGTTTTACGCCAGATGCCCTTCCTGTCGCAACCCTCTGCATTTATCCGGGCTTGGGACCGGCATAAGGGGGAGAGACACTGGGTAGTGCCCCCCCGCCTCATGGCTGCATTACACACCTGAATTCTCAATTTTCATTTACTGCCAATAAACAAAGGCACGCTCACATCTAACATCACCCTTTTGTTTGTAACGCCTCTAACTTTCTCACTCAAACTCGGTTTGAACTCACTCCAGCTGAGGGGCATGGCTGAACTGCTCGGACTTAATGCAGTTAATACCTGAATTCAGTCATTTCAAGCCTAATGCAATACGTTGCTCTAGTGGGCATTTTTAAAAACTACACTGCTGTATGTTTTTCAGAGAGTGTATTTAAAGGTGTTTTTATGTCTGCGGTATAATGTTTATATTTTATTATCAATCAATATCGCAGTAAATAAATTGTTTTTCGTAATCATTACTACATTTTACAACATTCATACTGAATTCATGAGTAAGACTGTCGATAGAATGTTAGTTTAGGAAGCATATTTTAGCGCATGTAATAGATACTAGATAGTATATATAATATATGCACACATTTTTATGTATACACACACACACACACACACACACACACACACATAGATATTGTAAAAGTGCATCATATTATCATGTACTTTAGTACAAACACTGCCGTATATGACGGTACAATGGTACTTTGTTTTTCTATGTTTTGCTATACTTAAATGCTTGCTGAGAATAATCAAATAATATGCTTAAGGGGCCATTCTGCATGTCAATTGTAAAAGTGCATGTTCAGACACACTGAGCCGTTGGGGGTCTGTGTGCAATTCAGCAGTTTCTAAATCCGAAGGTCTCCTCACTTCCTCACAATTTCCTCACTTCCTCATTTCGAGATCAGGAGGCGACAGCGTGAAACTGATGTGTGAGGGGTGTGTGGGGGTTGTGAGGCACCCGGATAGAGCCCAGACTTATCGCATCCTGTTGAGGCAACGACACAGCGTAGACCCAGTCCCAAATCAGGAAGAAGGAACCTGCTCTGAAGCCCTTAAAAGCACACACCCGCGAGTGGGGCCCCAGACCTTTTCTAGCGTGTCTTTTAGGCATGTTTGTTAGGTCTCCGTCCTTTGCAAACGACGCAATAAAGCTTCTCATATTCAACTCAAAACCAGTCTCCAGTCGTCTTCTTCCACATTCAACGGATCCTAACAGTTTTGGGGGCTCGTCCGGGATGTGGTAGAGGAACGTGAGTTGAGGAAATTCGACCCAAACTTTTTCCTCACGAACCAAGGAGAAGGACACAGGCCGGCAACTACTAAAAGGTAAGCAGAACCTGTTTAAATCAAACTCTGCATATTGACCAAACTAAAAACTGTGTCCTCTCCAGACGTTTGAAGGAAAACAATAAAAAGAGTTGTATGAGAACCTAATTTTAAGATTTAAGGTAAATTAAGAGAGATAAGAGATTTAAGAATAAACATAGACGCCGCCTTGGAGGTGGCGTGCCCTCCCGGTCTCTGACGAGGGGCCGTGGTAATGGCTGGGTTGGAGTCCCGGGGATTGAAGGCTCCCAAAGTAGCACGTCAGTGCTATATAAAACTGTACGTCATAGTCGGGTGAAAGGCCCTCAACGGATTAGCCGTTGAAAGCATGCGTCTATGTGGGTGAAAGGCCCCCAATACGCTGAGGTATTGGAAGCATTAGTAATTGGGTGAAAGGCCCTCAACGGATTAGCCGTTGAAAGCATTATTTGGGTGAAAGGCCCCCAACACGCTGAGGTGTTGGAAGCATTGTTTGGGTGAAAGGCCCCCAATACGCTGAGGTATTGGAAGCATTAAAGAGAATAATAGAGTGTGATATTAATTGTAGTGTTTTCTGTTTTATGTGTGTGTTGTGTGGCCACGTGCGTGACGTTAATTGTATTGTTTTCTATTTCATGTATGTACTGTGTTGCAACTGTGTTGTGTGTGAGGGAAAGTGGGAAGTGGGAAGAATAAAATTCAGAGGTGTCAAGAAGGACGCTGACGTTTGACAGTGTCTTAACCGGGCAGAGAAACAGACAGAGGAAACCTAGCGGTGTTAACATAATCTGTCTGTGCGGTGGAAACCTAACGGTGACAACACAAGCCGCCTGCCGTGGTTAATTGGGTTATTCGTTCAGCCTAGTGCTGACGGACTGACTGGCTGTAAGCGTCTAAACAGTCCCGATCCGGGAGAGTGAACAGGTGTACCCGCGCTCTCTGGCCTCTGAGTTAAGAAATATGGAGGGTGAATTTGATAAAGAAATAAATGAACGGGGGCTAGGTCATGAACCCCTGAAGCCATTATATGCACAGATTGAGAACACCTTGAAATCAGTGGAGCTAAAGGGCACACTGAAGCAGAAAAATAAAGTTGTAGATGAAGCCAGACGAAAGCTGTATGAGCTGGTGACGTCTAAAAATAAACAGTTGGGGGACAGTGGCCACTTGGGATCCTGGTTATGGGAAAAGGTTAGAGAATACTCAGAAAAAGTCAAAGAAATGAGAGAGCAGGGAGAGAAGGTGAATCTAATGTCTAGATCTAAGCTGAAAAAGAAGTTAGAGGAGATGGAGAACGCCCAACAGGGGTGGACGGATCTTGCGGTCTGCTGGCAGAGTGTCACTCATCTTCACCATTCTCAGTTGAAGGAGACAACCCCGAAAGTCACAGGAGCGGTAACAGCACCTGACACTGACACTGAACCTACGCACCCCCCACCATACGCACCCCCGATACCCAGCGTTAACAGTGTATATCCCACTCTGTATATCACCTCAGGGTCTCTACAGACTGAGGGCAGTGAGACTTGTGCACGCCCGTGTGCACCATCCCCGCCATGTGCAGATATATTCACCCCCGATCATGCGCACACATCGACCGTCCACCGAGAGAGGGGAACAGTCATGGATACACCACACAACGAGCCTGAACCATTCGCCGCTGGGCCAAGTTAGAGCTGAAATAAAGAGACAGGTAGGCGGTGACGGAGGACAACATGAGGGAAGGTTGGCAGGTAGGGGGACGGACAGTAACGCCAGGGATGAATTCCCGGGAATGCCTCTAGAGGACGACTTCCCAGACCTGACCCTAAGGTTTATGCCCCTGGGAAGGCGACATTAAAGATAAGTGGGATATGGGAGAGCGACAAAGAAGTAGAGGAGGAAAATAGTGACGAGGGTCAGACAGAGTTAAACGAGCCGGAGGGCAACTTAGAAGAGTATGCAGACATGTTGGACAAGGACTTAATTAGGACAGCAGACCTTTCGTTGGAGTTGGTCAGAAAGGTGGAAGGAATACTAGCACAAAAGTCGGTACCTCGACGGTCCGAGCGACTCAGACAGAAGAAACACCTGACAGGGTCAGAGCACACCACACAGTTTCCCTTGACCACCATACCGGGCATGAGGCCGAAGTACAAACCTTTTGGGGTGGGAGACATACAGGCCATAGTGGACAAACTGCCGCCGGTAGTAAACGGCGGGAATATGTGGCTGGCCAAATTGGACACACTTACAGCCGGACACACTTTAGCGATCGGAGATTTTAGGGCCATAGGAGCACGGTGCATGACCCCCACCGATTTTAGAGACATCGAGGTAGACGCAAACACCACAATAGTTCCCGACAGCACACCATTCACTGAGCACAGCACCGAGATAGGTCAGGCAATGAGGATTAAATTCCCACTGCCCCGGTCCACAGTCATGCCAAAGCTAAAGTGGAACCCCGATCAGAACCCGAGAAAGTACCTAACCCAATCCACGGAGACGTGGACTAAATTGACGGGTTGCCACCCAGGCAATCAGGGCATACAGATGGAATGGTTCCGCCAGGCCGTACTTAATGGGGTGCCCGAGGCGGTGAAAATCTAATGATAAATAACCCGGACATGGCTGGAGCAGACTCCCATGGCTGGGACAAAAATTTGGTGCACCGCCTGACACAGGCGCAGGACAAGAACCACAGCGATGAATCAGAAATAAAAGAGCTGCAGACACAGCTCCTAAAACTCCAATTAAACAAAGCTAGGCAAGATGCAAATGACAAAAACAGAAACCTCGCGAACAACATAAACAAATGATAGCTGAAGCTTTAGATCCAACCCCGTCCTGCTTGGGAGCCACCCCAACCGCAGCAACCACCTCAATATACAGCATATCCTCCACACCAACCGCAGTACAGAGGCAGAGGCAGGGGCATGCAAAGGAGAGGTTACAGGAGAGTACCTGGGGAGGGTACGGAACAACCATGGTTGCTTTGTCTGTGGAGATCCAAACCACTGGGCCCGGAATTGTCCGACCAGCACTCAGGAGGGGATTATGGCCAACAAGGGAGAGGCCGAGGAACACGGCTCGACACCACAACTCCCGCCGCCAGCTGGTCAATTTACTCAGTTTCCCATGTGGGGAGACTACGACCACCAACAATGACACACCCCACAGAGACACCCAGACGAGCAGGTGACGGCAGAGCCTGTATTGTCGGTCACAGTTGAAAACAGATCAATGACTTTTCTGGTGGACACAGGCGCCACTTTGTCCTCCATTTGCACCATGCCAAAGAGACATTGCTTAACCCAGCACACGATTACTGTAATGGGTTTCTCTGGGGTACCGACCACACTGCCGACAACCATACCTTTGGACAGTCGTATAGGCCTCCAAAGACTGTTGCATTCATATGTATACTCCCCTTACACACCAACCAACTTACTAGGAGAGACCTGCTGGTTTCCTAGGAGCTACCATCCTGTGCGACTCCAGATGGACTGACTGTCACGCTTCCAGACGGCACCAAGTTGTTATGCGCCACTCGCCTCTACACGGTCACAGGACAGTACATAATGCAGCCTCTCGTTGAACCACATGCCGACATCTACTGGGGTGTACTACAACCAGAAACACAGGCACACCAAGGGGTTCTCTCCACCTTTCTCCAGTGGAAACCCTGGGTCTCTCAAATTCATCCCTATGTCTCGCCTCCCGATCCACCACACGTTACTCTGTTCTATGACAGGCACTCGAATCAATGTTACGAAGATGATTTTGCTTCCCAAATTGAGGGGACAGAATGGCAGATAATTACACGCAATATTTATGTGGCTCCCGAGGGGGTGGCGGCAGGGGTGGATCTAACATTCGAACAAATGGCCTGGTATGAAATGTCAGACGAGGCTGCACCACATGTCTCACTGGCATTGCATCCAGGGCATCAGGCTAAAGAATTGGGCACCATTGTCAAAAGGGCCAAAACCCACACTGATTGGACACCCACACAATGGCAACATGTCACCTTTTCACCCATCATAAATATGTATTGCATCGAGATGACCGCCTCAGATACGGCAATCTTAGAACACGCACACATATCTAGGCACCATGGTAGGGAAAGAACTGACCATCCAGAGGCGGTGGCACTATTAAACGAACTTCCGGACACATTATGGGCACGAGGCCCTACTCACGTCGCGCTAGTACAATGTGAACCCGTTACTTTTGAACTGGCCTCGACAGAGCCAATTTGGATCAGACAATACCCACATAAACCACTAGCCGAGGCAGGGATTGCGGACACGGTAGCAGGTTTATTAGAAAAGGGGGTATTGGAACCTTCGTCCTCTGATTGGAACACGCCTATACTCCCTGTAGAGAAGAAGGGAACGGGAAAGTATCGCATGGCGCACGATCTGAGGGCCATCAACGCCGCCTCCTAACGGCTACGGTTCCGGTACCTAATCCATATGTTGCTCTGACCTGTCTTGACCCGGCACATCGCTGGTTCACTTGCATTGATTTGGCTAATGCTTTCTTTTGTCTCCCACTGGCAGAACATTGCAGGGACATTTTCTCTTTCACTTTCCGAGGTACTCAGCTACGATACACTCGACTTCCACAAGGGTTCGCACTATCACCAGGTATTTTCAATCAGGTTTTGAAACATGTCTTAGAGACATGCATTATCCCAGAAGGGGTCATTCTGGTCCAGTATGTTGATGATCTACTGCTGGCGACGCCCACGGCTGACCTCTGTCTGCTGGGCACGACGCTAATTCTCAAACATCTCGCCCGGGCGGGTTTAAGGTCAGTAAGAACAAATTACAGGTCTGCCGTAAGCAAGTTTCCTTCTTAGGGCGCCAAATCTCCCAGAAGGGGTCAGGCCTCACATCACACCATAAATCGGCCATTTTGCATCACCCCAAACCACGGCTAGTTAAGGACATGTTATCCTTTCTAGGCCTCACAGGGTATAGCCGTCACTACGCACTCCAACTATACAGGTTTAACCTCACCACTGCGGAACTTGGTGAAGGAACATGGTATGCGCAAACTCTCAGCCACGCTCAATTGGACAGCAGACGCGGAGGAATCATTCATTCTCCTCAAACAGGAGTTGGCCTCAGCGGCTGATTTGGCTATCCCAGATTTCTCACAACCCTTTACCTTGATGTTTCTGGAACAGCCACATGCGTAAATGGGGTGCTGTTCCAGAAAAAAGGGGGAGACAGACGAGTATTAATGTACCTCAGCGTCATGCTAGATAAGACCGAGAAAAGACACCCAATTTGTACACAGCACGCGGCTGGAGTCACAAAACTTATTCAAAAAACGGCACACATCATCATGAATCACCCCTTACATGTGCTGACCACACATAGTGTTGTGGCATACGTGAACTCACAGACCTTCACACTAACACCACTCAGACAAAGAAGAATGAGCAGGGTGCTAGAAGCTCCAAATCTACACTTCACACATGGCGGACCAGATGGGGTTAGGGGAGCCGCATGAATGCGCAGAGAAAGTGACTCAGATGACCACGGTCAGGGAAGGACTGTACTCAGACCCCATACCAGACGCTAGGAACCTATATACGGACGGGTGCTGTTACAGACACGATAAACATGGACTCATAGCAGCATACGCGGTAGTGGAACAGACACCACAGGGGATGGTGACAGTGGAAGCTAAGAAACTGGAAGGGCAACAGTCAGCTCAGAGAGCAGAAATATTAGGAGTGGTAGCAGCACTCCGACTAGGCAAAGGACAGGAAGTTAACGTTTTTACTGACTCAGCATACGCCGCAAACGCAGTACACATCGAACTAGGACACTGGCTCAGAGGCGGCTTCCTAACCGCGTTAAATAATCCGATCAAACACGAGGAAGACATGAAGCAACTCGCGGATAGTCTGCTGCTTCCCAGCAGGGTGGCAGTAATTAAGTGCAAGGGACACGAGAAAACATACTCACTCACCAAGGCGGGAAATGACGCAGCAGACGCAGCTGCAAAACAGGCCGCAGGCTACACACCCACTATGTACACAATATGCGGAACAAGAAGCGGTAAGAGACAGACACACACAAGTACTGATTCATGAGCAAGATCTCGCGTCACCACAAGAAAAACGCTCTGGAAAGCAAGAGGGTGTACATGCACGAAAGGTCTTTGGAGAGGACCGATGGCAGGGTGATTCTGCCACCGGTCTTAGAACCAGTACATTCACAGAGGCGCATGGTGTGGGGCATGTGGGGACAGTGCAGATGATGAAGAATTTGGATAATTGGTGGCATCCATTTTTGAAGGATATGATTAAACATTTTGTACAAACATGTGAAGTGTGCACTCAATATAACCCCAGACCAACGGTGAAACCGCCTCGGGACGTTTTCCATTGCTTACGGCCAGGGAAAGAGATAATCCTCGATTTTACTGACATGAACATTATGGTTAAGGGTATCGATACTTACTGGTTTGCGTAGATAGCTATTCGGGTGGCCCAAGCATGGCCCACCAGAAAGGAGGACAGCGCCTCCGTGGTTAAATGTCTGGTTAACCACTACATCCCTCGACACGGGTTTCCTGAAAAGGTAAGATCAGACAATGGGACTCATTTTAAAAATAAAGACCTCCAACAGGTGGAAACCATGTTGGGGCTGACCCACAAATTCGGCTCCGTGATACCACCCACAGTCACAAGGTAAGGTCGAGAGAATGAATAGAACCATCAAGGACAAATTGGGTAAAATCTGTGCACAGACCAAAATGACATGGCTAGATGCCTTACCATTAGCTTTACTATCTATCCGAGCTCCGTAAACCAAAGCACACACTTGACTCCACACGAACTACAGACCGGTAGACCATTTCCTGGACCACACACAGCACTGGACACTGATGCACAAAACCTAACCCATAAACAATATTATCGTGAATTGCAAAGTCTCGTTGCAGCCTTTTTCAGATCAAGTAAGGAGCAGCACCAGGCAGCTACCGAAGCCCTCCAGACACAGAGTGGGTCCTCCTGAAAGTCCTCAGCGAAAGTGGACGGAGCCAAGGTGGACAGGACCCTACAAGATCAAAGAGCGCACTCGCGACGCCGTCCGGCTGGACAGCAAGGGCGACACCTGGTATCACTGGAGCCAGCGCGCAGCGGCAGAAGCTCCCAACAGATCACTGGCCAACACACACAGGGACCTGTGTGAAGCAGCAACCTCATCACCGGCCGGTGACGAAGAAAAAGACCACCAACAACACAGGGCAGAATAATCCCTGGGTGGCAAAAGGGGGTGAGGTAGTCTAACCCTCACCCTCACGGCAAGGCGGAGGAACAACGCGCCCCTGCAACAAGTAGCGTGCCAAGCTACCAACGCAAGTTTTGAAGAGTGTTATTCCAAGTATATTGTTTTAAATATTTTTTGTAATGTGCTTTTGCTTTGAGTTGTGTGACATAGAGTATTGAAGGTCGTAAGCTCTTTAAGGTGTAGCGCGTGACCCTCCCTTGAATACAGTGAAGAATTTACTCTGTCATATTGAAGGTTTAGCTTGCTAGTTTCTACATGGAAGGTAAAGCCAGATGGGGTCTCTCCTCGGGCCCACTAATGTGTATTTCTTTTTTAGTCTCCTTGTTGGTAGTGCTCCCCATCATGTGGGTACTTGACCAGCCCCTTACTCCCTCACACAACGTCACAACCAACACAGCCCACAGCCGACACCAACGATCCGTCCCGGAACCATCTCACCCTTCGTTCCCGCCAGACCACTCCCTGGCCAAATATGGTGGCATAGAAATTACGTATGTCAAAGGCACCAAAGCCACATTCCCGTTTGTCCTTTGTGCCGTCATAAACTGCGCGCGGTACAAATACCACATGGCAGGGATACGACCTATATCTCTGTGCGGCCTTGGCTTATGCCTATAAAGGCCGATGGTGCCCTCCTGGGAGGGCGTTATAGCATACACCGAAATGCACACCGGACGGCCCTACCGTTGGGAGATTACAAGGACGAGTTACGATACAGCGCGACTTTCACATGAGCCAGAACCCTATCTCCCTATCTATCAGTAACATGTACAACTGTCTCGGGGGCCAACCGTGGGAGGTGGGTATCCGGGGGTGTACCGGGGGCGCATGCACCATCATGCTAGGAGTACCGACACCTGGACGCGACCCTTTGGGCCTCATCAAAATTACTCTGGTGGACCCTCCCAAAGTCACAACTTTGGAACCACATTCACCCAAATACCCAGCGATTAAGGCGACCCTTCCCCCTCAAATGGACGGCGTAAAGGTTCATGATTTTTCAAAAGACTCCCCGATTCAGATTATTAGGAAGACCACTGGGTTTACGGACAAAAACTTATGGTTGGTTATGATGCAGGGCCTGGTCAAGTCGTACACTAACGACAGCTGTGTGATCTGTTCCACGGCCCGCCCTGTGCTGATCACCTCGCCATCTCCATTGACCACTCATCCCGACTCCTTTCACTGCATATTAGAATTACACATGTTTGATAACCCCACACCACCTTGTCAGAGATGGGAGACAGTCTTTCCACTGACCCCGAGTTCACCCGATCCCCCAATGTTTCAACCAGTGCGCTACGGTCACTCCTGTATCACTAGGCAAGGCAATTCTTCGTCCTCTAAGGTAGGAACCATTTCCCCAGGCTGGTGTAATTCCACCACGAACGTGTCAGATTGGTCCAATTCCACCACCCTCACCAAAGCCCGAGCGGATATTTGGTGGTACTGCGGAGGGGCGGTCCTACATCCCACGCTCCCTCCCAACTGGTCAGGTACCTGCACCCTGATCACCTTACTCATGCCCATCTCCATTGTACCAGCCTCAGCATCCGACCTATTAGGTGTCCTCTCACGCACTCATATAAAGTCCATCTCCTCGTTCGATATTAAGCGCACGCGCCGGTCGATTCCCGCGCTCGGGAAGCAAGGCTTTCAAGGGTCTCCCACTTATATCGATGCAATCGGCGTTCCTCGCGGCGTACCGGACGAATACAAATTAGTGGACCAGATTGCGGCAGGGTTTGAATCGTCCATTTGCTGGTGGTGCACTATCAACAAGAATGTCGATAGGATCAATTATATTCATTATAATGTTCAACGCTTGACCAATCTTACCAGGGATGCCGTGGAAGGGCTGGCAGCCGAGCTCAGGGCCAATTCACTTATGACATATCAAAACCGCATGGTTATAGATTTTTTACTTAGTGCTCACGGGGGCGTTTGCTCCATGTTTGGGGAAGAGTGCTGCACCTTCATACCCAATAACACCGCGCCAGACGGATCAGTCACGAAGGCCTTGGACGGGCTACGGACTCTGGCCACCGAACTGAAGGAACACTCAGGCGTTGATAATGTCATGCTTAATTGGCTGGACAGACACTTCGGTAAGTGGAAAGGTTTGATCGTTTCAGTTGTGATATCCATCATCTCGGTGGCTGGACTCCTCGCCCTATGTGGCTGCTGCTGTATCCCTTGTATTCGTTCCCTATGTATCAGGTGCATCTCTTCCACCCTGGAAAAAGGGGGTCCTCTTCCTCCCCCTCCATATCAATTTCCTCAGATGCTAGCCGAGTCGGAAGCTCTCCTTTCGCCGGGGTCTCTGGTAGATCAAGTCGCACTCAGACCCCAGTTCTGATTAGATTTTACTATGGGCAATTTTGCATGCAGTTAGAGTTTTTACAAATTTCATATTTGCCTTTCTTACAGCTTTTCTATTTGCTTTGGTTTCATATGACGTTGTATACGTTCTTTTCTGACGTCCTATTATTTTTGTTGTCCTGAGTGGCTCCTTGGTTGATCTCCTAAAGGAGATCAAAAGGGGGAAAATGTAAAAGTGCATCATATTATCATGTACTTTAGTACAAACACTGCCGTATATGACGGTACAATGGTACTTTGTTTTTCTATGTTTTGCTATACTTAAATGCTTGCTGAGAATAATCAAATAATATGCTTAAGGGGCCATTCTGCATGTCAATTGTAAAAGTGCATGTTCAGACACAATGAGCCGTTGGGGGTCTGTGTGCAATTCAGCAGTTTCTAAATCCGAAGGTCTCCTCACTTCCTCACAATTTCCTCACTTCCTCATTTCGAGATCAGGAGGCGACAGCGTGAAACTGATGTGTGAGGGGTGTGTGGGGGTTGTGAGGCACCCGGATAGAGCCCAGACTTATCGCATCCTGTTGAGGCAACGACACAGCGTAGACCCAGTCCCAAATCAGGAAGAAGGAACCTGCTCTGAAGCCCTTAAAAGCACACACCCGCGAGTGGGGCCCCAGACCTTTTCTAGCGTGTCTTTTAGGCATGTTTGTTAGGTCTCCGTCCTTTGCAAACGACGCAATAAAGCTTCTCATATTCAACTCAAAACCAGTCTCCAGTCGTCTTCTTCCACATTCAACGGATCCTAACAATATATATATATATATATATATATATATATATATATATATATATATAACAAAAGGACAGGACAAAGGCTTTCTATTGAAACTCCATTTATCACTACAGATCTGTTTAGGGGTGGTGAAACTATCCTCTCTCTTCAGGTGATTACAGAAGAATTCTTCTGTAATCACCTGAAGAGAGGGGATGGTTTCACCACCCTCTAAACAGATCTGTAGTGATAAATGGAGTTTCAATAGAAAGCCTTTGTCCTGTCCTTTGTTATTTGCTCTACCAAAAAGTATTGAGCACTCTCCTACGGAAGGATCTACTCAGAAAATCCCCTATATATATATATATATATATATATATATATATATGTATCTGTATATATATATATATATATATATATATATATATATATATATATATATATATATATATATGTATGTACATATATACACACAGTGCAGTAAACACGTTTGAGTTTCCTCGACTTATGAGTGTCCATAATAACACATTTTCCATGATACAAGCTTCTGTGCCACCAAACATCTGCCCCAACCAACGAGAAAATGTTCTACTTACAATCTCTGCTGGGGAAATGGCTTTTCCGGGTTGATTAGCCTTGTATTACTTCCTCGTTTAGTTCTCTGTTGTTCCAAGAACCGTTTTGTGCAGTGCTTCTCTTTTTTTTTTTTTTTTGATGCCCACATAGGAAGGAAAAAATACCTTTCCACCCTCCAGTGTCCAGTGCACGACTGTAATAGTGTTTACTGCACTTCATAAGGTTTGCTTAGTGCTTTTTCACTACACCACAGGAATCACGCTATTGTCAGTTTTATAAGTGTGATTGCACTTCCTCTACACTAGATGGCAGTGGCATGCTCACTGCCATCCTCTACACTCGATGGCACTGAGAGCACCACTGCCATCTAGTGTAGAGCATGCATAATCACACTTATAAAGATAGTCCACCAGATTACTGTATTGACTTATTGTTGATTCTTTTTGATTATTATTTATTGTTGATTCCAGTATTAATGTTACTTTACATGTGCTATTATTGTGATAATGTTTATTGTTACATGTTCATCTTAAATATATTTTGTTCAAAAATACATGTTTGTGTCAGGTTATTTGAGCTTAGGAGGTGGTTGGAACAGATTAATTGGGAATTTTTGTTTTATCTAATGAATGTTTCCACTTACAAGCTTGTTCTTGGAATGGATTAATTTTGTAAGTAGAGGTACCACTGTGTGTGTATGTGTGTATATATGTGTGTGTGTATATGTATGTATATATATATGTATGTCTGTGTGTGTGTGTGTGTGTGTGTGTGTGTGTGTGTGTACAGTATGTGCAGATCTATAAGTATTCTAATGTAAGTGTTAAAGTTAATTACAGATACTATTCATGAACTGTAGAAAATCAGACCAAGGATGGATGCGACTATCCATGTGCAAAGGATTTACGAAACACAATCCAAAATCGTACACCAAGCATAAGGTCATAGACGGTTAACAATGAAAATGTCAAAAACTAGACAGAGATAAATC
>CM045734.1:26758563-26838563 GCA_024760905.1 Plotosus lineatus | reverse complement strand
ATCCTCCACCTCCCTTATCTCTGCTCCCTGTAACCTCACCGTTCCTCTTGGGTCCTTGTCATTCATGCATATGTATTCTGTCTTTCTGAGGCTAACCTTCATTCCCCTCCTTTCCAGGGCATACGTCCACCTCTCTAGATTTTCCTGCACTTGTTCTCTGCTCTCACTGCAGATCACAATGTCATCTGCAAACATCATAGTCCATGGGGAATCTTGTCTAACCTCGTCTGTCAGCCTGTCCATCACCATAGCAAACAAGAAGGGGCTGAGAGCTGACCCTTGATGCAGTTTCACTTCCACCTTGAACTCTTGTGTCACACAGACAGCACACCTCACCACTGTCTTACATCTCTCATACATGTCCTGCACCACTCTAACATACTTCTCTGCCACTCCAGACTTCCTCATGCAATACCACAGTTCCTCTCTCGGCACCCTATCATATGCTTTCTCCAGATCCACAAAGGCACAATGCAGCTCTGTCTGACCTTCTATGTACTTCTCCATTAACATCCTCAAGGCAAACACTGCATCTGTGGTGCTCTTTCTTGTCATAAAACCAAACTATTGTTCACAAATGCTGACCTCTGCCCTTAGTCTAGCTTCCACTATTCCTTCCCGTAACTTCCTCGTATGGCTCATCAATTTTATCCCTCTGTAGTTGCCACAACTCTGCATGTCTCCCTTGTTCTTAAAAATGGGCACCAGCACACTTCTCCATTCCTCTGGCATCCTCTCACTCTCTAAGACCTTGTTGAATGTTCTTGTCAGAAAATCTACTGCTACCTCTCCTAGACACTTCCATGCCTCCACCGGTATGTCATCAGGACCAACTGCCTTTCCATTCTTCATCCTCTTCAATGCCCTCCTCACTTCACCCTTACTAATCTTTGCTACCTTCTGGTGGTCCTCAACAGTCACCTCTTCTACTCTTTTTTCTCTCTCTCATTTTCCTCATTCATCAGCTCTTCAAAGTACTCTTTCCATCTTCCCAGCACGCTTCTGTCATCAGTCAATACATTTCCCTCTCTGTCCTTTATCAATCTAACTTGCTGCACGTTCTTCCCATCTCTATTTCTCTGCTGTGCCGACCAGTATGAATAATTTCCTCCCTCTTTACTTTCCAACTGAGCATACAAGTCATCATACACGCTCTGTTTGGCCTTTGACACCGCTATCTTTGCCTTACGCTGTGTCTCCCTGTACTCCTGTTTACTCTCTTCGGTTCTCTCAATGTCCCACTTCTTAGCTAGCCTCTTCCTTTGTACACACTCCTGCACTTCCTCATTCCACCACCAAGTCTCCTTATCTACTTTCCTTCCAGATGACACACCAAGTATTCTCCTACCTGTCTCCCTAATCACATTAGCTGTAGTTGTCCAGTCATCTGGAAGCTCTTTCTGACCACCCAAAGCCTGTTTCAACTCCTCCTTGAAGACAACCCGACACTCTTCCTTTTTCAGCTTCCACCACTTTGTCTTCTGCTCTACCTTTGCCTTCTTCACCTTCCTCACCGTCAGCATCATCCTGCACACCACCATCCTATGCTTTTTGGCAACACTCTCACCCGCTACTACTTTGCAGTCACTGACTTCCTACAAATTACATCGCCTGCACAAGATGTAGTCTACCTGTGTGCTCCTACCTCCACTTTTATAAGTCACCTTATGCTCCTCTCTCTTCTGGAAGAAAGTATTCACCACAGCCATTTCCATCCTTTTTGCAAATTCTACCAACATCTGTCATTCTGCTTTCCTGTCCTGGATACCAAACCTACCCATCACTTCCTCGTCCCCTCTGTTTCCTGCACCAACATGTCCATTGAAGTCTGCACCAATGACCACTCTTTCACCTCTGGGGGTACTCTGCATCACTTCATCTAACTCCCTCCATAATCTCTCCTTCTCTTTTCGCTCACATCCTGCCTGTGGGGCATAAGCACTAACAACATTGACCATCACGCCTTCAATTTCTAACTTGAGACTCATCACTCTGTCTGACACTCTTTTCACTTCTAGAACATTCCTGACCAACTCCTCCTTCAAGATGACTCCGACTCCATTCCTCTTCCCATCCACACCATGAAAAAACAGCTTAAACCTTGCTGCTAAGCTTCTAGCCTTGCTGCCTTTCCACCTGGTCTCCTGAACACACAGTATGTCCACCTTCCTCCTCTGCATCATGTCAGCCAGCTCTCTACCTTTTCCTGCCATAGTTCCAACATTTCAAAGTCCCTACTTTCAGTCCTATACTGATGCCTTTCCTCTTCTTTCTCTGCCTTCGGACACGCCTCCCGCCTCTCCTTCTTCAACCAACAGTAGTCCAATTTCCACCAGCACCCTGTTGGTTAACAGCACTGATGGCGATCGTTGTTAACCCGGGCCTCAACTGATCCGGTATGTCATTCTTTCTTGTGATTCGCATATTTTATTTGGCATTTGTTTTACGCCAGATGCCCTTCCTGTCGCGACCCTCTGCATTTATCCGGGCTTGGGACCGGCATAAGGGGGAGAGACACTGGTTAGTGCCCCCCCCCACCTCATGGCTGCATTATTGGCCAATTGTCTGTATATTCTTATTTTCCTTTTGGCTGTTTCCCTTTTTCAGGGGTCACCACAGCAAATTATCTGATCTGGCATAGGTTTTTACACTGGATGCCTTTCCTGACACAACCCTTAGCAAGGGACAGAAACACGCTGACGACTTTGCAGCTACTCTTTAGGAAAGTCAGCAATGGTCGTTTTACATGAACCTCTCACCATAGACAGTGAGAGACATGGCCGGCCTTTAATAACCCAGTTAGCTGCACTGGAGGGACAGTGACAACCTTGTGGAGAGTGGGACTCGAATCCCCAACCCTCGGATTAGTGATCTAGCACCCTATACCATTAGACCACCACTTCCCTTAGATAGATGGATGGATGGATGGATGGATGGACTGATTGATTGATTGATTTGAATTGAATTGTGGTTGTGAAGTTAAAGTCTCCAGCTATGTGGGATCATTTATCAGGTGAACATGAAAATGAAATCCTGGAACGCCACATTATTTTCTGTTGACGTGTTGTTGATCACAATTCTGGCGCTGACATATGGATCTATTTTTTTTTAAAAGTTTGCAAAAGAATATCAGTACTGCCTGAAAATTTGATAGCAAGGGAAGTGAATTATAATAAAGGTCTGACACCCCCCCCCCCTTTTTTTTGTTTGTTTGACTACTTTATTGGAATTTATCATAAATCAGTCATAACTCATCTGCTCCTGCTTCATCTAGGGTTAGGTATCATCCTAAGAAGTGAAGTAAATACATCATTTTCCTCAGCCACATCCTCCAGCTCTTCCAAGGGACTTGCCAGACCAGTCAAGAGACATACTAGTCCTTCTCAAAAAATTAGCATATTGTGATAAAGTTCATTATTTTCTGTAATGTACTGATAAAAATTAAACTTTCATATATTTTAGATTCATTGCACACCAACTGAAATATTTCAGGTGTTTTGTTGTTTTAATACTGATGATTTTGGCATACAGCTCATGAAAACCCAAAATTCCTATCTCAAAAAATTAGCATATCATGAAAAGGTAGTCTAAACGAGCTATTAACCTAATC
This sequence comes from Plotosus lineatus, assembly GCA_024760905.1. Lineage (NCBI taxonomy): Eukaryota > Metazoa > Chordata > Actinopteri > Siluriformes > Plotosidae > Plotosus > Plotosus lineatus. Next base: position 26,834,953 of record CM045734.1, on the reverse strand, counting down.
ATCTGAATCAACCAATTAACTCTAAACACCTGCAAAAGATCTGCTGTCTATTTCAGTTGGTGTGCAATGAATCTAAAATATATGAAAAATCTAAAAAATATGAAAGTTTATTTTTTATCAGTACATTACAGAAAATAATGAGCTTTTTCACAATATGCTAATTTTTTGAGAAGGACTAGTAGTTCCTCCACCATGTTCTGAGTCAACCCTGGAGTCTCATCGTGGTTGGACATGCCCATAACACCACACCAGGAAGACATTCATGGAGTATATTAAACAGATACCCGAGCCATCTCAACTGGCTCCTCTCAACATGGAGGAGCAGTGGTTCTAATCTGAGCTCCTCCCGGATAGTCGAGCTTCTTTACTCTATCTTTAATGCAGAGCTCCACCACCCTGCACAAGAAACTCATTTCAGCTGTTTGTATCCATGAATATGTTCTTTCAGTCAGTACCCAAAGCTTGTGATCATAGGTGATGGTTGGAACATAGATCGACTTGTAAAGACAATACAGACTAGTATAAGCTCCTCTTTACAGCAGAGGCTTCACTGATCCACCTGTCAATCTGATGTTTCAGCCTTTGATCACTCATGAGCAAGCCTCTGAGATACTTGAACTCCTCTACTTGGGGCAAGACTTTATTCCAGACCCAGTGGGTGCATTCTACCCTTTGTGAACTGAGAATCATGGCCTCGGACTTGGAGGTGCTGACTCTCATCCTAAGAGTTTTACACTATTAACCGCTCCAACGAGAGCTAGAGATCCCGGCTTGATCATTATTTGTCATACATGCATCCTGTAAAATAACCTAGAATCGCTTATGGTATAAAACTACTTTAAAATACAGTAGTACCAGTGTGTCGACAAAAAATATCTGTTAATTGACATGAACATTGTATGATCTTGTTAGTTTTGGGGAATTTTAGTTTTGCTTTTTTTTATATACAAAATCAGGTCTGACAGTCTTTGAATTCTTCTGCCATGTCCCAGCTTGTGTGTGGATGAAGCTCACTGTGATTCTGATGACTGTATTACAGAAAACTCAGCAGACAAGATTGTAATAAAAAGTGCATTGCATGACAAATAGGAAACCAGCCTTGTATATTATTAATCATAATTGAAATCATTATGAATAAACCAGCAGGTTTGAGAAAACTATTTTTGAGTTTTTGTGAGAATTCGAAATGTCATATATATATATATATATATATATATATATATATATATATATATATATATATATATATATATATATATATATATATATAGAGGATTTTCTGAGTAGATCCTTCCGTAGGAGAGTGCTCAATACTTTTTGGTAGAGCAAATAACAAAGGACAGGACAAAGGCTTTCTATTGAAACTCCATTTATCACTACAGATCTGTTTGAGGGGTGGTGAAACCATCCCTCTCTCTTCAGGTGATTACAGAAGAATTCTTCTGTAATCACCTGAAGAGAGGATGGTTTCACCACCCTCAAACAGATCTGTAGTGATAAATGGAGTTTCAATAGAAAGCCTTTGTCCTGTCCTTTTGTTTATATATATATATATATGTGTGTGTGTGTGTGCGTATATGTATGTATGTATCATTGCATCTTTGTTTCGCTAAACTGAAGAATAGCAGAATAGAAAAGACTATCTTGCTATCTTGTATAAGTCGAATGTACATGCAGTAAGTATAAAAAAATAATTTCTGATTATACTACGATCTTATTTTATCGATATGTGTGGTTTATATATTCCAAAGACCATATATAGTTTAAAGACTAAATTTGTTGGGTTTGTGACTTGACTAATGCATAGCTGTCAAACCCGAAGATTAATAAAGAGTGAGAAACAGGGGTCCAGGAAACGCAGCCCCCAGTCAGGTTCAGGGTGACGCCCTGGTGGGGTGGTGCAGGGAGGCGAAGCACCCTCAGAAAATTTTAGTTTAGTTAATTGGTTTTAAGGGTTTTTAAGAGTGATTTTTAGGCCATTCACGTTTCACAACGAAACAAAATAATTTATGCTATGTGTAGCGTGGAATGATTAGTAAACCAGTTACACCCACCTTTTCACTAATTGTGTTCTGGATAAAGAATGATGACGCAGAAGCCGATGAAGACTTGATCTTTGACAAATCTGTATGTGAATCACTTTCGATGTGGCACTGAGCATCTCGGAAACCCTGACGCTTACAGCTTAATGTTTTTTTTTTACAGGTTGTGCATCGAAAATGCGTATTACTTGACCTGTCGGCTATGATGCATGGATACTTCAATGTCCAGTCACTGTTAAATTTCGTTGGGGGGTTGGGGTGCGCTTACTGGAGCAGTACGCTTATTATGTCGAACATGGTATGTGCAGTTATAATGTTAGAGGTATCTTGTTTTCTCAGAGTTCCCCTCTAAATAATTTTTACCAACACTTTTTTTTTGAATTTCATTTTTCCCCTCCAGAAATCCAGAGTATTACAGAATGTACCCAGTTGCAAACAAAGTCAGATTATTCTCCTGAAACATGGCGTAAAAGTTGTATCTGTTAATAAAATCAGAGCAATACTACAAGCAGCAGAAAAGGATCTTGCTGCATTCTCTCAACTTGCATTTGGTTCATGGGTATTGAGCTCCACCATGAGCATGATTCATGGCACTAGCACAGCCTACTGTCTTTGTAAACGTCAGTGAAGTTGCACTCATCAAACAACAACAGCGAGAAAACATATCTGTTATTGTTTTGAGAAATGATGTGTATATTTTTGTCTGTGTGAAAAATACTGTATAATTTCTTATCATCTGAAATCATTTACATTCATCTAAGTCATTGTACCGATGCACATGTTTGAGGTTTAATACTGAGCTTGTACTGAGTTTTTGGTGAAGCAGGATCCATCATCGAAATAAACAAAACTAACATCAAAATTATTGAAGTATTTTATAAGTATTCATAAAATAATAGCACAGGTGTTTTCTTTTGCAACTACGTTCACAAGGTTCACTGATTCCTTGTAACTGAATGCCACCCAGTGGCTGCCAGTAAAAGTTATGCATCATATTCACTTTGCTGGGTATAAAAACTGTATTACATTACAAACATATCTGTCCATTATAGATTATATACTTTACAGTCTGACTGATTACCATAGTTTGTTGACTATACAGTGGATCTTGGTGTACACAGCAAATTCCTAAACTTGTGTTGTCCTTGTCAAATGCAGACATCTTTATAAATGTTGAATGATTATTTAATCAAGAGTCCACATTTCTCTGAAGGCAGAATATTCATTCATTTATTCTTTTTCTGAGCCTCTTCAACAGATCAGTAATTCAGTGCTCATTATTATTATTATTATTATTATTATTATTATCAGTTCATTCATTCATTCATCTTCTTCTTACTCTGGGGTCGGGTCACGGGGGCAGCAGCTGCCTAAACAATGAAGTCTAAATATCCCTCTCCCCAGCCACTTCTTTCAGTTCTTCTGGAAGGGACACTGCGGGTGTTCCCAGACCAGCGGAGAGACAAAATCCCTCCAGTATGTTCTAGGTTGACACCGGGGTCTCTTCCCATTTGGACATGCTTGAAACACCACACGAGGGAGGCATTCTAACCAGAAGCCCAAACCACCTCAACTGGCTCCTCTCAACACAGAGGAGCAGCAATTCTACTCCAAGCTCTCCCCGGATGGCTGAGCCTCTCACCATATGTCTAAGGGAAAGCCCTGCCACCGAATGAAGGAAGCTCATTTCAGCCACTTCTATTCGCAATATTGTCCTTTTAGTCATTACCCAAAGCTCATGACCATAGGTGAGAGTTGGCATGTAGACCAAATGGTAAATTGAGAGCTTTACAGTGGAGGCTGCAGCAATCCGCCTGCCGATCCCTCCCTCACTTGTGAACAAGACTTCGAGATACTATGAATCACTCTGATGAGAGCTGGAGGTCCTGGATTGATGAAGCCAAAAGGATATCGTCATATACAAAAAGCAGCGATGAGATCCGATGGCCACCAAACCAGAACACCTTGACACCTCAGCTGCGCCTAGAAATTCTGTTCATAAAAAATATGAACAGAATCAGTGACAAAGGACAGCCTTGGTAGACTCCAACCCGCACCAGAAACAAATTCGACGTGTTGTTACCAATGTGGACCAAACTCTGGCTCCAGTGAGACAGCAACCGAATGGCCCGTAGCAAAGGGTCCGGTACTCCATACTCCTGGAGCATGCCCCGCAACATAGCTTGAGAGACACCGTCAAAAGCCTTCTACAAATCCATAAAACACAAGTGGACAGATGGGGCTAACCCCCATGCACCCTCCAGGATCTTGTAGAGTGTATAGAGTTTGTCAAAAGTGCCACGGCCAAGACAAAAACAAGATTGTTCCTCCTGAATCCAAGGTTCAACTATCGGTCTGATCCTGCTCTCCAAACACCCCTGCATAGACTTTCCCGGGTAGGCTGGGGAGTGTGATTCCACGATAATTGGAACACACCCTCGAGTCATACTTTTTAAAAAGAGGGGCAACCACCCCAGTTTGCCAATCCAGAGGTACAGAACCCACTGACCACACAATGTTGCAGAGACTTGCAAACCAAGACAGTCCTACAAACATCTAGAGCCCTGACATATTCAAGGTGGATCTCATCCACTCCCAGAGCCCAACCATTGAGGAGTTTTTTGACTACCTCAGTGACCACAGCTCCACTGATGAGTCGACCCTCACCCAAATTCCCAAGGTCCTCGTCCTCCACAGAGGGTGTGTTGGTGGGATTGAGGAGGTCCTCTTAAGTGTTCCTCCTCCCGAGAACATCTCCAGTTGAGGTGAGCAGCTCCCCACTTCCACTACAAAAATTATTTGTGGAGTATTATTATTGTTGTTGTTTTGTTTTTTACTTTTGTTTATAATAGTGTACCAATCTCTGACATTGGCTTAATAAACATTTTAACAAGAATTTCTAGAGCATGCTCTTGAGGCATTTCATACCCAAACACTCACTCACTCATCCACTGAACAGCTTTAAAGAAGCTGTAAGTTATACTAAACCTGTTATCAGAAACAATTAAATGCTATGAATAAATAGCAAAGCGAAATTAAAAATAGGCAAAAGCTTTTTCACAGCACTGTAGAATAATGATTGACTATGTGTTTATTAGCATTTTATTCTTAATTTTTACTGATGCGCTGACTATTACTTTAATATGCCATTCTGTCAGTCATGTCTTTCTGGCCACTCGGCTGATATAGTTGAGGTCTAGGCAGGTCCTCACATGGGAACCTGTGAGCTCCGGACAGTGAGCCCTGAAACACAGTACTTTTTTTTTTCCACTTTGGTTTAATTAACCTCATAGTTCTTCTTTGTAAGGTGTTTAGCCTAGTAGTTACAACAAGAAGGTCTTGGGTTCAAGCCCCACGCTCAGCGAAGGCATTTCTATATGAAGTTTGTGTGTTCTCCCTCTGCTTGAATGTGTTGGCTCTGGGTACTACAGTTTCCTCCCATACTCTAGAATATTGTGGATGTGCATTGGCCCTGTGATGGACAAGTGAGCTGTTCAGGGTGTACCCTGCTTTCGCCCAAAAGTTGGGTGAGGTATGGATAATTCTTCTTTAAATGTTTGATGCTTTTGACAAATCCAAAACCACTATTGGCAATAAGACACAAACAAAAGCTAAATGGTGTTAATAACACTCAAGCATCATCAAGTGGTTATGGAAGTCTAAGAAGATCATCCATCATCATCATCATCATCATCTTCTTCCGCTTAGTCCAGGGTCGGGTCGCGGGGGCAGCAACCTTAGCAAAAAGGTCCAGACATCCCTCTCCCGAGCTACTTCCTCCAACTCTCCCGGGGACACCAGGGCGGCCCCAGACAAGCCGAGAGCCATAGTCCCTCCAGCGTGTTCTAGGTCGACCCCGGGGTCTCTTCCCGGTTGGACATGCCCGAAACACCACACCAGGGAGGCGTCCGGGGGGCATTCTGACCAGATGCCCGAGCCACCTCAACTGGCCCCTCTCAATGCGGAGGAGCAGCGGATCTACTCGAGCTCTCCCGGATGGCGGAGCTTCTCACCCTATCTCTAAGGGAGAACCCCGCCACCCGGCGAAGAAAGCTCATTTCAGCCGCTTGTATCCGTGATCTTGTTCTTTCGGTCATTACCCAAAGCTCGTGACCATAGGTGAGGGTTGGAACGTAGATCGACTGGTAAATTGAGAGCTTCGCCTTGCGGCTCAGCTCCTTTTTCACCACAACGGACCGTTACAGGCACCGCTTAATAGCAGAGGCTGCAGCGATCCGTCTGTCGATCTCTCGCTCCATCCTTCCCTCACTCGTAAACAAGACCCCAAGATACTTAAACTCCTCCACTTGGGGCAGGACCTCATTCCCGACCCGGAGGGTGCATTCCACCATTGTCCGACTGAGAACCATGGCCTCGGACTTGGAGGTACTGATCTTCATCCCGGCTGCTTCGCACTCGGCTGCGAATCGCTCCAATGAGAGCTGGAGGGCCCGATTTGATGAAGCCAAAAGGACAACATCATCCGCAAAAAGCAGAGACGATATCCAATGGCATCCAGCCTTTTTTTTTTTTTTTTTACAACTAACTGCTTTCTATGATTGTTATTCTTGCTAGTCTTGTCTTCTGACATATACACCCCGACCCAGAGCTTGTCCAAGATGTAAACGCCCATATGGATTCTGCATTAAACCAACTAAGTCAAACCAAAATGGCTTACAGTGCGATGCATGTTGCGCATGGTGGCATCAGAAGTGCAGCCCTGATGTGAACATTGATCAATACTACAAACTCATTTGCAAGTCTTGATTTGTGGTATTGCCCAGCATGTGTGTATACATGACTCCCAGACATGGAAACCATCATCTCAAGCTGTACTAACTGCAGCAATTTATCATGCAACATTTGCACAGTTAAAGTTTTTAATTTCTTACTTTTTAGTGAAACAACTCTAAATGTTTTTAATAATATGAACAGTAACACTACCAGTAATGATTATAATAATAACAGAAATCCTAATCATGACAATGACCATGGTGATAGTCTTAAAAATGAAATAAACTTCTTGGAATGTTTTAACCGTAAATGTTTGAACCTTTTACATATAAATACAAGCTCTATCATACCAAAACTCTGTGAACTCCAACTACTAGTGCAGAAAACAAAAATTGCAGTTTTAGCAGTGACTGAAACCTGGCTTGATGATAGTGTAACAGATGAAAAAGTCCACTTGAAGAGATACTCCATCCTACACAAGGATAGAAACAAAAAAAGGTGCATGTATATTTGAGAAGATATTGCTTTTAACCCTACATCAGATCTCCAAAAGGATGGCTTAAAATCAGTCTGCTGTGAAATTCTACTCAAAAAAACAAAACAAATAATAATTGGAACTGTTTATAGCCCCCCTTCCCAATCTAATTTCTTAGATCTTTTTCAAGACTCCATTTCCACAGTTAGATCTGATCTAGAAATGATCATTTTAGGAGATTTTAATATGGATTATAAACAAAAAACTAAACTATGGAAAAATTATCGTAACATTTGTGACGCCAGGAACATTCAGCTGGACCCAAAAATGCAGGAGACAGAGTATGATGAAAACGGATGAGCTTTTTTGTTCACAGGGAATGCACTAGAGCACAGGGAAATTGTACTCGCTGTTAGAGATGCGGAGAAACACAAAAGCCTTAAATTACGGGAACATCAGATCGGGAACTGGTCGAGCACGGAGCTGAGAATCAGGAGCCAGAGAGATCACGGGGAAACGGGGAGCGAAGATGGACAATCTTCTAGCGCCGGGAGGAGCGTGCTGCTCATCTTTACAGTTCGGTGGAACAGCCACACCCCTCACCAGCACCTGCACTGCATAGAGAGATAGGGAGAGAGGTAGAGCCACCAAAATTAGTCTCTCACAACACAGACCATAACAGTACCACCCTAAGCTCCCCAAGCTTGTCGAGGTACCGGTGATAGAATTCCGCCAGCAAGTCAGGGTCCAGGATTGGGGACAGAGGGATCCATGAATGTTTATTGAGCCTATACCCCTCCCAATCCACCAGGCACTGGAAACCGTGACCTCGCTTGCGCACTTCGAGTATAAGATTGACACAGGGGTTTATGATGCACTCGATGATATACGGCCCAATGTATTTGGGAGACATCTTCCTGGAGTCGATCTGAAGGGGCAGGCCCCTAGAGGAGAGCCAAACCTGCTGCCCATCTGTGTAGGCCAGCGCCGGGGTCCGGTGGCAATCAGCAACCCGCTGATTTCATAGTTTTGTTCTGCCAGGGTCAAGTGACAGGAGAAAAAAGCACACGGGTGCAATTTCTGATCTGTTGGGGAGGGCTGGGAGAGAACAGCCCCCACCCCCGAGTCCAAGGCGTCCACCTCCACCATGAACTGCAGCGAGGGGTCCAGATGGATCAGTACGGTGCATTGACAAATTTAGCCTGTAGCCAGTCAAACACTACCTGCGCGCTAGGGGACTGTTTGAAGGGTGCCTTGAGCAGTGTTAGTTGTGTTTGTTTATGTTTGTGTGTGTGTGTGTGTGTGTGTGTGTGTGTGTGTGTGTGTGTGTGTGTGTGTGTGTGGGGTAGGGGACGACTGCTACGTAACTATACTGTAGTCCGATACGAATCTCCGGTAGGAGTTTTTTAATTGGTTCCTATGGTTACAAAAAGCAAAAACAGGACCTATTAAGGAATATGTGTATGATAACAAAAGATTGAAATTTAAATACAGCTATAAGATTAGCAACACTTAATGTTTAAATATGGACATGAGTAAATTCCATTTCAAGTTAAAATTTTCTGCATCATTGTTTCTCTTTGAAATAAATTCCTCCACATAGAATATTTCTTTTAAGACCTTTTTGTTATTTGAAAATGTGGGAATTGTTTGTTTGATATTACATAAATGAATATATATATTTTTGCAGAAAGAATAATTTGATTTAGCAATGCATTGTTTTGCAATGTTCCAAACCAAATCAGATATTTTCTAATGGTTTGATTTTTAGGTAAATTATAATTAATCCAAACTTGAAGTTCGGTCCAAAATTTGATAGTTTCACAGCATTCCCAGTGGACATGACAGATACTCTCAAGCATATCATGACAAAGACTACACACATCACTGTCAATCACATTCATTTTCAATAATTCCTTTTTTAATATAAACAATTCTGTGCAAAAATCTGAACTCGAAGTCTATAAGCTTGGGCATCTTTCATTTTATATCTGTATACATTGAAAACCGTGTGCCAGTCAAAATTGCAGTCATTATTTTTTTTTCCCTTTTATTACAGACTTCAAGTTTGTCATTTATAGCTATAAATTTTTCATTGACTATCCTTGAACCTTTGGAATTCTTTAAAATATTTCTATGGTAGACACTGATGAACAGGTTCTTGAAAGGGAAAATTCTTAAGTTCTTAATAGCTTTTTTCCAATTATCAGGTATGCTATGAAACAGATAGTTATAATCTAATATTGTTCCTCTTATATTGTGTTTTGCCTTTAATATTTCAAATTGAATCAAATTGTGTTCATCATACAAGTCTTTTACAGTCAAAATGCTCTTATCCACCCAGTGCTGGATAGCATGAGTGGGATTTTTATAATTGTGATTGAGCCATAATGGTTCAGCAAAAATTTCACCAATGTTGTCGTCTTTGACATTGATTTTTTTTTTTTTACAACAAGAACCCCATCCTTTTATAACATCTCTCCAGTAAGGCTTTTTTTTATGTTGAGTATATTAACAATATTGGCTCCGTATCTGAAAATATCTTAATAAGCTACATTGCAGGGGTTTACTGTAGTTGATTTGTTGCAATACCTACTAAGAGTGGAAAGTTTTAATGCTTCAATAAATGTTCTTATATCAACCATACCAATCCATCAATAATCATTTCATAGAGGTCATTTTTATTTTATCATTTGTATCATTCCAAATGAATTTGAAAAAATATATGATCAAGTCATCCAGTGGATTAGGGAGTGAGCTAAAGATGTGAACTCATTTTGAAAGGGCTAGGGTTTTTATTACAGTAATTTTACAAATCAATGTCAAGTTTATTTTCTCCAAACTGCTAATAATCTGCTTATTTCTTTTAGTATTTTAATTTATTTTTGTTGCTGAAATTTTAGGATGTATGATTTAAAATAATGATAGAATTAAAGGCATTATTGGCATTATATTGGCAGTATATTGGCAGTAGGATGCTGAGGTTGGAACTACCAGGCAGAAGGCCTCGAGGAAGACCAAAGAAGAGATTTATGGATGTGGTGAAGGAAGACATGAAGGTCGTTGAAGTCAGAAAAGAAGATGCGGAGGACAGGGTGAGGTGGAGGCGGATGATTTGCTGTGGCGACCCCTGAAGGGAGCAGCCGAAAGTAAAAGAAGAAGAAGAAGAAGAAGAAGAAGAAGAAGATAGAATTAAACGCATTGTTATTGATAAAGAGGAATATAAATGAGTGTAATATGCAGATGATACTAAATTATTCCTTGATGATACTGAAGAGAGTTTATATGCAGCTATTGACACATTAAATACCTTTTACAAGATGTCTGGGCTGAAAATTAACATAGACAAGATTAAAGCAATTTGAATGGGTACTAAGGCAGGAAGTGAAGAGACTATTTTTTGCCTTCAGCAGGTACTTCTTGGCAAGTGCGAGCTTGTTCTTTTCCACTGCTGCTTTCAGAATGGGGAACAGGGAATTCACCATGTTCTTACTGGTACCATAACACTGTATTTATTAGAAAAAAAAGGTTATCCCAACTTTGCTTGTCTTCAGACTTTTTTGTCTTCAGACTTAATTCAAAACATGGATGTAAAAACATTTTTAAAAATTCATTTTTCAAGATTTGCTTTTTCGGATATTTACTAGAATTTTCATATAGGTGAAAGTTTATATTTATCTTCCTTATATTAGTTATTTCTGTTGCATATTTATTAGGTTTGTACAAAGTGATGGTAAAGATGGGGTGGCACAGTGGTACAGTACTCAGAATGTCTGCTTCATTGGAGGAAGGTCTTAGAGTTAAGGCTCAGGTATTTTTGTGTTGAGTGTGTATGTTCTCCCAATGCTTGCATGGGTGTGTATTACAGTTCTCTCCCACAGTCAGAAGACATGCACATCAGGATATTTGGGTTTTCCAAATTGCCTCTTGGTCTGACTTTGGGTGTGAATGTGTGCATGTGTGTGTTGCCCTGTGATGACCTGATGAGCTGTTTGAAATGCATCATGTCTTCATCCAGTGAAGTCTCCAGCCTGCCCATGACTCAAGTAGTCAGATTAAGTGGTTTGGCTAATGAGTAAGTTCAGCTAATGTTAAGATATATTTTAAATATAAAGAATTGTAAGAAATGGGGTATTACCTTGAACAGAAGAGCTTCTGAGGAGCCAAGCAAGAGTTGAGTCTCCAGGGCTCTGCTCCGGAGCAGCCTCTCCAATTTGGGAAATCCAGCCAGACACAGATAAGACAAATGATAAAGTAGAGCAACCCGTTCAGCAAATGGTAACAGATCCTTTATAAACTCTGGACTCCAGGCTGAGCCTCTTGGAACCACTTCTGTTCAAAATCATAGAAAAACTAGATCAGTGTTCACAACACTTGCATTGAGGTTAAAGAAGATTTTGTGTAGGTGACTCCGTGATTAAGACTCTGAGTTACAATTCAGAGTGTTAAAGTTTCAAGCCCCAGAACCACCATTATGGACCCCTAAGAATGGCCCTTAATTCTCATTTACATGGTTGCATAAACAAGATGAAAAAGTATGCTGCCCTAAATAAGGGCATCTGCCAAATCCCATAAATGTAAAAATACATGTCGAAATACAGTCTTACCTCAAATTTGTCATGACAAGATTCACCCAACAATAGAATAAAGGGTATGTGGAGGGCAAATAGGGGAGTACTAATTTTGTGTGACTCAATAACACACACACACACACACACACACACACACAGAGAGAGATTCACACTTATGCCAGCCTATAAATCTAATATAAATGTTTTTTTGGATTAAATGTATGTGTGTGTGTGTGTGTGTGTGTGTGTGTGTGTGTGTGTGTGTGTGTGTGTGTGTGTGTGTGTGTTAATAAATACATATAAAGAAAAGCAAATAAAATGTTTCTTTTTTTGTACTTTAAACTTGGATATTTCAACTATACATACATGTCTGCGGTGGCACGATGGCGTAGTGGTTAGCACATCCGCATTACAACAAGATGGTCCTGGGTTTGATTCCCAGCTCAGGCATTTTTGTATGGAGTTTACATGTTTGCCCCGACGTTATGATTAAACAAATCTGTCAGACATTTACTCCAACCCCATCCCCAACTCCTACACAACAGCGTAGATCCCACTTCCCAGCCCCCATGCATAGTTTTCTAATCTCACAAATGAAGACATGCAGTAAGTCATGCAATCCCACCATCCTCTATCATCAATAACTCCATATTATCTCTCTAAAGAACAAGTATGTTTGATTAATCTTTATAAATTACGAGTTCTGGTGTGACAATGTACTATGAATTGATTCCCACTAATAAGGAAATGGTTTTGTGGTAGGACTTGTTTTTGTAATTGTTATTAGTCAGCATATCTCTATTTATTTACTCTCATGGTCAACAATTCAAGATTTTTTTTTTTTTTTTTTTTTTTTTTTTTTTACTTTTCTCAAATTGCGCTTGTTACTGGCATTAAAGTAAATCTTCTCACATTCTCTGCTGAGGCGAACGATTAATACAGACTAAAGAAGTCTTGAAGAGCTTTAAAATATCTCACTGTCCTTGATACCGAAAAATACACACCAACTACATGTTTCTTTCATTAGGAAGATCATCCAGCCTTTGTCCTGCAGTCGACCATGTGCACAGAGGCATGAAGAAAGTATAAAACAAACAAACAAAAAAGCACACCAAGTTCATATGAATCTGCTCATTGCATAATCAAATTTCACATACTAATGTAAGAATATGGAAATATATATTTACTGTGGACCTCTTACTGTTTACAATCAATATTATCAGACTACAACACTACATCTCCTCTAAAAATCCTTTATTTATGAAACCCAGCTGAGAACTTTCTCTCCTGTTAGTTTGATAAATATTTGAAGAACCTAGTTCATGGACACACAAAGGCCACCTCGGACTTTCACAAAGTTATGCTCCAGTATATTCAAATTGGATGTTTTTATAATACAAGAGTAAATATAATTAAATTATCTATTGATACCTAAATATAATTCAAACAGTATTGATGATGCCTGTCACTGTACATGTGGATGACATGTAACACTAAACCAATTGCAAAGTGAATACAGTAGGCCCTCGGCATTCGCAGGGGTTCAGTTCCGAGCCCTCCCACGAATTGAGATAATCCGCGAGTTCTGTACCCGAAGTAAAACCCCATGTATTACGTCACATGCACAAATGAGCAGCTGTAAGTAAAATACTATGTATCTATTACATGCGTTAAAATATGCTTCTTAAACGCATTCTATAGACAGTCTTACTCATAATACAGTATTAAGTAGTAGTAGTAGTAAAGTAAAGTAGTAAAATATTATATAATATAATATGATTACGAAAAAGTTTTTAAATTTTACTCTTATTTTATTGATGATAAATTATAAACATTGTACAGCATATACTGTTGTAAAGCACTTGTTTTAAAGTCTTTTTCAATTATTATTCCAGTACAGGACCTCAGTTAATTCTGAGAATGTTTGTGCGTGAGATTTTATGTTCTGTAGCATGTTAAACAAATGATATCAAAAGGATAAACTTTATTACACTTCATGTCCTTTTACATTGAACTTGGAGTGACGTCTTGGAGTCACGTCTCCAAGATGGCGCTGCCTAGAGAGCAACGTCGTGGAGTTTTCAGAGTCAAAGTGTTTCTTTGTACGTTTTAATTTGTTTTATTTGTTTGTTCATGTTTTGCACTATGCTCGTCTATGATCGGTCGACCCTACTACAGCTGTGAGCAGCTTCAGCTTCAGGCAACTAAGCACACAACATCTTCTATCTATTCTATGCTATTGGAGCTCCATGCTAGCGGTTATCGGCTAAGCATAGGCGGAGTTCTCAGAGGCTTGGTTAGCACTTCCGGTCATACTACTTGAAAATGTTCAGTTCCTGCGAAACAAGATGGACGAGCTTCATGCTCAGATTGCAGCGCAGAGGGATCTACAAGACTGTGTTTCTGTGACATATGGCTCGAAGAGAGTACACCCGATAAGGCGATTATACCAGCCGGCTACACGGCCTTCATCCCCTGCTATCCCAAGCGCCGGAGTCGTCGTTCGGCCCCTTCTCGCCTGGGTTTCTTGTCCGCTGGGGTGCGGCTCGCATTGAGTTACCTACCATAGCATATTAGCTCTGCTAGCCGCATCTCGGCCAACATGCCCAGTTGAGCGTGCTTAGTTATACACGCCCGAAGATACTCCGATTTTATAGCTGTATAGTGCAAAACATGAACAAACAAAACAACAAATAAAACAAATTAAAACGAACCATAGCATGTTAGCTCTGCTTACTTATACACGCCCGAAGATACTCCGATCTTATAGCTGTACCGGTCGTAGACAAGCATAGTGCAAAACATGAACAAACAAAACAACAAATAAAACAAATTAAAACAAACAAACAATTTGACTCTGAGAGCTCCACGACGTCGCCCTCTGGGCAGCATCATCTTGGAGACATCACTCCAGCTTCAATGTAAAAGGACATGAAGAGTACTGTAATAAAGTTTATCCTTTTGGTATCGTTTGTTAAACATACTACAGAACATAAAATCTCACACATAAACATGAACTTAAGTACTGTACTGGAATAATAATTGAAAAAGATTTTAATACAACAGTTCAGAGAAAGGAGAACGTCTTATTTCTTCATAAGAGACATACAGCGTTTTCTATCGCTTCGCCAGAGAAGACGCATAGCATTTGAGTGGTATAGAGCTTAAACTGATAATTAAAGCACACACAAAAAAGAGGCTCATTGGCAACTTGTGCGCAAATGAGGGAAAAGGGGCGGGACATCAGCGCAACCAATCAGGAGAAAGGAGGGCAGCCATTGGCTGAATTTGAATTACGTGGTTGCTCGGCAGTCAGTGAATACTTAAACCGTGGGTGCAAAGCCGTGAATAGTCAAGGGCATACTGTAATTTAAAGGATTTAATATTTCGAATGAGATGTTTTAATCAGATGAGTTAAATAATGATCTATTTAATAAAATAGACTCTGTCTTCCTTTCGGCTTTTTCCCTTTTACTCAGGAGTCGCCACAGCGAACCATCTGATTCGCACGTTTGATTTGGCAGAGATTTTTTTTACGTCGGATGCCCTTCCTGTCACAACCCTTTTTAGCAAGGGACAGAAACACGCTGACGACTTTGCAGCTACTCTTTATGAAAGTCAGCAATGGTTCTTTTACATGCCTCTCACCATAGACAGTGAGAGACATGGCCCGCCTTTGATAACCCAGTTAGCTGCACTGGGGGGGACAGTGACAACTTTGTGGAGAGTGGGACTCAAACCCCCAACCTTTGGATCAGCGATCCAGCGCCCTAGACCACTAGACCACCACTGCCCCATTTAATAAAATAGACTATTAGACATATATGCAAATGTATTCATCAGACATCTGGTTCTATTACTGCAAAGGGAACAATAGTAGAAACCCGCAAGATCGTGATGCCACAGGTTCATTGACCTTTGACTGCTGCATTCTCATTCACACTCACTGAAACCTGAGCTCCCTGTTTTATTTATTTATTTATTTTTTTTTTTAATCAAGTTGCAGCACATTTTGCCTCTAAGAATACACAATATATTATCTGTGAGGCAAAATGTGCTACAACTTGATTAAAAAATAAAGTTACTATTGGTTAGCACGTCCGCCTCACAGTAAGCCGGCCTGGGCATTTCTGTGTGGAGTTTGCATGTTCTCCCTGTGCTTGCTTGGGTTTTTTTCCTGGGTGCTCCGGTTTCCTCCCACAATCCAAAGACATGCACGGTAGGTTAATTGGCCGTTCTAAATTGCCCGTAGGTTTGCATCGTGCAGAAGGCAATGGCAAACCACTGCACTGATCCTGCCAGGAAAACCTCTATGAAGATGATAACCAGGGCGTTATCCTTCATGGTGGGTCGCCAATGGTCATTCTACGACTCAGGCACTAGATAGATAGATAGACTATAATCCTGCTATCAGCCACTGTCCTCTGACCCTACACAGCCAAGTCAGGCTCCTGCCAGAGAATTTATTTTTTTCTTCTGTAAGATCTAGAGGTAGATTGTCGTGTGATGCATAAGGTATGTGGTTTACAAAAAATCTGCTTAGCCAACCTATCTTTCAGAGCCCCAATGACGATGTATTATCAAGTTTTCTAATGGCATCTAGTTTTTTTTTGTTTAATTCCCTTTCTCAGAAATGGACAAGTGTGTTTTTTGTCTCCGCCTGTTCTGCTAAATACTTCTGAACACTCCTCCACAAGTTTCATATCAGAAAATAGGAACTTTGTTATCTTTTGACATTTCCAACCCCTGAACTCAGACAGTAATAAAAAACATTTTACTTTAATTTTGAAGCCTGAACATTTTTGCGTATATTCACGATGAAATGAGGGTGAGGCCGAATGAGGACGCATCAGTGGTGTATCCAAAAACGAATTCCAAATGGAGATGTGTAGCACTTAAAGAACAAAAAAGAAAAAAAGAAATAAATCAAATTAGTTTATAGAAAATAAAATTGAATTGAATTGAAATCAACTATCGGTGAGTGGATGCCACATCTTCTTCTTCTTGGATGCCATATCAATAATCACAATTAACTTTAGAAATAAATACATAGAGTTTATAGTGGCAGTGGTGGCCTAGTGGTAGGGTGCTGGATTACTGAGGTCAGGCGTTCAAGCCCCACTATCAGTGGGTTGTCACTGCTGTCCAGTGCAGCTAACTGATTTACCAAAGGCCGGCCATGTCTCTCACTGTCTGTGGTGAGAGGCATGTAAAAGAACCATTGCTGATGTTCACAAAGAGAAGGTTCCATAGTCTTCAGTGTGTTTCTGCCCTGCACTGGCTGGCGAGCTGTCCAGGGTCTACTCTGCCCTTGTCCAGAGTTGGCTGAGATGGGGGCCAGGCTCTTTGCTACCCTAATTAGGTTAAGAAGTTGAGAACATGAAGGAATGAATGAAAACAAAATTCTCACCATGGTTGCTGGTTGCTAACAAGTTGTTTTTGAATAGACCAATGTAGAGTTTTATTTGATTTTGGGGGTAATTAATTAAATAAAAAATCTGATCACTGAGAAACACTCTGTGAGTAATTACTGAGTAACATGAGCTACAAAGATAAGCAACAAAGAAAATATGTAAAAGCTCCACATGTACAAAACTGCCCTCTGCTGGCAGAAAAAAATGATTGGACATGGACTTTATTAGCCAATAAAAATCCTGAATATGAACACTAAATATGAGACAAAAAATTCTTTATTGTATTTTATCTGTTTTTTTTTTTCTTTGCATTACATCATCAATTGGTCAAATAGTTACTGATTTCTACATGACTGTTACTCAAACATTTTTTTGACTGAATAGTGAAACAGATTAAAGCCATGAACTAATTAATTGGTAGAATGGGATTTAATGCCTTAGCAGCAGCATATGTAATATCAGACCCATCGGTGGCAGTTGGTGGATATATCTTCTCCAGCTTCTCCTTCACAGCATCATACTGCTTCTGCCACTCCACTTTTGAGAGGAAGGAAGCACTGACCTCTAGGAACTTGTAGTCATCTTTGGTCTGGGCGCTGAAAATCCCCTTGGCTTCTGTACATATGGCACCGAATTTTTTCCAAGCCTGTAATTTTAAGTGACAGAAGGAAAATATTATCAGTTTTCTTTTTTACCTTTAAACTTAAAGTCATACTGATAGAAATTAACTAGATGATGGATTATGATGATGATATGGATAATGATGATTATTATCATTATGCCGTGGCGGCACAGTGGCGTAGTGGTTAGCATGTCCGCCTCACAGCAAGAAGGCATAGGTTTGATTCCCGGCCTGGGCATTTCTGTGTGGAGTTTGCATGTTCTCCCCGTGCTTGCGTGGGTTTCCTCCGGGTGCTCCAGTTTCCTCCCACAATCCAAAGACATGCACAGTAGGTTAATTGGCCGTTCTAAATTGTCCGTAGGTTCGCATCGTGCAGAAGGCAATGGCAAACCACTGCACTAATCCTGCCAAGAAAACCTCCATGAAGATGATAACCAGGGCGTTATCCTTCGTGGCAGGTCGCCAGTGATCATCCTATGACTCAGGCACTAGATAGAGAGATCATTATGCCTAATAATTAGACATAGTAACTCTATGACCTGTGCATGCTGAATGGTAATCATGGCACACCCACCTTAACAATAGATTTTGCAGATGATCAAATGGTTTGCAGAATCAAATAATTTTACTGCTTTGATTATTGTCAATGCAATACAAACAAAACTGAATTGAATTGAAGTATTGAAAATTATCATCATATTAGGGCATCAACTGAAATTTACAGACTAAAAATAGACTAACCTTTTCAGCATCGGCCACTGACTTCAAAAAGAGCTGCTTAAAGATGTCAAGGTCCTCAATCAAATCTTCTCCAACAAAGGTCTTGTCCTTCAGGTAATCCAACATTACACCAATTCTCTCCCAGAATTTATGGAGCTGAATCAGGATCTGCTGAACTCTTGAAAGGCTAATCTGAACCTCATTAAGAAGTTCTGAGGGTGGAATTGAACCTGAGAAGATACGGAAAAATATTTGTGGTGTTATAAAAGGCTAGATTTAAACGTTTTAGATTTAACTATCCAATTTCTTATTTATTTTTTTTTTTACATTTGATTAAATAAGAAATAAAAATGTGTCTTGAACGCCTGAATGTGATGCATCAAGATAGTTTCCTAAAGTCAGGTTTCTTTAGTTAAATGTGAATATATGTATATCTCCAGCACTTACTCTGGACAGAAATGATTTCATTTAAAAACTTCAAGTTGCTTTTATAATCGTGATATGTGTTAGTTTGCTGTGTGTGTGTGAGAATAATATTTTTTCCAATCAGTAGACGAAACTTGTTTTTTGAGAACAGGTTAAACAGATTCTTACCCAAGTCTATTATCAAATTTTCCACCGCGATTTTGCATCTGATCACTTCATTCTGGATGGCACACTTCTTTTCAGGCAGTTCATTTTTCCCCAATGTGAATGACTTGATCTTGACCTGCAGAACATGGATTTTGACTTTATCCTCTAAGTTTTTGCTTTTTCTTTAAGAGGCCATCACATTCTCAATAAAAAACACCAGTGAACCTAGGAACCTAGGAAACCTACCCGACTGTCCATACGAGGATCTTTCTGGACAAGCTCCTCCATCTCATTTTTTTTGTCATCTGTTTCTTTCCCCAAAGCTTCCAGTTTGGTAGTAAAATCTTTGAGGTTATCCTTGTGCATTTTCAGAGTTTCCTCAATTGATTTAACTTCACTGGTTTTAATTTTAATCTTACTGTCCATTTCATTCTTTTCAGTGATAACATCACTGGTTGTTTTCGCAACACCTTTGTTGTGTAAATCATATCTGAATGGGAGAAGATCAGAATAAGCGTCAGTTCTTTATTTTCATTGTGTCATCTCCATACGTCTGATTAATGAATATAATTAATAGAGGAGTCGTTCTTATAACCTGAACGAATCGTGAAGGTATTATGAAATGTTCCTCACAAATGAATGGAGTTAAAACAATAGCTGTTACAGCATAAATCTTTATATCTGTTTGTAAGGAGTGGAAACAGTTTTATCTGAAACTAATTTTAACTATTAATTAAGGTACATCTTATTTAGATTATTTTATTATCCATTGACATTTGCTTTGTTCATATTCTGTGAAGACAAAATCCTTTGCCTTACTTTGCGACAATATCATCAACTTCATTGATGATGTCATCAATCCAAATTTTTGCCTCGTACAGGTACGTCACGGCAAGTGTGGGCTTGTCCTTTTCCACTGCTGCTTTCAAAATGGGGAACAGGGAATTCACCATGTTCATACTGGTACCAATACACTGTATGCATAGAAAAGAAAAAAAGATTATCCCAACTTATTAAAGTTATCCCAACTTTACTTGTCTTCAGACTTAATTCAAAACATGGATGAAAAAATATTTCTTAAAATTAGTTTTAAAAGATTTGCTTTCTCGGATATTCAGTAGAATCTGAATATAGTTCTTTCTGTTACATATGGGGTGGCACAGTGGTTCTTCTTCTTCTTCTTCTTCTTTTCCTTTCGACTATTCCCTTCATGGGTCGCCACAGCAAATGATCTGCCTCCATCTCACCCTATCATCTGCATCTTCTACTCTTACTCCAACTACCTTCATGTCCTCCTTCATCACATCCATAAATCTTCTCTTTGGTCTTCCTCTGGGCCTTCTGCCTGGTAGTTCCAACCTCAGCATTCTACCACCAATATATTCACTATCCCTCCTCTGTACATGTCCAAACCATCTCAATCTAGCCTCTCTGACTTTGTCACCAAAACCTCTCACATGTGCTGTCCTTCTGATGTACTCATTCCTGATCCTATCCATCTTCGTCCCAAAGAGAACCTCAACATTTTCATGTCTGCTACCTCCAGCTCTGCCTCCTGTCTTTTCCCCAGGGCCACTGTTTCTAAACCATACAACATCGCTGGCCTCATCACCGTCTTGTACACTTTTCCCTTCATTCTTGCCTCCGACCACACACCGACAGCACACCTCACCACTGTCTTACATCTCTAATACATGTCCTGCACCACTCTAACATACTTCTCTGCCACTCCAGACTTCCTCATACAATAGCACAGTTCTTCTTTTGGCACCCTGTCATATGCTTTCTCCAGATCTCTGACCTTCTCTGTACTTCTCCATTAACATCCTCAAAGCAAACACTGCATCTGTGGTGCTCTTTCTTGGCATGAAACCAAACTGTTGTTCACAAATGCTGACCTCTGCCCTTAGTCTAGCTTCTACTATTCTTTCCCATAACTTGCTCGTATGGCTCATCAACTTTATCCCTCTGTAGTTGCCACAACTCTGCACATCTCCCTTGTTCTTAAAAATGGGCACCAGCACAGTTCTCCTCCATTCCTCCAGCATCTGCTCACTCTCTAAGACCTTGTTGAATGTTCTTGTCAGAAAATCTACTGCTAGACACTTCCATACCTCCATTGGTATGTCATCAGGACCAACTGCCTTTCCACTCTTCATACTCTTCAATGCCCTCCTCACTTCACCCTTACTAATCTTTGCTATTTCCTGGTCCTCAACAGTCACCTCTTCTACTGTTTTTTCTCTCTCATTTTCCTCATTCATCAGCTCTTCAAAAAGTACTCTTTCCATCTTCCCAGCACACTTCTGTCATCAGTTAATACATTTCCCTCTATCCTTTATCACTCTAACTTGCTGCACGTCTTTCCCATCTCTATTTCTCTGCTGTGCCGACCTGTATAAATCATTTTCTCACTCCTTACTGTCCAACCTATCATACAAGTCATCATACGCCCTCTGTTTGGCCTTTGACACTGCTACCTTTGCTTTACGCTGTGTCTCCCTGTACTCCTGTTTACTCTCTTGAGTCCTCTCTTTGTCCCACTTCTTCTTAGCTCACCTCTTCTTTTGTACACACTCTTGCACTTCCTGATTCCACCACCAAGTCTCCTTACCTACTTTTCTTCCAGAGGACACACCAAGTACTCTCCTACCGGTCTCCCTGATCACATTGGCTGTGGTTGTCCAGTCATCTGGATGCACTTCCTGGCCACCCAAAGCCTGTTTCAACTCCTCCTTGAACACAACACGACCCTCTTCCTTTTTCAGCTTCCACCACTTTGTCTTCTGCTCTGCCTTTGCCTTTTTCACCTTCCTCACCATCAGCGTCATCCTATACACCACCATCCTATGCTGTTTGGCAACACTCACACCCACTATTACTTTGCAGTCACTGACTTCCTTCAAATTACATTGCCTACACAAGATGTAGTTTACCTGTGTGCTCCTACCTCTGCTTTCATAAGTCACCCTATGCTCCTGTTTCTTCTGGAAGAAAGTATTTACCACAGTCATTTCCATCCTTTTTGCAAAATCGATCAACAGCTATCTTTCTGTGTTCCTGTCCTGGATACCAAACCTGCCCATCACTTCCTCGTCCCCTCTGTTGCCTGCACCATTGAAGTCTACACCAATGACCACTCTTTCACCTCTGGGGGTACTCACTCTGGGGGTGGCACAGTGGTATAGTGCTCAGAATGTCTGCCTCATTGCAGGAAGGTTTTGGGGTCATGGCTCAGGCATTTTTGTGTTGAGTGTGTATGTTCTCCCAATGCTTGTATGGGTATTACAGTTCTTTCCCACAGTCAGAAGACACGCACATCAGGATAATTGGTTGTTCCAATTTGCCCCTGGGTCTGAGTTTGGGTGTGAATGGTTTTGTGCATGTGTGCACGTGTGTTGCCCTGTGATGGTCTGGTGAGCTGTTTGAAATGTACCATGTCTTCATCCAGTGAAGTCTCCAGCCTTCGTGCGTCTCTAGTAGTCGGATTAAGTGGTTTGGCTAATGGGTAAGTTTGGCTAATGTTAAGATTTTTTTTATAAAAAGGATTGTAAGAAATGGGGTATTACCTTGAACAGAAGAGCTTCTGAAAAGCCAAACAAGAATCGAGTCTCAAGGGCTCTGCTCCGGAGCAGGTTCTCCAATTTCGGAAATCCAGCCAGACACAGATAAGAGAAATGATAAAGTAGCGCAACCCGCTCAGCAGATGGTAACAGATCCTTTATAAACTCTGGACTCCAGGCTGAGTCTCTTGGAACCATTTCTGTTCAAAATCATAAAAAAAAAATAGAGCAGTGTTCACAGCCTACATTGAGGTTAAAGAAGATTTTGTGCAGGTGACTCAGTGATTAAGAGTCTGAGTTACAAATCAGAGGGCCGGAGTTTCACGCACCAGTACCACCACTGTGGACCCCCTGAGCACAGTCCTTAATTCTAATCTACTCAGTTGTATAAACAAGATGAAAAAGAAAGCTGCCCTAAATATGGGCATCTGCCAAATCCCATAAATGTAAAAATAAATGTAGAAATACAGTCTTACCCCTGCTGTGAGACATGATTTCAGTAGATCGTAGTCTGCGAGTGGATGCTAGAAATGTGCAGTGAACTCCTGAGAGATGTGTCATGAATGCTGTCCTCGGTAAAGTATGAATCCACTCTCAATAGCCACACCCAAATTTGTCATGAAAAGAGTCACCCAACAACAGAATGCTATGTGGGGGGCACTAATTCTGTGTTACTCAACAACCAAGACGACTTGTTTTCACATGATTTTGTTTTTCAGATGAATATGTGCATTTTTTCTTACAAGGTTCACATATTCTCATATATATATATATATATATATATATATATATTGTTGACATGCATTCATATTTGTGTGTGTGTGTGTGTGTGTGTGTGTGTGTGTGTGTGTGTGTGTATGTACGGTATATTGTAAATAAAGGCAAATAAAATATTTCTTTTTTATAGTTTATACTTGCATATTTCATCTATGCATACATTTTTATGGTGGCATGGTGGCGTAGTGGTTAGCACATCTGCCTCACAAGAAGACGGCCCTGGTTTGATTCCCAGCTCAGGAGTTTCTGTGTGGAGTTTCCATGTTCTCCTCATATTTGCGTGGATTTCCTCCGAGTACTTACTACAGTTTCATCCCACAGTCCAAAAATATGTGCAGCAGGTTAATTGTCTGTTCCAAAAATGCCCATAGGTGTGCGTGTGGTTATGAATGGTTGTGTGAGTGTTGGCCCCGCGATGGCCTGGCGAGGAGTCCAGGGTGTACCCTACCCTCACCCAGAGTCCACTGAAATGGGCACCAGCCTCCCCGCAACACTAATTAGCATTAAACAGTTCACAAAAAAGAAAGAATGGATACATTTTTATTGCACAGACACCTAATCAAACACTTTATCTTCATTAGCAAACAAAAATGGTGATGTGAACCAGACTAAAACTGCTCATGTGTATGTGGAAAACTGTGAGTGTCCTTTATTTGATTCAATATTCCCCACTCAAGATAATGCTTTTGTTAATCTGCAGATAGTAAATTAAACAAATCATGGCGTTCCTCTGTCGTATACTAATTGTGAAGACATTCATCCCTCACTTTCCACGGTTAATGAGAACCGAGACCTCACCCCAACCGCCGATTTCCACGAAGTAGGATCAACCCCCCCCCCTGACTGACATATACGTACATGTATTTGTGTATATAACAACAAAAAAAAACCATATTCAATGCTATAAATGCTTATTAAAATAATTAAACATTCAAAAATAATGCATAAGATGAGACTAAAATATAAATACACACATACGTGCATGCATACACTCAGATGCACACCTCACATAAAGATGTAAGTAGTTTTGTTGGGGGAGGGGGGGTAGGTTGTTTTTTTGTTTTTGTTTGGGTTTTTTTTGTTTTTTGGTTTTTTTTTGGGTGGGGTGCATAATTGCCATTGTTTTGCAGCATTTTCCTTCACTTTTTCCCTATTTTTCCTTAATTTCCTTACTTTTTTAATTTTTTTTTTTATTAATATTTTTGAAAAACCCACAAGGAACAGTAGCTGCAGAAACTGAAGCAAAAGGCAGTGTTGGATCACAATATTCCCTCATACCAGTGTCAAACAAAACAAAAGCTCATTCACATAAATGGGATGTGCGTCTTCATGCATAAAAGATTCAGATATGTTTAAGAGGGGTTTTGATGCATTTGTGGTAGTAGTAGCAGTAGTAGTAGTAGTCGTCGTCATAGTAGTAGTAGTAGTAGTAGTAGTAGTAGTAGTAATATTGTTGTTGTTGTTGTTGTTGTAAATTATTTATGTGGATTGTAAGGTCATTTTTCTAACAATGTTTGTCTTTTGTTATGAAAGGGAAAGTATCTGAGTGATATCTGTCTGTTCAAGATTATCATGTAGATTATTGCTTTAATGCTTTATTAAAGCTCTGCTGAACCTTTGCATGCTAGAACATCGCAAAGACTTTAGTCTACTACTCTGTAGCATTCACACCGCTTAAGCATCAGCAGTGATCTCAATCACGTCTTGTGAAATCATAAAAATTTAAAATTTTGAAACACTCCTTGTTTTGATTGTCATGCCTATGGTTCTTGTTAGAACAGAACATTATTCAAGTGCTTCAAAAGCCGTACTGCAATAAAAACAATGTGTACAACAGGATGGCAATAATGACAGGTATATGATTCACATCAGGAAATCTTTGATTTTTCTGGTCACAGGCATCCTGTTTATTAAACTGTTCACGTAGTTATATGTTATATATCAAACATCAAGCTCGAGCATCATTTAAATATTGATGGAAGAAAAATTATATGGGAATATGAAAATTCACTCAAAAACTGCTGGGTCCAAAAATTAAATAGAATGTGTTTAGAATGTGTTTCATGATCATTTTAAATAAGTCAATGTTTATATTTCTGAATGTTTTAACTTTAATTGGGCAAATCTTTTGCTACTTATGTGATGATTTGAAATTTGTTGTGTTTAATCTTCCTTTTCCATGTTCCTGGACCATGACCATTGAAGGATCATAACTGCCAAAAATACTTGTCAACTCACTTAGGTGTAACTCGTTCCCTTCTCTGATGCAAACTAAAATAATTGGATTCCACTTATGATTAACTGTAATAAAAACAGCTATTACTAAATTGGTGGCATGGTGGTAGTGGTTAGCACATCCACCTCACAGGAAGACGGTCCTGGGTTACAGTCCTGGACTCGACAAGGGTGTTTCTGAGTGGAGTTTATGTTTTCTTGTACTTGTGTGGGTCTTCTCTGGGTACTTCTGTTTCCTCCCACAATCCAAAGACATGTATATTAGATTTATAGGCTAGTGTAAGTGTGAATGGCTGAGTGTGTGTGTGTGTGTGTGTGTGTGTGTGTGTGTGTGTGTGTGTGTGTGTGTGTGTGTGTGTGTGTGTGTGTGTGTGTGTGTGTGTGTGTGTGTTTGTTTGTTTTGGGGGTTTTTTGCAGTGCATTGGCCTGACAAGCTGTTCAGGGTGTACCCTACTTTCACTCAGAGTCAGCTGAGTGAGGTTACAGCCACTCCAGAACCATAGTAAAATTGATCTATTCAGTAAATGAATGAAATGGGTATGAATATTTCTAGAGCGTTCCATTGCATGGAAGCTTAACTGAACATAAATAATCAGGTATGCAAGGCAAGGCATTGTCAAAAGATCTCAGAGTTAAATGTGTGGACGAGCACAGGTCAACAGATGGATACAGAGAAATGTCAAAGGCTTCAACCCCTAGAAGCAGAGCAAAGTCCATAATCAATAAGTGGTAAAGTGTGTCAAGCACGCCTTCCATTCAGAATATAATCAGGAAGCTGGTCCGAGAAGCTGCCAAGAGATCTATGACAACTTTGAAGCAATTGCAGGTAATTGTGGCGGTTGTGTGCAGGTAATGAATGTGTCAGAATGTTCCACAAATGTGGCTTGCGAGACAAAGGCTACTCTTCTTTTGGCTTTGAGAAAATACACCCTGAAGAGTTTGAGGACAAATCTAAAAATGTGTTATGGTTAGATGTGACCAAATTGAGAACATTTTGGCCTCAATGGCAAGTGACTTACCATCTGAAAAAAGTTATGCCTGCACTCGGTACTTAATCACTTCTTGCAAAATGACAAAATATACAAGATTATGTAACAGTTTCCTGTTTTATTGTCTGGCATAGATCTAGCTCTTGTCAGAACATGTGTAAAAACTGTACATTGATACATTGCATTAGAGTTGCTTATCTACTGGTATAGTATGGCTGCTCAAGTAGCTAAATTTTAAATGTCACTGAAATGTTTGACCTCGCTCTTTTCTGACCTAAAATCTCTTCAGAGCATAAACTATTGGCATTTATAAAGCATACAATATCGTTATACTGCCATGCCATAAAATTAGCTTGCTTGACTGGGTAGTGGAACAGATGTCATATAAATTCAGAGTTAAAAATAGAGTCACTGCCTACTGACGAAAATGATATAAAGCAGGGTTAAATGAAAGCTTACATGATATATTGTATTTTGATTTTACTGAAAAGAGCTATCATAGAACAAAACCCGAGGGCTATCTGGAAAAATGCTCAACAACCATTTACATCCACATCTAGGAACCAGAGTTCCTGGGGATAACCCATTCAAGCATGGGGAGAATATACAAATTCCTCACAAAAACAGCAGAGCTCTCGAATCAAACCCAGGACATTCTTATTCTGAGGCAAAAGTGCTAAATACTAAGTCACTGCCAACTATATATAGGATATAATTTTGTTAAAATGTGCCATAGCCAGTTGATGTTGGTGCCCATTTGTTTTAAATTGTGTTTCATGTTCAATTCTGAAAACTGTATTTCTTTGAGTGTTTTAACTGTGGTTGATGCTGCTGAAGTTTGGGGTGTGCTTTATTGTTTACAGCGAAGGCACTAAAGCATGGGGAAATCGTAGTCATGGTTAGAGGTACAGAGAAACACGGAAATCAAACTAAAGCAGGAACTGGTGGAGCACGGAGCTGAAAGCCAGAGAGATCACAGGGAAGAGGGACAATCTTTTAGCATGGGAAGAGACGCTGCTAGTCTTTATAGCTCGTGATTAACTGGAATCAGGTGTGTGTGTTTAGCACTCCACCTGCGTGTGACAGCCACGCCCCTGTCCAACTCTCATTTCAAGGCGTAACTCTTTTGTGAGAGACAATAACAAACTAAAATAAAAACCACAGTGCAGTTTAAGCATAAGAAGTTGTAATAAACAGATAGATGTTTCTCTGCTCCTTCCTCAGATGTCATCAGCCAGGTCACCACCCATCTGCAACCGTTTTGACTCCTAAACCTGGTACGGTCTCTTGGAGGCGAGTTGACAGTGATTGGCCAGATCACTGCCCATCTGACGAAGGCTTCCGGCTACACTGATTGCATTTCCACCACAACCAACATGATGTCTCCTAACTGCATCCTGGAGATCCCTACCTCTTACTCCCAGTGATGATGAGAAGTGGTATGCTGACCTCCCAGGGAAACCTCTTGTGCCAATTTCAACAGGAAGAGTCCAAACTAACCATCCCTTACTTCTGAGCGACTCTGCTAACTCTGCATATCGGGTTTTTTTCCTCTCGTAGGCCTCTTCAACTGCTTCCTCCCATGGTACAGTCAATTCTACCATGAGTCTCTTTTCGCTTGCTGTCCATAAGACTGTCTGGATGTAGGCTAGATGTAACAATACTTGGAAACTCGAGTCTTCTACCAAGGTTTGCTCTCATTTCCCACTTGCGTGCACCGTCTGGTATATTTCTGAATTTCTCTGATGAATTGGATGTTGTCTTCTTTTCCCCGGTTTTCACAAAGTTGAGGCATTTGCTTTGGGGCCCACTAGATCTCTCTTCATTTGTCTTGCTCTTTCCAAGATGTCAGCCAGCTCCATCAACACCTTGTCATGCCTCCACCGATACCTTCCTTGACTGAGGGCTACATGGCATGCAGACAAAACATGACGTAGTGTTCCAGTCTTGCCACACAGTGGACACGATGCATTTTCTGTCAGACCTCCATCTGCACAAATTTGCTGATGTTGGTAATAGGTCATACACAGACCTTACAAAAACTGGATCCTAATTGGTTCTGTTCTCCAGATCTCTGACCAACTAAGTTTCCTTGGATCTGTGTCCCACTTTGTCCATGCTTCTTGGGTCCCTAACTGGACAGACTTTGCTTCTCTGCCTTCATCCTCTTGTTGGTTAATATCTTCTTGTACTAATTTTCTCCTTTCAGCCTGGTTTGCTGCAGCTCAGCTCTGTCTGTCACCATCCCTAGATCCTGTCTGCCACTTGTAGTTGTACCTATAATGTCTCAATATTTTAATCTGTTTTCTGCCTCCAGCACTGCACTGCTTGCTGACCACTTTCTTCCTGTCCTGATCTCTATCCTTGCTCGCCTGATCTTGTCATCCTTAGAATCTCTGAGTGTCATTACCAGTCTTGCCTTGGCAACTTTGAATTTTTCTACCAGTGATGTTAATGGTAGCTGAACCATAGCACTGCAACTGTACACGCCAATGCTTGTGAAACTGGGTGGCACTCCTAACCATCTTCTTAAGGACTTGTTCACACTTCTCTCTAGGCTTTCAACCCCTGTTGTAGTTACTTCATACAACATCAAGGGCCAAATCAATCTTGGGAGTAGGCTGTGTTGGTAAATCCAGCACTTGAATTTTCCTGGTTGCCCTGTCTTGTCAATCTTGCTTAGACCATCTTGCACTTTTGTCTTCAGCTGCTTAATTTGTTTTCTGTCTTAGAACAGCCAATTACCCTACTGTACATGCCGTGAGGGGGCATAAGCACAATTAACCTACAATGCAGAATTACTCTACAATACAGCCGTAAGGGGGCACAAGCCAGTGTAAAATAATTGATATGGGAGAGACAATAAACCAACTAAAGTAGAGATAAATGAAATGCCAATTAAGGTAGGCTTATAACTATGTGCAGTTATAATATTAGAGGTATCTTGCATTCTTGGAGTTCTCCTCGAAACAATTTTTTCAACACTTTTTTTGTTTGTTTTGTTTTGTTTTGTTTTGTTTTGTTTTGTTTTGTTTTGTTTGCATTTCATTTTTCCCCTCCCGGAAGCCAAAATATTATGGAATGTACCCAGTTGTAAACAAAGTCAGATTATTCTCCTGAAACATGGTGCAAAAGTTGTATCTGTTAATAAAATCAGAGTAATACTACAAGCAAAAGAAAAGGATCTTGCTGCATTCTCTCAACTTGCACTTGGTTCATGGGTATTGAGCTCCACCATGAGCATGATTCATGGCACTTCATATCACATCTCAGCAGTAGCACAGCCTACTGTCTTTGTAAACTTCAGTGAAGTTGCACTCGTCAAACAACAATAGTGAGAAAACATAGCTACTAGTATTATTGTTTAGAGAAATATTGTGCATATGTTTGTCTGTGTGAAAAATACTGCATAATTTCTTATCATCTGAAATTATTTACATTCATATATGTCATTGTACCGATGCACATGTTTGAGGTTTAATACTGAGCTTGTATTTAACTTTTTGCTGAAGCAGAATCCATCATTGAAATAAACCAGACTAACATCAAAATTGTTTAAGTATTTTATAAGTATTCATAAAATAATTCATTTTTTATTTTACATTAGCACAGCTGTTTTTATTTGCAACTAAGTTCACTGATTCCTTGTAATTGAATACCACCCAGTGGCTGCCAGTCAAAGTAATGTACCATAATCACTTTGATAGATAAAAACTGTATTACTGTATTTCATTACAAGCATATTTGTCCATTATAAATTATATAGTTTACAGTCTGACTGATTACCATAATTTGTGTACTATACAGTGGATCTTGGTGTTCACAGTAAACTCCTAAACTTGTGTTGTCTTTGTCAAATGCAGACATCTTTATAAATGTTGAATGATTATTTAATCAAGATATTATGAACAGAATTGGTGACAAAGGACAGCCTTGGTGGACTCCAACCCTCTCCGGAAACAAATTCGACCTGTTGTTACCAATGCAGACCAAACTCTGGCTCCGGTGATAAAGCGACCGACTGGCATGTAGCACTGGGTCTGGTACTCCCAGAGCACGCTTCACAAGCTAGCCCGAGGGACACTGTCAAAAGCCTTCTCCAAATCCACAAAACAAATGTGGACAGATTGGACAAAATCCATGCTCTCTCCAGGATCCTGTAGAGTGTATAGAGTTGGTTGAAAGTGCCACGGCCAAGACGAAAACCACATTGTTCCTCCTGAATCGGAGGTTCAACTATCGGCCGGATCCTCCTCTCCAAGCACCCCTGCATATACTTTCCCAGGTAGGCTGAGGAGTGTGATTCCACGATAATTGGAACCGGTCCCCCTTTTAAAAAAGAGGGACAA
Organism: Plotosus lineatus; assembly: GCA_024760905.1. Lineage (NCBI taxonomy): Eukaryota > Metazoa > Chordata > Actinopteri > Siluriformes > Plotosidae > Plotosus > Plotosus lineatus. The sequence goes on along the minus strand of CM045734.1, from coordinate 26,803,889 downwards.
CCACCCCGGTTTGCCAATCCCGAGAAACAGAACCCACTGACCACGCAATGTTGCAGAGATGTGTCAACCAAGACAGTCCTACCAGAGCCCTGAAATATTCAGGGCAAATCTCAGCCACCCCTGGAGCCTGATCACCGAGGAGCTTTATGATTACCTCAGTGACCACAGCTCCATTGATGAGTGGATCCCCCCCACCACCACCCAAATCCCCAAGGTCCTCCTCCTCCACAGAGGGCGTGTCGGTAGAATTGAGGAGGTTCTCGAAGTATTCCTCCTCCTGACAACATCCCCAGTTGAGGTGAGCAGCTCCCCACTTCCACTACAAACATTGTTTGTGGAGTATTATTATTATTATTATTATTATTATTATTATTATTATTATTATTATTATTATTGTTGTTGTTGTAGTTGTTGTTAGTCATATTGGGGGTTCAAGTCCCACTCTCCACAAGGTTGTCACTGTCCCTCCCAGTGCAGCTAACTGGGTCATCAAAGGCCGGCCATGTCTCTCACTGTCTATGGTGAGAGGTTCATGTAAAAGAACCATTGCTGACTTTTGTAAAGAGTAGCTGCAAAGCCGTCAGTATCTTTCTGTCCCCTGCTAAAGGGTTGTATCAGGAAGGGCATCCAACGTAAAAACCTCTGCCAAATCAAACATGCGAATCATTTGCTGTGGTGACCCCTGATAAAGGGAAAAAGCTGAAAGGAAATCTCTCATCAGAAACACTTAAATGGTATAACTAAATAAATAAGAGAAAATCAAAACTAGGCAAAATCTTTTTGAAAGCACTGTAGAATAATGATCGACTATGTGTTTATTAGCTTTTTATTCTTATTTTTTACTGATGCTCTGACTGTTACTTTAACATGACTTTCTGTCATTCATGTCTTTCTGGCCACTCGGCTGATATAGTTGAGGTCTAGGCAGGTCCACACATGGGAACCTGTGTGCTCTGGACAATGAGCTCTGAAACACAGTAAAGAGTCATAGCTGATCACTGAACACTGCTTTTCAGCTGCCGTGCTTGCCCATGCACTCATTGAGACTGATGTTCGTACTGTCTATGTACTGCCATAATTTTCCACTTTGTTTTAATTAACCTCATAGTTCTTCTTTGTAAGGTGGTTAGCCTAGTAGTTACAACAAGAAGGTCTTGGGTTCAACTCCCAGGCTCAGCAAAGGCATTTCTGCATGAAGCTTGTGTGTTCTCCCGCTGCCTGAATGCGTTTGCTCTGGGTACTACTGTTTCCTCCCATACTCTAAAATGTTGTGGATGTGCATTGGCCCTATGATGGATAGGTGAGCTCTTCAGGGTGTGCCCTGCTTTCACTCAGAGTTGGCTGAGATATGAATGATTCTTCTTGGAATGTTTAATGCTTTTGAGAAATCCAGGCCCACTTTTGAAGTCCATGCACTAAAGAAGTCCAAATTATATTTTTTTCTGCCAGCAGAGGGCAGTTTTGTACATGTAGAGCTTTTACATATTTTCTTTGTTGTTTATCTTTGTAGCTCATATTACTCAGCAATTTCTCACCAATTACTCATTCAGTGTTACTCAGTGATCAGAAAGAAAAACATTTGAAAAATTTTCTTTAAGTGCTACACATCTCCATTTGGAATTAGTTTTTGGATACACCACTGATGCTTCCTCATTAGGCCTCACCCTCATTTCATCGTGAACATATGCAAAAATGTTCAGGCGTCAAAATGAAAGTAAAATGTTTTTTCTTACTATCTGAGTTCAGGGGTTGTAAATGTCAAAAGATAAAAAAAGTTCCTGTTTTCTGATATGAAACTTGTGGAGGAGTGTTCAGAAGTATTTAGCAGAACAGGCGGAGACAAAAAACACACTCAGCCATTTCTCAGAAAGGGAATTAAAAAAAAAAACAGATGGCATTGGAAAACTTGATAATACATCCTTACTGTGGCTCTGAAAGGTTGGTTTACCAGATTTTTTGTTAACCACATACCTTATGTGCCATAAAACAATCTATCTCTAGATCTTACACAAGAAAAATTAAATTCTCTGGCAGGAGCCTGACTTGGCCATGCAGGGTCAGAGAACAGTGGCTGATGGCAGGATTATAGTAACCTAAGAAATTACTGTTTTGAGCTGGACAGCATCTCAGAATGCACAATATATTATCTCGTGACTCAAATTGTGCTGCATCTTGGTTAAAAAATAGAAAACAGGAAGCTCAGGTTTCAGTGAGCATGAATTAGGATGCAGAAGTCAAAGTTCAATGAACCTGTGGCATCACAATCTTGCGGGTTTCGACTATTGTTCCCTATGCAGTAATAAAACCAGAAGATGTCTGATGAATACATGTGTATATATGTCTAATAGTCTATTTTATTAATTATATCATTATTTAACTCATCAGATTAAAAATCTCATTTGCAATATTAAATCCTTGAAAAATTATTCACTTTGCAATGGTTTAGTGTTACATATCATCCACATGTACAGTGACAGGCATCATCAACACTGTTTGAATTATATATATATTTACCAATAGATAATTTAATTATATTTATTATTTTCTTATAAAAACAACTCATTTGAATATACTGGAGCATAACTTTGTGAAAGTCTGAGGGGGCATTTATATGTCCATGAACTAGATTCTTCAAATATTTATCAGACTAACAGGAGAGAAAGCTCTCAGCTGGGTTTCATAAATAAAAGATTTTTAGAGGAGATGTAGTATTTTAATCTGATAATATTGATTGTAAACAGTAAGAGGTCCACAGTAAATATATATTTCCAAAATCTTGCATTCTTCTTCTTTTCCTTTCGGCTGTTCCCCTCAGGGGTCGCCACAGCAAATGATCTGCCTCCTTCTCACCCTATCCTCTGCATCTTCTACTCATACTCCAACGACCTTCATGTCCCCCTTCACCACATCCATAAATCTTCTCTTTTGTCTTCCTCTGGGCCTTCTGCCTGGTAGTTCCAACCTCAGCATCCTACTACAAATATACTCACTATCCCTCCTCTGTACATGTCCAAACCATCTCAATCTAGCCTCTCTGACTGTCTCAAAAATATCTAACATGTGCTGTCCCTCTGATGTACTCATTCCTGATCCTATCCATCCTCGTTACTCCCAAAGAGAACCTCAACATTTTCATCTCTGCCACCTCCAACTCTGACTCCTGTCTTTTCCCCAGGGCCACTGTCTCTAAACCATACAACATCGCTGGCCTCATCACTGTCCTGTACACTTTTCCCTTCATTCTTGCCGATACCCTCCTATCACACATCACACCAGACACTTTTCTCCATCCATTCCAACCTGCCTGCACGCGCTTCTTCACCTCTTTTCCACACTCTACATTGCTCTGGATTGTTGAGCCTAAGTACTTAAAATCATCCACCTTCTTTATCTCTGCCCCTGTAACCTCACCGTTCCTCTTGGGTCCTTGCCGTTCATACACATGTATTCTGTCTTACTGAGACCAACCTTCATTCCCCTCCTTTCCAGGGCATACCTCCACCTCTCTAGATTTTCCTCCCCTTGTTCTCTGCTCTCACTACAGATCACGATGTCATCTGCAAACATCATAGTCCATGGAGATTCTTGTCTAACCTCGTCTGTCAGCCTGTCCATCACCATAGAAAACAAGAAGGGGCTGACAGCTGACCCTTGATGTAGTCCCACCTCCACCTTGAGCTCTTCTGTCACACCGACAGCACACCTCACCACTGTCTTACATCTCTCATACATGTCCTGCACCACTCTAACATACTTCTCTGCCACTCCAGACTTCCCCATCTAATACCACAGTTCCTCTCTCGGCACCCTGTCATATGCTTTCTCCAGATCCACAAAGGCACAATGCAGCTCCTTCTGACCTTTTCTGTACTTCTCTATTAACATCCTCAAAGCAAACAGTGCATCTGTGGTGCTCTTTCTTGGCATGAAACCAAACTGTTGTTCACAAATACTGACCTCTGCCCTTAGTCTAGCTTCCACTATTCTTTCCCATAACTTCATTGTATGGCATCAACTTTATCCCTCTGTAGTTGCCACAACTCTGTACATCTCCCTTGTTCTTAAAAATGGGCACAAGCACACTTCTCCTCCATTCCTCCGGCATCTGCTCACTTTCTAAGACTTTCTAAGTTGAATATTCTTGTCAGAAAATCTACTGCTACCTCCCCTAGACACTTCCATACCTCAACCAGTATGTCATCAGGACCAACTGCCTTTCCACTCTTCATCCTCTTCAATGCCCTCCTCACTTCACCCTTACTAATCTTTGCTACTTTCTGGTCCTCAATGGTCACCTCTTCTACTCTTTTTTCTCTCTCATTTTCTTCATTCATCACCTCTTCAAAGTACTCTTTCCATCTTCCCAGCACACTTCTGTCATCAGTCAATACATTTCTCTCTCTGTCCTTTAGCACTCTAACTTGCTGCACGTCTTTCCCATCTCTATTTCTCTGCTGTGCCAACCTGTATGAATCATTTTCTCCCACCTTACTGTCCAACCTATCATACAAGTCATCATATGCCCTCTGTTTGGCCTTTGACACCGCTACCTTTGCCTTACGCTGTGTCTCCCTGTACTCCTGTTTACTCTCTTTGGTCCTCTTTGTGTCCCACTTCTTCTTAGCTAACCTCTTCTTTTCTACACACTCCTGAAATTCCTCATTCCACCACCAAGTTTCCTTATCTATTTTCCTTTCAGAGGACACACCAAGTGCTCTCCTACCGGTCTCCCTGATCACATTGGCTGTGGTTGTCCAGTCATCTGGAAGCACTTCCTGACTACCCAAAGCCTGTTTCAACTCCTCCTTGAAGACAACACGACACGCTTCCTTTTTCAGCTTCCACCACTTTGTCTTTTGCTCTGCTTTTGCCTTTTTCACCTTCCTCACCATCAGCATCATCCTGCACACCACCATCCTATGCTGTTTGGCAACACTCTCAACCACTACTACTTTGCAGTCACTGACTTCCTTCAAATGACATTGCCTGCACAAGATGTAGTCTACCTGTGTGCTCCTACCTCTGCTTTCATAAGTCACCCTATGCTCCTGTTTCTTCTTGAAGAAAGTATTCACCACAGCCATTTCCATCCTTTTTGCAAAATTGATCAACATCTGTCCTTCTCTGTTCCTGTCCTGGATACCAAACCTGCTCATCACTTCCTCGTCCCCTCTGTTGCTTGCACCAACATGTCCATTGAAGTCTGCCCCAATGACCACTCTTTCACCTCTGGGGGTACTCTGCATCAAGTCATCTAACTTACTCCAGAATCTCTCCTTCTCTTCTAGCTCACATTCTGCCTGTGGGGCATAAGCACTAACAACATTGACCATCATGCCTTCAATTTCTAGCTTGAGACTCATCACTCTGTCTGACACTCTTTTCACTTCTAGAATGTTCCTGACAAACTCCTCCTTCAAGATGACTCCTACTCCATTTCTCTTCCCATCCACACCGTGATAAAACAGTTTAAACCCTGCTCCTAAGCTTCTAGCCTTGCTACCTTTCCACCTGGTCTCCTGAACACACAGTATGTCCACCTTCCTCCTCTGCATCATGTCAGCCAGCTCTTCTATCTTTTCCTTGCATAGTTCCAACATTCAAAGTCCCTACTATCAGTCCTAGGCACACGCATTTCCTCTTCTCTCTCTGCCTACGGACTCCCTTCTTCGACGTCTTCGACCAACAGTAGTCCAATTTCCATCAGCACCCTGTTGGTTGACAGCACTGATGGCGGTCGTTGTTAACCCGGGCCTCGACCGATCCGGTATGAATTTTGTTTTGATCATTTGCATGAGAAATGTGGCAGAAGTTTTACGCCGGATGCCCTTCCTGTCGCAACCCTCTGCATTTATCCGGGCTTGGGACAGGCATGAGGGGGAGAGACACTGGTTCGTGCCCCCCTCCCCCCAATAAGGAAATGGTGGGAATCAATTCATTCATACATGTCACACCAGAACTAGTAATTTATAAAGATTAATCAAATGTACTTGTTCTTTAGAGAGGGGTCCCCAACCACCGCTCAATTGGTACCAATCCGCAGAAGAAATAATTCATTATTTTCGTTTTATTTACTATCTAAGTCTGAACGATCTTTATTTTAGAAAAATCTCTTATTTTGAATATTGACTGGATTCTTTCGGTTACATATCGGTCATTTCAGTGCTAAAATGTAACCCACAGGGGGACGGCACATGAACAGAAGCGAGTTGGACATGTTTCATTTTGCTTTCATTCTCCCCACTGAAGCACCATCACCTGTGTTTTTGTTTGTTTGTTTTTTTGTTTGTTTGTTTGTTTGTTTTTTGTTTTTTTAGAAATGTTTTAGCTCTACTTCCCAACCAACTTTATTTCAGCTGTTGAACAATATGGAGTTCTTCTTCTTTTTCTTCTTCTTGTTCTTCTTCTTCTTCTTGTTATTATTATTATTGTTGTTGTTGTTGTTTTTGTATAATAATAATAATAATAATAATAATAATAATAATAATAATAATAATAATAATAATAATTTATATAAATAAATTATATTTACAATATAAACAATCCATGACACACACACACACACACACACACACACACACACACACACACACCGGTCCGCAGTAAAATTGTAAAGTGTTGACTGGTCCGCGGTGATAAAAAGGTTGGGGGACCCCTGCTTTAGAGAGATAAAATGGGGTTATTGATGATAGTTTATGTAAAAGGAAATAGGTCTGGAATAATGTGGGTGAAATAACTGGATCCAGTGAACAGATGGTGGAATTGCATGACTTGCTGGATGTCTTCATTTGTGAGATTAGAAAACTGTGCAAGGGAAGGGGAAGTAGAATCTATGCTGTTGTGTGGGAGTTGGGGTTGGGGTTGGAGTAAATGTCTGACAGATTTGTTTAATCATAACATCAAATAATTCAGCAAAATCTACAGCAGTGAGAGAGGATAGGACAGGATGAGCATATGGCTTGAGTAAGGGTGAAAAAATGTTGTGAGGTTTGCACGTGTCTTCTACAGCAGTATCCAACTTTTTTTCTTGTTTTCTGTCTCAGCAGAAGTCACATCAGATGAAAATGTGGATAGGAGAGCATGGTAGGAAACCAGAGTTTGAGATTTCTTTCACTTTCTCTCAGCTGCTCAGAGCACCTTTGAGATCGAAGGGGCAGAACAAGAAGTCTTTTTGGATTTTCCATATAAAGGGCAGAGGAGATCCATATAAGCAGAGAGTGAAGAGAAGGAAGGGTCAGTAGCAGATTATTGTGACTGGGAAGAAAAGGAAACTGGGTTAAGAAGATAAGATAAAGTACAGGAAGCAGCAGCTGAAGGAGAGATTGTGAAGGTTTTGTCAAGTGGGGAAGACAACTCAGAGCTAATGTCTGTCTGTCTTCCTTTCGGCTTTTTCCCTTTTACTCAGGAGTCGCCACAGCGAATCATCTGATTCGCACATTTGATTTGGCAGAGGTTTTTACGTCGGATGCCCTTCCTGTCACAACCCTTTTTAGCAAGGGACAGAAACACGCTGACGACTTTGCAGCTACTCTTTACGAAAGTCAGCAATGGTTCTTTTACATGCCTCTCACCATAGACAGTGAGAGACATGGCCCGCCTTTGATAACCCAGTTAGCTGCACTGGGGGGGACAGTGACAACCTTGTGGAGAGTGGGACTCAAACCCCCAACCTTTGGATCAGCGATCCAGCGCCCTATACCACTAGACCACCACTACCCCCTCAGAGCTAATGTTAGATAGAATAGATAAGTTGATAGTAAAGGAAACCAAGTGTCGGTCAGAGATGTGTAGTGGAGTGGAATTAAAGTCTGTGACTGGGGAGGAATAACTCAAACCAAGATGCAAGGAGAGCAGTTGTTCAATGTTAAAGAAAAGGAGTAAAGAAGAGGGGTAAGGCAAGAGGACTGGAGCACAGAGGGGAGATTTAAGTCTCCCAGAAGAGTGAGACTGGTGTTGTCAGTGGGGAAAGTGCTGAGGAGTGTGTCCATCTCTTCTAGAAAGTGTCCTTGGAGTCCAACAGGACGGTAGATAATAATGAGGGGGTTGATTAGAGAAAAGTATTTTACTGCATGAAGCTCAAAGGAGACGGTTAGATGAGACATAGAGTCATGTGAAGCACCAACTTGAAGACAGGAGTAGATCTGTACCACCATCTCTCCAAATTACTTGTGGCATATGTGAGAAAGCATAAACAGAGGAAAGAGCTGCTGGTGTAGGAGAGTTGTGTGAGGAAATCCAGGTCTCAGTTATAGTGTTAGAACGTCAGGACAGAGTAGTGAGAAGCAATGGCAGAGATGAAGTCAGACTTTTTCAATGCAGATTTGCAGTTCCAGAGTCCTCCTGCCACCCTCGTTTGAGACTGCGACAGCAATGGAGGGTAGGAAAGGTTCCCAAGACTATGTCCTCTGGCTTGTTGGCTTGTTGGCTTGTTGGCCTGACAGTTCTACTTCAACAAAGGAAAGAAAACTATTAAATTATCACTATTCAAACGACTTGTGTTAATAAATGGTCTGTGTTGCTACCCCATAAAAATAGCAGGGATACCTTCAATATATACTTTCTGGGTCTGCCCCCAATGCATACCTTAAAGAAGCACGAAACTACTGCTGATTAAGTACTACAATAAGACTACAAAACTGGCTAGGAATCCTATAAAATCGATAGAAAGTATGAAATATAATTAAACATTATCCTGTGGTACACTTAATACTGAGCTCCAGCAGAGGGGGACGTGGCTGACCTGGTCCGGGAAGAGAAGCAGAACGATACATTTCCGAACTTCTGCCAAAAGTTTCAAAGAAGAAACAAATTGACTCCTGTATTATAATGAACTGGATAAAAGTGAAACTCTCTGTAAATCTGATCAGATCCGCTGTGCTGTGCTTGAGAGGAACCAGGAGTTTAAACACGGAAGCTGATTCAATTGTACAGTTGTAGTGTCACCTGTGTGTGTGTGTGTGTGTGTGTGTGTGTGTGTGTGTGTGTGTGTGTGTGAGAGAGAGAGAGAGAGAGAGAGAGAGAGAGAGAGCATATGCTTTCAATTGGACTGAGCTCAAGAATTATGTAATAACTCAGATAGAGACACACACAGAGAGAGAGAGAGAGAGAGAGAGAGAGAGAGAGAGAGATTGTATACAGTAAAAACTCATATAGGTTACTTATACAAGGTTTAAACATAAGTTCCCCTCTAATGAATGCCCTGTAACAACTTACGAACAAATTCATCTAACAAACGGCTGTCTGTAAGCTGGGGAGTGTCTGTACTTAAAAATATTATTAAAATGAATTCTATTATTCTGACTACCTAGAAGACCAACAGATGTTCACAAACAGCCAAGCACCACGGATCACTCAAAAAATAAATCAACCAGGCACAGAAATTGAGAAGTTACCTATTGACAAGGCCATCCATCATCTGTGTAAATTTTTCATGGAAGTGAAGCCGTGGTACACACTAGAAACCAACCCCCCATTAATGGCTTCCAGAGAAGCATTCAATATTTTCTCGAAGATAAAAGGAATGCAAGAATTATCCTCATGGATAAATGGCTCACAAACTCCTTTAAAATATTCAATGCTCATAGAACACGCTTTTCTCAGCTGACTATTTAAAGGCAGCGTATACCCTGATCGGTTCAACGGTCCATTGCATGGCCAGCGCACGCAAACCCATTCACAATCATACCCAGGTGCAAATTGAAACAGCTAATATGCTTAATCTGCATGTCTGTTGAAGGAAACCATAGTATCTGAAGGAAAACCTGAGCGGAATGGGGAGAACATGCAACCTTTTCACAGAGAAACATCTATGGCATTTTTGTTATTTTGTTGAAATCTTGTTTCCTGAAAATGACAAACCACCACACATGTTATCAGATGTCCAACTGCCGCACCACACTGTTGAACACAAAATATCAGACAATCATTCATTTTCTGAACTGCTAAATCCTAATTGGCGGCACAAGAAGGCCTGGGTTCGATTCCTGGCCTGGGTGTTTCTGTGTGGAGTTTGCATGTTCTCCCCGTGCTTGCGTGGGTTTCCTCTGGGTGCTCCGGTTTCCTCCCACAATCCAAAGACATGCACAGTAGGTTAATTGGCTGTTCTAAATTGCCCGTAGGTTCACATCGTGCAGAAGACAATGGCAAACCACTGCACTAATCCTGCCAAGAAAACCTCCATGAAGATGAGAGCCAGGGCGTTGTCCTTAATGGTGGGTCGCCAATGGCCGTCCTACGACTCAGGCACTAGATAGATAGAAATCCTAATTAGGGTCGTGAGGAGGCTATTGCCCATCTCAGATTACCCTGATCTTCAATGATGTGGTGACCCTGACCTTCAATGATGTAAGTATTTTATCATTTTGGTGTGTGAATTTACAATAAATTTGGCTGACAGGTGTGTGTGAGAAAGGGATGAGTGATGTTCATGTGTTCCCATGTGTATGATGTGTCTCTTTGTGGTAACACGGTAGAAAAATGTGGCTCTTGATCACTGACTGGTTGGCCACTCCTGCATTATGCTAACATCATCTTCTTCTTTCACTTAATCCGGTTTTGGGTCATGGGGGCAGAAGCCTAAACAGTGAGATCCAGACATTCCTCTCCCCAGCCACATCGTCCATATCTTCTGGTGGGGAAATAGAGACTTTTCCAAACCAGCCTTTTCTGGGTCGATCCCAGGGCCTCCACGCTGCCCGAAACACCACACAATGGAGGCATTCTAACCAGATGCCCGAGCCACCTCAACTGGCTCCTCTCAACACAGAGGAGCAGTGGTTCTACTCCAAGCTCCTCCAGGATGACGGAGCTTCTCACCCTATGTATGCTAACATGGTCTCCATTATTATTGTTGTTGCCACTGTTGTTGTTATTATTATGATTATTATCATCATCATCATCATCATCATCATCATGCTTAATTACTGAAATTTAATTGCCATAGTAATACAAAATTTTTTTTAAGTTTTGCATATTTTTTAAATTACTTTTTTAAAGATTTGTTTTAATGTCTTTCTTATCATCATCATCATCATCATCATCATCATCATCATCATCATCATCATCATTATCATTATTTTCTGTAACCGCTTAATCCTAATTAGGGTCGCGGGTAGGCTGGCGCCCAACCCAGCTGACTCCAGGCGAAGGAAGAGTACACCCTGGACAGCTCACCAGGTCATCGCAGGGCGGAAACACGCTGACAGCTTTGCTGCCTAGTCTTGTTGAAAGTCAGCAATAGTTCTTTTACATTCCTCACACTATACACAGTGAGAGACATGGCCGGCCTTTTATAACCCAGTTAGCTGCACTAGAGAGGACAGTGACAATCTGTGGTGAGTGGGGCTTGAAGCCCCCAACCTTAGGATCAGTGATCCAGCACTCTCCCACTAGGCCACCACTGCCCCATATTATTATTATTATTATTATTATTATTATTATTATTGTTATTATTATTAATTAATTCATTCATTTATTTCTTTTTTTGAACAGCTTAATCCTAATTAGGGTCACGGGAGGGTGGCACCCATCTCTGTCAACTCTGGGCGAGAGCAGGGTGCACCCTGGACAGCTTGCAAGGCCATCTGAGAACCTATTATTTTTTGTTTGGTTGGTTGGTTGGTTGGTTGGTTGTTTTTTTGTTTTGTTTTGTTGTTGTTGTTGTTTTTTTTGTTATTTTAGTTTATTTATTTATTCGTCACATGTTTTGCTGTGGCGACTATTAAGAACGGGGAAAAGCCGAAAGGAAAAGAAGAAGAAGAAGAGGAGTTTATTTATTTATTTATTTATTTTACATTAAGAATTCAAACAAGACCTATTTACAAAAGTGGCCTGCATGTGATTTTGCTCAGTGAAGGCCTACTTCACTCCAGACAGAGTATTGATTATTTTGCGTTGGCCTGGTTTTCAGAGATGTGAGATGTGGAAGAGGTGTGGAATTACAGTGGTTACTCTCAGTGACCATGAGTGGTGCACTGTGTGTACTCTACAGCCGCTGTAGTCAGATACAGAGCACAGCTCAATAAGGGCTTTCTCTCAATAAGCTCAGCTTATTAGGACTAAAAATATTTTTGTGGCACTGTAAGTGCATCTTTTGGGTGTTTTAATGGATCAAACAACAGACAAATAGAATCAGCCACTCCTTTGGTCTAAAAAGAGATAAACAACAGAAGAGCTTGATGTTTTGTTCCTGAAAACTGTACTACAGCAACAATTCACATACTCGCCAATCCTGTTGCCCAAATACAATGGACTTTGTTTCATTGCCACTCTAGAAATAGCCATTGTTGTTATGAGTTTTTGTGTGTTAAATTTGTTCTAGACAGAAAATCTGCTAAATAACTAATTCTGAAGGTACAGCTTATTAGCTAGAGCATTTAAGCTAAAATATCAAAAAAGCGAAGGAAAAAGTACAAATAAGACACGTGTGTAGGCAAACAGTCTGCACCTTTGCAACATCAGTGTTTTTAATCAAGTAAATTAAGTAATCAGGTAAAAACATGCTTGTACTGAGAATGCCTCGGGATCTTCAAAGAGGAGTTGGAGAATGTTGTTGGGCAGTGGAATGCTTGGATTTCTTTCCTGGACCTGTTTCATCTGGAAATAAATTGGACGTGGCAACAATTTTTGGGTGTTGATAAGAAACTGAGGATTTTTTTTTTCCAATATGAGAGAGAATGAAACAAAAGAAGAGGCTATGTTATTGTTATGGTCTGTGTTATTTGGCAGCTTTTAACTCTCTTTCTCTCTCTCCCTATGCACTGCAGGCGCTGGCGAGGGGCGTGGCTGTCACATGCAGGTGGAGTCCGGACAGCACACCTGATTCCACTCAGCCATCACCGAACTATAAACATGAGCGGCACGCTCCTCCCAGCGCTAGAAGATTGTCTCTCCAAACGATCCTGTTTCCCCATGATCTCTCTGGCTCCCTGGTTCTCAGCTTCCTGCTCGACCAGTTCCCGTGTTGATATTTTACCTTAGTGAATTTGGATCTCGTGTTTCCCCTGACCTCTACGGTGATCACGATTCCCCGGACTCCAGTGCCTGCTCTGTGATCAATAAAGGTCATTTGTATCATCATACTCAGTCTCCTGCATGGGGCAGTGGTGGTTTAGTGGTATATGGCGCTGGATCGCTGATCCAAAGGTTGGGGGTTCGAGTCCCACTCTGCACAAGGTTGTCACTGCCCCCCCCCCAGTGCAGCTAACTGGGTTATCAAAGGCGGGCCATGTCTCTCACTGTCTATGGTGAGAGGCATGTAAAAGAACCATTGCTGACTTTCGTAAAGAGTAGTTGCAAAGTCGTCAGCGTGTTTCTGTCCCTTGCTAAAAGGGTTGTGACAGGAAGGGCATCCGACCTAAAAACCTCTGCTTAATGAAAATGTGCGAATCAGATGATTTGCTGTGGCGACTCCCGAGTAAAAGGGAAAAAGTCGAAAGAAAGACAGACTCAGTCTCCTGCATCTTTGGGTCTGACTGAAAGCTCCCGGCATCGCAGCTATGCCCTGTTATGTTATGCCATTTCATGTTGAGTAATATCATGTTATGTCATGTGATGTTATGCCCTGTTTTTATGGTGTTTTTATGCCTTCTTATATTATGTTATGTTATGTTATGTTATGTTATGTTATGTTATTAATGCTATGTACTGTTGTTATGTTATGTTATGCCATGCCTTGTTGTTATGTTATGATGTCATGCACTGTTATGTTATGTTTGTGATATGTGTTATGTTTGTTGTGTTGTGTGGTGTTGCGTTGTTATGCTATATTTGTTATGTTGTATTATGTTATGTTTGATATGTTGTGTTTTGTTTGATATGTTGTGGTGTGTTATATTATGTTGTCGTGTGCAGTGTTTGTTGTGTTGTGTTGTTTTGTGTCATGCGCTATGTTATGCTATGTTTGTTATGTTGTATTATGTTATGTGTGTTATGTTGTGTTGTGTTGTGTTATGTTAGGTTTGTTTTGTTGGGTTATGTTATATTATGTAGTCTTGTGCAATGTTTGTTGTGTTGTTTTGTGTCATGCACTATGTCATGTTATGTTATGTTTTTATGCCTTCTTATGTTATGTTATGTTCTGTTACGATGTCGTTTACTGTTATGTTATGTCATGTTATGATGTTATGCCTTCTTATGTTATGTTACAGTATGTTATGCTTTGTGTTATGTGATTATGTCATGCACTATGTCATGTTATGTTATGCTGTGTTATGCTGTTTATTGTGTTGTGTTATGTTTATGTTATGCTGTGTTGTGTTGTATTGTGTTATGTTTGTTGTGTTGTGTTATGTTATGTTATTATGGCATGCACTTTGTTATGTCATGCCATGTTGTGTTGTGTTGTGTTACTTGTTGTGCACGTGTAAACAAGTTTACAGATGTCGGGACGTTTGTCGACCGGAAAAGCCTCTCGTCATTCTTCCGGTTGATCGGAAATCACCTGGCATTCTCCCAGTCGGATCATCTGTGAATTGTTGTTGTATGAGCGCCGATGTGACAGTGACGCCCTTTTTGTACTTTCGGTTTCCGCTCAGATCCAGTTGGGGGTGAGCAGCACTCAGCTTCACTTTGCGTTTTATTCCCTTCTCGTTGCTTCACTCTGCACGACACACACACACACACACACACCAGCACAGCGCGCGGTCCACCCGCAGGACTCTGATTCTACAATGAACGCGAGTTTTCTGAGTCTCTGTTTGTTTCTGGTCGTGTTCAGTTTGGGTCGATGTCTTCAGAGGGAATATTACCTCGCGATTCGGGAGGTGGACTGGAATTACGCACCAAGCGGAAGGAATCTCATCAATAACCTCCAAATCAAACATGACAAGTGAGTTTAAAAGTGCTGTGTGTCGGTACTGAATGTCAGTAAATACCACCGAACACCCCAAATATCGCTGTGGGTTTATTAGAACCGGAACCAGGTTTTCCTGGGTTGTTTGTGTTGTTTGTTGATTGCTGTAAACATAACCGTTGCGTCGTGTTTACTTAATAGATGTCATTAGTACAAAAAAGTCAGTTTTTATATATATACACACACACACACACACATATATATTAATGTGTGTGTGTGTGTGTGTGTGTACATATTTATTTATATATATATATATATATATAGAGAGAGAGAGAGAGAGAGAGATATCAGTTCATCAGTTTCATCCTAATTCGGGTCGCGGGGAGGCTGGTGCCCATCCCAGCCAACTCAGGGCGAGGGCAGAGTACACCCTGGACAGCTCGCCAGGCCATCGCAGGGCGGAAACACGCTGACGGCTTTGCAGCTACTCTTGTCGAAAGTCAGCAATGGTTCTTTTACATGCCTCACACCATAGACAGTGAGAGACATGGCCGGCCTTTGATAACCCAGTTAGCTCCACTGGGGGGGACAGTGACAACCTTGTGGAGAGTGGGACTCGAACCTCCAACCTTTGGATCAGCGATCCGACACCTTATACCACTAGACCACCACTGCTATATATATATATATATATATATATATATATATATATATATATATATATATATATATATATATATATATATATATATATATATATATATATATGGCGGCACGGTGGCGTAGTGGTTAGCACGCCCACCTCACAGCAAGAAGGCCTGGGTTCGATTCCCGGCCTGGGCGTTTCTGTGTGGAGTTTGCATGTTCTCCCGTGCTTGTGCGGATTTCCTCCGGTGCTCGGTTTCCTCCCGCAATCCAAAGACGTGCACTGTAGGTTAATTGGCCGTTCTAAATTGACCGTAGATTCTCTCCTGCAGCGGCACTGGAACCCAGTCATATCGGCACTTGCCCTTCCATTGGATCCTTCCGGTGGCGCCGAGACGGGGGACTTGCTGTTTGGGTAACAGCCTGTCCCTCACTACTCCCTACCCGGGCTCTGCGCACTGGGGAGTATCACCAGCCGGGATACCAGCCAGAGCGCAGCCATAGTCCTTCGGGACTGACGGAGGCCTACCTACCTATATATATATATATATATAAAGTGTGATAGTAGAATAATGAAGGAAACAGCACATTAAAGGATATGCAGCTTTGTTGTGGAATTAAAGTTGATGTGTGCATGTGTGTTTTGTAAATGTTGTGAGCGACACTCGAAGTAAGAATAAATCAAATCGGAAAAAATTGTCCAGACTTTATATTTATTTGCTTTTTTAACCAAAATGAATTCTGTTCAGGGGCACTTTGCGCCACCATTGATAAGGACCACCACCACCACCATGACCCCCATCGCTCCTCCATGTGATTGGCTGATTATAATAATATTACACTGCACTCAATCAGTTATAACAGTGCATTCTGAGCTGGTATGGGGAGGAGTGGTGATCAATTCCTCCTCACACAGGAAATATTCTGAGAACAAACTCAGGAAGGGGAATTTATCAGTGTTTAGTTTGTTTGTTCTTCCTGTCCTGGCTTGGGTTTCCTCAGGGTACTTAAGGGTGTGTTGGCTCAGTGGTTAAGGCTCTGGCTTACGAATACCAAAGTTGAATACCAAAGAACTCCTTAAGCAAGACCCTTGACCAATTCTCAGTAGTATAAAAATTATCAAATGTAGAGCATCCTGAAACCGCTAAATTTTCTGGGTGTAAATGTTTCCTTCCACAACCCAGAGACATTCAGATAAGGATAATTGGCTGTACTAGTTGTGAATGAATGGTTGTGTTGTCCCTGCAATGGATGGGAAGGTGTTCAGGGTGCAGCCCACCTTCACCCAGAATTGGTGTAGATTGTCCACTCAACCCTATTAGGATCAAGCATTCGACGAATTATTACAATATCCACACCAATACAGGAACCACATTCACCTTGTTCTGTGTGAAATTAATAACAGGAGTATAAGTCACAACTCTCTTAATAGTTATAACAAAAGTGATCACAGAATATAATTTCTTTCACAGAGACATTCAGCTGCATTCCACAAGCTCGGAAGCAGTCAATCAGTGACAGTAGGGTCATTTAATCCATTTCATATATATAGTGTATATATGTATATATATATATAGTCGGCCCCCAAATTACGAAGAACTCTGTGTACGAAATCCCTGGATTACGAAAAACATTTCCTGAGTTTCCATCCCCGAGATACGAAACAGTCCCCTCTTACGAAAAGAAATTCAAACGCGCCAATCAAAATTTTCACAGACCCGCGAGTTGCTCTCTCATTGGCTGTGTCTCAACATCCCGCCCTGCTGGCCTCCCAGATAGAGACAGAAGGAAGCTTCACTCTTTGGTTTTTAGTTTAGTTTTTTAAATTGTTTTAATTCAGTAAATGTTGAATAAATGTGGGCGCATTTGAGCTCATCTGGAATGCTGATCCCTCAAGGAATCAAATTAAAGTTGAGTTTGTCAAGCAGGGAATGGTGCTTTGAATTCACGTACGTGCGCGCACGCGAGAGAGAGAGAGAGAGAGAGAGAGAGAGAGAGAGAGAGAGACAGAGGGGGGGGGGAGAGAAGGAATAACGCTTTAGTTTTTCGTTTAGTTTTTTAAGTTGTTTTAATTCAGTGAATGGTCAAGCAGGGAATGCTCTTTGAATTCCAAGTGTTGTGGGCGTGGCCTGCAATGCTAGAATAAATATGTGCATTGTAATGCGTGTGTGTGTGTGTGTGTGTGCGTGTGTGTGTGAGAGAGTGAGAGAGTGAGAGTGAGAGAGAGAGAGAGAGAGACAGGTGTGTGTGTGTGTGTGTGTGTGTGTGTGTGTGTGTGTGTGTGTGTGTGTGTATGTGTGTGTTAATAAAAAATGTTTAATAATGGTTTAATTAATAAATATGTCAATGAAATGGTTTAATATGTTAAGAAAATATTTAAATGGTTTAATTAATAATTGTCTTTTACTTTTAACACATATTCCATACAAAATTGGTGTACTTTTATCATTTTTAAAGGGTTTATGGGAGCCTTGGAATGAATTAGGCGTTTAACATGTAAGATGCAACCCCTACTTACGAAATCCCTGCAATAAGAAAGGGCTCTGGAACGGATTAATTTTGTAAGTTGGGCGCCGACTGTATATACACACACACACACACACATATATATATATATATAAAACAGGGATCCTCACTTTCCGCAGTTATTTGAGACCAAGATCCCCATGCGACCATCAAAATCCACAAAGTAGGATCACACACACACACACACACACACACACACACACACACACCCTGACCGACGCATATGTACATGTATATAATATCATTAAATACAAATCCAATGCTCTAAATGCTTATAATAACAATTAAACAATAAAAATAATGCATAAGATGTAAATAAAATATAAATACACACACGTACACATGGTATTGCATGAGAAGAAGACGATACACATACAGATGCAGATGTGCGTGCACACAGATGCGCACCTCACAACAATTAGTTTTGATGGGAGATTTCGGGTTGTTTTTTGTTTTGTGGTTTTTTTGCGTAATTGGCCTTGTTTTTGTGGCATTTTCCTTAACTTTTTCCCTATTCTTCCTTAATTTCCTTATTTTTTTAAATTGATGAATGTTTATTTAAATTTTTAAAAAAAAAACGCGATGCACTGAAGCCACATGAATTGAAGCGTGAAGTAGCGAGGGATCCCTGTATATGTATATGTGTGTGTGTGTGTGTGTGTGTGTGTGTGTGTGTGTGTGTGTGTGTGTGTGTGTGTGTGGAGCACTAAAAGTCCCAGCCCAGGCAGTGGTGACCTGATGATAAGGTGCTGGATCACTGATCTCAAGGCTGTGTTATCAAAGGCCAGCCATGTCCCTCACTATGGTATGAGGTTCATGTAAAAGAACCATTGCTGACTTTTGTCAAGAGTAGGCTGCACAGCCGTAAGCGTGTTTCTGCCCTGCGATGGCCTGGCAAGCTCGCCCAGAGTTGGCTGAGAAGGGCACCAGCCTCCCCACGACCCTAGTTAGACTTAAGCGGTTCAGAAAATGAATGAATGAATGAATGCAGTGACGGTGTGGTGGATGTTACTGAAAAGTCTTTGTGAAGTATGTCATAGTAATAATGACACCATATGTTCCAAGTAATCGTGACAAACTTTTAGTGTCTGTCATTTTGATTCCGTCATTTTCCCCTTGATTGTTTTTTTTTGGGGGGGTTTTGAAGTTCACACCATTCTGTATATACAGTGAGTAAAATAATCCAATAACTTTAATGGGCTGTTTTCCAATAACATGACTCTTTTTCCTGGTTAAATCACTTTGACTTCGGATCACATTTGCATTCCTTTAAACTGGAAAATAGCGCCACCCACAGAGCTTCTTGGCTGTTCTTTTTATTCTTAAATCCAGCCTTGAGGGTAGATTGTGTCACAGTAGGATAATTTCAAAATATGCCAACAGTACAGTTAACCACATTTTCATGCGTATACAAACCAGCAAAGGAATTCGAACAGAGATTGGGAGGTAGATTGTTGGGCAGTGGTGGTCTAGTGGTATAGGGTACTGGATCGCTGATCCTAAGTTTGGGGGTTCAAGTCCCACTCTCCAAAAGGTTGTCATTGCCCCCCTTCCCCCCCAGTGCAGCTAACTGGGTTATTAAAGGCGGGCCATGTCTCTCACTGTCTATGGTGAGAGGTTCATGTAAAAGAACCATTGCTGACTTTTGTAAAGAGTAGCTGCAAAGCCGTCAGCGTGTTTCTGCCCCTTGCTAAAGGGTTGTGTCAGGGAGGGCATCCGATGTAAAAACCTATTTCAAATCAAACATGCGAATCATTTGCTGTGGCGATCCCTGATAAAGGGAAAAAACCAAAATGAAATCTCATTGGGAGGTAGATTATTCCCAACGCAGTGTTTTGAGTAATCCTTCACCCTCATCTCTCCTTTATGTTACATGGTTGACTATGTAACACCTTCCATAGCCAGCACTCTGACTTTAGAGTATTTTGTTTGAACATTGTAGTAATTTACGTTTAAATCAGAATAATGTTCCACTGTGCTCTTTTATGAAAGAGACTTTGTAAGGAAAAAACGGAATATAGGTTAGCATTAGCATATAGCAGGACTTTAATCGAGACAGGTGTCTAGGACCTGTTTAAATGGTAATGTAATGCTAGACCCAAGAGTTATCATTGTGGTGTCAGGTTCTCTAATCATCCTCATATAAACATCCCAAGCTATTTTTTGAGAATCTGGAGCTCAAGTTCACTTTCAGTAGTCTCTTGTTATTAACAATGTATGTATATAGCAATATTATCTGGTACGTTTATATTGCACAGTGAATGGTTTATTTTGAGCCGAAGAGTATAGAGTTCACAGTATAGGAGCAGTTGTGCTCATGCTGATATCATATCAGTCTCTGATATGCTTACACTGCATTTTAACTTCCCTATTTATCTCAGGTTGTTCGGTTGTCTCTGCTAATTATCAGGACATAAGTGTGTTTTTGAATAAACATCTGTATTTTTCGACTTATGCAAAATCCACTTGCCACCATGCCTTTTAGAAATGCCAAAGCTGCAAACAACATGGACAGTTGTGAAACACTAACTTCAGTAGTTATTGGTATGACTGGTATGACAAGAGAAGCTAAGCAAAAGTGAAATGAGGAACAACTGGTATTTGAAAGAGGCAATCTGCGTTTTCCATTGATTTTGTTGCCTCTTTCAAATCAACAGGTCAAAGTTCTTTCGCTTTCTTACTGTTGTTTTTTTAAGATTATTATTGTATCTGAAACACAATGCGTTTGGGGTTATTTATTGTAACCACTAGCATTTGTTTGTCTGTAAATCTTGACCACAACCTGTGGAAGGATTGCCAGAGCTGATTTGATTTTAGAAAGCCAATGTAAAAGGTAACGGTTACTGCAGAAGCTCAATTCTTTTGAGATAGAAATCTCCTACATTTTAATTGAAATTGCATATATTTGAAAAAAAAAAAAAGACATAGACATAGATACAGAGGGTGGCAGATAAGAAACCTTGGACACCCTTTCAAACCGCATAATTCTTTTGACCTTGAGTGATCTTAAAATTGAAAATCAAGTTTACAAGGCTTTAAACTTGTGTAAGGTGAGTGTGTGGGTGTGTGTGTGTGTGTGTGTGTGTGTGTGTGTGTGTCTGTGTGTTGGGGGTTTCCAATTTTCCAATTTGCTTCCACAGTCCAAAGACCTCTGCATTAGGGAAATTGGACCAGGGTTCAGGGTGTAGAGGTATTCAGGATGTACTGCACTTTCAATCAGAGTTGACTTCTTCTTTCTTCTTCTTTTCCTTTCGGCTTTTTCCCCTTCGCAGGGGTCACCACAGCGAATCATCTGATTCGCATGTTTGATTTGGCATAGGTTTTTACGTCGGATGCCCTTTAGCAAGGGACAGAAACACGCTGACGGCTTTGCAGCTACTCTTTACGAAAGTCAGCAATGGTTCTTTTACATGAACCTTTCACCATAGACAGTGAGAGACATGGCCGGCCTTTGATAACCCAGTTAGCTGCACTGGGGCGAAAGTGACAACTTTGTGAAGAGTGGGACTGGAACCCCCAACCTTAGGATCAGCAATCCAGTGCCCTTTATGACGAGGCCACCACTGCCCTACAAAGTTGACTGGTTTCCATAAACCCTAGTAGGATTAACCGGTTCAGCAAATGAATGAACTTAACTTAGTTATGAGTAGCAGCACATAAAGAAAACACTACCTTGTAAGCAGCTACACCAAATTGCAAAAAAACAAAAAAACAAAAACCACAGTATATTTTTAAATCTGATCTTGAAACACGTTTTTTTCTCCCAGATTTTTGGGAACTTTTGAGTGTTTTGTATTTTTTCACTTTGTGTGGTTTCTTATTTCTGTACTTATATATTTAATGTATTTAATTGTTTGTTTAGTCCTCTATACAGTACAGTACATTGTTTTAACTAGTATTTTTTAAAGTGCTTTAAAAATAAATGCGGTTTGGATAAATTCATGTGTGGCTTAGTCTGGGTCACAAAACTGGCAGGTAAAATGATCTAATCATGCTTTATTAACCACATTATGCCTTTCTACCAGTGCAGTACAGATGTGTAGTGATTAACACCTCTGCCTCACAGCAAGAAGGTCCTGGGTTCAAGTCAGCATTTCTGTGTAGAGTTTGTATATTCTCCCACGACTTGCATGGGTTTCCTCTGGGCACTTCACTTTCCTCCTGCAGTCCAAAGACTTCTATATTAATTGGATGTTCCAAATTGCCCGTAAATGTGAATGTGAGTGTTAATGATTGTTTGTGCATTGGCCCTGCAATGGTTTGGCGACCTGTTCAGGGTGTACCCTGGCTTTGCTCAGTCCTGTGTCACTCCTGCCTCCCCATATTTATAGTAGGATTATGCAGATCAGTAAGTGAGTGAGTGAATTTCTAGCAGGTAAAATGATAACTGACTAGCACGTATTTCAAGCTTTTCTTCACAGTTTAGTGCAAATGCATTCACAGTCCAAAATTTAATATAGTGGATGAGAGACAGTAAAATTGACCAATTGCATCATGTTATTGTGTTGGAGGGCGTTTATATAGTTTGCAAGGACAGTGGTCATCCAGTAGAATCGAGTATCCCACAGTTTTTCAATGTTGAACGCATGAGCCCAGTTATAATGTTCATCAACATTTGAAATATAAAGTACTAAGTGTGGATGTTGGGTCAGGTTCTCTATCTATTTAATATT
The DNA here is from genome assembly GCA_024760905.1 of Plotosus lineatus. Classification (NCBI taxonomy): domain Eukaryota; kingdom Metazoa; phylum Chordata; class Actinopteri; order Siluriformes; family Plotosidae; genus Plotosus; species Plotosus lineatus. The sequence continues at coordinate 26,781,254 of CM045734.1, read as the reverse complement.
TTTAATATTATCTTTATTTATTTATTTATTTTTTTACTATGTCATTCTGACTGATGATCGCTTTAAACTATTTGAAGAAACAAAAATTCTTGTGCTCATGTTGATAAGCCTCCAGCATTGTGGGATCCTTTCTAATAATTGTTTACAGTACTGTTTTCTTTTCTTTTTTTCAGTTTAAGACATGGCTCTAACTACATATGGTCTAATTTTTACTTTCCGCTGTGGTAATTTTAAGTTCGTTTTAAATCCCAGAAGTCAACATAATAGGTATATCAGAAATGAGTTATTATGTAGAAGTGTAATTCGCTCATAACTTTAGATTAACTATGTTTTATTTTCCTTGACTATAAGCAAATTCATTATCACTATAAACACATTGCATTATAATTTGTGTCAAAATCTTGATAAGACAAAAACTGTTTGGTTTTTTTTGTGGTTGTGTGAATAAACCCGTTTTTCTGATATTTTCTGTTTAATGGATTATGTATAAAACTACTTGTATGTATGAAACTAAAGCCATTATGTATGGCCACTTCAAATAAAGAGTCAATGAATTAGATAATTATTAAAATTAAAACAACAATAATAATAATAATAATAATAATAATAATAATAATAATAATAATAATTTTCATCTGATATTTCACACCCTTAGTAAAAGCAGCCTTTATGGGAAATAAACATTTTATAACCATGAAAGTGACTTACCGTTAAAACTCACATTTCTGTGAAGGTCAACACATTAATGGCAACTTTTTTGTTTGTTACTCCTCTCATTTTTAAAGGCATGCCTCAGTATTTCTGGACACGGGTCCAAACAGGATTGGAAGCATCTATAAAAAAGCGGTGTATAAACAGTACACAGATGAGACTTTCTCTGATGAGATCACTAAGCCGGAGTGGTTGGGATTCCTTGGACCCGTGATTCATGCTGAAGTGGGAGATGATATTGTGGTACACATGAAGAACTTCGCATCTCGGGCTTTTTCAATTCATCCTCATGGCGTCTTCTATGAGAAAGATTCTGAAGGTATGACAGATCTCTGGTATTTTTGTTTTTTTGTTTGCTTGAGTTTTTTTTTCCTTTTGGGGCAAGTAAAGTTTCTTTATGAGACGTAAGTATTTTCAAAATTTTGACATCACCCATATGCAAATGGCTTTTGTTTCCATTAGGTGATATTATACAGTTATAGCGATTTGTTTTTTGAGGTTTTTTTTCTTATGTGTGATAGCTCTTACAAGGTGCTCATTCTTTGCAAAGGTGCCATTTTTTTCTCTGAAATCATTAAATGAAGAAAATGTGTTTCTATATGAATTTTATGAAATACTGCTTTTTCAGATTATCTTCATTTGAGTATCTACTTACGAAATTAATCCATTCCAGTGCCATTTTCGTAACCTGGGGTTTTCGTAAGTAGAGGTGCATTTTACATGTAAAACACGTGATTCCTTCCAAGGCTCCCAAGACTACCCCATAAACCCTTTAAAAATGATAAAAGTACACCAATTTTGTATGAAATATGTATGAAATATGTGATAAAAGTAGAAGAAAATTATTTACCTTTTTTAAAATCTCTCGAACCACCCATGCGACGCTTTAAACTCCGGGGGTTGCAGGTCTGAAGAACCCTCACCCTCCTTCGCAGGGTCCTTAAATATGGCGTTTGCTTTTTCCGAAATAATCGCCTCCGTCACTGTATCTCCGCTTTTAATGCCTCCTTCTGCTTCAATATCGGTCCGAAATAATAGCTGTGATCAGGGAGACAGGTAGGAGAATACTTGGTGTGTCATCTGGAAGGAGAGGAGATAAGGAGACTTGGTGGTGGAATGAGGAAGTGCAGGAGTGTGTACGAGGAAAGAGGTTAGCTAAGAAGAAGTGGGACATTGAGAGGACCGAAGAGCGTAAACATGAGTACAGGGAGACAGTGTAAGGTAGTGGTGTCAAAGGCCAAACAGAAGGTGTATGATGACTTGTATGCTAGGTTGGACACTAAGGAGGGAGAAAATGATTTATACAGGTTGACACAGCGGAGAAATAGAGTTGGGAAGGATGTGCAGAAAGTTATAGTGATTAAAGACAGAGGGAAATGTATTGACTGATGACAGAAGTGTGCTGGGAAGATGGAAAGAGTACTTGGAAGAGCTGATGATTGAGGAAAATGAGAGAGAAAAAAGAGTAGAAGAGGTGACCATTAAGGGCCAGGAAGTAGCAAAGATTAGTAAGGGTGAAGTGAGGAGGGCATTGAAGAGGATGAAGAATGGAAAGGCAGTTGGTCCTGATGACATACCGGTGGAGGTATGGAAGTGTCTAGGAGCGGTAGCAGTAGATTTTCTGTCAAGAACATTCAACAAGGTCTTAGAGAGTGAGAGGATGCCAGAGGAATGGAGAAGTGTGATGGCGCCTATTTTTAAGAACAAGGGAGACAGGCAGAGTTGTGGCAACTACAGAGGGATAAAGTTGATGAGCCATACGATGAAGTTATGGGAAAGAATAGTGGAAGCTAGACTTAAGGGCAGAGGTCAGCATTTGTGAACGACAGTTTGGTTTCATGCCAAGAAAGAGCACCACAGATGCAGTGTTTGCTTTGAGGATGTTCATAGAGAAGTACAAAGAAGGTCAGAGGGAGCTCCATTGTGCCTTTGTGGATCTGGAGAAAGCATATGACAGGGTGCCGAGAGAGGAACTGTGGTATTAGATGGGGAAGTCTGGAGTGGCAGAGAAGTATGTTAGAGTGGTGCAGGACATATATGAGAGATGTAAGACAGTGGTGAGGTGTGCTGTCAGTGTGACAGAAGAGTTCAAGGTGGAGGTGGGACTGCATCAAGGGTCAGCTCTGAGCCCCTTCTTGTTTGCTGTGGTGATGGACAGGCTGACAGACGAGGTTAGACAAGATTCCCCATGGACTATGATGTTTGCAGATGACATTGTGATCTGCAGTGAGAGCAGAGAACAAGTGCAGGAAAATCTTGAGAGGTGAAGGCATGCCCTGGAAAGGAGAAGAGTGAAGATTATGTATGAACGACAAGGACCCAAGAGGAACGGTGAGGTTGTAGGGACCAGAGATAATGGTGGAGGATTTTATGTACTTTGGCTCAACAGTCCAGAGCAATGGAGAGTGTGGAAAAGAGGTAAAAAGAAGAAGAACTGGTCTTAACTAATATATATATATATATATATATATATATATATATATATATATATATATATATATATATATATATGTATATATATATATATATATATATATATATATATATATATATATATATAGGTTAGTGAATGTATTAGCATGATTATGCAAAAGGTTATGTGTGGCCTTTCATGAAATGTCTACCAGAGATGAAGGTTTGGACAAGGAAGACTATAGAGTTTTGTAGATGAATCCAGGGTGAACCTCTTTTTTTAACTTGGTGGAGGTTTACGTTTCCCAAGTGTCCTTGTACTATTCTATATACTCATCTGACTACATTTCTATTGTTATGTAACAATCTATCTTTTTATCTTCCTCACTGTCTGCCTGTCTGTCTGTATGCTCTGATAATTAGGACTCTGAATGCACAACTATAATACATCTATTTGAATATCAACAGCCTTGCACATCATGTTTAGTATGTAAAATCTTGCTATTCTAAGCCATGTTACAGCCATAACGCAATGTGTTATGAAAGGGGATTTCCTTTAAGAACTGTTTGCAGAGGAGTTCCTCTTGAAACCATATTTGGTTTATTAAACAGGAATTGGTTTCCTCTGAATCTTTCAGGATAGTTAAGTAGAAATATAACTCGGAAATATGTGTTGCGAATAGACTTGCTGATTTTTTTATATTTGTTTATTTAAAGATGGCCATTTCGTTGAATGAAAGCTCTATAGTATGACCCATATTTTATTTTTAACATACAATTTGTTGAATATCTAGCAAGTTAAATGATGCTATTCTTGCAAATAATGTTGGCAAGCTTATATTCCATTCCATTCGGAAGCAGGAAGGCATCATTTTTTTCAAGTTTATGAAGGGAAAACATTTGTGTTTCTCTTTAAATAGCGACAGTCAGCCAGCTGATAGTGATAAGGAAAGTGATTTATTTATCTTCTCAAAAGAAACTGTTCAGTGTGAAAGATTTAACAACGATGAGTCCGTAGATTATGCAGTATATGCACAGTGTAAACCATTAAGTCAAACTAGAGAAGAGCTTCTGTTCTTTGTTTGTTGTTGATGATGTGAGCGGTTCTTATTATGACATCATGAGTTCATGGTTGAGGAGTACTTTCTGAGTAGGATTTTTGAATTGAGGATTTAGTTGTGAAAACTATAATACTCGCTGACTAGTTAGCTAATGATCCTTTATTCTTTAGGTGCGTTATCAAAAATGTTAAGTGGCTATACATCTCCAGATTTATTTTGATTTTACTTGTCTGCATTGGTTGACTATAATGTGTTCCGATTACCAGGTGCACTATATCCAGATGGTACAACTCATCATAATAAGCAAGATGATGCTGTGGCTCCTGATGGAATCTACAAATACACTTGGAAGGTAACAGAAGAGTTTGCCCCCACCAAATCCGACCCCGACTGTCTGACTTGGATCTATCACTCCCATGTAGATGCACCTAGAGACATAGCATCAGGACTTATCGGGGCTCTGCTCACCTGCAATAAGGGTAACTTTGTGGATACATTTGCTCAAAAGTCTAAATACTCACACAAACATGTGGTTAACTTATTATTTTATCTTTCTGTGCTATCAGGATTCTTAGACAAGAATGGTATTCAATTGTCAGATGTAGATAAGGAGTTCATTTTGATGTTCAGTGTGGTAGATGAAAATCTATCCTGGTATCTCGATGAGAACATTCGTAGGTTCATCCCTAATGGTGAGAATCTGAAAGAAGATGAAGATTTTCAGGAGTCCAACCTCATGCACTGTAAGAAGTTCCAAATTTGTCTGTGTGTGTGTGTGTGTGTGTGTGTGTGTGTGTGTGTGTGTGTGTGTGTGTGTGTGTGTGTGTGTGTGTGTGTGTGTTTTGTTTATGAATGTATGAGTCAATTTTTCTACCACAGTAATACAAAAGCAACTTCTATGATGGAATCAATCACATAGTGTGTTCAGATTCAGTACGGAAATGTATTTTACCTCTGAGGATAATAATGAAAATGAATTGTCTGACTTGTGGCTTTCACTTCTCTAAGCCTTTTCCTTTCTTTCTCTAGCAATCAACGGTTATGTTTACGGTAACTTACCACCGTTAAACATGTGTGTGGGGCACAATGTATCTTGGCATCTCTTTGGCATCGGCAATGAAGTAGATATTCATTCTGCCTACTTTCATGGACATACTGTGTTGAACCATGGGCATCGTACAGATGTGATAAGCCTGTTTCCTGCAACTTTTGTTACCGCAAAAATGGTTCCTGTGACAACAGGGAAGTGGCTGTTAAGTTGCCAGGTCAATGATCACATGCAAGGTATTTTCTTTTTCTGTTTTATATTCCCATAATTTTAATTCATTTAATTTGCCAGCAAGGCTAAAATCCACGTCTGTAAGATTAAGAAACAGTATAGGTTTTACAGGAGTTAAATACCTTGAGTAAAAATTTAAATAAATAATGCAAATTAAGCATACACTGTATGGTTCCAAGTCCTGATGCGTACTCTTGGAAGCTTTCCAAAAAACCTGTACAGTGAACCCTCACTTTGTACGGTTAATGGGAACCGAGACCCCCCGCGACATGCCGATTTCCACAAAGTAGGATCGACCTCCCCGGACTGATGAATAGGTACATGTATTTGTGTATATAATATCAATGAATACATATTCAACGCTATAAATGCTTATAATAACAATTAAACATTCAAAAATAATGCATAAGATGTAAATAAAATATAAAAACACACACATACAGATGTGCATGTATGCACACACAGAGGCGCACCTCACAAAAAATGAAAATAGTTTTGTTTGGGGGGGTTGGGTTGGGTTTTTTTTTGTTTGGTTGGTTGGGGTTTTTTTTCATAATTGGCCTTGTTTTGTGGCATTTTCCTTAAGTTTCCCCCTGTTTTTCCTGAATTTCCTTTTTTTTTTTCAATGAATATTTTTGAAAACCTGCAATGCACTGAAGTCGCAGAAACTGAAGCACAAAGTGGCCAGGGATCCCTGTATTTGTATTTGTTTATAACACATTATTTATATTTAGTTATATTCCTGGTTTAGTCTGGTAGTTTTTATATATCCGTGTCAGTCGATGTCCAGGGATAGAGGAATTATAATTTCAGTGTATATGTTCATCCGAGCTATACTTGTGAAAGCAATATTTCAAGAATGCTTTGAGGGATTTTTTCCAACATGACTGAAATACGCAAGGATGAACTGATTAGATTTTTGAAGTCATGGGTCAAAGGTTAGTGTAACCTCAATGGTCATGGTCATAAAGATGATATCTCAAGTACGCTTGTATTTATTTTATGCAACAAATTCACCCCCACATACACGACTGTCTCTGGTTTTGCGGGTTTAATCCAATATATGGTCCTTAACTTAAAAAAATTTAAAACATCTTCCAATCAGACTTCCACTAACATCACTCAGTCGCGCTTCTTGACAGATCACTGTGCTTCTACTGGGGACTGTTTACTGACACTTTGTCGACCCCATCGAGCCAGACAACCATCACAGTAACCAAGTTGTGTGTGTGTATATATATATATATATATATATATACAAAAGGACAGGACAAAGGCTTTCTATTGAAACTCCATTTATCACTACAGATCTGTTTCGAGGGGTGGTGAAACCATCCCCTCTCTTCAGGTGATTACAGAAGATTCCCTCTTCTGTAATCACCTGAAGAGAGGGGATGGTTTCACCACCCCTCGAAACAGATCTGTAGTGATAAATGGAGTTTCAATAGAAAGCCTTTGTCCTGTCCTTTTGTTTATTTGCTCTACCAAAAAGTATTGAGCACTCTCCTACGGAAGGATCTACTCAGAAAATCCTCTATATATATATATATATATATATATATATATATATATATATATATATATATATATATATATATATATATATATATATATGTGTGTGTGTGTGTGTATCACAACACTGCCTTACACCATTATACCCTTTTTTTCTGTTTTGACTGTTGATGAGTAGCAGGTATGCAGGGCTTCTATCAAGTGTCTGCGTGTGGGAAAGATGACACCGGGTCCACAGTGCCCTCTGATCATGAGAGGCATTTCTACATCGCTGCTGAGGAAAGCCTTTGGAATTATAAGCGCCTCAGGGATTAACAGATTCACAAATGAACTACTGGTTAAGGAAGGAAGGTGACTATAATCACAAGCAGTTATTCCATTATCACACAAACAACTGGCTGTAAATACACAATCATACATTTAGTAAGAAACAGTCTAAAGCACCATATACTTTTAAACATGTCTGGATATACGGCTACTGTTTCTCTTCATGCAGTGACGCTGAAGAATTCTTCAGTAAAAAGGACGGCAGACTTGGTGGAGAGTACTGGAAAGCCAGATACATTAGATACAACGATGGCACATTTACGACCAAGGTTGAGCAGCATGGCTCAGAACACCATCTTGGCTTTCTGGGTAAATAGAAACATTAATCCAAATCAAATCAAATACACATTGTACCAGCAGATGTGACATGAGGACAAGTAAGTTTATAGCTTAGGATAATACGCTCGACAAACTAAAACGGGTAGTAGCTTGTAAATGGGTTGCTGATGGAGGGCTTGGAATGATAGATATATTTAAGTATGTAGATGCTTTGAAAATAACATGGATAAGGAAACTACTTTGTGCTGAATATGTAAGGAAGTGGAAAAGCCTTTTTATTGAAGCCTGTCCACAATATGTAAATATTTTAACCTTTGGCAATGAATATCCTCTCATTCTCCTTGATTCTTTACAAAATAGTTTTTGGAAAGATACGATGAATGCTTTCGCAAAGTATAGCAACAGTACCAAGCCAAATAATTCTGAGGATTTTATGAAAGAACAATCCTTTACAACAGAAATATAACCATTGATGGTAGACCCTTAAGAAGTAAAAAGCTTTGAGAACATGGCATTTGAATATTTTTTGCCTGCTTAAGCCTGCTTAATGATAGAGGGGATTTTTTATCCTTGACCAGTTTTGTCATGTTTTCTTTAAGATGAACTGCTTAGAGTTTCCTGGAATTCTTAAAGCAGTGGGTAAATACTGCAAAAACCTTGGTATTAAAAAACATGCCAATATGTCTCTAGATAACAAGATGTTTATGTATTAAGAATCTTTTCTCGTGTAAAAGAGGATCAAAACACTAATAATTCCAATTAACAGATAATAATGAATTAAAAGTTATTGAGAAATGGGAAGATGGCATTTTAACAAATATAAATTGGTTAAGGTTTTTATGAAACCTTTTAAAACAGCATTAGATCCCAAACTAAGATGCCTGCAGTTCAGACTCCTTCACAGAATTCTACCTGTAAACACCTATCTGATTAAAATGCACATACAGTGGTATGAAGAAGTATCTAAACCTTTTGGAATTTCTCACATTTCTGCATAAAACCACCATCAAATGTGATCTGATCTTTGTCAAAATCACACAGATGAAAAAACAGTGTCTGCTTTAACTAAAAACCACCCAACATTTATAGGTTTTCATATTTTAATGAGGATAGCATGCTAACAATGACAGAAGGGGAGGAATAAGTAACTGAACCCTCTGCCTAAGGAGACTTAAAGAGCGATTGAAACCAATTTTTACCAAACAATTTAAGTCAGGTGTGTTCTCCTCCTCCTCCTCCTCCTCCTCCTCCTCCCTTCTGTTACGCACCACCTCATGCCTGCCCACATGACATCTTTGCGCCAACACGACATCTTTGCCGCAGTTGACTTATTATTTATTCTTGTTTTATTATTATTTATTATTAATTATTATTCATGTTAATGTACATGTTTATTATGATTATGAAATGTTTATTGTTTTTACATGTTTATCTTTAATATATAGGGTCAATTAGGTCATGTTTGTGTCAGGTTATATGAGTTTGGGAGGGTGTTGGAACGGATTAATTGTTTTTCTATTATTTCCTATGGGAACTTTTGTTTTATCTAACCAACATTTTGACATACGAGCTCGCCCTCGGAACGGATTAATTTCGTAAGTGGAGGTATCAGTGTATATGTAAGTGTGTGTGTGTGAGTGTGTGTGTGTGTGTGTGTGTGTGTGTGTGTGTGTGAAAATCAGAATACTTGATTGATCCCAGAGGATCACATATTAAATGTGATGGTTTAGTTACTTATTCCTCCCCCTTCTGTCATTGTTTGCATGCTATCCTCATTAAAATATGAAAACCTATAAATGTTTGGGTGGTTTTTAGTTAAAGCAGACACTGTTTTTTCATCTGTGTGATTTTGACAAAGATCATGATTTTATGCAGAAATGCGAGAAATTCCAAAAGGTTCAGATACTTTTTCATACCACTGTAGTTGATAGCAACTTATGTACTTTTTGTGGTGCAGAGCCTGAATCAATAGTTCATCTCTTTTGGAATTGCAGGGAAACTAAAACATTTTGGCAGAGTTTTTCTCATTGGCTTGAAATGAAATGTACACACTCGGGTAATATATATCGACAATGTGATTTAATCCTTTTTGGGTGTTCACCTTCTTTCCAAACTGATAATACATTTGACTTAATACTTTGACTTGTCAAATATTATATTTATAAATGCAAACTGCAGAAGGCGAAGCCATCTTTACAGTGTTTCAAAAGAGAACTAAAGTATTATTGCTATGTAGAGAAAGTCAGATATTGTAATAAATCCAAGCTTCTTGAATTTGAAAAGAAATGGGCACTTTATATCCAACTTTTGGATGATTAATATTTATAACAATTTTAATAATTAATAATTGTAAGAGAACACGTGGGAATGAATGGATGAGTGAATGGTTTGTCTTCTTTATTTGTTAAAAAAAATCCTGTCACAAAACTGATGCTTTGACATTGTATGATAACTTTACAGGATTTAAAAAAAAAAAAGTTTATATCTTATATTATCATCATCGGCATCTTTCACTTAATCTGGCGTCTGGTCATGGGGGCAGCAGTTTGTATTATCTTCTTCTTTTCTTCTTTTCCTTTCGGCGGTTCCCTTCAGGGATCGCCACAGCGAATGATCTGCTTCCATCTCACCCTATCCTCTGCATCTTCTAATCTTACTCCAACTACCTTCATGTCCTCTTTCACCACATCCATAAATCTTCTCTTTGGTCTTCCTCTAGGCCTTCTGCCTGGCAGTTCCAACCTCAACATCCTACTACCAAAATACTCACTATCCCTCCTCTGTACATGTCCAAACCATCTCAATCTAGCCTCTCTGACTTTGTCTCCAAAACCTCTTACATTTGCTGTCCCTCTGATGTACTCATTCCTGATCCTATCCATCCTCATTACTCCCAAAGCGAACCTCAACATTTTCATCTCTGCTACCTCCAGTTCGGCCTCCTGTCTTTTCCCCAGTGCCACTGTTTCTAAACCTAACAACATCACTGGCCTCAACACCGTCTTGTGCACTTTTCCTTTCATTCTTGCCGATACCTTCCTATCACACCGGACACTTTTCTCCAACCATTACAACCTGCCTGCACACGCTTCTTCACCTCTTTTCCACACTCTCTATTACTCTTGATTGTTGAGCCAAAGTACGTAAAATCCTCCACCATTATTTCTGGTCCCTGTAATCTCACCATTCCTCTTGGGTCCTTGTCGTTCATACACATGTATTCTGTCTTACTGAAGCTAACCATCATTCCTCTCCTTTCCAGGGCGTACCTCCACCTCTCTAGATTTTCCTGCACTTGTTTTCTGCTCTCACTGCAGATCACAATGTCATCTGCAAACATCATAGTCCATGGGGAATCTTGTCTAACCTCGTCTGTCAGCCTGTCCATCACCATAGCAAACAAGAAGGGGCTGAGAGCTGACCCTTGATGCAGTCCCACCGCCACCTTGAACTCTTCTGTCACACTGACAGAACACCTCACCACTGTCTTACATCTCTCATACATGTCCTGCACCACTCTAACATACTTCGGTGCCACTCTAGACTTCATGCAATACCACAGTTCCTCTCTCGGCACCCTGTCATAGGCTTTGTCCAGATCCACAAAGGCACAATGGAGCTCCTTCTGACCTTCTCTGTACTTCTCATGTAACATCCTCAAAGCAAACACTGCATCTGTGATGCTCTTTCTGTCACAAATGCTGACCTCTGCCCTTAGTCTAGATTCCACTATTCTTTCCCATAACTTTATCCTATGGCTCATCAACTTTATCCCTCTGTAGTTGCCAGAACTCTGCACGTCTCTCTTGTTTTTAAAAATGGGCACTAGCACACTTCTCCCCCATCTCTCCAGCATCTGCTCACTCTCTAAGACCTTGTTGAATGTTCTTGTCAGAAAATCTATTCCTACCTTGACGAGACACTTCCATACCGCCACCGGTATGTCGTCAGGCCCAACTGACTTTCCACTCTTCATCCTCTTCAATGCCCTCCTCACTTCACCCTTACTAATCTTTGCTACTTCCTGGTCCTCAACAGTCACCTCTTCTACTCTTTTTTTCTCTCTCATTTTCCTCATTCATCAGCACTTCAAAGTACTCTTTCCATCTTTCCAGCACACTTCTGTCATCAGTCAATACATTTCCCTATCTGTCTTTAATAACTCTAACTTGCTGCACATCCTTCCCATCTCTATTTCTCCGTTGTGCCAACCTGTATAAATCATTTTCTCTCCTCCTTCCTGTCCAGCCCATCATACAAGTCATCAAACGCCCTCTGTTTGACCTTTGACATTGCTACCTTCACCTTACGCTGTGTCTCCCTGTACTCCTGTTTACTCTCTTCGGTCCTCTCAATGTCCCACTTCTTCTTGGCTAACCTCTTCTTTTGTACACACTCCTGCACTTCCTGATTCCACCACCAAGTCTCATTGTCTACTTTCCTTCCAGAGGACACATGAAATACACTCCTACCTGTCTCCCTGATGACATTTGCTGTGGTTGTCCAGTCATCTGGATGTACTTCCTGACCACCCAAAGCCTGTTTCCACTCCTCCTTGAACACAACTTGACCCTCTTCCTTTTTCAACTTCCACCACTTTCTCTTCTGCTCTGCCTTTGCCTTCTTCACCTTCCTCACCATCAGCGTCATCCTGCACGCCACCATCTTATGCTGTTTGGCAACACTCTCACCCACTACTACTTTGCAGTCACTGACTTCCTTCAAAATTTCAACATGTACACAAGATGTAGTCTACTTGTGTGCTCCTACCTCTGCTTTTATAAGTAACCCTATGCTCCTGTCTCTACTGGAAGAAAGTATTCGCCATAGTCATTTCCATCCTTTTTGCAAAATCTATCAACATCTGTCCTTCGGTGTTCCTGTCCCCGATACCAAACCTGCCCATCACTTCCCTGTCCCCGATACCAAACCTGCCCATCACTTCCCTGTCCCCTCTGTTGCCTGCACTACCATGTCCATTGAAGTCTGCACCAATGACCACTCCTTCACCTCTAGGGGTACTCTGCATCACTTCATCTAACTCACTCCAGAATCTCTCCTTCTCTTCTCGCTCACATCCTGCCTGTGGGGTGTAAGTACTAACAACATTGAACATCACACCTTCAATTTCTAACTTGAGACTCATCACTCTGCCAGTCAGTCTTTTCACTTCTAGAATATTCCTGACAAACCCCCTCCTTCAAGATGACTCCTGTACCATTTCTCTTCCCATCCACACCATGATAAAACAGCTTAAACCCTGCTCCTAAGCATGTAGCCTTGCTACCTTTCCACCTGGTCTCCTGAACACACAGTAGGTCCACCTTTCTCCTCTGCATCATGTTGCTCAGCAAGCTCTCTACTTTTTCCTGTCATAGTTCCAACATTCAAAGTCCCTACTCTCAGTCCTAGAGTCATGCCTTTCCTCTTGTCTCTCCGCCTACGGACAGGCCTCCCACCTCTCCTTCTTCAACCAACAGTAGTCCAATTTCCACCAGCACCCTGTTGGTTAACAGCACTGATGGTGGTCATTGTTAACCCGGGCCTCAACCGATCCGATATGAAATTCGTTTTGGTATAAACTGGCAGCAGATTTCGAAATGTAGTGATGTGCGTAGTGTGATTTATTTAAAATATAATCACCTTATATGTCCACTCTGTATACATAGATAAGGCGATCCCTTACTACTTCGTGCTTCAGTTTCTGTGACTTCAGTGCATCGCGGTTTTTCAAAAATGTTAATCTAAAAATAAATAAATAAGGAAATTAAGAAAAAATATGGAAAAAAATAATTATAATAGTGCAAAACAAGGCCAATTATGTAAAAAAAAAAAAAAAAAAAAAAAAAACCGTACCATATTCGACATGATAAGCGCCCAGGGCGCTTAAAAAATTCGAGTGGGTGGGCGCTTATTGAAATGATTACCAACGGAGTGGAACAGTAAGTGCTTATTACTATAGAGGTGGAAAATATGAATAATAACAGAACAATAAAAGAGTTTTACTGGTATTTTTGTTATTCATTCTGTGGCATCAACCAAAGTACTTACATGAAAGCTGAAAATAAACAGAAAACAGCATAAATTTAAAACAGTGTCATTTTACTGTATTCTTTCGAGTTTAGAACATACTATATGGAACCAGTAGTAAGCTATGCTCCATAAAGATGTTTTAGTATACACTACACATAAATACAAGAAAAGTCTAACATAAAACTAAAAATTTAATGTGTTCCTTTTCTCTAAATCTTTGCTTTCATGCATAGGTCCGGTTATTAGAGGAGAACCCGGAGATGTCATTGTGGTAACCTTTCGAAATATGGCATCAAAAAACTTCAGTTTACAACCTCATGGTCTGTCATATAATAAACATTTTGAAGGGGCCATGTATCAAGACGGTACGATATATATATATATATATATATATATATATATGTGTGTATACTTCCTTTTGGTTTTTCAAAATAAAACATTGCTTATTTTTTTTAATGTCCTTATGTAGATTGTGTATCATCACGTATATCATATCAACACTGCACCTTTTGAGTCAAATTTAGATATCTTACTCTTCCTTTGACCTCCTCAGGTTCTCAGAAACCAGGGGCCAGTGTGGCTCCAGGTGAAACGTTTATATACCGTTGGCGGGTGACAGAAGGCCCCACAGAGACTGACCCACCCTGCATCTCATACTTGTACTACTCAGCTACAGATACACTTCATGACACTAACTCTGGTTTGGTGGGACCATTACAGGTGTGCAAAAAAGGAGTTCTGGATGAGAGCGGTCGACAGGTATTCACACACACACACACACACACACACACACACACACACACACACACACACACACACACACACACATCAATCAACAATTCATCTGATGTAAATACTGCAACATCATTAAAAATCTAAGCATGTTCAGAGAAAAACTCACTGTACATTCAGTCTTCAAGACAGACCAATAAAGATTTCTGGAGAACAATCCTAAAACAAAAATTGTGACTGCGATTTGAAAATTCGTTCTGGAACAACCTCTGGAAATTTATCCACCTTTTGAAGTTGTGAACATGCAGTGCCAAGAAGGAGGGTCTGCAGATATGTAGTAGCACACATAAGGCCTATTAGCTCGTTTTGCGGCTTTCTCAGGAGATGGATTCGCTTCAGGAAACTGGTGCCACTTGTTCTGAGCACTAATGACACAACCTAATTCGTTGGGGGGGGGGGGTAACCTAAGTTTGGAAGAGACTTGGGGAGTGAGTTAGGTGAGGCTCTTGGTCAAGCAATAAGGTTAAGCTAGGAATGCCCACAAAGAAACTGAATTCACCATATAATTCAATAAAGTTTCACTGGTGGTATATTCTTTTATTGAAATGCATTCATGTGTGTGTGTGTGTGTGTGTGTGTGTGTGTGTGTGTGTGTGTGTGTGTGTGTGTGTGTGTGTGTGTGTGGTGTGTATGTGTGTTTGTGGTATAGCGTATAGGGTCAGAGGTGCAGAAAGAGTTTTTCTTACTCTTTACTGTCATTGATGAGAATGAAAGCTGGTATCTGCTGAAGAATATTGAGAAGTTTGGTAGTGATGAGTCAGACTCAGAAAACGCCGTATTTCAAGAGAGCAACAAAATGCACTGTAAGTACTGTAGTGTGCTTGTGTGCATGCGTGTGTGCGTGCGTGTGTGCTTTGTGAGTCACCTGCAACAAATGCAAAAAAGATAGATAGATGGATAGATGGATAGATAGATAGATAGATAGATAGATAAAGTATAATGTTTGTATATTTTATTAATAAATATCACAGTACAAAATTAGAAAGTTTTTCTTCATGATTACTACATTTTACTACATTAATACTGTATTAATGAGTAGGACTCTCTATAGAATGTGTTTAAGAAGCATATTTTAGCGCGTGTAATAGATACATAGTATTTTACTTTTGGTTGATCATTCGCGCATGTAATATGATACATGGGGTTTTACTTCCAGGTAGAGAACTTGCGGATTATTGGCCTTGTTTTGCTTTCTTAACTTTCTCCATACTTTCCTTTAATTTCCGTATTTTTTTTTTATTTTTTGATGAATATTTTTGAAAAACCCGTGATGCACTTGAAGCACGAAGTAGCGAGGGATCATTGCATATACTAGACAGAAAGTTAAGTAAATAACACTCTGTAATGATGTGTTTTTAATTTCATTTAAACTTTTTGTATACATTACACAGAAACTTAAGAAAACCAGAATACAATAAAATCTGGATGGTTTTGTTTTATTTTTTAAATGTGACTTTAATGATGCTGCTTCTTGCACTGAGACAAACTGATTCAGGCATTACTAACATGGGACAATGCCAATCAACCTCAGTATTGCCAATCAATCAGGATACCCCATTCCTATGTAGTATAGTATATTATCATAATTTCTGGACTATTGAACGCACCTGAATATAAGCCTCACCAACTAAATTTAAAAAGAAAGAGTTTGTACATATATAGGCCCCACCTCTTTTTAAGCCGCAGGTGTCGGTCTTGCTCTTGCGCTTCCTGATAGAGCATCCCCTGGAGGTCGTTAGCCATAAAAAAAATCTATAGATTAACTGCATTTCTGTTTAAGCCGCAGGGTTCAAAGCATGTGAAAAAAGGTATCAGCTTATAGTCCGGAAATTACGGTATTTATATGTGTACATGTTCATGTGTGCATGTGTGTGTGTGTGTGTGTGTGTGTGTGTGTGTGTGTGTGTGTATGTGTGTGTGTGTGTGTGTGTGTGTGTGTGTGTTCCTTCACAGGTGTAAATGGTTTCATGTTCGGGAACCTTCCTGAGCTTGAATTGTGTGAGAAGGACCATGTAGTGTGGCACATGCTTGGTTTAGGCACAGAAGTAGATCTCCATGGAGTTTATTTTCAAGGAAACACATTTAAGAGGGACGGCACTACACATGACACACTCAACTTGTTTCCTCACACCAGTGTCACTGTGACCATGATACCAGACAATACAGGTAGATCATTTATTCTATATTAGTCTTGTCTAGAATGTCCATTCACATGTTCGTAGAATGGTACACATGTATTTAAGCATATACAGACAGTACGCAGCAGTCAGGTGTTTCATTCAGAAATGTGACTTTGTGAAAAGCTGATGTTCTTGCAGTTTAATATTCTGAAATACCAAATTTGGTTAGGGATTGCATAGACAGGTACCAATTTTAAAAGTCTGAAATCATATATAGTTTAACAGATTTTTAAATGATCACATAGGTATTACATAGATTTTTTTCATATTTAAATGATGGACTCAATTTTTTTCTAATCCGCTGAATTTTCTTTTTAATTTCAGGGGTTTTTGGGCTCAGTTGTCGTACAACTGATCACTATCGTGCTGGTATGCGCCATTTCTACTCAGTCAAACGCTGTACCAAAGAACAGAACCCTGTAACTGAAGTTACAACCTTTCAACCCAATGTGTATTTTTACTTGGCTGCTGAAGAAGTAGTGTGGAACTATGCTCCAAACCGGACATGGGAGCTCGAGAAGCATCATACTACTCTGCGTGACAGGTCAGTGTAGTTAGATCTCGAGTACCAAAACAGCTTCAGAGCTGAATGTGTAAAAGATATTGGGAAAATGTCTCACTATTGTTTCACAAAAAGGTTTTACTTTTTTTTTGTCACCTTCTCAGCCCTGGAAATATTTTCCTCAATAAATCTGCTGACCGAATTGGCCCTGAGTATATAAAGGTGGTTTACCGCCAGTACACTGATGATACCTTTACCACTGAGAAGCCCAGAAGTCCTGATGAAGAGCATCTAGGCATTCTCGGTATAAAGATTAATTTTTAACCTGTGATTTTAGAAATGTCAGCACAGTTGTATCCTTTATTCTTTAACTCATTTTATTGGTTGGGTGAGATAGCTGTGGTTTGTCCTTTGAAAGCCACTGAAGGTCAAAGGTAATGGTCTCATTTCAAGTCCATACATGGTTTCTTATTAATGTTAGTAATGGCATGTCCATCAGCACTTGCTTCAAAGTTATAAGGTTAATATATACACATAGCTTCAAAGATTTAGAATCCTGCACTGACATTCATCTTAAATATGAACATTAAAAATAACAATTTCTGAGTTTTAGGTAGAGTAGTGTCGGCTAACTGGGTTATCAAAGGCGGGCCATGTCTCTCTATGGTGAGAGGCATGTAAAAGAACCATTGCTGACTTTCGTAAAGAGTAGGCTGCAAAGTCGTCAGCGTGTTTCTGTTCCTTGCTAAAAGGGTTGTGACAGGAAGGGCATCCGACGTAAAAACCTCTGCCAAATGAAAATGTGCGAATCAGATGATTTGCTGTGGCGACTCGAGTAAAAGGGAAAAAGCCGAAAGGAAGACAGACAGTGTAGTTTATTTGTTGGAGTTTGATGAAAATCTGGAAGTGTGTGGTCAGGGTTTTGCTCAAAAAAGAAATACATGCCAGTGACTACACCACCTTTACCAGAAGTAAATTTTGGAAAGCACTTAAAGCGTAACAATGCTGGAATCAGCCAGCAATTAAGAAGGTTTATTTATTTATTATTTATTTTTGTTTGTTTGTTTTTATTAGCTTTTATTTATTTTTAAGCGTGTCATTTTTTTCCCTTTTTTAAAGGTCCCATTCTCAGGATGGAGGTCGGTGACAGGGTCCAGGTTGTGTTTAAGAACAAGGCCTCAAGGCCATATTCAGTTCATGCTCATGGTGTGAAGCCCAGGGAGCAAAACCTGAAGCCTGTTTCTCCAGGTACACCAAAGACAAATATCCCTGATAACTAATGATGTTCTCTGATAAACTGTCCACTTGCTGGTACAATTTTATTTTTTATAGTTTACATTCATCGATCCATCCATTTTCCTCCACTTTTGAGTTCAGGTCACAGACGCAACTGGTCTTGGAAAGAAACTCGGGCATTCCTGTCCCCAGCGACACTCTATTTGATTAGATTTTTGGAATAATGTTCATGTTAATAATATTGTATGCATTCCAGGTGATGTTATAAAGTACAACTGGACCATTACTTCACGTCCTGGACGGACTGATCCCAACTGCATAACATTTGCATATTACTCATCAGCTAACTTTGTCAAGGTAAAATGCACCTCCAGTAACACTGTCTGCACACTTGCTGTCTGTTATTACCATTACATACAGAGAGGTCTAGTTTTATTATGGAACCAATGTGTGTGTTAAATGTTTGTATTTTTTTTTTTTATTCAAAAGAAAATAATGCATGTCTTTGTCTGTCTGGTGTTTGTTCTGTTTGGTGTACTGTGACAGGATTTGGCTAGTGGTCTGGTTGGACCTTTGATAGTATGTCGAAAAGGGACTCTAAACATAACCAGACACCGAACAGATGTGGATAAAGAATTTGCTCTGCTCTTTATGGTGTTTGATGAGAATGAATCCTGGTATCTGGACAAAAATATTGAAAAATATCTAAACAAGAACCCAAACGATATCGATATATATGATGATGAATTTATGGAGAGTAACATGATGCACGGTTAGTCACTCATGCCATTGTATTCATTTGATATTATAAACCCTATCCAGAAAGCCTCAGGAAGTTTTTTCTTTCTTTCTGCTGTCACCTCTGGTTCAGTCATTAGTTGTCTAAATGTGCATTGACTGATCTGCAAAGATGTTTCGTGAATAAGTATAATCTTTATAAATGTGTTATACAAATCAGATTAACAATTAGATCTAATATTTCTCCATGTGCTAATCAGGCATTAATGGAAAGCTGTATGCTAACCTGCGTGGTTTGAAGATGCAGCAGGGGATCGAACTGAGTGGTACTTAATGGGGCTGGGAAAGCGAGATAGATATGCACACAGTTCACTTTCATGCTCAGAGCTTCATATACAAGGTACAGATTTCATGAATTTTCTGTAGAGAGGGGTTTTATATGGACCATAAATCTTTTCAATGTTCATGCCATAATTTGTATGTCTTCTCTCAGGCGGATCACCCTCACAGGGCTGGCGTGTATGACTTGTTCCCTGGAACATTTAAAGCGGTGGAATTGGTAGCTGGGATACCTGGAACCTGGCTACTTCACTGCCATGTGACAGACCACATACATGCCGGCATGGAGACAACCTTTACAATCATCAGTGGTTAGAGTTATAAAACTACTAAATGTATTTTAAAAGCAAACCTCATTTTGAAAATCTTCTTAGATATCAATGCCACTGGTAATATTAATGTTTTGTAAATATGTAATGGCACATAACAAAAAAGTGTAGTACAGACGGCTCCCGACTTAGGTTTTTAATTGGTTCCGGACGGCGAGCGTAAGTTGAGCGTGAGCGTTAGTTGTTACAGTGACGTATGACGTATGACATGTGACGTACGACACTCATACTGTACTATACATCCATAAATACCATTACCGTATCTCATAAAACACCCCTAAATCAATTATTATAAACATAACATTGTAAAATAGTATCAAATATATCAAATAATATCAACATTAATTTCAAATAAGTCACTTATTTATACCGAGTCACTTTACATGAAGCTTAAAACAGTCAATGAATGCTTACAATATGTGAAGCGTTCAATACCGAAAGTAGTGTACTTGCAAAAGTAGTGTACTTGCTGTGGGTTATACAGACTTCTGGTCTTTCAAGTGCACAAGGGTGCCGTTGAACTCGTTTAGAACACAGCCTGCACTGATATAAATCCCAGCAAAGTCAGCGTGTTTCTGTCCCTTGCTAAAAGGGTTGTGACAGGAAGGGCATCCGACGTAAAAACCTCTGCCAAATCAAACGTGCGAATCAGATAATTCGCTGTGGCGACTCCCGAGTAAAAGGAAAAAGCCGAAAGGAAGACAGACAGACAGACAAAGCAGAGAGTTCTTTCTTTTGTGTAAGTAAGTAAACTTTATTCAAAAGATGCATGCAAAGAACAAGTACAGATCCTAATGAATATTAATATAAAAATAGGTATACACTCTAATGATTGGGCTAAAAGATAATAAATATCTGTAAATGTTCCGTAATTTGTGGATTCGTGTTTTCATTTTACAACTCTCTTTGCTTAACTGAGTATGCATGGTAGATTGCGCTGATCTGAGCAGATAGTTAATTTATCTCTGTGTATGAGACTTGCACCCATGCTAGTAGGCTTACACTTCCTAACCAACCATATTTGCTTAGGGTTACAAAAGTCCGCAAAACAGTGTAAACACAAAGATCACAGAGACGATGTCTTAACACAAGGGTAACAGGCTATATAACTGATATATATACTAGTTCTTCTCAAAAAATTAGCATATTGTGATAAAGTTCATTATTTTCTGTAATGTATTGATAAAAATTAAACTTTCATATATTTTAGATTCATTGCACACCAATTGAAATATTTCAGGTCTTTTATTGTTTTAATACTGATGATTTTGGCATACAGCTCATGAAAACCAAAAATCCCTATCTCAAAAAATTAGCATATTTCATCCGACCAATAAAAAACAAGTGTTTTTAATACAAAAAAAGTCAACCTTCAAATAATTATGTTCGGTTATGCACTCAATACTTGGTTGGGAATCCTTTTGCAGAAATGACTGCTTCAATGTGGCGTGGCATGGAGGCAATCAGCCTGTGGCACTACTGAGGTGTTATGGAGGCCCAGGATGCTTTGATAGCGGCCTTAAGCTCATCCACAGTGTTGGGTCTGGTGTCTCTCAACTTTCTCTTCACAATATCCCACAGATTCTGTATGGGGTTCAGGTCAGGAGAGTTGGCAGGCCAATTGAGCGCAGTAATAGCATTGTCAGTAAACCATTTAGCAGTGGTTTTGGCACTGTGAGCAGGTGCCAGGTCGTGCTGAAAAATGAAAATCTTCATCTCCATAAAGCTTTTCAGCAGATGGAAGCATGAAGTGCTCCAAAATCTCCTGATGGCTTGCATTGACCCTGCCCTTGATAAAACACAGTGGACCAACAACAGCAGCTGACATGGCACCCCAGACCATCACTGACTGTGGCTACTTGACACTGGACTTCAGGCATTTTGGCATTTCCTTCTCTGCAGTCTTCCTCCAGACTCTGGCACCTTGATTTCCGAATGACATGAAAAATTTGCTTTCATCCGAAAAAAGTACTTTGGACCACTGAGCAACAGTCCAGTGCTGCTTCTCTGTAGCCCAGGTCAGGCGCTTCTGCTGCTGTTTCTGGTTCAAAAGTGGCTTGACCTGGGAATGCGGCACCTGTAGCCCAGTCCACTGCTTCTACAGGTCTGGAATCGGCCCTTCTCCACAATCTTCCTCAGGGTCCAGTCACCTCTTCTGGTTGTGCAGCGTTTTCTGCCACACTTTTTCCTTTCCACAGACGTCCCACTGAGGTGGCTTGATACAGCACTCTGGGAACAGCTTATTCGCTCAGAGATTTCTTTCTGTGTCTTACCCTCTTGCTTGAGGGTGTCAATGATGTCCTTCTGGACAGCAGTCAGGTCAGCAGTCTTACCCATGATTGCGGTTTTGAGTAATGAACCAGGCTGGGAGTTTTTAAAAGCCTCAGGAATCTTTTGCAGGTGTTTCGAGTTAATTGGTTGATTGAGATGATTAGGTTAATAGCTCGTTTAGACTACCTGAACATGATATGCTAATTTTTTGAGATAGGAATTTTGGGTTTTCATGAGCGGTATGCCAAAATCATCAGTATTAAAACAATAAAAGACCTGAAATATTTCAGTTGGGGTGCAATGAATCTAAAATATATGAAAGTTTCATTTTTATCAGTACATTACAGAAAATAATGAAGTTTATCACAATATGCTAATTTTTGAGAAGGACTAGTATATATATATATATATATATATATATATATATATATATATATATATATATATATATATATATACTCGGTCTGTAGTTTGTAAACAATGAATGCAGCGTCATTACGTCCAGCGTACTACGTAGGTACGTCTAAACTCAAAATTTGATTTTTGGGGAAAAAAATGTAAAATCGAAAAACGTAAAGCGGATGAGCGTAAGTTGGGGAGTGTCTGTATATATAAAATTATACACAGACACAGAAGCTAATGTTAGTTTTGTCTCAACAAAAATTTAACAAAATGCACAACCAATTAATT
>CM045734.1:26636063-26753563 GCA_024760905.1 Plotosus lineatus | reverse complement strand
ACACTTCCCTTTTGTCATGTCAGTTGCAAAAAATATCAGAGAGAAAACACTGTCCAGAAAGTTTTAAAATTCCTTCCAGACTTGAAACCAAGAAGCTCGTGATGACATTCAAGCAAGCCATTGTCAGTAGGAGGTGAAACTTAATGCTTGTCTTGTGTTTTTCTTAGCCATGGAGCTGACAGTTTCAATGTCCTGATAATGTATTCAGCATGTGTATGCTTTAAAAATGATGCATGTGCTTTGACGGTTTGTATACAACACAATATATGGTAATAATAATAATAATAAGAAGAAGAAGAAGAAGAAGAATAAAGGTTTATACATTCACAGAATTGAAAGTGTTTTCAGAGATTATGAAATAATTTGCAGTGAAGTATTCTAGAGGTAATAATAGGGTAAAAAAAGGTGATGTCTGAGTCATTGGTGGAATTGACCAATAGAACAGTTCACAACTGACCAACAGAGGGCAGAAGTGAGAATTGAAAATACAATGGTACACTCTAACGAATTTAATCTGTTCCGAGGGTGAGCTCATAAACTGAAAATATCATAAGATAAAGCAATTATTCCTATAGGAAATAACAGAAAACCAATTAATCCATTCCAACCCCCTTCGAAACTCCTATAATCTGCCATAAACACGAATATTTGGGCGAATATATTAAAAAATAAAAATACATGTAAAAACAATAAATATTTCATAATAATAATATATGTACATTAACATTAATAAGTATTAATAATAAACAAGAATAAAACAAGAAAAAACAATAAGTCAAAAAACCCTTCTGATCATCGACTGTGGTGAAGATGTCCCCTGGACGCGAAGATGTCACATGGGCAGGCATGAGGTGGTGCGTAACAAAGGTGGAGAAGGAGAACTTTTCTGCATGTGCCTGCTACGGATGCCAGCAAGGAAAGGCTCGTGGTGAGCTCCCACAAGGCCAGTGCTTCTCAAATAGTGCAGTCACCGCCCTTGGGGACGTATATGACCCTGGGGAACATGCTTTTTTAGCGATACTTTACTAGAATTAAGCGTAATTGTGCATGCATTACAGTAGTTGGCAATGGCGTGTTCATTGTGGCACTATGGTGCAGGGAAAAAGCACCAAGCAAATAATATGATGTGTGGTAAACACTATTTAAAGTTGCGTGTGAGGTGCTGGGGGGTGGTGGGGGGTGTGAAATGGGTTTTTTCCTTCCTATAGGGGGCATCACAGAAAATAATTGAGAAGCACTGCACAAGGTGTTCTTGGAGCACAGAGGAATACACACGAATATGAGGTTAATCGGACTGGAAAAGCCATTTCTCCAGCAGAGCTTGTAAAGTGAATTTTGGCTCTTTGGATGGAGCAGATTTTTGGTGGGTTCGAAGCTCATATTATGGAAAAATCATTATAGAGCACACTCGTTAGACAAGGTACCACTGTAAATAGAAAGATGGGGATTATTTTTAACTGAACAACAGCTAACTTGTGTCGACAGGGAATCAATAAATGACCTCAAAGCACACATCAGGGTTTCTCAGAATTCAATTTCTTGAGGCATTAATAAAATTATCTTCATACAATAACAACACACTTGTCCTGGCTCTATTTTGGATTATGTTGTTTGTGAAACGAATGAATTACTAGTCCTTCTCAAAAAAATTAGCATATTGTGATAAAGTTCATTATTTTCTGTAATGTACTGATAAAAATTAAACTTTCATATATTTTAGATTCATTGCACACCAACTGAAATATTTCAGGTCTTTTATTGTTTTAATACTGATGATTTTGGCATACAGGGAAAACCCAAAATTCCTATCTCAAAAAATTAGCATATCATGTTCAGGTAGTCTAAACGAGCTATTAACCTAATCATCTGAATCAACCAATTAACTCTAAACACCTGCAAAAGATTCCTGAGGCTTTTAAAAACTCCCAGCCTGGTTCATTACTCAAAACCGCAATCATGGGTAAGACTGCCGACCTGACTGCTGTCCAGAAGGCCATCATTGACACCCTCAAGCAAGAGGGTAAGACACAGAAAGAAATCTCGTGAGCGAATAGGCTGTTCCCAGAGTGCACCTGTGGGACCCCTCAAGGCACCTCAGTGGGACGTCTGTGGGAAGGAAAAAGTGTATGACCGGACCCTGAGGAAGATTGTAGAGAAGGGCCGATTCCAGACCTTGGGGGACCTGTGGAAGCAGTGGATTGGGCTACAGGTGCCGCATT
Organism: Plotosus lineatus; assembly: GCA_024760905.1. Classification (NCBI taxonomy): domain Eukaryota; kingdom Metazoa; phylum Chordata; class Actinopteri; order Siluriformes; family Plotosidae; genus Plotosus; species Plotosus lineatus. The sequence goes on along the minus strand of CM045734.1, from coordinate 26,751,344 downwards.
CCCCAGGTCAAGCCACTTTTGAACCAGAAACAGCGGCAGAAGCGCCTGACCTGGGCTACAGAGAAGCAGCACTGGACTGTTGCTCAGTGGTCCAAAGTACTTTTTTGGGATGAAAGCAAATTCTGCATGTCATTCGGAAATCAAGGTGCCAGAGTCTGGAGGAAGACTGGGGAGAAGGAAATGCCAAAATGCCTGAAGTCCAGTGTCAAGTACCCACAGTCAGTGATGGTCTGGGGTGCCATGTCAGCTGCTGGTGTTGGTCCACTGTGTTTTATCAAGGGCAGGGTCAATGCAGGAAGCTATCAGGAGATTTTGGAGCACTTCATGCTTCCATCTGCTGAAAAGCTTTATGGAGATGAAGATTTCATTTTTCAGCACGACCTGGCACCTGCTCACAGTGCCAAAACCACTGGGAAATGGTTTACTGACCATGGTATGACTGTGCTCAATTGGCCTGCCAACTCTCCTGACCTGAACCCCATAGAGAATCTGTGGGATATTGTGAAGAGAAAGTTGAGACACCAGTCTTTTTTTTTATTGGTCGGATGAAATATGCAAATTTTTTGAGATGGGGATTTTTGGTTTTTCTTTACTTTTTTGCCAAAATTATCAGTATTAAAACAAAAAGGCTTGAACTACTTCAGTTGTGTGTGATGAATCTAAAATATATGAAAGTTTAATGTTTATCAGTACATTACAGAAAATAATGAACTTTATGACAATATGCTAAATTTTTGAGAAGGACTTGTACATGTTCCTGTATTTAATTGTTTAAAAAAAAAGCTGGGGTTTTTTTTTTGTTTGTTTCTTTCTTTCTTTCTTTTTCCTGTTCTAATGCTCTTCATTAAAATCATGAAATTGAAATCAGTAAATATTTCCAAGACTGGAGTGTGATTGGAAATTTTAACCCATGGGTGACTCATGCAAGATTTGGAATAAAATGTTTGATGCAGCAAGAAATAAAGAAAGAAATGGTACAATGCAACAGTTGGCATCATGCTTATTGCATCTGTGATGAATTAAACAGTTATAACTTCTTATAATTGGCTTTTAAAATAGCATATTAATAATATGAATACCAAATATGAGACAAAAAAATCTTTATTGTATTTTATCTGTTTTTTCTTTGCATTACATCATCAATTGGTCAGGACGTTACTGATTACTACATGACTGTTACTCAAACATTTCATTTTTTTTTCACTGCACAATGAAACAGATTAAAGCCATAAACTAATTAATTGGTAGAATGGGATTTACTGATCGATGGCCTCAGCAGCAGCATAGTTAATCTCAGACCCATCATTGGCAGTTGTGGGATATATCTGCTCCAGCTTCTCCTTCAAAGCATCATACTGCTTCTGCCACTCCACTTTTGAGAGGGAGGAAGGACTGACCTCGAGGAACTTGTAGGCATCTTTGGCCTGGGCGCTGAAAATCCCATTGGCTTCTGCACATATGGCACCGAATTTTTTCCAAACCTGTAATTTTGAGTGATAGAAGGAAAATATTATTAGTTGTCTCTTTTAGCTTTAAATGTAAAGTCATACTGATAGTAATTAACTAGATGATGGATTATGATGATGATAATAATAATGATGATTATTATCATTATGCCTAAGAATCAGACATAGTAACTCTATGACCTGTGCATGCTGAATGGAAATCATGGCACACCCGCCTTAACAATAGATTTTGCAGGTGATTAAATGGTTTGCAGGATCAAACAATGTTACTGCAGTGATTATTGTCAATGTCAATTGTAAAAGCACTATACAAATAAAACTGAATTGAATTGAATTATTGAAAATTATCATCATAAGGGCATCTATTGAAATTTCATTTCATTTCATTTCATTTCATTTCATTTTCTGTAACCGCTTCATCCTAATTAGGGTCACGGGGAGGCTGGTGCCCATCCCAGCCAACTCAAGGCGAGGGCAGAGTACACCCTGGACAGCTCGCCAGGCCATCGCAGGGCAGAAACACGCTGACGGCTTTGCAGCTACTCTTGTCGAAAGTCAGCAATGGTTCTTTTACATGCCTCACACCATATACAGTGAGAGACATGGCCAGCCTTTGATAACCCAGTTAGCTGCACTGGGGGGGGACAGTGACAACCTTGTGGAGAGTGGGACTCGAACCCCCAACCTTTGGATCAGCGATCCGGCGCCTGATACCACTAGACCACCACTGCCCCCATCTATTGAAATTTACAGACTAAAAATAGTCTTTTACCTTTTCAGCATCGGCCACTGAATCCAAAAAGATCTGCTTAAAGATGTCAAGTTCTTTAATCAAATCATCTCCAACAAAGGTCTTGTCCTTCAGGTAATCCAACATTACACCAATTCTCTCCCAGAATTTCTGGAGCTGAATCAGGATCTGCTGAATTCTTGAAAGGCTAACCTGAACCTCATTAAGATACTCTGGGGATGGAATTGAACCTGAGAAGATACGGGAAAAGATTTGTGGTGTTAGAAAAGACGAGATTTAAAAGTTCAAAATTTAACTCTCTCGTTTTTTTAATGTTTTTATTTGATTAAATAGGAAATAAAAATGTGTCTTGAATGCCTGAATGTGATGCATCAAGATAAGTACATCAGAGTAGTTTCCTAAAGTCAGGTTTCTTTAGTTAAATGTGAATATATGTATATCTCCAGCACTTACTCTGGACAGAAATGATTTCAGTTAAAAACTTCAAGTTGCTTTTATAATCGTGATATGTGTTAGTTTGCTGTGTGTGTGAGAATAATATTTTTTCCAATCAGTAGACAAAACTTGTTTTTGAGAACAGGTCAAACAGATTCTTACCCAAGTCCATTATCAATTTTGCCACCTTCATTTGCCAGCTGATCACTTCATTCTGGACGGCCCACTCCCTTTGCCGCAGTTCATTTTTCTTCAGTGTGAGTGACTTGATCTTGTTCTGCAGAGCCTGGATTTTGGCTTTATCTGCTGCGTTTTTGCTTTTGTTGAAAATGGAGGTCATCAAATCCTCAAGAAAAGGCATGATTAAACCAAGGAAACCAAACCGATTGTTCCTACGAGTAATATCTTGGACAAGCTCCTCAATCTCATTTGTTTTGTCATCTATTTCTTTCTCCAAAGCTTCCAGTTTGGTAGTAATTTCTTTGAGGTTATCTTTGAACGTTTTCAGAGTTTCCTCAATTGATTTAACTTCATTGGTTTGAATTTTAATCTTAAGATCCGTTTCACTCTTTTCAGTGATAACATCACTGGTGGTTGTTGCAACATCTTTGTTGTGGAAATCATATCTGAATGGGAGAAGATCAGAATAAGCGTCAGTTCTTTATTTTCATTGTGTCATCTCCATACATCTGATTAATGAATGGAATTAATAGAGAAGTTGTTCTTAACCTGAACAAATCTTGAAGGCATTATGAAATGTTCCTCACAAATTAAAGGAGTTAAAACAATGGCCGTTACAGTATAAATCTTTATATCTGTTTATAAGGAGTGGAAAACAGTTTTATCTAAACCTAACTTTACCTATGAATTAAGGTGCATCTGGTTTAGATTACTTGATCATGCATTGACATTTCCTTTGTTCATATTCTGTGAAGACAAATCCTTACTTTGCTACAATCTCATGAACTTCCTTGACGATGTCCTCAATCCATTGTTTTGCCTTCAGCAGGTACGACACGGCAAGTTCGGGCTTGTTCTTTTCCACTGCTACTTTCAGAATGGGGAACAGGGAATTCACCATGTTGTCACTGGTACCAATACACTGTATTTATTGGAAAAGAAAAAGAAAAAGGTTATCCCAACTTTTCTTTTCAACTTTTTTGTCTTCAGATGCAATTCAAAACATGAATGACAAAACAATTTTTAAATTAATTTTTAAAGCTTTGCTTTCTCGGATATTTACTACAATCTGCATATAGATGAACGTTTATATTTATTGACCTTATATTAGTTCTTTCTGTTGCATATTTATTAGGTTTGTACAAAGTGATGGTAAAGATGGGGTGGCACAGTGGTATAGTGCTCAGAATGTCTGCCTCAGTGCAGGAAGGTCTTGGGGTCGAGGCTCAGGCATTTTTGTGTTGAGTGTGTATGTTCTCCCAATGCTTGTGTGGGTATTACAGTTCTCTCCCACAATCAGAAGACATGCACATCAGGATAATTGGTTGTTCCAATTTGCCCATGGGTCTGAGTTTGGGTGTGAATGGTTTTGTGCATGTGTATGTGTGTGTGTGTGTGTGTGTGTGTGTGTTGCCCTGTGATGGTCTGGTACCATGTCTTCATCCAGTGAAGTCTCCAGCCTTCGTGCAACTCTAGTAGTTGGATTAAGTTTAAGAAATTAAAAGAAGATTTCTTCTATAATCACCTGAAGAGAGAGGATGGTTTCACCACCCCTCGAAACAGATCTGTAGTGATAAATGGAGTTTCAATCGAAAGTCTTTGTCCTGTCCTTTTATTTTTGTTTATTTGCTCTATCAAAAAGTATTGAGCACTCTCCTACGGAAGGATCTACTCAGAAAATCCTCTATATATATATATATATATATATATATATATATATATATATATATAAAGGATTGGGGTTAGGGTTAGGGTTGTAAGAAATGGGGTATTACCTTGTACAGAAGAGCTTCTGAGGAGCCAAACAAGAGTTGAGTCTCCAGGGCTCTGCTCCGGAGCAGCCTCTCCAATTTGGGAAATCCAGCCAGACACAGATAAGACATATGATAAAGTAGAGCAACCCGTTCAGCAGATGGTAACAGATCCTTTATAAACTCTGGACTCCAGGCTGAGCCTCTTGGAACCACTTCTGTTCAAAATCATAGAAAAAAATAGATCAGTGTTCACAGCACTTACATTGAGGTTAAATATTTTGTGCAGGTGACTCAGTGATTAAGACTCTGGGTTACGATTCAGAGTGCCAAAGTTTCAAACCCCAGTACCACCACTGTGGACCACCTGAGCACGGCCTTTAATTCTCATCTATTCAGTTGTATAAACAAGATGAAAAAGTAAACTGCCCTAAATTTTGACATCTGCCAGATGCCATAAGTGTAAAAATAAATGTATAAATACAGTCTTACCCATGCTGTGAGACATGATTTCAGTAGAGCGTAGTCTGCGAGTGGATGCTAGAAATGTGCAGTGAACCCCTGAGAGGTGTGTAGTGAATGCTGTACTCGGTGGAGTATTAATACTCTCTCAATAGCCACACCTCAAATTTGTCATAACAAGAGTCACCCAACAACAGAACAAGGATATGTGGGGGGCACTAATTCTGTGTTACTCAACAACCAAGACGACTTGTTTCCACATGAGTTTTATTTTTTTTTTTTTCAGCTGAATATATGTGCATTTTGATTTACAAGGTTCATGTATTCTCACAGATCCTTTATGAACTCTCTCGCCCTCTCTCTGTCTCTCTCTCTCTCTCTCTCTCTCTCTCTCTCTATATATATATATATATATATATATATATATATATATATATATATATATATATATATATATATATATATATATATATATATATATATATATATATATATATATATATATATAAGAAGGCCCGGTTCGATTCCCGGCCTGGGCGTTTCTGTGTGGAGTTTGCATGTTCTCCCGTGCTTGTGCGGGTTTCCTCCGGGTGCTCTGGTTTCCCCATAATCCAAAGACGTGCACTGTAGGATAATTGGCCGTTCTAAATTGACCGTAGTTTCTCTCCTGCAGCGGCACTGGAACCCAGTCGTATCGGCACTTGCCTTTCCATTGGATCCTTCCGTGGCGCCGAGACAGGGGACTTGCTGCTTGGGTAACAGCCTGTCCCTCATTACTCCCTACCCAGGCTCTGTGCACTGGGAGTATCACCAGTCGAGATACTGGCCAGAGCGCAGCCATAGTCCTTCGGGACTGACGGAGGCCTACGCTATATATATATATATATATATATATATATATATATATATATATATATATATTATTGACGTGCATTCATGTGTGTGTGTGTGTAAGTGTGTATGTGTGTATGTATTAATGTATTAATAAATATGTATTGTGAAGAAAAGCAAATAAAATGTTTCTTTTTTTATACTTTATACTTGCATATTTGAACTATTCATACATTTTTAAAGTAGCACGGTGGTGGAGTGGTTAGCGCATCTGCCTCACAAGAAGATGGTCCTGGTTTGATCCCCAGCTCAGGAGTTTCTGTGTGGAGTTTACATGTTCTCCTCGTATTTGTGTGGATTTCCTCCGGGTACTTACTACAGTTTCATCCCACAGTCCAAAAACATGTGCAGCAGGTTAATTGTCTGTTCCAAAATGTCCATAGGTGTGAACATGGTTATGAATGATTGTGTGAGTGTAGGCCCTGCGATGGCCTGGCGAGCAGTCCAGGGTGTACCCTGCCCTCGCCCAGAGTCGGCTGAGATGTGCACCAGCCTCCCCACAACACTAATTAGGATCAAACCGCTTTTTTCTTTTTTATATTATTATTTTTATTATATTATTTTTATATTATTAATATATATTTTCTATTTTGAAGCATCATGAAACGCTGCCTGCTCATGTGCAAGTGGAAAACTGTGCGTGTTTGACTCAAATATTCCCCACCCAAGATAATGTTTTAAATAATCCGCAGATAGCAAATTAAACAAATCATGGCATCTACTGTAGTACACTAATTGTGAAGACAGTGATCCCTCACTTTCCGCAGTTAAAGACCCCACCGCAGCTGCCGATTTCCATAATGTTGGATCGACTCCCCTGACTGACATATATGTACATATATATGCGTATATAATATCAATAAATACATATTCAAAGCTATAAATGATTATAATAATAATTAAACATTCAAAAATATTGCATAAGATGTAAATAAAATATAAATACACATACATATGCGCATGCACACACTCAGATGCACACCTCACATAAAAAGTAAGTGGTTTTGTTTGGGGAGTTTAGGTTGTTTTTGTTTTTGTTTGTTTGGGGGTTTATAGTGCATAATTGGCCTTGTTTTGTGGCATTTTCCTTAACTTTTTCCTTATTTTTCCTGATTTTTTAATTCTTCAATGAGTATTTTTGAAAAACCCACGATGCACTGTAGCCGCAGAAACTGAAGCACAAAGTAGCGAGGGATCACGGTATTCTTTCATACCAGCATCAAAAAAAAAAAACGCTCCTTCACATTATCATGTGATGCGCGTCTTCATGCATTACAGATTCAGAGATGTTTAGAAGACGCCGTTTAATGCATTATTATTATTGTTGTCATCATCATCATTAGTAGTAGTAGTAGTAGTGGGCAGCGCAGTGGTGTAGTGGTTAACACGTCCGCCTCACAGCAAGAAGGCCTGGGTTCGATTCCTGTCCTGAGCATTACTGTGCGGAGGTTGCATGTTCTCCCCGCACTCGCGTGGGTTTCCTCCCACAATCCAAAAACATGCACAGTAGGCTAATTGGCTGTTCCAAATTACCTGTAGGTTTGCATCGTGCAGAAGGCAATGGCAAACCGCTGCACTATCCTTGCCAAGAAAACCTCCATGAAGATGATAATCAAGGTCTCACCAAGGTTCGTCCTACGACTTGGAAGGGTCCAGACCAAGTGTAGTAGTGTTGTTGTTGTTGTAAATTATTCATGTAGATTGTAAGGCAATATTTTATATTCTTATAACTGTTGCTTCCGAAACATTTTGACAAATTTAAAATAATCTATGGCAAAAATATTCTTATTCAGTATGTTAGAAAAATAATGTTCGTCTTTTGTTCTGAAAGTGAAAGTATCTGAGTGATATCTGTTTGTTCGAGATTATCATGTAGATTATTGCTTTAATGCTTTATTAAAGCTCTGCTGAACCTTTGCATGCTAGAACATCGCAAAGACTTTAGTCTACGACTGTGTAGCATTCACACCGCTTAAGCATCAGCAGTGATCTCAATCACGTCTTGTGAAATAATAAAACGTTAAAATTGTGAAACACTCCTTGTTTTGATTGTCATGCCTGTGGTTCTTGTTAGAACAAAACGTTCTTCAAGTGCTTCAAAAACTGTACAGCAATAAAAACAATGTGTACAACAGGATGGCTATAATGACAGGTGTATGATTCACATCAGGAAATCTTTGATTTTTCTGTTCACAGGAATCCTGTTTCTTAAACTGTTCACGTAGTTATATTTTATTTATCAAACAGTAATCTCAAGCATCATTTAAATGTTGATATGGGAATAATTCTAGGGGAATATGAAAATTCACTCTAAAACTGTTGGGTCCAATAAATAATGACGTGCGTTTTGAGTGTCTTTCATGATCATTTTAAATGAGTCAATTTTTATATTTCTGAATGTTTTAACTTTAATTGGGCAAATCTTTTGCTACTTATGTGATGATTTGAAATTTGTTGTGTTTAATCTTCCTTTTCCATGTTCCTGGACCATGACCATTGAAGGATCATAACTGCCAAAAATACTTGTAAACTCACTTAGGTGTAACTCGTTCCCTTCTCTGATGCAAACTAAAATAATTGGATTCCACTTATGATTAACTGTAATAAAAACAGCTATTACTAAATTGGCGGCATGGTGGTAGTGGTTAGCACATCCACCTCACAGGAAGACGGTCCTGGGTTACAGTCCTGGACTCGACAAGGGTGTTTCTGAGTGGAGTTTATGTTTTCTTGTACTTGTGTGGGTCTTCTCTGGGTACTTCTGTTTCCTCCCACAATCCAAAGACATGTATATTAGATTTATAGGCTAGTGTAAGTGTGAATGGCTGAGTGTGTGTGTGTGTGTGTGTGTGTGTGTGTGTGTGTGTGTGTGTGTGTGTGTGTGTGTGTGTGTGTGTGTGTGTGTGTGTGTGTGTGTGTGTGTGTGTGTGTGTGTGTGTGTGTGTGTGTGTGTGTGTGTGTGTGTGTGTGTTTGTTTGTTTTGGGGTTTTTTTGCAGTGCATTGGCCTGACAAGCTGTTCAGGGTGTACCCTACTTTCACTCAGAGTCAGCTGAGTGAGGTTACAGCCACTCCAGAACCATAGTAAAATTGATCTATTCAGTAAATGAATGAAATGGGTATGAATATTTCTAGAGCGTTCCATTGCATGGAAGCTTAACTGAACATAAATAATCAGGTATGCAAGGCAAGGCACTGTCAAAAGATCTCAGAGTTAAATGTGTGGACGAGCACAGGTCAACAGATGGATACAGAGAAATGTCAAAGGCTTCAACCCCTAGAATCAGAGCAAAGTCCATAATCAATAAGTGGTAAAGTGTGTCAAGCACGCCTTCCATTCAGAATATAATCAGGAAGCTGGTCCAAGAAGCTTCCAAGAGAGCTATGATAACTTTGAAGCAATTGCAGGTAATTGTGGCGGTTGTGTGCAGGTAATGAATGTATCGGACTGTTCCACAAATGTGGCTTGCGAGACAAAGGCTACTCTTCTTTTGGCTTTGAGAAAATATACCCTGAAGAGTTTGAGGACAAATCTAAAAATGTGTTATGGTTAGATGTGACCAAATTGAGAACATTTTGGCCTCAATGGCAAGTGACTTACCATCTGAGAAAAGTTATGCCTGCACTCGGTACTTAATCGCTTCTTGCAAAATGACAAAATATACAAGATCATGTTACAGTTTCCTGTTTTATTGTCCCGCACAGATCTAGCTCTTGTCAGAACATGTGTAAAAACTGTACATTGATACATTGCATTAGAGTTGCTTATCTGTAGTGGCGCTGCGCAGCTGGCGACACGCACGTTTCAGAGCTCCGGATATTTTTGTTATTTTGTGTTCTTTTGTGTGTTACTGTGACGAATTTGTTCACTGTGAATGACTTTAAGAAAATGGGGACACTTATTTTGAGCATTTTGACGCTGCATCTGCTCAAAACTATCATATTTCAACATAATGTTGTCGATTGCACACAAGCGGGATACGGCTTGGGTATACAACATGGCGACCACAGTCATTACATTCGCTATGGACGGGAGTTCTTATTATCCTACAGGGACAATCTGGATGTGAGTAGCCTTAAACTGGATATACCTCAGGATTGTGTACTGACTTCAGAGGACCATACCACCACAAAACGACGTAAAAGAGGTAAGAGAGGGGGCGTGAGACGCCGAGTTCGAGCCCGTAACCACAAACCTGCGCTTCCCACTATACTGCTTTCAAAGCGTCACGGTCCATCAAAAACAAGCTCAATGAACTCCATGCATGTGTGGAACATCTGTTTGAGTACCGCGATAGTTCACTGTTGTGCTTTACAGAGACATGGTTGAATAGACAGGTTGACGACTCTGTGATTACACTACCCAGGTTCGGACCCCCTATCCGCCTCGACAGAGACACCGACGCTACCGGGAAGACCATCGGGGGCGGCGTTTGCATATACGTGAACTCTAAGTGGTGCACTAACTTTACGATAAGAAACAGAGTATGTTCATCTGATATTGAACTTCTATCTGTATCGTTTCGTCCATTCTATCTACCACGAGAGTTTGGACAAGTCTTCATAACACTGGTGTATATTCCTCCAAGTGCTAACGACAAGAAGGCAACTGATCAAATCTACGACCACATGCAAAAATTAGAAAATCTCTCTCCTGAAGCACCGAAACTAATTCTCGGCGACTTCAACAGTTGTTCACTTAAACAAACTTTACCACACTACGAACAATATGTGACATGTAAAACCCGCAGAAACAAGACAATCGACCTCTGTTACGGGAACGTTAAACACGCCTATAAAACTGTGAGTAAGCCGCCTCTGGGATCATCTGACCACAACGGAGTATACTTAATGCCTAAGTACAAGACTAAATTGAAAATGGACAAAACTCACTCAAAGGTTGTGAGGACGTGGGATTCTGATTCTATTGAAAGTTTGAAAGGGTGTTTTGACTGTACAAACTGGGACATTTTCTTTGACGATTGTGCAAACTTGGATACTGTTACTGATCATATATCATGTTATATAAACTTTTGTGTGGACAATATTATTCCCAGTAAAACAGTAAAAGTCTACCCGAATAACAAGCCCTGGGTCACAAAAGAGTTAAAGTTGCTGCTTAACAAGAAGAAAATAGCTTTCATGGAACAAAACAGAGATGATTTGAGGCTTGTTCAGAAGGAAATTGATTGCACAATAAGACAATGTAAGCAGGCCTACAAGGAGAAGATCGAGCGTCAGTTTTACACAAACAACCTTCGCCAAGCTTGGAGTGGTGTAAGAACTATGATTGGTAGTAAAAGCGAGAGACAAGCCATCAATGTTCCCGATAAAAATGCATTCGCCAGTGAACTCAATGACTTTTATGCAAGATTTGATTGTTTCGATTTTAGTCAACAATGTGATCGCTTGTATTCGGTTTTAGACGCCAACAACTCGAGCCCGATACTACTTAAACACGATGACGTCATCAAAGAGTTCTCCAAACTGAACATACGTAAAGCGTCTGGACCAGATAACTTGGACGGCAAGGTCCTAAAGGAGTGTCGCGACCAGCTCAGTGAAGTGTTTTGTAAATTATTCCAAATGTCACTGGATTCTAATTTAATACCAAAACTTTGGAAATTGTCGGAAATAGTTCCTGTACCTAAGAAAACCAAACCATCAACTCTAAACGACTACAGGCCTGTGGCCCTTACATCGGTTGGCATGAAGTGCTTGGAGAGGTTGGTGCTGAAGTCGTTGCTCCGCGACGTCCAAGACAAGCTGGACCCTCTACAATTCGCTTACAGGGCAAAACGGGGAGTTGAAGACGCCACAATCACACTTCTAAACCAGGTATACCAACATCTTGAAACTCCGAAGTCATTTGCTCGGGTTCTGTTCATTGACTTTTCATCCGCATTTAACACCATACAGCCACACCTAGTGATTGAGAAACTTCAACGCTTATCCGTAAACAATGCAGTGATCAAATGGATCTTCAACTTCCTGAGAGACAGAACCCAGTACGTGAGGGTTAACGACAGCATGTCCAGTAGAGTTACCATCAACACGGGGGCTCCACAGGGATGTGTTCTCTTCTCTGTGTTGTTCATCCTCTACACTAACGATTGTGTCAGTACCCACTCGAATTGCTCTACCATCAAGTTCACAGACGACGCCGCCCTTGTGAGTCTCCTTAGTGATTATGAGTCTTTAGCCAGCTACCGAGAGGACATTTATAACTTCAACTCATGGTGTGAGGACAATTTCCTACAGCTGAATGTAAAGAAAACGAAGGAACTCATCATAGACTTTAGAACAAAAAAATCTGATCATGCACCTGTCGTAATTAACTCAGAGACTGTTGAACAAGTTGACCAATACAAATATCTGGGAACTATCATTGACAATAAGCTGACTTTTACACAGAATACTGATGCCGTGTACAACAAGTGTCAACAAAGACTGTTCTTCCTTCGCAAACTCAGATCTTTTCATATTGATAAAACCATTATGTTGTTATTTTACAAATCATGTGTGCAATCTGTCTTACTTTTTAGTGTACAATGTTGGTACGGCACCCTCTCTCTCAAAAACAAAAACAAACTTGGCAAAATTGTAAACGTAAGCAGCAAAATCATTGGAACTCCTTTAGACCCTATTGATTACTTTTATGAATCTCGTGTACTAAATTTAGCATCCAAAATTATTAACGACGAAACTCATGTTCTTCATTCTGAATATATCCTTCTTCCTTCCGGCCGCAGATATCAATTACCCAAACTTAAATCAAAGAGAGCCCGTACATCCTATATACCAACTAGCATTTTCCTTTTAAATAAGTAGCCTCCACCTTTAGTCTCTTGTATATTGTTACATTTTGTACCACTCTTTTTATCTGTTGCGTTATCTAATTTAAAAACTCAGTTTTATATCTTAAGTCGTTACATGTCCGTTTAACATACAGTATTCTTTAAAGTATTTTTTTAATTTTATTTTTGAAATTTTAGTGCTAGTTTCTTACATTGCACCTTAAGATATTTAATATTTAATATTTAATGTTATATATGCATTATGTCTTCATGTTGTAATATGTTCTTATGTATGTATGTTTATGGAGCCTGTGTACGTGCAAGACAAATTCCCTCCTCGGGCAATAAAGTATTGTCATTGTCATCATTGTCATCTACTGGTATAGTATGGCTGCTCAAGTAGGTAAATTTTAAATGTCACTGAAATGTTTGACCTCGCTCTTTTCTGACCTAAAATCTCTTCAGAGCATAAACTATTGGCATTTATAAAGCATACTATATCGTTATACTGCCATGCCATAAAATTAGCTTGCTTGACTGGGTAGTGGAACAGATGTCATATAAATTCAGAGTTAAAAATAGAGTCACTGCCTACTGACGAAAATTATATAAAGCAGGGTTAGATGAAAGCTTACATGATATATTGTATTTTGATTTTACTGAAAAGAGCTATCATAGAACAAAACCCGAGGGCTATCTGGAAAAATGCTCAACAACCATTTACATCCACATCTAGGAACCAGAGTTCCTGGGCATAACCCATTCAAGCATGGGGAGAATATACAAATTCCTCACAAAAACAGCAGAGCTCTCGATTCAAACCCAGGACCTTCTTATTCTGAGGCAAAAGTGCTAAATACTAAGTCACTGCCAACTATAGGATATAATTTTATTAAAATGTGCCCTAGCCAGTTGATGTTGGTGGCCATTTGTTTTAAATTGTGTTTCATGTTCAATTCTGAAAACTGTGTTTCTTTGAGTGTTTTAACTGTGGTTGATGCTGCTGAAGTTTGGGGTGTGCTTTATTGTTCACAGGGAAGGCACTAAAGCATGGAGAAATCGTAGTCATGGTTAGAGGTACAGAGAAACACGGAAATCAAACTAAAGCAGGAACTGGTGGAGCATGGAGCTGAAAGCCAGAGAGATCACAGGAAAGAGGGACAATCTTTTAGCATGGGAAGAGATGCTGCTAGTCTTTATAGCTCGTGATTAACTGGAATCAAGTGTGTGTGTTTAGCATTCCACCTGCGTGTGACAGCCACGCCCCTGTCCAACTCTCATTTCAAGGTGCAACTCTTTTGTGAGAGACAATAACAAACTAAAATAAAAACCACAGTGCAGTTTAAGCATAAGAAGTTGCAATAAACAGATAGATGTTTCTCTGCTCCTTCCTCAGATGTCATCAACCAGGTCACCACCTGTCTGCAAATGTTTTGACTCCTAAACCTGGTACGGTCTCTTGGAGGCGAGTTGACAGTGATTGGCCAGATCACTGCCCATCTGACGAAGGCTTCCAGCTACACTGATTGCATTTCCACCACAACCAACATGATGCTTTCTCTGCTGCGACTCCTAGTCTCCGAACTGCATCCTGGAGATCCCTACCTCTTACTCCCAGTGATGATGAGAGGTGGTATGCTGACCTCCCAGGGAAACCTCTTTTCAACAGGAAGAGTCCAAACTAACCATCCCTGACTTCTGAGCGACTCTTCTAACTCTGCATATCAGGCTTTTTTCCTCTCTTCAACTGCTTCCTCCCATGGTACAGTAAATTCTACCATGAGTCTCTTTTCGCTTGCTGTCCATAAGACTATGTCTGGATGTAGGCTAGTTGTAACAATACTTGGAAACTCGAGTTTTCTACCAAGGTGCGAGGTGATATTTCTATGGTAGACACTGATGAACAGGTTCTTGAAAGGGAAAATTCTTAAGTTCTTAATAGCTTTTTCCAATGATCAGGTATGCTATGAAACAGATAGTTATAATCTAATATTGTACCTCTTATATTGTGTTTTGCCTTTAATATTTCAAATGGAATCAAATTGTCTTCATCATACAAGTCAAAATCTTGAAAAAAAAGAAGATTTTGTGTAGGTGACTCCGTGATTAAGACTCTGAGTTACAATTCAGAGTGTTGACGTTTCAAGCCCCAGTACCACCATTGTGGACCCCTAAGAATGGCCCTTAATTCTCATTTACACGGTTGCATAAACAAGATTAAAAAGTAAGCTGCCCTAAATGGGGGCATCTGCCAAATCCCATAAATGTAAAAATACATGTAGAAATACAGTCTTACCTCAAATTTGTCATGACAAGATTCACCCAACAAGAGAATAAAGGGTATGTGGACGGCAGATAGGGGAGTATTAATTTTGCGTGACTCAATAACACACACACAGAGAGAGAGAGAGAGAGAGAGAGAGAGATTCACACTTATGCCAGCCTATAGATCTAATATAAATGTTTTTGGATTAAGTGTGTGTGTGTGTGTGTGTGTGTGTGTATGTGTGTGTGTGTGTGTGTGTGTGTGTGTGTGTGTGTGTGTGTGTGTGTGTGTGTGTTAATAAATACATATTATAAAGAAAAGCAAATAAAATGTTTATATTTTAGTACTTTAAACTTGGATATTTCAACTATACATACATGTCTGCGGTGGCACGATGGCGTAGTGGTTAGCACATCCGCATTACAACAAGATGGTCCTGGGTTTGATTCCCAGCTCAGGCATTTCTGGATGGAGTTTACATGTTTGCCCCGACGTTATGATTAAACAAATCTGTCAGACATTTACTCCAACCCCATCCCCAACTCCAACACAACAGCGTAGATCCCACTTCCCAGCCCCCATGCATAGTTTTCTAATCTCACAAATGAAGACATGCAGTAAGTCATGCAATCCCACCATCCCCTATCATCAATAACTCCATATTATCTCTCTAAAGAACAAGTACGTTTGATTAATCTTTATAAATTACTAGTTCTGGTGTGACAATGTACTATGAATTGATTCCCACTAATAAGGAAATGGTTTTGTGGTAGGACTTGTTTTTGTAATTGTTATTAGTCAGCATATCTCTATTTATTTACTCTCATGGTCAACAATTCAAGATTTTTTTTTTTATTTATTTTTTTATTTTTTTTTTACTTTTCTCAAATTGTGCTTGTTACTGGCATCAAAGTAAATCTTCTCACATTCTCTGCTGAGGCTAACAATTAATACAGACTAAAGAAGTCTAGAAGAGCTTTAAAATATCTCACTGTCCTTGATACCGAAAAATACACACCAACTACATGTTTCTTTCATTAGGAAGATCATCCAGCCTTTGTCCTGCAGTCGACCATGTGCACAGAGGCATGAAGAAAGTATAAAACAAACAAACAAAAAAGCACACCAAGTTCATATGAATCTGCTCATTGCATAATCAAATTTCACATACTAATGTAAGAATATGGAAATATATATTTACTGTGGACCTCTTACTGTTTACAATCAATATTATCAGACTACAACACTACATCTCCTCTAAAATCCTTTATTTATGAAACCCAGCTGAGAACTTTCTCTCCTGTTAGTTTGATAAATATTTGAAGAACCTAGTTCATGGACACACAAAGGCCCCCTCGGACTTTCACAAAGTTATGCTCCAGTATATTCAAATTAGATGTTTTTATAATAAAAGAGTAAATATAATTAAATTATCTATTGATACCTAAATATAATTCAAACAGTGTTGATGATGCCTGTCACTGTACATGTGGATGATATGTAACACTAAACTAATTGCAAAGTGAATACAGTAGGCCCTCGGCATTCGCAGGGGTTCGGTTCCGAGCCCTCCCGCGAATTGAGAGAATCCGCGAGTTCTGTACCCGAAGTAAAACCCCATGTATTACGTCACATGCACAAATGAGCAGCTGTAAGTAAAATACTATGTATGTATTACATGCGTTAAAATATGCTTCTTAAACGCATTCTATAGACAGTCTTACTCATAATACAGTATTAATGTAGTAAATTATTATATAATATGATTACGAAAAAAAAATTAATTTTTACTCTTATTTTATTGATGATAAATTATAAACATTATACAGCATATACTGTTGTAAAGCACTCGTTTTAAAGTCTTTTTCAATTATTATTCCAGTACAGGACCTCAGTTAATTCTGAGAATGTTTGTGCGTGAGATTTTATGTTCTGTAGCATGTTAAACAAATGATACCAAAAGGATAAACTTTATTACACTTCATGTCCTTTTACATTGAACTTGGAGTGACATCTTGGAGTGGCGGCTCCAAGATGGCGCTGCCTAGAGAGCAACGTCGTGGAGTTTTCAGAGTCAAATTGTTTCTTTGTTCGTTTTAATTTGTTTTATTTGTTTGTTCATGTTTTGCACTATGCTCGTCTATGATCGGTCGACCCAACTACAGCTGTGAGCAGCTTCAGCTTCGGGCAACTAAGCACACAACAGCTTCTATCTTCGATCTATTCTATGCTATTGGAGCTCCATGCTAGCGGTTATCAGCTAAGCACAGGCGGAGTTCTCAGAGGCTTGGTTAGCACTTCCGGTCATACTACTTGAAAATGTTCAGTTCCTGCGAAACAAGATGGACGAGCTTCATGCTCAGATTGCAGCGCAGAGGGATCTACAGGACTGTGTTTCTGTGACATATGGCTCGAGGAGAGTACACCTGATAAGACGATTATACCAGCCGGCTACACGGCCTTCATCCCCTGCTATCCCAAGCGCCGGAGTCGTCGTTCGGCCCCTTCCCGCCCGGGTTTCTTGTCCGCTGGGGTGCGGCTTGCATTGAGCTACCTACCATAGCATATTAGCTCTGCTAGCCGCATCTCGGCCAACACGCCCAGTTGAGCGTGCTTAGTTATACACGCCCGAAGATACTCCGATTTTATAGCTGTATAGTGCAAAACATGAACAAACAAAACAACAAATTAAACAAATTACGTTAAAAAAACGTTAAAATTGTGAAACACCTTGTTTTGATTGTCATGCCTGTGGTTCTTGTTAGAACAAAATGTTCTTCAAGTGCTTCAAAAACTGTACAGCAATAAAAACAATGTGTACAACAGGATGGCTATAATGACAGGTGTATGATTCACATCAGGAAATCTTTGATTTTTCTGTTCACAGGAATCCTGTTTCTTAAACTGTTCACGTAGTTATATTTTATTTATCAAACAGTAATCTCAAGCATCATTTAAATGTTGATATGGGAATAATTCTAGGGGAATATGAAAATTCACTCTAAAACTGTCGGGTCCAATAAATAATGACGTGCGTTTTGAGTGTCTTTCATGATCATTTTAAATGAGTCAATTTTTATATTTCTGAATGTTTTAACTTTAATTGGGCAAATCTTTTGCTACTTATGTGATGATTTGAAATTTGTTGTGTTTAATCTTCCTTTTCCATGTTCCTGGACCATGGCCATTGAAGGATCATAACTGCCAAAAATACTTGTAAACTCACTTAGGTGTAACTCGTCCCCTTCTCTGATGCAAACTAAAATAATTGGATTCCACTTATGATTAACTGTAATAAAAACAGCTATTACTAAATTGGCGGCATGGTGGTAGTGGTTAGCACATCCACCTCACAGGAAGACGGTCCTGGGTTACAGTCCTGGACTCGACAAGGGTGTTTCCGAGTGGAGTTTATGTTTTCTTGTACTTGTGTGGGTCTTCTCTGGGTACTTCTGTTTCCTCCCACAATCCAAAGACATGTATATTAGATTTATAGGCTAGTGTAAGTGTGAATGACTGAGTGTGTGTGTGTGTGTGTGTGTGTGTGTGTGCACGCGCCTGTGCATGTGTGTGTGTGTTTGTTTTGGGGGTTTTTTGCAGTGCATTGGCCTGACAAGCTGTTCAAGGTGTACCCTACTTTCACTCAGAGTCAGCTGAGTGAGGTTACAGCCACTCCAGAACCATAGTAAAATTGATCTATTCAGTAAATGAATGAAATGGGTATGAATATTTCTAGAGCGTTCCATTGCATGGAAGCTTAACTGAACATAAATAATCAGGTATGCAAGGCAAGGCACTGTCAAAAGATCTCAGAGTTAAATGTGTGGACGAGCACAGGTCAACAGATGGATACAGAGAAATGTCAAAGGCTTCAACCCCTAGAATCAGAGCAAAGTCCATAATCAATAAGTGGTAAAGTGTGTCAAGCACGCCTTCCATTCAGAATATAATCAGGAAGCTGGTCCAAGAAGCTTCCAAGAGATCTATGATAACTTTGAAGCAATTGCAGGTAATTGTGGCGGTTGTGTGCAGGTAATGAATGTATCAGACTGTTCCACAAATGTGGCTTGCGAGACAAAGGCTACTCTTCTTTTGGCTTTGAGAAAATATACCCTGAAGAGTTTGAGGACAAATCTAAAAATGTGTTATGGTTAGATGTGACCAAATTGAGAACATTTTGGCCTCAATGGCAAGTGACTTACCATCTGAGAAAAGTTATGCCTGCACTCGGTACTTAATCGCTTCTTGCAAAATGACAAAATATACAAGATCATGTTACAGTTTCCTGTTTTATTGTCCCGCACAGATCTAGCTCTTGTCAGAACATGTGTAAAAACTGTACATTGATACATTGCATTAGAGTTGCTTATCTGTAGTGGCGCTGCGCAGCTGGCGACACGCACGCGTTTCAGAGCTCCGGATATTTTTGTTATTTTGTGTTCTTTTGTGTGTTACTGTGACGAATTTGTTCACTGTGAATGACTTTAAGAAAATGGGGACACTTATTTTGAGCATTTTGACGCTGCATCTGCTCAAAACTATCATATTTCAACATAATGTTGTCGATTGCACACAAGCGGGATACGGCTTGGGTATACAACATGGCGACCACAGTCATTACATTCGCTATGGACGGGAGTTCTTATTATCCTACAGGGACAATCTGGATGTGAGTAGCCTTAAACTGGATATACCTCAGGATTGTGTACTGACTTCAGAGGACCATACCACCACAAAACGACGTAAAAGAGGTAAGAGAGGGGGCGTGAGACGCCGAGTTCGAGCCCGTAACCACAAACCTCGCTTCCCACTATACTGCTTTCAAGCGTGCGGTCCATCAAAAACAAGCTCAATGAACTCCATGCATGTGTGGAACATCTGTTTGAGTACCGCGATAGCTCACTGTTGTGCTTTACAGAGACAAGGTTGAATAGACAGGTTGACGACTCTGTGATTACACTACCCAGGTTCGGACCCCTATCCGCCTCGACAGAGACACCGACGCTACCGGAAGACCATCGGGGCGGCGTTTGCATATACGTGAACTCTAAGTGGTGCACTAACTTTACGATAAGAAACAGAGTATGTTCATCTGATATTGAACTTCTATCTGTATCGTTTCGTCCATTCTATCTACCACGAGAGTTTGGACAAGTCTTCATAACACTGGTGTATATTCCTCCAAGTGCTAACGACAAGAAGGCAACTGATCAAATCTACGACCACATGCAAAAATTAGAAAATCTCTCTCCTGAAGCACCGAAACTAATTCTCGGCGACTTCAACAGTTGTTCACTTAAACAAACTTTACCACACTACGAACAATATGTGACATGTAAAACCCGCAGAAACAAGACAATCGACCTCTGTTACGGAACGTTAAACACGCCTATAAAACTGTGAGTAAGCCGCCTCTGGGATCATCTGACCACAACGGAGTATACTTAATGCCTAAGTACAAGACTAAATTGAAAATGGACAAAACTCACTCAAAGGTTGTGAGGACGTGGGATTCTGATTCTATTGAAAGTTTGAAAGGGTGTTTTGACTGTACAAACTGGGACATTTTCTTTGACGATTGTGCAAACTTGGATACTGTTACTGATCATATATCATGTTATATAAACTTTTGTGTGGACAATATTATTCCCAGTAAAACAGTAAAAGTCTACCCGAATAACAAGCCCTGGGTCACAAAAGAGTTAAAGTTGCTGCTTAACAAGAAGAAAATAGCTTTCATGGAACAAAACAGAGATGATTTGAGGCTTGTTCAGAAGGAAATTGATTGCACAATAAGACAATGTAAGCAGGCCTACAAGGAGAAGATCGAGCGTCAGTTTTACACAAACAACCTTCGCCAAGCTTGGAGTGGTGTAAGAACTATGATTGGTAGTAAAAGCGAGAGACAAGCCATCAATGTTCCCGATAAAAATGCATTCGCCAGTGAACTCAATGACTTTTATGCAAGATTTGATTGTTTCGATTTTAGTCAACAATGTGATCGCTTGTATTCGGTTTTAGACGCCAACAACTCGAGCCCGATACTACTTAAACACGATGACGTCATCAAAGAGTTCTCCAAACTGAACATACGTAAAGCGTCTGGACCAGATAACTTGGACGGCAAGGTCCTAAAGGAGTGTCGCGACCAGCTCAGTGAAGTGTTTTGTAAATTATTCCAAATGTCACTGGATTCTAATTTAATACCAAAACTTTGGAAATTGTCGGAAATAGTTCCTGTACCTAAGAAAACCAAACCATCAACTCTAAACGACTACAGGCCTGTGGCCCTTACATCGGTTGGCATGAAGTGCTTGGAGAGGTTGGTGCTGAAGTCGTTGCTACGCGACGTCCAAGACAAGCTGGACCCTCTACAATTCGCTTACAGGGCAAAACGGGAGTTGAAGACGCCACAATCACACTTCTAAACCAGGTATACCAACATCTTGAAACTCCGAAGTCATTTGCTCGGGTTCTGTTCATTGACTTTTCATCCGCATTTAACACCATACAGCCACACCTAATGATTGAGAAACTTCAACGCTTATCCGTAAACAATGCAGTGATCAAATGGATCTTCAACTTCCTGAGAGACAGAACCCAGTACGTGAGGGTTAACGACAGCATGTCCAGTAGAGTTACCATCAACACGGGGGCTCCACAGGGATGTGTTCTCTCCCCTGTGTTGTTCATCCTCTACACTAACGATTGTGTCAGTACCCACTCGAATTGCTCTACCATCAAGTTCACAGACGACGCCGCCCTTGTGAGTCTCCTTAGTGATTGCGAGTCTTTAGCCAGCTACCGAGAGGACATTTATAACTTCAACTCATGGTGTGAGGACAATTTCCTACAGCTGAATGTAAAGAAAACGAAGGAACTCATCATAGACTTTAGAACAAAAAAATCTGATCATGCACCTGTCGTAATTAACTCAGAGACTGTTGAACAAGTTGACCAATACAAATATCTGGGAACTATCATTGACAATAAGCTGACTTTTACACAGAATACTGATGCCGTGTACAACAAGTGTCAACAAAGACTGTTCTTCCTTCGCAAACTCAGATCTTTTCATATTGATAAAACCATTATGTTGTTATTTTACAAATCATGTGTGCAATCTGTCTTACTTTTTAGTGTACAATGTTGGTACGGCACCCTCTCTCTCAAAAACAAAAACAAACTTGGCAAAATTGTAAATGTAAGCAGCAAAATCATTGGAACTCCTTTAGACCCTATTGATTACTTTTATGAATCTCGTGTACTAAATTTAGCATCCAAAATTATTAACGATTTAAACTCATGTTCTTCATTCTGAATATATCCTTCTTCCTTCCGGCCGCAGATATCAATTACCCAAACTTAAATCAAAGAGAGCCCGTACATCCTATATACCAACTAGCATTTTCCTTTTAAATAAGTAGCCTCCACCTTTAGTCTCTTGTATATTGTTACATTTTGTACCACTCTTTTTATCTGTTGCGTTATCTAATTTAAAAACTCAGTTTTATATCTTAAGTCGTTACATGTCCGTTTAACATACAGTATTCTTTAAAGTATTTTTAAATTTTATTTTTGAAATTTTAGTGCTAGTTTCTTACATTGCACCTTAAGATATTTAATATTTAATATTTAATGTTATATATGTATTATGTCTTCATGTTGTAATATGTTCTTATGTATGTATGTTTATGGAGCCTGTGTACGTGCAAGACAAATTCCCTCCTCGGGCAATAAAGTATTGTCATTGTCATCATTGTCATCTACTGGTATAGTATGGCTGCTCAAGTAGGTAAATTTTAAATGTCACTGAAATGTTTGACCTCGCTCTTTTCTGACCTAAAATCTCTTCAGAGCATAAACTATTGGCATTTATAAAGCATACTATATCGTTATACTGCCATGCCATAAAATTAGCTTGCTTGACTGGGTGGTGGAACAGATGTCATATAAATTCAGAGTTAAAAATAGAGTCACTGCCTACTGACGAAAATTATATAAAGCAGGGTTAGATGAAAGCTTACATGATATATTGTATTTTGATTTTACTGAAAAGAGCTATCATAGAACAAAACCCGAGGGCTATCTGGAAAAATGCTCAACAACCATTTACATCCACATCTAGGAACCAGAGTTCCTGGGCATAACCCATTCAAGCATGGGGAGAATATACAAATTCCTCACAAAAACAGCAGAGCTCTCGATTCAAACCCAGGACCTTCTTATTCTGAGGCAAAAGTGCTAAATACTAAGTCACTGCCAACTATAGGATGTAATTTTATTAAAATGTGCCCTAGCCAGTTGATGTTGGTGGCCATTTGTTTTAAATTGTGTTTCATGTTCAATTCTGAAAACTGTGTTTCTTTGAGTGTTTTAACTGTGGTTGATGCTGCTGAAGTTTGGGGTGTGCTTTATTGTTCACAGGGAAGGCACTAAAGCATGGAGAAATCGTAGTCATGGTTAGAGGTACAGAGAAACACGGAAATCAAACTAAAGCAGGAACTGGTGGAGCATGGAGCTGAAAGCCAGAGAGATCACAGGAAAGAGGGACAATCTTTTAGCATGGGAAGAGATGCTGCTAGTCTTTATAGCTCGTGATTAACTGGAATCAAGTGTGTGTGTTTAGCATTCCACCTGCGTGTGACAGCCACGCCCCTGTCCAACTCTCATTTCAAGGTGCAACTCTTTTGTGAGAGACAATAACAAACTAAAATAAAAATCACAGTGCAGTTTAAGCATAAGAAGTTGCAATAAACAGATAGATGTTTCTCTGCTCCTTCCTCAGATGTCATCAACCAGGTCACCACCTGTCTGCAAATGTTTTGACTCCTAAACCTGGTACGGTCTCTTGGAGGCGAGTTGACAGTGATTGGCCAGATCACTGCCCATCTGACGAAGGCTTCCAGCTACACTGATTGCATTTCCACCACAACCAACATGATGCTTTCTCTGCTGCGACTCCTAGTCTCCGAACTGCATCCTGGAGATCCCTACCTCTTACTCCCAGTGATGATGAGAGGTGGTATGCTGACCTCCCAGGGAAACCTCTTTTCAACAGGAAGAGTCCAAACTAACCATCCCTGACTTCTGAGCGACTCTTCTAACTCTGCATATCAGGCTTTTTTCCTCTCTTCAACTGCTTCCTCCCATGGTACAGTAAATTCTACCATGAGTCTCTTTTCGCTTGCTGTCCATAAGACTATGTCTGGATGTAGGCTAGTTGTAACAATACTTGGAAACTCGAGTTTTCTACCAAGGTGCGAGGTGATATTTCTATGGTAGACACTGATGAACAGGTTCTTGAAAGGGAAAATTCTTAAGTTCTTAATAGCTTTTTTCCAATGATCAGGTATGCTATGAAACAGATAGTTATAATCTAATATTGTACCTCTTATATTGTGTTTTGCCTTTAATATTTCAAATGGAATCAAATTGTCTTCATCATACAAGTCAAAATCTTGAAAAAAAAGAAGATTTTGTGTAGGTGACTCCGTGATTAAGACTCTGAGTTACAATTCAGAGTGTTGACGTTTCAAGCCCCAGTACCACCATTGTGGACCCCTAAGAATGGCCCTTAATTCTCATTTACACGGTTGCATAAACAAGATTAAAAAGTAAGCTGCCCTAAATGGGGGCATCTGCCAAATCCCATAAATGTAAAAATACATGTAGAAATACAGTCTTACCTCAAATTTGTCATGACAAGATTCACCCAACAAGAGAATAAAGGGTATGTGGACGGCAGATAGGGGAGTATTAATTTTGCGTGACTCAATAACACACACACAGAGAGAGAGAGAGAGAGAGAGAGAGAGAGAGAGATTCACACTTATGCCAGCCTATAGATCTAATATAAATGTTTTTGGATTAAGTGTGTGTGTGTGTGTGTGTGTGTGTGTGTGTGTGTGTGTGTGTGTGTGTGTGTGTGTGTGTGTGTGTGTGTGTTAATAAATACATATTATAAAGAAAAGCAAATAAAATGTTTCTTTTTTCGTACTTTAAACTTGGATATTTCAACTATACATACATGTCTGCGGTGGCACGATGGCGTAGTGGTTAGCACATCCGCATTACAACAAGATGGTCCTGGGTTTGATTCCCAGCTCAGGCATTTCTGGATGGAGTTTACATGTTTGCCCCGACGTTATGATTAAACAAATCTGTCAGACATTTACTCCAACCCCATCCCCAACTCCTACACAACAGCGTAGATCCCACTTCCCAGCCCCCATGCATAGTTTTCTAATCTCACAAATGAAGACATGCAGTAAGTCATGCAATCCCACCATCCCCTATCATCAATAACTCCATATTATCTCTCTAAAGAACAAGTACGTTTGATTAATCTTTATAAACTACTAGTTCTGGTGTGACAATGTACTATGAATTGATTCCCACTAATAAGGAAATGGTTTTGTGGTAGGACTTGTTTTTGTAATTGTTATTAGTCAGCATATCTCTATTTATTTACTCTCATGGTCAACAATTCAAGATTTTTTTTTTTTTATTTATTTTTTACTTTTCTCAAATTGTGCTTGTTACTGGCATCAAAGTAAATCTTCTCACATTCTCTGCTGAGGCTAACAATTAATACAGACTAAAGAAGTCTAGAAGAGCTTTAAAATATCTCACTGTCCTTGATACCGAAAAATACACACCAACTACATGTTTCTTTCATTAGGAAGATCATCCAGCCTTTGTCCTGCAGTCGACCATGTGCACAGAGGCATGAAGAAAGTATAAAACAAACAAACAAAAAAGCACACCAAGTTCATATGAATCTGCTCATTGCATAATCAAATTTCACATACTAATGTAAGAATATGGAAATATATATTTACTGTGGACCTCTTACTGTTTACAATCAATATTATCAGACTACAACACTACATCTCCTCTAAAATCCTTTATTTATGAAACCCAGCTGAGAACTTTCTCTCCTGTTAGTTTGATAAATATTTGAAGAACCTAGTTCATGGACACACAAAGGCCCCCTCGGACTTTCACAAAGTTATGCTCCAGTATATTCAAATTAGATGTTTTTATAATAAAAGAGTAAATATAATTAAATTATCTATTGATACCTAAATATAATTCAAACAGTGTTGATGATGCCTGTCACTGTACATGTGGATGATATGTAACACTAAACTAATTGCAAAGTGAATACAGTAGGCCCTCGGCATTCGCAGGGGTTCGGTTCCGAGCCCTCCCGAATTGAGAGAATCCGCGAGTTCTGTACCCGAAGTAAAACCCCATGTATTACGTCACATGCACAAATGAGCAGCTGTAAGTAAAATACTATGTATGTATTACATGCGTTAAAATATGCTTCTTAAACGCATTCTATAGACAGTCTTACTCATAATACAGTATTAATGTAGTAAATTATTATATAATATGATTACGAAAAAAAAATTAATTTTTACTCTTATTTTATTGATGATAAATTATAAACATTATACAGCATATACTGTTGTAAAGCACTCGTTTTAAAGTCTTTTTCAATTATTATTCCAGTACAGGACCTCAGTTAATTCTGAGAATGTTTGTGCGTGAGATTTTATGTTCTGTAGCATGTTAAACAAATGATACCAAAAGGATAAACTTTATTACACTTCATGTCCTTTTACATTGAACTTGGAGTGACATCTTGGAGTGACGTCTCCAAGATGGCGCTGCCTAGAGAGCAACGTCGTGGAGTTTTCAGAGTCAAATTGTTTCTTTGTTCGTTTTAATTTGTTTTATTTGTTTGTTCATGTTTTGCACTATGCTCGTCTATGATCGGTCGACCCAACTACAGCTGTGAGCAGCTTCAGCTTCGGGCAACTAAGCACACAACAGCTTCTATCTTCGATCTATTCTATGCTATTGGAGCTCCATGCTAGCGGTTATCAGCTAAGCACAGGCGGAGTTCTCAGAGGCTTGGTTAGCACTTCCGGTCATACTACTTGAAAATGTTCAGTTCCTGCGAAACAAGATGGACGAGCTTCATGCTCAGATTGCAGCGCAGAGGGATCTACAGGACTGTGTTTCTGTGACATATGGCTCGAGGAGAGTACACCTGATAAGACGATTATACCAGCCGGCTACACGGCCTTCATCCCCTGCTATCCCAAGCGCCGGAGTCGTCGCTCGGCCCCTTCCCGCCCGGGTTTCTTGTCCGCTGGGGTGCGGTTTGCATTGAGCTACCTACCATAGCATATTAGCTCTGCTAGCCGCATCTCGGCCAACACGCCCAGTTGAGCGTGCTTAGTTATACACGCCCGAAGATACTCCGATTTTATAGCTGTATAGTGCAAAACATGAACAAACAAAACAACAAATTAAACAAATTAAAACGAACCATAGCATGTTAGCTCTGCTTAGTTATACACGCCCGAAGATACTCCGATCTTATAGCTGTACCGGTCGTAGACAAGCATAGTGCAAAACATGAACAAACAAAACAACAATTAAAACAAATTAAAACAAACAAACAATTTGACTCTGAGAACTCCACGACGTCGCCCTCTGGGCAGCGTCAACTTGGAGACATCACTCCAGCTTCAATGTAAAAGGACATGAAGAGTACTGTAATAAAGTTTATCCTTTTTGTATCGTTTGTTAAACATGCTACAGAACATAAAATCTCACACATAAACATGAACTTAGGTACTGTACTGGAATAATAATTGAAAAAGATTTTAATACAACAGTTCAGAGAAAGGAGAACGTCTTATTTCTTCATAAGAGACATACAGCGTTTTCTATCGCTTCGCCAGAGAAGACACATAGCATTTGAGTGGTATAGAGCTTAAACTGATAATTAAAGGACACACAAAAAAGAGGCTCATTGACAGCTCGTGCGCGAATGAGGAAAAAGGGGCAGGACATCAGCTCAACCAATCAGGAGAAAGGAGGGCAGCCATTGGCTGAATTTGAATTACGTGCCGGTTGCTCGGCAGTCAGTGAATACTTAAACCGTGGGTGCAAAACCATGAATAGTCAAGGGCATACTGTAATTTTTAAGGATTTAATATTTCGAATGAGATGTTTTAATCAGATGAGTTAAATAATGATATATTTAATAAAATAGACTATACAAATGTATTCATCAATGCAGCCGTGAGGGGGGGGCACAAACCAGTGTCTCTCCCTCACGCCGGTCCCAAGCCCGGATAAATGCAGAGGGTTGCGTCAGGAAGGGCATCCGGCGTAAAACAAATGCCAAATAAACTATGCGAATCACAAGAAAGAACCACATACCGGATCGGTCGAGGCCCGGGTTAACAACGACCGCCATCAGTGCCGTCAACCAACAGGGTGCTGATGGAAATTGGACTACTGTTGGTCGAAGACGTCGAAGAAGGAGAGGCGGGAGGCGTGTCCGTTGCCAGAGAGAGAAGAGGAAAGGCATGAGTCTAGGACTGAAAGTAGGGACTTTGAATGTTGGAACTATGACAGGAAAAGGTAGAGAGCTGGCTGACATGATGCAGAGGAGGAAGGTGGACATACTGTGTGTTCAGGAGACCAGGTGGAAAGGTCGCAAGGCTAGAAGCATAGGAGCAGGGTTTAAGCTGTTTTATCACGGTGTGGATGGGAAGAGAAATGGAGTCGGAGTCATCTTGAAGGAGGAGTTTGCCAGGAATGTTCTAGAAGTGAAAAGAGTGTTAGACAGAGTGATGAGTCTCAAGTTAGAAATTAAAGGTGTGATGGTCAATGTTGTTAGTGCTTATGCCCCACAGACAGGATGTGAGCGAGAAGAGAAGGAGAGATTCTGGAGTGAGTTAGATGAAGTGATGCAGAGTACCCCCAGAGGTGAAAGAGTGGTCATTGGGGCAGACTTCAATGGACATGTTGGTGCAGGAAACAGAGGGGACGAGGAAGTGATGGGTAGGTTTGGTATCCAGGACAGGAACGCATGAAGGACAGATGTTGGTAGATTTTGCAAAAAGGATGGAAATGGCTGTGGTGAATACTTTCTTCCAGAAGAGAGAGGAGCATAGGGTGACTTATAAAAGTGGAGGTAGGAGCACACAGGTAGACTACATCTTGTGCAGGCGATGTAATTTAAAGGAAGTCAGTGACTGCAAAGTCATAGTGGGTGAGAGTGTTGCCAAACAGCATAGGATGGTGGTGTGCAGGATGATGCTGATGGTGAGGAAGGTGAAGAAGGCAAAGGCAGAGCAGAAGACAAAGTGGTGGAAGTTGAAAAAGGAAGAGTGTCAGGTTGTCTTCAAGGAGGAGTTGAAACAGGCTTTGGGTGGTCAGGAAGTGCTTCCAGATGACTGGACAACTACAGCTAATGTGATCAGGTAGGAGAATACTTGGTGTGTCATCTGGAAGGAAAGTAGATAAGGAGACTTGGTGGTGGAATGAGGAAGTGCAGGAGTGTGTACAAAGGAAGAGATTAGCTAAGAACAAGTGGGACATTGAGAAAACCGAAGAGAGTAAACAGGAGTACAGGGAGACACAGCGTAAGGCAAAGGTAGCAGTGTCAAAGGCCAAACAGCACGTTTGATGACTTGTATGCTCGGTTGGAAAGTAAGGAGGGAGAAAATGATTTATATAGGTTGGCACAGCAGAGAAATAGAGATGGGAAGGACGTGCAGCAAGTTAGATTGATAAAGGACAGAGAGGGAAATGTATTGACTGATGACAGAAGTGTGCTGGGAAGATGGAAAGAGTACTTTGAAGAGCTGATGAATGAGGAAAATGAGAGAAAAAAGAGTAGAAGAGGTGACTGTTGAGGACCAGGAAATAGCAAAGATTAGTAAGGGTGAAGTGAGGAGGGCATTGAAGAGGATGAAGAATGGAAAGGCAGTTGGTCCTGATGACATACCGGTGGAGGTATGGAAGTGTCTAGGAGAGGTAGCAGTAGATTTTCTGACAAGAACATTTAACAAGGTCTTAGAGAGTGAGAGGATGCCAGAGGAATGGAGGAGAAGTGTGCTGGTGCCCATTTTTAAGAACAAGGGAGACGTGCAGAGTTGTGGCAACTACAGAGGGATAAAGTTGATGAGCCATACGATGAAGTTATGGGAAAGAATAGTGGAAGCTAGGGCAGAAGTCAGCATTTGTGAACAACAGTTTGGTTTCATGCCAAGAAAGAGCACCACAGATGCAGTGTTTGCCTTGAGGATGTTAATAGAGAAGTACAGAGAAGGTCAGAGGGAGCTGCATTGTGCCTTTGTGGATCTGGAGAAAGCATATGACAGGGTGCCGAGAGAAGAACTGTGGTATTGCATGAGGAAGTCTGGAGTGGCAGAGAAGTATGTTAGAGTGGTGCAGGACATGTATGAGAGATGTAAGACAGTGGTGAGGTGTGCTGTCGGTGTGACACAAGAGTTCAAGGTGGAGGTGGTACTGCATCAAGGGTCAGCTCTCAGCCCCTTCTTGTTTGCTATGGTGATGGACAGACTGACAAATGAGGTTAGACAAGATTCCCCATGGACTATGATGTTTGCAGATGACATTGTGATCTGTAGTGAGAGCAGAGAACAAGTGCAGGAAAATCTAGAGAGGTGGAGGTATACCCTGGAAAGGAGGGGAATGAAGATTAGCCTCAGTAAGACAGAATACATGTGCATGAATGACAAGGACCAAAGAGGAACTGTGAGATTACAGGGAGCAGACATAAGGAAGGTGGAGGATTTTAAGTACTTAGGCTCAACAATCCAGAGCAATGGAGAGTGTGGAAAAGAGGTCAAGAAGCGTGTGCAGGCAGGTTGGAATGGTTGGAGAAAAGTGTCCGGTGTGATGTGTGATAGGAGGGTATCGGCAAGACTGAAAGGAAAAGTGTACAAGACGGTGTTGAGGCCAACGATGTTGTATGGGTTAGAAACAGTGGCCCTGGGGAAAAAACAGGAGGCAGAGTTGGAGGTAGCAGAGATGAAAATGTTGAGGTTCTCTTTGGGAGTAACGAGGATAGATAGGATTAGGAATTAGCACATCAGAGGGACAGCACATGTAAGACGTTGTGGAGACAAAGTCAGAGAGGCTAGATTGAGATGGTTTGGACATGTACAGAGGAGGGATAGTGAGTATATTGGTAATAGGATGCTGAGGCTGGAACTACCAGGCAAAAGGCCTAGAGGAAGACCAAAGAGACGATTCATGGATGTGGTGAAGGAGGACATGAAGGTCGTTGGTGTAAGAGAAGAAGATGCAAAGGATAGGGTGAGATGGAGGCAGATGATTCGCTGTGGCGACCCCTGAAGGGAAAAGCCGAAAGGAAAAGAAGAAGATACAAATGTATTCATCAGACAGCTTCTGGTTCTATTACTGCAAAGGGAACAATAGTAGAAACCCGCAAGATCGTGATGCCACAGGTTCATTGACCTTTGACTGCTGCATTCTCATTCACACTCACTGAAACCTGAGCTTCCTGTTTTATTTATTTATTTATTTATTTTTGAATAAAGTTGCAGCACATTTTGCCTCTAAGAATACACAGTATATTATCTGTGAGGGAAAATGTGCTGCAACTTGATTCAAAAATAAAGTTACTATTTGTTAGCACGTCCGCCTCACAGCAAGCCGGCCTGGGTTCGATTCCCGGCCTGGGCGTTTCTGTGTGAAGTTTGCATGTTCTCCCCGTGCTTGCTTGGGTTTTTTTCCTGGGTGCTACTGAGGTCAGGAGTTCAAGCCCCGCTATCAGTGGGTTGTCACTGCTGTCCAGTGCAGCTAACTGATTTACCAAAGGCCGGCCATGTCTCTCACTGTCTGTGGTGAGAGGCATGTAAAACAACCATTGCTGATGTTCACGAAGAGAAGGTTCCATAGTCTTCAGCGTGTTTCTGCCCTGCGCTGGCTGGCGAGCTGTCCATGGTCTACTCTTCCCTTGTCCAGAGTTGGCTGAGATGGGGGCCAGGCTCTTTGCTACCCTAATTAGGTTAAGAAGTTCAGAACATGAAGGAATGAATGAAAACAAAATTCTCACCATGGTTGCTGGTTGCTAACAAGTTGTTTTGAATAAACCAATGTAGAGTTTTATTTGATTTTGGGGGTAATTAATTAAATAAAAAATCTGATCACTGAGAAACACTCTGTGAGTAATTACTGAGTAAGATGAGCTACAAAGATAAGCAACAAAGAAAATATGTAAAAGCTCCACATGGACAAAACTGCCCTCTGCTGGCAGAAAAAATGATTTCATGGACTTTATTAGCCAATAAAAATCCTGAATATGAACACCAAATATGAGACAAAAAAATCTTTATTGTATTTTATCTGTTTTTTTCTTTGCATTACATCATCAATTGGTCAGGAAGTTACTGATTACTACATGACTGTTACTCAAACATTTTTTTTTGACTGAATAGTGAAACAGATTAAAGCCATGAACTAATTAATTGGTAGAATGGGATTTAATGATCGATGGCCTTAGCAGCAGCATATGTAATATCAGACCCATCAGTGGCAGTTGGTGGATATATCTTCTCCAGCTTCTCCTTCACAGCATCATACTGCTTCTGCCACTCCACTTTTGAGAGGGAGGACGGACTGACCTCGAGGAACTTGTAGTCATCTCTGGTCTGGGCGCTGAAAATCTCCTTGGCTTCTGTACATATGTCACCGAATTTTTTCCAAGCCTGTAATTTTAAGTGACAGAAGGAAAATATTATCAGTTTTCTTTTTTACCTTTAAACTTAAAGTCATACTGATAGAAATTAACTAGATGATGGATTATGATGATGATAAGGATAATGATGATTATTATCATTATGCCGTGGCGGCACAGTGGCGTAGTGGTTAGCATGTACGCCTCACAGCAAGAAGGCATGGGTTTGATTCCCGGCCTGGGCATTTCTGTGTGGAGTTTGCATGTTCTCCCCGTGCTTGCGTGGGTTTCCTCCGGGTGCTCCGGTTTCCTCCCACAATCCAAAGACATGCACAGTAGATTAATTGGCCGTTCTAAATTGCCCGTAGGTTCGCATCGTGCAGAAGGCAATGGCAAACCACTGCACTAATCCTGCCAAGAAAACCTCCATGAAGATTGTAACCAGGGCGTTATCCTTCGTGGCAGGTCGCCAATGATCATCCTATGACTCAGGCACGAGATAGAGAGATCATTATGCCTAATAATTAGACATAGTAACTCTATGACCTGTGCATGCTGAATGGTAATCATGGCACACCCACCTTAACAATAGATTTTGCAGATGATCAAATGGTTTGCAGAATCAAATAATTTTACTGCTTTGATTATTGTCAATGCAATACAAACAAAACTGAATTGAATTGAAGTATTGAAAATTATCATCATATTAGGGCATCAACTGAAATTTACAGACTAAAAATAGACTAACCTTTTCAGCATCGGCCACTGACTTCAAAAAGAGCTGCTTAAAGGTGTCAAGGTCCTCAATCAAATCTTCTCCAACAAAGGTCTTGTCCTTCAGGTAATCCAACATTACACCAATTCTCTCCCAGAATTCATGGAGCTGAATCAGGATCTGCTGAATTCTTGAAAAGCTAACCTGAACCTCATTACGAAGTTCTGAGGGTGGAATTGAACCTGAGAAGATACGGAAACATATTTGTGGTGCTATAAAAGGCTAGATTTAAACGTTTTAGATTTAACTATCCAATTTCTTATTTTTTTTAAAAATTTGATTAAATAAGAAATAAAAATGTGTCTTGAACGCCTGCATGTGATGCATCAAGATAAGTACATCAGAGTGGTTTCCTAAAGTCAGATTTCTTTAGTTAAATGTGAATATATGTATATCTCCAGCACTTACTCTGGACAGAAATGATTTCAGTTAAAAACTTCAAGTTGCTTTTATAATCGTGATATGTGTTAGTTTGCTGTGTGTGTGTGTGAGAATAATATTTTTTCCAATCAGTAGACGAAACTTGTTTTTGAGAACAGGTTAAACAGATTCTTACCCAAGTCCATTATCAAATTTTCCACCGCGAGTTTGCAGCTGTACACTTCAACCTGGATGACACACTTCATTTCAGGCAGTTCATTTTTCCCCAATGTGAATGACTTGATCTTGACCTGCAGAACATGGATTTTGACTTTATCCTCTAAGTTTTTGCTTTTTCTTTAAGAGGCCATCACATTCTCAATAAAAAACACCAGTGAACCTAGGAACCTAGGAAACCTACCCGACTGTCCATACGAGGATCTTTCTGGACAAGCTCCTCCATCTCATTTTTTTTGTCATCTGTTTCTTTCCCCAAAGCTTCCAGTTTGGTAGTAAAATCTTTGAGGTTATCCTTGTGCATTTTCAGAGTTTCCTCAATTGATTTAACTTCACTGGTTTTAATTTTAATCTTACTATCCATTTCATTCTTTTCAGTGATAACATCACTGGTAGTTTTCGCAACACCTTTGTTGTGTAAATCATATCTGAATGGGAGAAGATCAGAATAAGCGTCAGTTCTTTATTTTCATTGTGTCATCTCCATACGTCTGATTAATGAATATAATTAATAGAGGAGTCGTTCTTATAACCTGAACGAATCGTGAAGGTATTATGAAATGTTCCTCACAAATGAACGGAGTTAAAACAATAGCTGTTACAGCATAAATCTTTATATCTGTTTGTAAGGAGTGGAAACAGTTTTATCTGAAACTAATTTTAACTATTAATTAAGGTACATCTTATTTAGATGATTTTATTATCCTTTGACATTTGCTTTGTTCATATTCTGTGAAGACATAATCCTTTGCCTTACTTTGCTACAATATCATCAACTTCATTGATGATGTCACCAATCAAAATTTTTGCCTCGTGCAGGTACGTCACGGCAAGTGTGGGCTTGTCCTTTTCCACTGCTGCTTTCAAAATGGGGAACAGGGAATTCACCATGTTCATACTGGTACCAATACACTGTATACATAGAAAAGAAAAAAAGATTATCCCAACTTATTAAAGTTATCCCAACTTTACTTGTCTTCAGACGTAATTCAAAACATGGATGAAAAAATATTTTTTTAAATTAATTTTAAAAGATTTGCTTTCTCAGATATTCAGTAGCCTTCATCTCTGCCTTCATCTCACCCTATCATCTGCATCTTCTACTCTTACTCCAACTACCTTCATGTCCTCCTTCACCACATCCATAAATCTTCTCTTTGGTCTTCCTCTTTTGTAGTTTCGACCTGTGTACTCCTACCTCCGCTTTCATAAGTCACCCTATGCTCCTGTTTCTTCTGGAAGAAAGTATTTACCACAGCCATTTCCATCCTTTTTGC
This sequence comes from Plotosus lineatus, assembly GCA_024760905.1. Taxonomy (NCBI): domain Eukaryota; kingdom Metazoa; phylum Chordata; class Actinopteri; order Siluriformes; family Plotosidae; genus Plotosus; species Plotosus lineatus. The sequence goes on along the minus strand of CM045734.1, from coordinate 26,716,150 downwards.
AAAACCGATCAACATCTATCTTTCTGTGTTCCTGTCCTGGATACCAAACCTGCCCATCACTTCCTCGTCCCCTCTGTTGCATGCACCAACATGTCCATTGAAGTCTGCACCAATGATCACTCTTTCACCTCTGGCGGTACTCACTCTGGGGGTGGCACAGTGGTATAGTGCTCAGAATGCCTGCCTCATAGCAGGAAGGTCTTGGGGTCATGGCTCAGGCATTTTTGTGTTGAGTGTGTATGTTCTCCCAATGCTTGTATGGGTATTACAGTTGTTTCTCACAGTCAGAAGACATGCACATCAGGATAATTGGTTGTTCCAATTTGCCCCTGGGTCTGAGTTTGGGTGTGAATGGTTTTGTGCATGTGTGCATGTGTGTTGCCCAGTGATGGTCTGGTGAGCTGTTTGAAATGTACCATGTCTTCATCCAGTGAAGTCTCCAGCCTTCGTGCGTCTCTAGTAGTCGGATTAAGTGGTTTGGCTATTGGGTAAGTTCGGCTAATGTTAAGATATTTTTTTTATAAAAAGGATTGTAAGAAATGGGGTATTACCTTGAACAGAAGAGCTTCTGAAAAGCCAAACAAGAATTGAGTCTCAAGGGCTCTGCTCCGGAGCAGGTTCTCCAATTTCGGAAATCCAGCCAGACACAGATAAGAGAAATGATAAAGTAGCGCAACCCGCTCAGTAGATGGTAACAGATCCTTTATAAACTCTGGACTCCAGGCTGAGCCTCTTAGAACCATTTCTGTTCAAAATCATAGAAAAAATAGAGCAGTGTTCACAGCACTTACATTGAGGTTAAAGAAGATTTTGTGCAGGTGACTCAGTGACTAAGAGTCTGAGTTACAAATCAGAGGGCCGGAGTTTCATGCACCAGTACCACCACTGTGGACCCCCTGAGCACAGTCCTCAATTCTAATCTACTCAGTTGTATAAACAAGATGAAAAAGAAAGCTGCCCTAAATATGGGCATCTGCCAAATCCCATAAATGTAAAAATAAATGTAGAAATACAGTCTTACCCCTGCTGTCAGACATGATTTCAGTAGATCGTAGTCTGCGAGTGGATGCTAGAAATGTGCAGTGAACTCCTGAGAGGTGTGTCATGAATGCTGTACTTGGTAGATATGAATCCTCTCTCAATAGCCACACCTCAAATTTATCATGAAAAGAGTCACCCAACAACAGAATGCTATGTGGGGGGCACTAATTCTGTGTTACTCAACAACCAAGACGACTTGTTTTCACATGATTTTGTTTTTCAGATGAATATGTGCATTTTTTATGACAAGGTTCATGTATTCTCGTATATATATATATTTTGTTGACATGCATTCATATTTGTGTGTGTGTGTGTGTGTGTGTGTGTGTGTGTGTGTGTGTGTGTGTGTATGTACGGTACATTGTAAATAAAGGCAAATAAAATATTTATTTTTTATAGTTTATATTTGCATATTTCAACTATGCATACATTTTTATGGTGGCATGGTGGCGTAGTGGTTAGCACATCCGCCTCACAAGAAGACGGCCCTGGTTTGATTCCCAGCTCAGGAGTTTCTGTGTGGAGTTTCCATGTTCTCCTCATATTTGCGTGGATTTCCTCCGAGTACTTACTACAGTTTCATCCCACGGTCCAAAAATATGTGCAGCAGGTTAATTGTCTGTTCCAAAAATGCCCATAGGTGTGCGTGTGGTTATGAATGGTTGTGTGAGTGTTGGCCCCGTGATGGCCTGGCGAGGAGTCCAGGGTGTACCCTACCCTCACCCAGAGTCCGCTGAAATGGGCACCAGCCTCCCCGGACACCTAATCAAACACTTTATCTTCATTAGCAAACAAAAATAATAATATAAAAAAACCAAACTATAATGGTGATGTGAACCAGACTAAAACTGCTCATGTGTATGTGGAAAACTGAGTGTCCTTTATTTGATTCAAGTATTCCCCACTCAAGATAATGCTTTTGTTAATCTGCAGATAGTAAATTAAACAAATCATGGCATTCCTCTGTCGTATACTAATTGTGAAGACATTCATCCCTCACTTTCCGCGGTTAATGGGAACCGAGACCTCACCCCAACCGCCGATTTCCACGAAGTAGGATCGACCCCCCTGACTGACATATACGTACATGTATATGTGTATATAACAAAAAAAAATAAATACATATTCAATGCTATCAATGCTTATTAAAATAATTAAACATTCAAAAATAATGCATAAGATGAAACTAAAATATAAATACACACATACGTGCATGCATACACTCAGATGCACACCTCACATAAAGATGTAAGTAGTTTTGTTGGGGGGGTTCGGTTGTTTTTTGTTTTTGTTTTTGTTTGGGTTTTTTTGGGTGGGGTGCATAATTGCCATTGTTTTGCAGCATTTTCCTTCACTTTTTCCCTATTTTTCCTTCATTTCCTTACTTTTTTAATTTTTTATTAATATTTTTGAAAAACCAACAAGGAACAGTAGCTGCAGAAACTGAAGCACAAGGTAGTGTTGGATCACAATATTCCCTCATACCAGTGTCAAACAAAACAAAAGCTCATTCACATAAATGGGATGTGCGTCTTCATGCATAAAAGATTCAGAGATGTTTAAGAGGGGTTTTAATGCATTTGTGGTAGTAATAGCAGTAGTAGTAGTCGTCGTCGTAGTAGTAGTAGGAGTAATATTGTTGTTGTTGTTGTTGTTGTTGTTGTAAATTATTTATGTGGATTGTAAGGTCATTTTTCTAACAATGTTTGTCTTTTGTTATGAAAGGGAAAGTATCTGAGTGATACTTTCATGTAGATCATTGCTTTAATGCTTTATTAAAGCTCTGCTGAACCTTTGCATGCTAGAACATCGCAAAGACTTTAGTCTACTACTGTGTAGCATTCACACCGCTTAAGCATCAGCAGTGATCTCAATCACGTCTTGTGAAATAATAAAACGTTAAAATTGTGAAACACCTTGTTTTGATTGTCATGCCTGTGGTTCTTGTTAGAACAAAATGTTCTTCAAGTGCTTCAAAAACTGTACAGCAATAAAAACAATGTGTACAACAGGATGGCTATAATGACAGGTGTATGATTCACATCAGGAAATCTTTGATTTTTCTGTTCACAGGAATCCTGTTTCTTAAACTGTTCACGTAGTTATATTTTATTTATCAAACAGTAATCTCAAGCATCATTTAAATGTTGATATGGGAATAATTCTAGGGGAATATGAAAATTCACTCTAAAACTGTTGGGTCCAATAAATAATGACGTGCGTTTTGAATGTCTTTCATGATCATTTTAAATGAGTCAATTTTTATATTTCTGAATGTTTTAACTTTAATTGGGCAAATCTTTTGCTACTTATGTGATGATTTGAAATTTGTTGTGTTTAATCTTCCTTTTCCATGTTCCTGGACCATGGCCATTGAAGGATCATAACTGCCAAAAATACTTGTAAACTCACTTAGGTGTAACTCGTCCCCTTCTCTGATGCAAACTAAAATAATTGGATTCCACTTATGATTAACTGTAATAAAAACAGCTATTACTAAATTGGCGGCATGGTGGTAGTGGTTAGCACATCCACCTCACAGGAAGACGGTCCTGGGTTACAGTCCTGGACTCGACAAGGGTGTTTCCGAGTGGAGTTTATGTTTTCTTGTACTTGTGTGGGTCTTCTCTGGGTACTTCTGTTTCCTCCCACAATCCAAAGACATGTATATTAGATTTATAGGCTAGTGTAAGTGTGAATGACTGAGTGTGTGTGTGTGTGTGTGTGTGTGTGTGTGTGTGTGTGTGTGTGTGTGTGTGTGTGTGTGTGTGTGTGTGTGCACGCGCCTGTGCATGTGTGTGTGTGTTTGTTTTGGGGGTTTTTTGCAGTGCATTGGCCTGACAAGCTGTTCAAGGTGTACCCTACTTTCACTCAGAGTCAGCTGAGTGAGGTTACAGCCACTCCAGAACCATAGTAAAATTGATCTATTCAGTAAATGAATGAAATGGGTATGAATATTTCTAGAGCGTTCCATTGCATGGAAGCTTAACTGAACATAAATAATCAGGTATGCAAGGCAAGGCACTGTCAAAAGATCTCAGAGTTAAATGTGTGGACGAGCACAGGTCAACAGATGGATACAGAGAAATGTCAAAGGCTTCAACCCCTAGAATCAGAGCAAAGTCCATAATCAATAAGTGGTAAAGTGTGTCAAGCACGCCTTCCATTCAGAATATAATCAGGAAGCTGGTCCAAGAAGCTTCCAAGAGATCTATGATAACTTTGAAGCAATTGCAGGTAATTGTGGCGGTTGTGTGCAGGTAATGAATGTATCGGACTGTTCCACAAATGTGGCTTGCGAGACAAAGGCTACTCTTCTTTTGGCTTTGAGAAAATATACCCTGAAGAGTTTGAGGACAAATCTAAAAATGTGTTATGGTTAGATGTGACCAAATTGAGAACATTTTGGCCTCAATGGCAAGTGACTTACCATCTGAGAAAAGTTATGCCTGCACTCGGTACTTAATCGCTTCTTGCAAAATGACAAAATATACAAGATCATGTTACAGTTTCCTGTTTTATTGTCCCGCACAGATCTAGCTCTTGTCAGAACATGTGTAAAAACTGTACATTGATACATTGCATTAGAGTTGCTTATCTGTAGTGGCGCTGCGCAGCTGGCGACACGCACGTTTCAGAGCTCCGGATATTTTTGTTATTTTGTGTTCTTTTTTGTGTGTTACTGTGACGAATTTGTTCACTGTGAATGACTTTAAGAAAATGGGGACACTTATTTTGAGCATTTTGACACTGCATCTGCTCAAAACTATCATATTTCAACATAATGTTGTCGATTGCACACAAGCGGGATACGGCTTGGGTATACAACATGGCGACCACAGTCATTACATTCGCTATGGACGGGAGTTCTTATTATCCTACAGGGACAATCTGGATGTGAGTAGCCTTAAACTGGATATACCTCAGGATTGTGTACTGACTTCAGAGGACCATACCACCACAAAACGACGTAAAAGAGGTAAGAGAGGGGGCGTGAGACGCCGAGTTCGAGCCCGTAACCACAAACCTGCGCTTCCCACTATACTGCTTTCAAACGTACGGTCCATCAAAAACAAGCTCAATGAACTCCATGCATGTGTGGAACATCTGTTTGAGTACCGCGATAGTTCACTGTTGTGCTTTACAGAGACATGGTTGAATAGACAGGTTGACGACTCTGTGATTACACTACCCAGGTTCGGACCCCCTATCCGCCTCGACAGAGACACCGACGCTACCGGGAAGACCATCGGGGCGGCGTTTGCATATACGTGAACTCTAAGTGGTGCACTAACTTTACGATAAGAAACAGAGTATGTTCATCTGATATTGAACTTCTATCTGTATCGTTTCGTCCATTCTATCTACCACGAGTTTGGACAAGTCTTCATAACACTGGTGTATATTCCTCCAAGTGCTAACGACAAGAAGGCAACTGATCAAATCTACGACCACATGCAAAAATTAGAAAATCTCTCCTGAAGCACCGAAACTAATTCTCGCGACTTCAACAGTTGTTCACTTAAACAAACTTTACCACACTACGAACAATATGTGACATGTAAAACCCGCAGAAACAAGACAATCGACCTCTGTTACGGGAACGTTAAACACGCCTATAAAACTGTGAGTAAGCTGCCTCTGGGATCATCTGACCACAACGGAGTATACTTAATGCCTAAGTACAAGACTAAATTGAAAATGGACAAAACTCACTCAAAGGTTGTGAGGACGTGGGATTCTGATTCTATTGAAAGTTTGAAAGGGTGTTTTGACTGTACAAACTGGGACATTTTCTTTGACGATTGTGCAAACTTGGATACTGTTACTGATCATATATCATGTTATATAAACTTTTGTGTGGACAATATTATTCCCAGTAAAACAGTAAAAGTCTACCCGAATAACAAGCCCTGGGTCACAAAAGAGTTAAAGTTGCTGCTTAACAAGAAGAAAATAGCTTTCATGGAACAAAACAGAGATGATTTGAGGCTTGTTCAGAAGGAAATTGATTGCACAATAAGACAATGTAAGCAGGCCTACAAGGAGAAGATCGAGCGTCAGTTTTACACAAACAACCTTCGCCAAGCTTGGAGTGGTGTAAGAACTATGATTGGTAGTAAAAGCGAGAGACAAGCCATCAATGTTCCCGATAAAAATGCATTCGCCAGTGAACTCAATGACTTTTATGCAAGATTTGATTGTTTCGATTTTAGTCAACAATGTGATCGCTTGTATTCGGTTTTAGACGCCAACAACTCGAGCCCGATACTACTTAAACACGATGACGCCATCAAAGAGTTCTCCAAACTGAACATACGTAAAGCCGTCTGGACCAGATAACTTGGACGGCAAGGTCCTAAAGGAGTGTCGCGACCAGCTCAGTGAAGTGTTTTGTAAATTATTCCAAATGTCACTGGATTCTAATTTAATACCAAAACTTTGGAAATTGTCGGAAATAGTTCCTGTACCTAAGAAAACCAAACCATCAACTCTAAACGACTACAGGCCTGTGGCCCTTACATCGGTTGGCATGAAGTGCTTGGAGAGGTTGGTGCTGAAGTCGTTGCTACGCGACGTCCAAGACAAGCTGGACCCTCTACAATTCGCTTACAGGGCAAAACGGGGAGTTGAAGACGCCACAATCACACTTCTAAACCAGGTATACCAACATCTTGAAACTCCGAAGTCATTTGCTCGGGTTCTGTTCATTGACTTTTCATCCGCATTTAACACCATACAGCCACACCTAATGATTGAGAAACTTCAACGCTTATCCGTAAACAATGCAGTGATCAAATGGATCTTCAACTTCCTGAGAGACAGAACCCAGTACGTGAGGGTTAACGACAGCATGTCCAGTAGAGTTACCATCAACACGGGGCTCCACAGGGATGTGTTCTCTCCCTGTGTTGTTCATCCTCTACACTAACGATTGTGTCAGTACCCACTGAATTGCTCTACCATCAAGTTCACAGACGACGCCGCCCTTGTGAGTCTCCTTAGTGATTGCGTAGTCTTTAGCCAGCTACCGAGAGGACATTTATAACTTCAACTCATGGTGTGAGGACAATTTCCTACAGCTGAATGTAAAGAAAACGAAGGAACTCATCATAGACTTTAGAACAAAAAAATCTGATCATGCACCTGTCGTAATTAACTCAGAGACTGTTGAACAAGTTGACCAATACAAATATCTGGGAACTATCATTGACAATAAGCTGACTTTTACACAGAATACTGATGCCGTGTACAACAAGTGTCAACAAAGACTGTTCTTCCTTCGCAAACTCAGATCTTTTCATATTGATAAAACCATTATGTTGTTATTTTACAAATCATGTGTGCAATCTGTTTTACTTTTTAGTGTACAATGTTGGTACGGCACCCTCTCTCTCAAAAACAAAAACAAACTTGGCAAAATTGTAAACGTAAGCAGCAAAATCATTGGAACTCCTTTAGACCCTATTGATTACTTTTATGAATCTCGTGTACTAAATTTAGCATCCAAAATTATTAACGATTTAAACTCATGTTCTTCATTCTGAATATATCCTTCTTCCTTCCGGCCGCAGATATCAATTACCCAAACTTAAATCAAAGAGAGCCCGTACATCCTATATACCAACTAGCATTTTCCTTTTAAATAAGTAGCCTCCACCTTTAGTCTCTTGTATATTGTTACATTTTGTACCACTCTTTTTATCTGTTGCGTTATCTAATTTAAAAACTCAGTTTTATATCTTAAGTCGTTACATGTCCGTTTAACATACAGTATTCTTTAAAGTATTTTTAAATTTTATTTTTGAAATTTAGTGCTAGTTTCTTACATTGCACCTTAAGATATTTAATATTTAATATTTAATGTTATATATGCATTATGTCTTCATGTTGTAATATGTTCTTATGTATGTATGTTTATGGAGCCTGTGTACGTGCAAGACAAATTCCCTCCTCGGGCAATAAAGTATTGTCATTGTCATCATTGTCATCTACTGGTATAGTATGGCTGCTCAAGTAGGTAAATTTTAAATGTCACTGAAATGTTTGACCTCGCTCTTTTCTGACCTAAAATCTCTTCAGAGCATAAACTATTGGCATTTATAAAGCATACTATATCGTTATACTGCCATGCCATAAAATTAGCTTGCTTGACTGGGTAGTGGAACAGATGTCATATAAATTCAGAGTTAAAAATAGAGTCACTGCCTACTGACGAAAATTATATAAAGCAGGGTTAGATGAAAGCTTACATGATATATTGTATTTTGATTTTACTGAAAAGAGCTATCATAGAACAAAACCCGAGGGCTATCTGGAAAAATGCTCAACAACCATTTACATCCACATCTAGGAACCAGAGTTCCTGGGCATAACCCATTCAAGCATGGGGAGAATATACAAATTCCTCACAAAAACAGCAGAGCTCTCGAATCAAACCCAGGACCTTCTTATTCTGAGGCAAAAGTGCTAAATACTAAGTCACTGCCAACTATAGGACATAATTTTATTAAAATGTGCCCTAGCCAGTTGATGTTGGTGGCCATTTGTTTTAAATTGTGTTTCATGTTCAATTCTGAAAACTGTGTTTCTTTGAGTGTTTTAACTGTGGTTGATGCTGCTGAAGTTTGGGGTGTGCTTTATTGTTCACAGGGAAGGCACTAAAGCATGGAGAAATCGTAGTCATGGTTAGAGGTACAGAGAAACACGGAAATCAAACTAAAGCAGGAACTGGTGGAGCATGGAGCTGAAAGCCAGAGAGATCACAGGAAAGAGGGACAATCTTTTAGCACGGGAAGAGACGCTGCTAGTCTTCATAGCTCGTGATTAACTGGAATCAAGTGTGTGCGTTTAGCACTCCATCTGCGTGTGACAGCCACGCCCCTGTCCAACTCTCATTTCAAGGCGCAACTCTTTTGTGAGAGACAATAACAAACTAAAATAAAAACCACAGTGCAGTTTAAGCATAAGAAGTTGTAATAAACAGATAGATGTTTCTCTGCTCCTTCCTCAGATGTCATCAACCAGGTCACCACCTGTCTGCAACTGTTTTGACTCCTAAACCTGGTACGGTCTCTTGGAGGCGAGTTGACAGTGATTGGCCAGATCACTGCCCATCTGACGAAGGCTTCCAGCTACACTGATTGCATTTCCACCACAACCAACATGATGCTTTCTCTGCTGTGACTCCTAGTCTCCGAACTGCATCCTGGAGATCCCTACCTCTTACTCCCAGTGATGATGAGAGGTGGTATGCTGACCTCCCAGGGAAACCTCTTTTCAACAGGAAGAGTCCAAACTAACCATCCCTTACTTCTGAGCGACTCTTCTAACTCTGCATATCAGGCTTTTTTCCTCTCGTAGGCCTCTTCAACTGCTTCCTCCTATGGTACAGTAAATTCTACCATGAGTCTCTTTTTGCTTGCTGTCCATAAGACTATGTCTGGATGTAGGCTAGTTGTAACAATACTTGGAAACTCGAGTCTTCTACCAAGGTTTGCTCTCATTTCCCACTTGCGTGCACTGTCTGGTATATTTCTGAATTTCTCTGATGACTTGGATGTTGTCTTCTTTTCCCCAGTTTTCACAAAGTTGAGGCATTTGCTTTGGGGCCCACTAGATATCTCTTCATTTGTCTTGCTCTTTCCAAGATGTCAGCCAGCTCCATCAACACCTTGTCATGCCTCCACCAATACCTTCCTTGACTGAGGGCTACATGGCATGCAGACAAAACATGACGTAGTGTTCCAGTCTTGCCACACAGTGGACACGATGCATTTTCTGTCAGACCCCCATCTGCACAAATTTGCTGGTGTTGGTAATAGGTCATACACAGACCTTACAAAAACTGGATCCTAATTGGTTCTGTTCTCTAGATCTCTGACCAACTAAGTTTCCTTGGATCTATGTCCCACTTTGTCCATGCTTCTTGGGTCCCTAACTGGACAGACTTTGCTTCTCTGCCTTCATCCTCTTGTTGGTTAATACCGTCTTGTACTAATTTTCTCCTTTCAGCCTGGTTTGCTGCAGCTCAGCTCTGTCTGTCACCATCCCTGGATCCTGTCTGCCACTTGTAGTTGTACCTATAATGTCTCAATATTTTAATCTGTTTTCTGCCTCCAGCACTGCACTGCTTGCTGACCACTTTCTTCCTGTCCTGATCTCTATCCTTGCTCGCCTGATCTTGTCATCCTTAGAATCTCTGAGTGTCATTACCAGTCTTGCCTTGGCAACTTTTAATTTTTCTACCAGTGATGTTAATGGTAATTGAACCATAGCACTGCGACTGTACACGCCAATGCTTGTGAAACTGGGTGGCACTCCTAACCATCTTCTTAAGGACTTGTTCACACTTCTCTCTAGGCTTTCAACCCCTGTTGTTGTTACTTCATACAACATCAAGGGCCAAATCAATCTTGGGAGTAGGCTGTGTTGGTAAATCCAGCACTTGAATTTTCTTGGTTTCCCTGTCTTGTCAATCTTGCTTAGACCATCTTGCACTTTTGTCTTCAGCTGCTTAATTTGTTTTCTGTCTCTCTAGCTTGTATCAAACCACTTGCCTAGGCATTTTACTGTTTTTTTGTGAGAGATGGAATGGATTGGTTCTGAATCTTCAAGTTGAACATATTGCTGACTGATCCCTTGATGATGACCAAGCTTCTTGACTTTTCGGCCTGGAAGGACATTCTAGCCCACTCTACTAGTCTACTTAAGGCTGCAAGTATCCATCTAGCTTGGACGTGTGTAGATGTTGTGATGGTCATATCGTCCGTAAAGCTCCTACTAAATGGTTGTCTTATCCCTGATGCTAACAAGGGGCCTCTTGATTCTGTCTCTGCCACCTTGATTATCAGGTTCATACCCATCACGAACAGGATTACTGATATTGTGCAGCCTGCAACAATACCCTTCTGTAATGGTTGCCACTTCGTGGTACATTCTGGTGTTGTGAATCAGAGTTGTACATCAGAATAGTAGTTCTTTATCATTTTCCGAATGTGCTCTATGATAAAGTAGTGGTCGAGTGCCTTGAAAATCAACTGGTGAGGTATTGAGCCATAAGCGCTGGCTTGATCCAACCACACTACTGTCAGACTGTTATTGATCTTTGATTCTCTTACCAGCTGTGTCATAGCACTGATATGTTCCACACATCCCGAAAAACCTGGCACTCCTCCCTTCTGCACTGATATGTCAATGTACTCATTCACTGTCATATATGCTGTCATTCGTCTCGCTATAACTATAAAGATAAGAATTTTAACCTTTACAGGACTTTAAGGACCTGCTACTGACCACATGCTGCCTGTACCACAGTGCACCTTCAGAAATTTAATTGGGACGTGCCTCAACGGGTCATGTCTGACAAGGCGGGACCTACTCAATGTTAGGCATGAGGTCATAATTGAGTTACTGATCTATTCATTCATTCATTTTCTGTACCGCCTAATCTAATTAGGGTCATGGAGAGGTTGCTGCCCATCTCAGCCAACTCAGCAAGGCCAAGGTACACCCTGGACAGCTCATCAGGCCATTCATCGCAATGCCAACACTCACACAAGCATTCATACTCACAATGACACCTGTGGTGATTTAGAACAGTCAATTACCCTACTGTACATGCCGTGAGGGGGCACAAGCACAATTAACCTACAATGCAGAATTACTCTACAATACAGCCGTAAGGGGGCACAAGCCAGTGTAAAATAATTGATATGGGAGAGACAATAAACCAACTAAAGTAAAGATAAATGAAATGCCAATTAAGGTAGTGTAACACCAGCTTGATATAGCTGTGCTAGATTTTATACTAGGTTCTAGAGGAGTAAAATGAATTGTGGAGATTTAAAGTTGAACAGCCGGCCGATTTATTACAATTAACAATATCACAAGAAACAGTGCAAACAATGCTGTAGAACACTCTTTACAAAACAAAAATAAAATAAAATAAGCTTAAGTCTCTAAGGTCTGATTCTGTGAATTCGGGAGTCTTTTCCAGGATTGTGATCCGTTTGGGATAAAGGTGTTTTTATTTGTTCTTATCTGGGATCCTGTGATTTGAAGTGGTTGGGTCTGTAGATCTACTCTCGCATCCAGAGAACAGTTGGCCACACTGCGTCTGGATCTACCAAGAGTTCTCACTGGATTTGGCTCGCCATCCGTGTCCGAAACCAGCTTCAAGATCAATCCAGATCCACTAAAAAACCAGTCTGCACATGCAGTACAGACACAATGAATAAAATATTTAACAACAATAATTCCTAAATAAAATGACAAAAGTGCATGAAAGGCACTGAATGGAATGTAATACAAAACAAAACAGCTTATCTGCACTACTTTAGTGCATTAGCAAAAGTGCTTCAACAAAACATTTTAGAAAATTAAAATGTAAGGTTCATTTTGTGCACAGCACAATCTTTGTTATGTACTCCGACTGGTCTTAGCTTTTTAAAGACAAAAATAGTGCACACAGCTTTAAAAGTCACCACGTGTAAAGTTAGCATAGGTTCACCACGTGTAAAGTTAGCATAGGTTCTTAAACTAGCTTCATATTGTAATGACTCACCGGAGTTTCCAAGAAAACAAACACTCTCCACCCGGTTCGATTGAGAGAGAACAAAACACATACAAGGCTCTGAAAAGCACACAAACTTAGTTAAACTTGTTAAAAGTTCACTTAATCACATTTTTGATCGTTGACTCACTCGTGTCGCCGAGGGCTCTGTATGCGTCCTGCTCCTCACGCCTCTGTTGCACTCTCTGCTGGTCGCATGCAGGCGCCGCAGCACGTGCCTATGATGCGTTCAAGGGGACTAGGAAACTATAGTGCTTTCAAGGAGTGTTGGAAATTAGGGTTTTTTCCAATAAAATTAGTAACCATGTGTTTACATGGGTTACACCAGGCTTATAATTATGTGCAGTTATAATATTAGAGGTATCTTGCATTCTTGGAGTTCTCCTCGAAACAATTTTTTCAACACTTTTTTTGTTCTATTTTTTGTTTTTGTTTTTGTTTTTTTGTTTGTTTTGTTTTGTTTTGTTTTGTTTTGTTTTGTTTGCATTTCATTTTTCCCCTTCAGAAAGCCAAAATATTATGGAATGTACCCAGTTGTAAACAAAGTCAGATTATTCTCCTGAAACATGGTGCAAAAGTTGTATTTGTTAATAAAATCAGAGTAATACTACAAGCAAAAGAAAAGGATCTTGCTGCATTCTCTCAACTTGCACTTGGTTCATGGGTATTGAGCTCCACCATGAGCATGATTCATGGCACTTCATACCACATCTCAGCAGTAGCACAGCCTACTGTCTTTGTAAACTTCAGTGAAGTTGCACTCGTCAAGCAACAACAGTGAGAAAACATAGCTACTAGTATTATTGTTTAGAGAAATATTGTGCATATGTTTGTCTGTGTGAAAAATACTGCATCATTTCTTATCATCTGAAATTATTTACATTCATATATGTCATTGTACCGACGCACATGTTTGAGGTTTAATACTGAGCTTGTATTTGACTTTTTGCTGAAGCAGAATCCATCATTGAAATAAACCAGACTAACATCAAAATTGTTTAAGTATTTTATAAGTATTCATAAAATAATGTTTTTGTTTTTTTTTACATTAGCACAGCTGTTTTTATTTGCAACTAAGTTCACTGATTCCTTGTAATTGAATACCACCCAGTGGCTGCCAGTCAAAGTAATGTACCATAATCACTTTGATAGATAAAAACTGTATTACTGTATTTCATTACAAGCATATTTGTCCATTATAAATTATATAGTTTACAGTCTGACTGATTACCATAATTTGTGTACTATACAGTGGATCTTGGTGTTCACAGTAAACTCCTAAACTTGTGTTGTCTTTGTCAAATGCAGACATCTTTATAAATGTTGAATGATTATTTAATCAAGATATTATGAACAGAATTGGTGACAAAGGACAGCCTTGGTGGACTCCAACCCTCTCCGGAAACAAATTCGACCTGTTGTTGCCAATGCAGACCAAACTCTGGCTCCGGTGATACAGCGACCAAATGGCATGTAGCATTGGGTCTGGTACTCCGTATTCCCAGAGCACGCCTCACAAGCTAGCCCTAGGGACACTGTCAAAAGCCTTCTCCAAATCCACAAAACACATGTGGACAGATCGGACAAAACCCATGCTCTCTCCAGGATCCTGTGGAGTGTATAGAGTTGGTCGAAAGTGCCACGGCCAAGACAAAAACCACATTGTTCCTCCTGAATCCGAAGTTCGACTATCGGCCGGATCCTCCTCTCCAAGCACCCCTGCATATACTTTCCCAAGTAGGCTGAGGAGTGTGATTCCACGATAATTGGAACCGGTCCCCCTTTTTAAAAAGAGGGACAGCCACCCCAGTTTGCCAATCCAGAGGAACAGAACCCACTGACCACGCAATGTTGCAGAGATGTGTCAACCAAGACAGTCCTACCAGAGCCCTGACATATTCAGGGCAGATCTCAGCCACCCCTGGAGCCCAATCACCGAGGAGCTTTATGACTACCTCAGTGACCGCAGCTCCATTGATGAATGGACCCCCCCACCCAAATCCCCAAGGTCCTCCTCCTCCACAGAGGGCGTGTCGGTAGAATTGAGGAGGTTCTCAAAGTATTCCTCCTCCTGACAACATCCCCAGTTGAGGTGAGCAGCTCCCCACTTCCACTGCGTTATCAAAGGCAAAGCCGTCAGTATCTTTCTGTCCCCTGCTAAAGGGTTGGATCAGGAAGGGCATCCAACGTAAAAACCTCTGCCAAATCAAACGTGCGAATCATTTGCTGTGGTGATCCCTGATAAAGGGAAAAAGCTGAAAGGACATCTCTCATCAGAAACAATTAAATGGTATAACTAAATAAAAAAGAGAAAATCAAAAATAGGCAAAATCTTTTTGAAAGCACTGTAGAATAATGATCGACTATGTGTTTATTAGCTTTTTATTCTTATTTTTTACTGATGCTCTGACTGTTACTTTAACATGACTTTCTGTCATTCATGTCGTTCTGGCCACTCGGCTGATATAGTTGAGGTCTAGGCAGGTCCACACATGGGAACCTGTGTGCTCTGGACAGTGAGCTCTGAAACACAATAAAGAGTCATAGCTGATCACTGAACACTGCTTTTCAGCTGCCGTGCTTACCCATGCACTCATTGAGACTGATGTTCGTACTGTCTATGTACTGCCATAATTTTCCACTTTGTTTTAAATAACCTCATAGTTCTTCTTTGTCAGGTGGTTAGCCTAGTAGTTACAAAGACATTTCTGCATGAAGCTTGTGTGTTCTCCTGCTGCCTGAATGTGTTTGCTCTGGGTACTACTGTTTCCTCCCATACTCTAAAATGTTGTGGATGTGCATTGGCCCTGTGATGGATAGGTGAGCTCTTCAGGGTGTGCCCTGCTTTCACTCAGAGTTGGCTGAGATATGAATGATTCTTCTTGGAATGTTGAATGCTTTCGAGAAATCCGGGACCACGATTGAAGTCCATGCACTAAGTCCAAATTATATATTTTTTCTGGCAGCAGAGGGCAGTTTTGTACATGTAGAGCTTTTACATATTTTCTTTGTTGTTTATCTTTGTAGTTCATATTACTCAGCAATTTCTCACCAATTACTCATTCTGTGTTACTCAGTGATCAGAAAGATTTTTTACAGAATTAATTACCCCAAAAATCAAATAAAACTCTACCTTGGTTTATTCAAAAACAGTCTGTAAGCAACCAGCAAACATGGTGAGAATTTTGTTTTCATTCATTCATTCATTCATTCATTCATTCATGTTCTGAACCTCTTAATTTTAATTAGTGTAGCAAAGAGGCTGGTGCCCATCTCAATCGACTCTGGACAAGGGCAGAGTCGCCAGCCAACGCAGGGCAGAGACACACTGAAGACTATTCAGCCTTATCTTTATGAACATCAGCAATGGTTCTTTTACATGCCTCTCACCACAGACAGTGAGAGACATGGCCAGCCTTTGATAAATCAGTTAGCTGCACTGGACAGCAGTGACAACCCACTGATAGTGGGACTTGAACTCCTGACCTCAGTAATCCATTCACCCTACCACTAGGCCACCACTGCCACTATAAACATTATGTATTTATTTCTAAAGTTAACTATGATTATTGATATGGCATCCACCCACCGATGGTTGATTTCAATTCAATTCAATTTTATTTGAGTAGCTCTCATTACAACTGGCATTGCCACAAAGTAGCTTTACATAGTAAAAACTAACTTGATAAAACATTTGAAAAATTTTCTTTAAGTGCGACACATCTCCATTTGGAATTAGTTTTTGGATACACCACTGATGCTTCCTCATTCGGCCTCAGTTCAGGTGTCAAAATGAAAGTAAAATGTTTTTTCTTACTGTCTGAGTTCAGGGGTTGTAAATGTCAAAAGATAAAAAAGTTCTTGTTTTTTGATATGAAACTTGTGGAGGAGTGTTCAGACATATCTAGCAGAACAGGCGGAGACAAAAACACACTCAGCCATTTCTCAGAAAGGGAATTAAAAAAAAAAACAGATGCCATTGGAAAACTTGATAATACATCCTTACTTCTTCTTCTTTTACTTTCGGCTGCTCCCTTCAGGGGTCGCCACAGCAAATCATCCGCCTCCACCTCACCCTGTCCTCCGCATCTTCTTTTCTGACTCCAACGACCTTCATGTCTTCCTTCACCACATCCATAAATCTCTTCTTCAGTCTTCCTCGAGGCCTTTTGCCTGGTAGTTCCAACCTCAGCATCCTACTGCCAATATACTCACTATCCCTCCTCTGTACATGTCCAAACCATCTCAATCGAGCCTCTCTGACTTTGTCTCCAAAACATCTTATGTGGGCTGTCCCTCTGATATGCTCATTTCTGATCCTATCCATCCTCGTTACTCCCAGGGAGAACCTCAACATTTTCATCTCCGCTACCTCCAGCTCTGCCTCCTGCCTTTTCCTCAGCGCCACTGTTTCTAAGCCATACAACATCGCTGGCCTCACCACCATCCTGTACACTTTTCCCTTCATACTTGCTGACACTCTCCTATCGCACATCACACCGGATACTTTTCTCCAACCATTCCAGCCTGCCTGCACACGCTTCTTCACCTCTTTTCCACACTCTCCATTGCTCTGGATTGTTGAGCCTAAGTACTTAAAATCCTCCACCTTCAAGTATCTCTGCTCACTGTAACATCACCGTTCCTCCTGGGTCCTTCTCATTCACACACATGTATTCTGATTTTCTGAGGCTAACCTTCATTCCTCTCCTTTCCAGGGCATACCTCCACCTCTCTAGATTTTCCTGCACTTGTTCTCTGCTCTCACTACAGATCACGATGTCATCTGCAAACATCATAGTCCATGGAGATTCTTGTCTCACCTCGTCTGTCAGCCTGTCCATCACCATAGCAAACAAGAAGGGGCTCAGAGCTGACCCTTGATGCAGTCCCACCTCCACCTTGAATTCGTCGGTCACACCGACAGCACACCTCACCACTGTCTTACATCTCTCATACATGTCCTGCACCACTCTAACATACTTCTCTGCTACTCCAGACTTCCTCATGCAATACCACAGTTCTTCTCTTGGCACCCTGTCATATGCTTTTTCCAGATCCACAAAGGCACAATGTAGCTCCCTCTGACCTTCTCTGTACTTCTCTATTAACATCCTCAAGGCAAACATTGCATCTGTGGTGCTCTTTCTTGGCATGAAACCAAACTGTTGTTCACAAATGCTAACCTCTGCCCTTAGTCTAGCTTCCACTATTCTTTCCCATAACTTCATCGTATGGCTCATCAACTTTATCCCTCTGTACTTGCTGCAACTCTGCACGTCTCCCTTGTTCTTAAAAATGGGCACCAGCACACTTCTCCTCCACTCCTCCGACATCTGCTCACTCTCTAGTACCTTGTTGAATGTTCTTGTCAGAAAATCTACTGCTACCTCTCCTAGACACTTCCATACCTCCACAGGTATATCATCAGGACCAACTGCCTTTCCATTCTTCATCCTCTTCAATGCCCTTCTCACTTCACCCTTACTGATCTTTGCTACATCCTGCTCCTCAATGGTTACCTCTTCTACTCTTTTTCTCTCTCATTTTCCTCATTCATCAGCTCTTCAAAGTACTCTTTCCATCTTCCCAGCACACTTCTGTCATTAGTCAATACAGTTCCCTCTCTGTCCTTTATCAATCTAACTTGCTGCACGTCCTTCCCATCTCTATTTCTCTGCTGTGCCAACCTGTATAGATCATTTTCTCCCTCTTTACTATCCAACCTATCATACAAGTCATCATACACCCTCTGTTTGGCCTTAGCCACTGCTACTTTCGCCTTTACGCTGTGTCTCCCTGTACTCCTGTTTACTCTCTTCGGTCCTCTCAATGTCCCACTTCTTCTTGGCTAACCTTTTCCTTTGTACACACTCCTGCACTTCCTCATTCCACCACCAAGTCTCCTTATCTACTTTCCTTCCAGAGGACACACCAAGTACTCTCCTACCTGTGTCCCTGATCACATTTGCTGTGGTTGTCCAGTCATGTGGAAGCACTTCCTGGCCACCCAAAGCCTGTTTCAACTCCTCCTTGAAGACAACACGACACTCTTCCTTTTTCAGCTTCCACCACTTTGTCTTCTGCTCTGCCTTTGCCTTTTTCACCTTTCTCACCATCAGAGTCATCCTGCACACCACCATCCTATGCTGTTTGGCAACACTCTCACCCACGATGACTTTACTGTGGCTCTGAAAGGTTGGTTTACCAGATTTTTTGTAAACCACATACCTTATGTGTCATAAAACAATCTATCTCTAGATCTTACACAAGAAAAATTAAATTCTCTGGCAGGAGCCTGACTTGGCCGTGCAGGGTCAGAGAACAGTGGCTGATGGCAGGATTATAGTAACCTAAGAAATTACTGTTTTGAGCTGGACAGCATCTCAGAATGCACAATATATTATCTTGTGACTCAAATTGTGCTGCAACTTGGTTCAAAAATAGAAAACAGGAAGCTCAGGTTTCAGTGAGCGTGAATTAGGATACAGAAGTCAAAGTTCAATGAACCTGTGGCATCACAATCTTGCGGGTTTCTACTATTGTTCCCTATGCAGTAATAAAACCAGAAGATGTCTGATGAATACATGTGTATATATGTCTAATAGTCTATTTTATTAATTAAATCATTATTTAACTCATCAGATTAAACATCTCATTTGCAATATTAAATCCTTGAAAAATTATTCACTTTACAATGGTTTAGTGTTACATATCATCCACATGTACAGTGACAGGCATCATCAACACTATATATATAATATATTTACCAATAGATAATTTAATTATATTTATTATTTTCTTCTAAAAACAACTCATTTGAAGATACTGGAGCATAACTTTGTGAAAGTCCGAGGGGGCCTTTATGTGTCCATGAACTAGATTCTTCAAATATTTATCAGACTAACAGGAGAGAAAGCTCTCAGCTGGGTTTCATAAATAAAAGATTTTTAGAGGAGATGTAGTATTTTAATCTGATAATATTGATTGTAAACAGTAAGAGGTCCACAGTAAAATATATTTCCAAAATCTTACATTCTTCTTCTTTTCCTTTCGGCTGTTCCCCTCAGGGGTCGCCACAGCAAATGATCTGCCTCCATCTCACCCTATCCTCTGCATCTTCTACTCTTACTCCAACGACCTTCATGTCCGCCTTCACCACATCCATAAATCTTCTCTTTTGTCTTCCTCTGGGCCTTCTGCCTGGTAGTTCCAACCTCAGCATCCTACTACCAATATATTCACTATCCCTCCTCTGTACATGTTCAAACCATCTCAATCTAGCCTCTCTGACTTTGTCTCAAAAACATCTAACATGTGCTGTCCCTCTGATGTACTCATTCCTGATCCTATCCATCCTTGTTACTCCCAAAGAGAACCTCAACATTTTCATCTCTGCAACCTCCAGCTCTGCCTCCTGTCTTTTCCCCAGGGCCACTGTCTCTAAACCATACAACATCGCTGGCCTCATCACCGTCTTGTACACTTTTCCCTTCATTCTTGCCGATACTCTCCTATCTCACATCACACCAGACACTTTTCTCCATCCATTCCAACCTGCCTGCACGCGCTTCTTCACCTCTTTTCCACACTCTACATTGCTCTGGATTGTTGAGCCTAAGTACTTAAAATCCTCCACCTTCTTTATCTCTGCCCCCTGTAACCTCACCGTTCCTGTTGGGTCCTTGTCGTTCATACACATGTATTCTGTCTTACTGAGACTAACCTTCATTCCCCTCCTTTCCAGGGCATACCTCCACCTCTCTAGATTTTCCTTCACTTGTTCTCTGCTCTCAGTACAGATCATGATGTCATCTGCAAACATCATAGTCCATGGAGATTCTTGTCTAACCTCATCTGTCAGCCTGTCCATCACCATAGCAAACAAGAAGGGGCTGAGAGCTGACCCTTGATGCAGTCCTACCTCCACCTTGAGCTCTTCTGTCACACTGACAGCACAGATCTGCTTTTTCCAGATCCACAAAGGCACAATGCAGCTCCTTCTGACCTTCTCTGTACTTCTCTATTAACATCCTCAAGGCAAATACTGCATCTGTGGTGCTCTTTCTTGGCATGAAACCAAACTGTTGTTCACAAATGCTGACCTCTGCCCTTAGTCTAGCTTCCACTATTCTTTCCCATAACTTCATTGTATGGCTCATCAACTTTATCCCTCTGTAGTTGCCACAACTCTGTACATCTCCCTTGTAATTTTTTATTTTATTTATTTATTTATTTAAGGGACAATGTACAGGAACATTAAGCTCATAGAGACAGAGATGTACTGTACCAGATTATAGCTTAATAGCTAGTTTCCATCTGTAGTCCCTAATTTAGAACGGCCAATTAAAAATTAAAAATGGGCACAAGCACACTTCTCCTCCATTCCTCCGGCATCTGCTCACTTTCTAAGACCTTGTTGAATATTCTTGTCAGAAAATCTACTGCGACCTCACCTAGACACTTCCATACCTCAACCAGTATGTCATCAGGACCAACTGCCTTTCCATTCTTCATCCTCTTCAATGCCCTCCTCACTTCACCCTTACTAATCTTTGCTACTTTCTGGTCCTCAACGGTCACATCTTCTACTCTTTTTTCTCTCTCATTTTTTTCATTCATCAGCTCTTCAAAATACTCTTTACATAACATAACATAACATAACATAACATGAGTGGTGAGAACAGGCCATTCAGCCCAACTAAGCTCACCATTGTCCTATTCTAAAGTGACTCCAACCTTAAAGACGCACACTCTAACCTTAAAGACGCACTTTTTTTTTTTTTCATGACTAGATGGTATCCAGCACTAGATCAAGTCTGCTTTTGAAGACTTGTAATGTTTCTGCTTCGACAACGTGGTTAGGCAATCTATTCCACACTGAAATTACCCTCTGCGAGAAAAAATATTTCCTAATATTTGTGCTAAATTTACCCTTAAATAACTTCCATTTATGACCCCTAGTTCTACTTACAGAACTTGGCCTAAGTAATCGGGCATAGTTGACTTTATTAATCCCCTTAAGATACTTAAAGACCTCAATCAGATCACCTCTAATTCTCCTTTTTTGAAGACTGAAAAGGTTTAGGATCCTCAGCCTCTCCTCATAGGATTCCTTTTTTATACCCGGAATTAGCTTTGTTGCTCTTCTCTGAACTTTTTCGAGAGTCTCGATGTCTTTTTTCAAGTATGGTCCCCAGAACTGTACACAATACTCTAAATGTGGTCTAACCAATGTGTTATACAAGAGAAGGATAACATCTTTAGATCTATACTCAATACTCCTGGCTATGTAACCCACCATCCTATTTGCCTTTTTTACTGCTAACGCACAGTGGCTAGTACCAGTGAGGGACTGGTCAACCATCACACCCAGATCCTTTTCCTGAGAGGAACATTCTAGTTTTAAACCTCCCATGAAATACTCCTGTCTAATGTTTTTATTCCCTACATGTAGAACTTTACATTTAGCGACATTGAATTTCATTTGCCATGTATCTGCCCAAATTAAGTCTATCCAAATCGTCCTGAATAACCTTAGTAGACTCCAGACTATTTGCCAAACCGCCCAGTTTAGTATCGCCAGCAAATTTCACCAATGTGCTCTCAATGTCCCTATCAAGGTCATTAATGTAGATGAGGAAGAGCAAGGGTCCCAACACAGATCCCTGAGGGACTCCACTTCCCACAATTCCTTGCTCAGATGAAATCCCTCCAACCACAACTCTCTGTGTTCTGTCCTGTAACCAGTTCTTAATCCACTCCAGAATACCTCCTACAATTCCAACTGACCTCCGTTTAAAAATTAGTCTCTCATGTGGTACTGTATCAAATGCTTTTTGAAAGTCCAAATAAATAATGTCATAGGCCCTACTCTGATCATAAGTATTTGTGGCCTCCTCAAAGAATTCCAAAAGGTTTGTCAGGCATGACCTACCCTTGCGAAAACCATGTTGGCTATCCTTCAAGATGTTATTATGCTCAAGAAATGACTCAAGCTTGTCTTTTATGATAGATTCCAGTATTTTGCATGCTATGCAAGTAAGACTGACAGGCCTGTAATTGCCTGGCTCTGTACGATCCCCTTTCTTATATATTGGTATAATGATACCCTGTTTCCAATCATTTGGAATTTCTCCAGTCACTAATGACTGCCTAAAAATAACCAACAGTGGTTTAGAGATGATCTCACAAACCTCCCTGAGCACCCTAGGGTATAACCCATCTGGGCCTGCTGCCTTATTTGTCTTAAGTTTACGCAGCTTGTCCAATACTTCATTTTCTCCAAATTCAATTTCTGCCAAATGAGCTTGAGAATTGACAATTTCCTCCGGCCAAATAAAAGTCCCTCTGTAGTGAAATTGTCAACAAAGTAACCATTAAGAGTATCAACTATGTCCTTGTTCTCATACAGCAGTGATCCATCTTCATTCTTTATGCACTGGATTTCAACTTTACCTTCTCTTTTCCTGTTACAGTACTGAAAAAGCGCTTAGGATTACATTTCGCTCCTTCTGCAATTTTTCTTTCGTACTGCCTCCTAGCATTCCTCAGTTCTTTTTGACCTTAGCTCGCATATTACAGTATTCAGCCTTAGTGTTTTCATTTCTGTCCCTCATGTATGCCTTATAAAGATTCTTTTTTCCCTTAAGCTCCTACGAATATCAGAGGTCATCCACTGGAGATTACGCTTTTAAACTTACTCTTGCACACTTTTGGAATGAATTTGCTCTGAGCATCTAGTAAAACTCCCTTGAATCTACCCCACATTTCATTTACAGTTGTACAATCTAGGAGCAATGTCCAGTTTATTTTGCTTAAATACGAACGCATCCTGTCAAACTTGGCTCGCCTGAAATTGAAAATTTTGCTTTTCAAAGATAAGTTTGTAACTTGCCATAACACATCAAAACTAATAGTATAATGATCACTAGTCCCAAGTGGCTCCTTTACCTCTACATTGCGAATTCTATCAGGGTCATTACAGAGAACCAAATCTAAAACTGCATTCCCTCTTGTAGGATTATTGACATACTGCAGCAGAAAACTATCATTTATAGCATCTAAAAATGCTTCCTCCTCCTTACCCTGCGCTTTCACCAAATCCCAATCTATAGCAGGATAATTGAAGTCTCCCATAACTAAAGTTTTACCTCCACTACAAGACTGCCTAATCCTCGTGAAAAGTAGTTCATTCAAAGTGTTGTCTGAAGCTGGCGGTCGATAACACACTCCTATGTTTAAACCAGTCTCTTGTTTGCCAATGAGTCTAACCCAAATATCCTCACAGGGCAAGACATGCCCCATCTCAGTAATTTCATGCACATCCAGGTTTTCCTTTACATAGAGTGCCACGCCCCCTCCCCTCCTATTGAGTCTATCTCTCCTAAAAAGCTTATAACCTTCTATATTATATTCATCTCCGTCCTCTTCACTAAGCCAGGTCTCTGTAATTCCAACTAAGTCATAGCCCCCACCAATAACAACAGTTTCTAGTTCCTGAAATTTATTTTTTATGCTTCTAGCATTTAAATAAAAACATTTCAGCCTATTTTGACTACACTTACCAATTTGGATTGCATCTGCCTGCTGCTCCGAGCCTTCCACTATTCTTTTATTCTCTAAAAAAGTTACATCACCATTACATGTGGCCTTGTCAGCTTCCATCAGGGCAGTTTGCATATCCCTATCCACAACACCTTCTGACCTCCCTGCCCCCCGAGAAACTAGTTTAAATACGGCTGAGCTACCCTCAACATACGCTGACCCAATGCAAAGGTGCCCTTCGGTTCAGGTGTAAGCCGTCAAACTTGAACAGGTCACGCCTGCCCCAGAAGAAGTTCCAGTGCCCCATAAACCTGTACCCCTCTTTCCTACACCAGGTTCAGAGCCACGTGTTAAACCTCCAGATAAGATTCTGCTTCCCTGTGCTCGCACGTGGTACTGGTAGAATTTCAGAAAAGACTACCGTGGAGGATCTGCCCCTAAGTTTTTCAGCTAATTCAACGAATTTGTCTTGCAGAACCTCAAACCTACCCTTACCTATGTCATTGGTCCCTACGTGGACCACGACCACTGGATCCCTCCCGCTCTGGCCAGGAGCTTGTCCGCACGCCTCCAGGAGGTCTCCTACCTGGGCACCAGGCAGGCAAGACGCCATACGAGACTCCTTGTCGTCCGAACAGACTACACTATCTATTCCTCTAATAATTGAGTCCCCACTATCACCAACTCCCTCTTTTGGGGGAAGAGGTGGCCAGGGTGCCCTGGGCCTCAATCCCCTCACTCTCAGGGTCGGGGCCAAGTCGAGTTCCTGAAGAGACTGGAATCGATTGGACACCTCAACCTCTGGAGAAGCTGTCGCTGCACGGTGTGCACGCCCCTTTCCTGCGCTGCCTTCCTACTGTTACCCAACTTTCTCTCCCTGCCTGTTCTGGGCTCTCCCCCCTTCCCGGATGTGGCGTACACACCATCTCCCTAAACGACGTACACAGTTCCTCTGGGAACTCTACCAATTGCGGACTATGTTGTGCCGCCAACTGGCCCTGAAGACCAAGGATCTTGCTCTCCAGATGCGCAATCAGCTGGCACCGGTGGCAGATGAACGCACCCTGAAAATCCGTCTCCAGAAGAGCGATCATTCCGCAACCGTCACATAGTTTTGAACCCCTAACTATGACCTATCACACCCTAAAAAGCAATTAAAAAGTATTTAACTGCCGAGAGTGAAGCTCAAAAACCAAAAATTACAAACCTGGGAACCCGAGCAGCAGCCGAATAAAAACAGGGAGAGCAAATAAATGGCCTTTGCAGGGGCCGGCTTACTGCTAACAATTAAATTTTAACGGGTAGAAACAAGTCAAATCAGGAGTTCGCCTGCACTCAACGCAACGCCAAGCAGACCAGAACACAGCAGCCAGAAGGCAACGCCAAAATATCCCAGATACCAAAAGGCTTACCAATAAGCCCACGGAGAGAAACAAAAGCAGGTTTTGGATTAGCTATGAGACGCTAGCGGCGAACTTCCGGAAATCTGTCGAGTACCAAACAAAGCCTGAGGGAAAAAGTTGCCGCTTTTAATGAATATTATTTTAATATTACAATTCACTTACCTAGCTAACTATTTAACGTGTTGGTTAATTTCAATTTGCTCACGGAGACCGAAAAACCCTCCCAAATACCTGGCGCCGCTTTTGTTTGACCAGATTAGCGACTTAGCGAACTTAGGCTAAATACCAATCAATCGGTAATGGGAGGGGAAAAAATGTTCTCCCTGCCCCGAAAGCTCGGCGGCAAAGTAAATATCTCGAGAGCAAATACTAATACCTTTTTAATAATTGACCTTTTGCAACAGGTATTCAAAAAAGAGGAGTTTCTCCTCCACACAAAGCACCTTCCCAAACACACGTTCAGCCCAAACATTTCCATCTTCCCAGCATACTTCTGTCATCAGTCAATACATTTCCCTCTCTGTCCTTTATCACAGACTGCTGCACGTCTTTCCCATCTCTATTTCTGCTGTGCTAACCTGTATAAATCATTTTCTCCCTCCTTACTGTCCAACCTATCATACAAGTCATCATATGCCCTCTATTTGGCCTTTGACACCGCTACCTTTGCCTTATGCTGTGTCTCCCTGTACTCCTGTTTACTCTCTTTGGTCCTCTCTGTGTCCCACTTCTTCTTAGCTAACCTCTTCTTTTGTACACACTCCTGAACTTCCTCATTCCACCACCAAGTTTCCTTATCTATTTTCCTTCCAGAGGACACACCAAGTACTCTCCTACCAGTCTCCCTGATCACATTGGCTGTGGTTGTCCAGTCATCTGGAAGCACTTCCTGACTACCCAAAGCCTGTTTCAACTCCTCCTTGAAGACAACACGACACTCTTCCTTTTTCAGCTTCCACCACTTTGTCTTCTGCTCTGCCTTTGCCTTTTTCACCTTCCTCACCATCAGCGTCATCCTGCACACCACCATCCTATGCTGTTTGGCAACACTCTCACCCATTACTACTTTGCAGTCACTGACTTCCTACAAATTACATCGCCTGCACAAGATGTAGTCTACCTGTGTGCTCCTACCTCCGCTTTCATAAGTCACCCTATGCTCCTGTTTCTTCTTGAAGAAAGTATTCACCACAGCCATTTCCATACTTTTTGCAAAATTGATCAACATCTGTCCTTCTCTGTTCCTGTCCTGGATACCAAACCTGCCCATCACTTCCTCGTCCCCTCTGTTGCTTGCACCAACATGTCCATTGAAGTCTGCCCCAATGACCACTCTTTCACCTCTGGGGGTACTCTGCATCACGTCATCTAACTTACTCCAGAATCTCTCCTTCTCTTCTCGCTCACATTCTGCCTGTGGGGCATAAGCACTAACAACATTGACCATCCTGCCTTCAATTTCTAACTTGAGACTCATCACTCTGTCTGACCCTCTTTTCACTTCTAGAATGTTCCTGACAAACTCCTCCCTCAAGATGACTCCTACTCCATTTCTCTTCCCATCCACACCGTGATAAAACAGCTTAAACCCTGCTCGTAAGCTTCTAGCCTTGCTACCTTTCCACCTGGTCTCCTGAACACACAGTATGTCTACCTTCCTCCTCTGCATCATGTCAGCCAGCTCTCTATCTTTTCCTTGCATAGTTCCAACATTCAAAGTCCCTACTCTCAGTCCTAGGCTCACGCATTTCCTCTTCTCTCTCTGCCTACGGACATGCCTCCCGCCTCTCCTTCTTCGACGTCTTCGACCAACAGTAGTCCAATTTCCATCAGCACCCTGTTGGTTGACAGCACTGATGGCGGTCGTTGTTAACCCAGGCCTCAACCGATCCGATATGAATTTTGTTTTGATCATTTGCATGAGAAATTTGGCAGAAGTTTTACGCCGGATGCCCTTCCTGTCGCAACCCTCTGCATTTATCCGGGCTTGGGACCGGCATGAGGGGGAGAGACACTGGTTAGTGCCCCCCCGCCTCATGGCTGCATTTTCCAAAATCTTACATTAGTATGTGAAATTTGATGTAATGAGCATATTCATATGAACTTGGTGTGCTTTATTTTGATTTTCTGTAATAAAAGACACATGCAGTTGGTGTGCATTTTTCGGTATCAAGGACAGTGAGATATTTTAAAGCTTTTCAAGACTTATTTAGTCTGAATTAATTGTTAGCATCAGCAGAGAATGTGAGAAGATTTAATTTAATGCCAGTAACAAGCATAAGTTTAGAAAAATCA
Organism: Plotosus lineatus; assembly: GCA_024760905.1. NCBI lineage: Eukaryota > Metazoa > Chordata > Actinopteri > Siluriformes > Plotosidae > Plotosus > Plotosus lineatus. The sequence continues at coordinate 26,688,289 of CM045734.1, read as the reverse complement.
AAAACATCATGAATTATTGACCATGAGTCTAAATAAATAGAAATATGCTGGCTAATAAAAATTACAACAACAAGTCCAACCTCAAAACCATTTCCTTATTGGTGGGAATCAATTCATTCGTACATTGTCACACCAGAACTAGTAATTTATAAAGATTAATCAAATGTACTTGTTCTTTAGAGAGGGGTCCCCAACCACCGCTCAATTGGTACCAATCCGCAGAAGAAATAATTCATTATTTTCGTTTTATTTACTATCTAAGTCTGAACGATCTTTATTTTTTAAAAATCTCTTATTTTGAATTTTGACCGGATACTTTCGGTTCCATATCGGTCATTTGAGTGCTAAAATGTAACCCACAGGGGGACGGCACATGAACAGAAGTGAGTTGGACATGTTTCATTTTGTTTTCATTCTCCCCGCTGGTGCACCATCACCTGTGTGTTTTTTGTTTGTTTGTTTGTTTTGTTTGATTGTTTATTTGTTTATTTTTTTTTGTTGTTTGTTTGTTTTTTGTTTTTTTAGAAATGTTTTAGCTCTACTTCCCAACCAACTTTATTTCAGCTGTTGAACAATATGGAGTTCTTCTTCTTTTTCTTCTTCTTCTTCTTCTTCTTGTTATTATTATTATTATTATTTTTATTATTATTGTTGTTGTTGTTGTTGTTGTTGTTGTTGTATAATAATAATAATAATAATAATAATAATAATAATAATAATAATAATAATTTATATAAATAAATTATATTTACAATATAAACAATCCATCACACACACACACACACACACACACACACACACACACACACACACACACACACACACACACCGGTCCGCAGTAAAATTGTAAAGCGTTGACCAGTCCGCGGTGATAAAAAGGTTGGGGACCCCTGCTTTAGAGAGATGAAATGGGATTATTGATGATAGTTTATGTAAAAGGAAGTAGGTCTCGAGGGAAACTCTGGAGTAATGTGGGTGAAATAACTGGATCCAGTGAACACATGGTGGAATTGCATGACTTGCTGGATGTCTTCATTTGTGAGATTAGAAAACTGTGCAAGGGAAGGGGAGGTAGAATCTATGCTGTTGTGTGGGAGTTGGGGTTGGGGTTGGAGTAAATGTCTGACAGATTTGTTTAATCTTAACATCAAATAGTTTACGTCGGATGCCCTTCCTGTCACAACCCTTTTTAGCAAGGGACAGAAACACGCTGACGACTTTGCAGCCTACTCTTTATGAAAGTCAGCAATGGTTCTTTTACATGCCTCACACCATAGACAGTGAGAGACATGGCCCACCTTTGATAACCCAGTTAGCTGCACTGGGGGGGACAGTGCCAACCCTGTGGAGAGTGGGACTCAAACCCCCAACCTTTGGATCAGCGATCCAGCGCCCTATACCACTAGACCACCACTGCCCCCTCAGAGCTAATGTTAGATAGAATAGATAAGTTGATAGTAAAGGAAACCAAGTGTCGGTCAGAGATGTGTTGTGGAGTGGAATTAAAGTCTGTGTCTGGGGAGGAATAACTCAAACCAAGATGCAAGGGACTCCCTACTTTGTGCGTGGGAGAGCAGTTGTTCAATGTTAAAGAAAAGGAGTAAAGAAGAGCGGAAGGCAAGAGGACTGGAGCACAGCGGGGAGATTTAAGTCTCCCAGAAGAGTGAGACTGGTGTTGTCAGTGGGGAAAGTGCTGAGGAGTGTGTCCATCTCTTCTAGAAAGTGTCCTTGGAGTCCAACAGGACAGTAGATAACAATAATGAGGGGGTTGATTAGAGAAAAGTATTTTACTGCATGAAGCTCAAAGGAGGAGACGGTTAGATGAGACATAGAGTCATGTGAAGCACCAACTTGAAGACAGGAGTAGATCTGTACCACCATCTCTCCAAATTACTTGTGGCGTATGTGAGAAAGCATAAACAGAGGAAAGAGCTGCTGGTGGAGGAGAGTTGTGTGAGGAAATCCAGGTCTCAGTTATAGTGTTAGAACGTCAGGACAGAGTAGTGAGAAGCAATGGCAGAGATGAAGTCAGACTTTTTCACTGCAGATTTGCAGTTCCAGAGTCCTCCTGCCACCCTCGTTTGAGACTGCGACAGCAATGGAGGGTAGGAAAGGTTCCCAAGACTACGTCCTCTGGCTTGTTGGCATGATCTTCTGGGTCAAAGAGAATAGTAATGGGTTTAAGTGACATGACTGCAATCTGGTTTATATTTGAGATCTTAGGCCTGACAGTTCTATTTCAACAAGGGAAATAAAACTATTAAATTATCACTATTCAAACGACTTGTGTTAATAAATGGTCTGTGTTGCTACCCCATAAAAATAGCAGGGATACTTTCAATATATACTTTCTGTGTCTGCCCCCAATGCATACCTTAAGGAAGCATTAAACTACTGCTGATTAAGTACTACAATAAGACTACAGAACTGGCTAGGAATCCTATACAGACGTTCCCCCACTTAGGAACATTCGTTTTATGAACATCCGGAGATACGAACATCCAGTCAGAGGTGGAGAGTGAAAGTGAAAGTGAAATGAAATTGAAGAACAAGGAGTAATAGAAATGGGATAAAATTGATAGAAAGTTCAGTTCATTTTCTGTAACCGCTTCATCCTAATTAGGGTCGTGGGGAGGCTGGTGCCCATCCCAGCCAACTCAGGGCGAGGGCAGAGTACACCCCGGACAGCTCGCCAGGCCATCGCAGGGCGGAAACACGCTGACGGCTTTGCAGCTACTCTTGTCGAAAGTCAGCAATGGTTCTTTTACATGCCTCACACCATAGACAGTGAGAGACATGGCCGGCCTTTGATAACCCAGTTAGCTGCACTGGGAGGGACAGTGTCAACCTTGTGGAGAGTGGGACTCGAACCCCCAACCTTTGGATCAGCAATCCGGCGCCTTATACCACTCAACCACCACTGCCCTTTTCGATAGAAAGTATGAAATATAATTAAACATTATCCTGAGTTACACTTTATACTGAGCTCCGGCAGAGGGGGACGTGGCTGACATGGTCCGGGAAGAGAAGCAGAACGATACATTTCCGAACTTCTGCCAAAAGTTTCAAAGAAGAAACAAATTGATTCCTGTGTTATAATGAACTGGATAAAAGTGAAACTCTCTGTAAATCTGATCAGATCCGCTGTGCTGTGCTTGAGAGGAACCAGGAGTTTAAACACGGAAGCTGATTCAATTGTACAGTTGTAGTGTCACCTGTGTGTGTGTGTGTGTGTGTGTGTGTGTGTGTGTGTGTGTGTGTGTGTGTGTGTGTGTATGAGAGAGAGAGAGAGAGAGAGAGAGAGAGAGAGAGCATATGCTTTCAATTGGACTGAGCTCAAGAATTATGTAATAACTCAGATAGAGACACACAGAGAGAGAGAGAGAGAGAGAGAAGAGAGAGAGATTGTATACAGTAAAAACTCATATAGGTTACTTATACAAGGTTTAAACATAAGTTCCCCTCTAATGAATGCCCTGTAACAACTTACGAACAAATTCATCTAACAAACGGCTGTCTGTAAGCTGGGGAGTGTCTGTACTTAAAAATATTATTAAAATGAATTCTATTATTCTGACTACCTAGAAGACCAACAGATGTTCACAAACAGCCAAGCACCACGGATCACTCAAAAAATAAATCAACCAGGCACAGAAATTGAGAAGTTACCTATTGACAAGGCCATCCATCATCTGTGTAAATTTTTCATGGAAGTGAAGCCGTGGTACACACTAGAAACCAACCCCCCATTAATGGCTTCCAGAGAAGCATTCAATATTTTCTCGAAGATAAAAGGAATGCAAGAATTATCCTCATGGATAAATGGCTCACAAACTCCTTTAAAATATTCAATGCTCATAGAACACGCTTTTCTCAGCTGACTATTGAAAGGCAGCGTATACCCTGATCGGTTCAACGGTCCATTGCATGGCCAGCGCACGCAAACCCATTCACAATCATACCCAGGTGCAAATTGAAACAGCTAATATGCTTAATCTGCATGTCTGTTGAAGGAAACCATAGTATCTGAAGGAAAACCTGAGCGGAATGGGGAGAACATGCAACCTTTTCACAGAGAAACATCTATGGCATTTTTGTTATTTTGTTGAAATCTTGTTTCCTGAAAATGACAAACCACCACACATGTTATCAGATGTCCAACTGCCGCACCACACTGTTGAACACAAAATATCAGACAATCATTCATTTTCTGAACTGCTAAATCCTAATTGGCGGCACAAGAAGGCCTGGGTTCGATTCCTGGCCTGGGTGTTTCTGTGTGGAGTTTGCATATTCTCCCCGTGCTTGCGTGGGTTTCCTCTGGGTGCTCCGGTTTCCTCCCACAATCCAAAGACATGCACAGTAGGTTAATTGGCTGTTCTAAATTGCCCGTAGGTTCACATCGTGCAGAAGACAATGGCAAACCACTGCACTAATCCTGCCAAGAAAACCTCCATGAAGATGAGAGCCAGGGCGTTGTCCTTAATGGTGGAGTCGCCAATGGCCGTCCTACGACTCAGGCACTAGATAGATAGAAATCCTAATTAGGGTCGTGAGGAGGCTATTGCCCATCTCAGATTACCCTGATCTTCAATGATGTGGTGACCCTGACCTTCAATGATGTAAGTATTTTATCATTTTGGTGTGTGAATTTACAATAAATTTGGCTGACAGGTGTGTGTGAGAAAGGGATGAGTGATGTTCATGTGTTCCCATGTGTATGATGTGTCTCTTTGTGGTAACACGGTAGAAAAATGTGGCTCTTGATCACTGACTGGTTGGCCACTCCTGCATTATGCTAACATCATCTTCTTCTTTCACTTAATCGGTTTTGGGTCATGGGGGCAGAAGCCTAAACAGTGAGATCCAGACATTCCTCTCCCCAGCCACATCGTCCATATCTTCTGGTGGAGAAATAGAGACTTTTCCAAACCAGCCTTTTCTGGGGCGATCCCAGGGCCTCCACGCTGCCCGAAACACCACACAATGGAGGCATTCTAACCAGATGCCCGAGCCACCTCAACTGGCTCCTCTCAACACAGAGGAGCAGTGGTTCTACTCAAGCTCCTCCAGGATGGCCAGACTTCTCACCCTATGTATGCTAACATGGTCTCCATTATTATTGTTGTTGCCACTGTTGTTGTTATTATTATTATTATTATCATCATCATCATCATCATCATGCTTAATTACTGAAATTTAATTGCCATAGTAATACAAAATTTTTTTTAAGTTTTGCATATTTTTTAAATTACTTTTTTAAAGATTTGTTTTAATGTCTTTCTTATCATCATCATCATCATCATCATCATCATCATCATCATCATCATCATTATCATTATTTTCTGTAACCGCTTAATCCTAATTAGGGTCGCGGGTAGGCTGGCGCCCAACCCAGCTGACTCCAGGCGAAGGAAGAGTACACCCTGGACAGCTCACCAGGTCATCGCAGGGCGGAAACACGCTGACAGCTTTGCTGCCTAGTCTTGTTGAAAGTCAGCAATAGTTCTTTTACATTCCTCACACTATACACAGTGAGAGACATGGCCGGCCTTTTATAACCCAGTTAGCTGCACTAGAGAGGACAGTGACAATCTGTGGTGAGTGGGGCTTGAAGCCCCCAACCTTAGGATCAGTGATCCAGCACCTATACCACTAGGCCACCACTGCCCCATATTATTATTATTATTATTATTGTTATTATTATTAATTAATTCATTCATTTATTTCTTTTTTTGAACAGCTTAATCCTAATTAGGGTCACGGGGAGGGTGGCACCCATCTCTGTCAACTCTGGGCGAGAGCAGGGTGCACCCTGGACAGCTTGCATCTCTGAGGGCCTATTATTTTTTGTTTGGTTGGTTGGTTGGTTGGTTGGTTGTTTTTTTGTTTTGTTTTGTTGTTGTTGTTTTTTTTTTTATTTTAGTTTATTTATTTATTCGTCACATGTTTTGCTGTGGCGACTATCAAGAACGGGAAAAAGCCGAAAGGAAAAGAAGAAGAAGAGGAGTTTATTTATTTATTTCTTTACTTTACATTAAGAATTCAAACAAGACCTATTTACAAAAGTGGCCTGCATGTGATTTTGCTCAGTGAAGGCCTAGTTCACTCCAGACAGAGTATTGATTATTTTGCGTTGGCCTGGTTTTAAGAGATCGGTGTGGAATTACACAGTGGTTACTCTCAGTGACCATGAGTGGTGCACTGTGTGTACTCTACAGCCGCTGTAGTCAGATACAGAGCACAGCTCAATAAGGGCTTTCTCTCAATAAGCTCAGCTTATTAGGACTAAAAATATTTTTTGTGGCACTGTAAGTGCATCTTTTGGGTGTTTTAATGGATCAAACAACAGACAAATAGAATCAGCCACTCCTTTGGTCTAAAAAGAGATAAACAACAGAAGAGCTTGATGTTTTGTTCCTGAAAACTGTACTACAGCAACAATTCACATACTCGCCAATCCTGTTGCCCAAATACAATGGACTTTGTTTCATTGCCACTCTAGAAATAGCCATTGTTGTTATGAGTTTTTGTGTGTTAAATTTGTTCTAGACAGAAAATCTGCTAAATAGCTAATTCTGAAGGTACAGATTATTAGCTAGAGCATTTAAGCTAAAATATCAAAAAAGCGAAGGAAAAAGTACAAATAAGACACGTGTGTAGGCAAACAGTCTGCACCTTTGCAACATCAGTGTTTTTAATCAAGTAAATTAAGTAATCAGGTAAAAACATGCTTGTACTGAGAATGCCTCAGGATCTTCAAAGAGGAGTTGGAGAATGTTGTTGGGCAGTGGAATGCTTGGATTTCTTTCCTGGACCTGTTTCATCTGGAAATAAATTGGACGTGGCAACAATTTTTGGGTGTTGATAAGAAACTGAGGATTTTTTTTTTCCAATATGAGAGAGAATGAAACAAAAGAAGAGGCTATGTTATTGTTATGGTCTGTGTTATTTGGCAGCTTTTAACTCTCTTTCTCTCTCTCCCTATGCACTGCAGGCGCTGGCGAGGGGCGTGGCTGTCACATGCAGGTGGAGTCCGGACAGCACACCTGATTCCACTCAGCCATCACCGAACTATAAACATGAGCGGCACGCTCCTCCCAGCGCTAGAAGATTGTCTCTCCAAACGATCCTGTTTCCCCATGATCTCTCTGGCTCCCTGGTTCTCAGCTTCCTGCTCGACCAGTTCCCGCGTTGATATTTTAACTTAGTGAATTTGGATCTCGTGTTTCCCCTGACCTCTACGGTGATCACGATTCCCCGGACTCCAGTGCCTGCTCTGTGATCAATAAAGGTCATTTGTATCATCATACTCAGTCTCCTGCATGGGGCAGTGGTGGTTTAGTGGTATATGGCGCTGGATCGCTGATCCAAAGGTTGGGGGTTCGAGTCCCACTCTGCACAAGGTTGTCACTGCCCCCCCCCCAGTGCAGCTAACTGGGTTATCAAAGGCGGGCCATGTCTCTCACTGTCTATGGTGAGAGGCATGTAAAAGAACCATTGCTGACTTTCGTAAAGAGTAGTTGCAAAGTCGTCAGCGTGTTTCTGTCCCTTGCTAAAAGGGTTGTGACAGGAAGGGCATCCGACCTAAAAACCTCTGCCTAATGAAAATGTGCGAATCAGATGATTTGCTGTGGCGACTCCCGAGTAAAAGGGAAAAAGTCGAAAGAAAGACAGACTCAGTCTCCTGCATCTTTGGGTCTGACTGAAAGCTCCCGGCATCGCAGCTATGCCCTGTTATGTTATGCCATTTCATGTTGAGTAATATCATGTTATGTCATGTGATGTTATGCCCTGTTTTTATGGTGTTTTTATGCCTTCTTATATTATGTTATGTTATGTTATGTTATGTTATGTTATTAATGCTATGTACTGTTGTTATGTTATGTTATGCTATGCCTTGTTGTTATGTTATGATGTCATGCACTGTTATGTTATGTTTGTGATATGTGTTATGTTTGTTGTGTTGTGTGGTGTTGCGTTGTTATGCTATATTTGTTATGTTGTATTATGTTATGTTTGATATGTTGTGTTTTGTTTGATATGTTGTGGTGTGTTATATTATGTTGTCGTGTGTGCAGTGTTTGTTGTGTTGTGTTGTTTTGTGTCATGCACTATGTTATGCTATATTGTTATGCTATGTTTGTTATGTTGTATTATGTTATTTTGTTATGTTGTGTTGTGTTGTGTTATGTTAGGTTTGATATGTTGGGTTATGTTATATTATGTAGTCTTGTGCAATATTTGTTGTGTTGTTTTGTGTCATGCACTATGTCATGTTATGTTATGTTTTTATGCCTTCTTATGTTATGTTATGTTCTGTTACGATGTCGTTTACTGTTATGTTATGTCATGTTATGATGTTATGCCTTCTTATGTTATGTTACAGTATGTTATGCTTTGTGTTATGTGATTATGTCATGCACTATGTCATGTTATGTTATGCTGTGTTATGCTGTTTTTTGTGTTGTGTTATGTTATGCTGTGTTGTGTTGTATTGTGTTATGTTTGTTGTGTTGGGTTAAGTTATGTTATTAGGGCATGCACTTTGTTATGTCATGCCATGTTGTGGTGTGTTGTGATACTTGGTGGGCACGTGGAAACAAGTTTACAGATGTCAGGACGTTTGTCGACCGGAAAAGCCTCTCGTCATTCTTCCGGTTGATCGGAAATCACCTGGCATTCTCCCAGTCGGATCATCTGTGAATTGTTGTTGTATGAGCGCCGATGTGACAGTGACGCCCTTTTTGTACTTTCGGTTTCCGCTCAGATCCAGTTGGGGGTGAGCAGCACTCAGCTTCACTTTGCGTTTTATTCCCTTCTCGTTGCTTCACTCTGCACGACACACACACACACACACACACACCAGCACAGCGCGCGGTCCACCCGCAGGACTCTGATTCTACAATGAACGCGAGTTTTCTGAGTCTCTGTTTGTTTCTGGTCGTGTTCAGTTTGGGTCGATGTCTTCAGAGGGAATATTACCTCGCGATTCGGGAGGTGGACTGGAATTACGCACCAAGCGGAAGGAATCTCATCAATAACCTCCAAATCAAACATGACAAGTGAGTTTAAAAGTGCTGTGTGTCGGTACTGAATGTCAGTAAATACCACCGAACACCCCAAATATCGCTGTGGGTTTATTAGAACCGGAACCAGGTTTTCCTGGGTTGTTTGTGTTGTTTGTTGATTGCTGTAAACATAACCGTTGCGTCGTGTTTACTTAATAGATGTCATTAGTACAAAAAAGTCAGTTTTTATATATATACACACACACACACACACATATATATTAATGTGTGTGTGTGTGTGTGTGTGTACATATTTATTTATATATATATATATATATATATATATATATATATATAGAGAGAGAGAGAGAGAGATATCAGTTCATCAGTTTCATCCTAATTCGGGTCGCGGGGAGGCTGGTGCCCATCCCAGCCAACTCAGGGCGAGGGCAGAGTACACCCTGGACAGCTCGCCAGGCCATCGCAGGGCGGAAACACGCTGACGGCTTTGCAGCTACTCTTGTCGAAAGTCAGCAATGGTTCTTTTACATGCCTCACACCATAGACAGTGAGAGACATGGCCGGCCTTTGATAACCCAGTTAGCTCCACTGGGGGGGACAGTGACAACCTTGTGGAGAGTGGGACTCGAACCCCCAACCTTTGGATCAGCGATCCGACACCTTATACCACTAGACCACCACTGCTATATATATATATATATATATATATATATATATATATATATATATATATATATATATATATATATATATATATATATATATATATATATATATATATATATGGCGGCACGGTGGCGTAGTGGTTAGCACGTCCACCTCACAGCAAGAAGGCCTGGGTTCGATTCCCGGCCTGGGCGTTTCTGTGTGGAGTTTGCATGTTCTCCCCGTGCTTGTGCGGATTTCCTCCGGGTGCTCCGGTTTCCTCCCGCAATCCAAAGACGTGCACTGTAGGTTAATTGGCCGTTCTAAATTGACCGTAGATTCTCTCCTGCAGCGGCACTGGAACCCAGTCATATCGGCACTTGCCCTTCCATTGGATCCTTCCGGTGGCGCCGAGACGGGGGACTTGCTGTTTGGGTAACAGCCTGTCCCTCACTACTCCCTACCCGGGCTCTGCGCACTGGGGAGTATCACCAGCCGGGATACCAGCCAGAGCGCACCCATAGTCCTTCCGCACTGACGCAGGCCTACCTACCTATATATATATATATATATAAAGTGTGATAGTAGAATAATGAAGGAAACAGCACATTAAAGGATATGCAGCTTTGTTGTGGAATTAAAGTTGATGTGTGCATGTGTGTTTTGTAAATGTTGTGAGCGACACTCGAAGTAAGAATAAATCAAATCGGAAAAAATTGTCCAGACTTTATATTTATTTGCTTTTTTAACCAAAATGAATTCTGTTCAGGGGGCACTTTGCGCCACCATTGATAAGGACCACCACCACCACCATGACCCCCATCGCTCCTCCATGTGATTGGCTGATTATAATAATATTACACTGCACTCAATCAGTTATAACAGTGCATTCTGAGCTGGTATGGGGGAGGAGTGGTGATCAATTCCTCCTCACACAGGAAATATTCTGAGAACAAACTCAGGAAGGGGAATTTATCAGTGTTTAGTTTGTTTGTTCTTCCTGTCCTGGCTTGGGTTTCCTCAGGGTACTTAAGGGTGTGTTGGCTCAGTGGTTAAGGCTCTGGCTTACGAATACCAAAGTTGAATACCAAAGAACTCCTTAAGCAAGACCCTTGACCAATTCTCAGTAGTATAAAAATTATCAAATGTAGAGCATCCTGAAACCGCTAAATTTTCTGGGTGTAAATGTTTCCTTCCACAACCCAGAGACATTCAGATAAGGATAATTGGCTGTACTAGTTGTGAATGAATGGTTGTGTTGTCCCTGCAATGGATGGGAAGGTGTTCAGGGTGCAGCCCACCTTCACCCAGAATTGGTGTAGATTGTCCACTCAACCCTATTAGGATCAAGCATTCGACGAATTATTACAATATCCACACCAATACAGGAACCACATTCACCTTGTTCTGTGTGAAATTAATAACAGGAGTATAAGTCACAACTCTCTTAATAGTTATAACAAAAGTGATCACAGAATATAATTTCTTTCACAGAGACATTCAGCTGCATTCCACAAGCTCGGAAGCAGTCAATCAGTGACAGTAGGGTCATTTAATCCATTTCATATATATAGTGTATATATGTATATATATATATAGTCGGCCCCCAAATTACGAAGAACTCTGTGTACGAAATCCCTGGATTACTTAAAAACATTTCCTGAGTTTCCATCCCGAGATACTGAAACAGTCCCCTCTTACGAAAAAGAAATTCAAACGCCAATCAAAATTTTCACAGACCCGCGAGTTGCTCTCTCATTGGCTGTGTCTCAACATCCCGCCCTGCTGGCCTCCCAGATAGAGACAGAAGGAAGCTTCACTCTTTGGTTTTTAGTTTAGTTTTTTAAATTGTTTTAATTCAGTAAATGTTGAATAAATGTGGGCGCATTTGAGCTCATCTGGAATGCTGATCCCTCAAGGAATCAAATTAAAGTTGAGTTTGTCAAGCAGGGAATGGTGCTTTGAATTCACGTACGTGCGCGCACGCGAGAGAGAGAGAGAGAGAGAGAGAGAGAGAGAGAGAGACAGAGGGGGGGGGGGAGAGAAGGAATAACGCTTTAGTTTTTCGTTTAGTTTTTTAAGTTGTTTTAATTCAGTGAATGGTCAAGCAGGGAATGCTCTTTGAATTCCAAGTGTTGTGGGCGTGGCCTGCAATGCTAGAATAAATATGTGCATTGTAATGCGTGTGTGTGTGTGTGTGTGTGTGTGTGTGTGAGAGAGTGAGAGAGTGAGAGTGAGAGAGAGAGAGAGAGAGAGAGAGACAGGTGTGTGTGTGTGTGTGTGTGTGTGTGTGTGTGTGTGTGTGTGTGTGTGTGTATGTGTGTGTTAATAAAAATGTTTAATAATGGTTTAATTAATAAATATGTCAATGAAATGGTTTAATATGTTAAGAAAATATTTAAATGGTTTAATTAATAATTGTCTTTTACTTTTAACACATATTCCATACAAAATTGGTGTACTTTTATCATTTTTAAAGGGTTTATGGGAGCCTTGGAATGAATTAGGCGTTTAACATGTAAGATGCAACCCCTACTTACGAAATCCCTGCAATAAGAAAGGGCTCTGGAACGGATTAATTTTGTAAGTTGGGCGCCGACTGTATATACACACACACACACACATATATATATATATATAAAACAGGGATCCTCACTTTCCGCAGTTATTTGAGACCAAGATCCCCATGCGACCATCAAAATCCACAAAGTAGGATCACACACACACACACACACACACACACACACACACACACCCTGACCGATGCATATGTACATGTATATAATATCAATAAATACAAATCCAATGCTATAAATGCTTATAATAACAATTAAACAATAAAAAATAATGCATAAGATGTAAATAAAATATAAATACACACACGTACACATGGTATTGCATGAGAAGAAGACGATACACATACAGATGCAGATGTGCGTGCACACAGATGCGCACCTCACAACAATTAGTTTTGATGGGAGATTTCGGGTTGTTTTTTGTTTTGTGGTTTTTTTGCGTAATTGGCCTTGTTTTTGTGGCATTTTCCTTAACTTTTTCCCTATTCTTCCTTAATTTCCTTATTTTTTTAAATTGATGAATGTTTATTTAAATTTTTTAAAAAAAAACGCGATGCACTGAAGCCACATGAATTGAAGCGTGAAGTAGCGAGGGATCCCTGTATATGTATATGTGTGTGTGTGTGTGTGTGTGTGTGTGTGTGTGTGTGTGTGTGTGTGTGTGTGGAGCACTAAAAGTCCCAGCCCAGGCAGTGGTGACCTGATGATAAGGTGCTGGATCACTGATCTCAAGGCTGTGTTATCAAAGGCCAGCCATGTCCCTCACTATGGTATGAGGTTCATGTAAAAGAACCATTGCTGACTTTTGTCAAGAGTAGGCTGCACAGCCGTAAGCGTGTTTCTGCCCTGCGATGGCCTGGCAAGCTCGCCCAGAGTTGGCTGAGAAGGGCACCAGCCTCCCCACGACCCTAGTTAGACTTAAGCGGTTCAGAAAATGAATGAATGAATGAATGCAGTGACGGTGTGGTGGATGTTACTGAAAAGTCTTTGTGAAGTATGTCATAGTAATAATGACACCATATGTTCCAAGTAATCGTGACAAACTTTTAGTGTCTGTCATTTTGATTCCGTCATTTTCCCCTTGATTGTTTTTTTTTGGGGGGGTTTTGAAGTTCACACCATTCTGTATATACAGTGAGTAAAATAATCCAATAACTTTAATGGGCTGTTTTCCAATAACATGACTCTTTTTCCTGGTTAAATCACTTTGACTTCGGATCACATTTGCATTCCTTTAAACTGGAAAATAGCGCCACCCACAGAGCTTCTTGGCTGTTCTTTTTATTCTTAAATCCAGCCTTGAGGGTAGATTGTGTCACAGTAGGATAATTTCAAAATATGCCAACAGTACAGTTAACCACATTTTCATGCGTATACAAACCAGCAAAGGAATTCGAACAGAGATTGGGAGGTAGATTGTTGGGCAGTGGTGGTCTAGTGGTATAGGGTACTGGATCGCTGATCCTAAGTTTGGGGTTCAAGTCCCACTCTCCAAAAGGTTGTCATTGCCCCCTTCCCCCAGTGCAGCTAACTGGGTTATTAAAGCGGGCCATGTCTCTCACTGTCTATGGTGAGAGGTTCATGTAAAAGAACCATTGCTGACTTTTGTAAAGAGTAGCTGCAAAGCCGTCAGCGTGTTTCTGCCCCTTGCTAAAGGGTTGTGTCAGGGAGGGCATCCGATGTAAAAACCTATTTCAAATCAAACATGCGAATCATTTGCTGTGGCGATCCCTGATAAAGGGAAAAAACCAAAATGAAATCTCATTGGGAGGTAGATTATTCCCAACGCAGTGTTTTGAGTAATCCTTCACCCTCATCTCTCCTTTATGTTACATGGTTGACTATGTAACACCTTCCATAGCCAGCACTCTGACTTTAGAGTATTTTGTTTGAACATTGTAGTAATTTACGTTTAAATCAGAATAATGTTCCACTGTGCTCTTTTATGAAAGAGACTTTGTAAGGAAAAAACGGAATATAGGTTAGCATTAGCATATAGCAGGACTTTAATCGAGACAGGTGTCTAGGACCTGTTTAAATGGTAATGTAATGCTAGACCCAAGAGTTATCATTGTGGTGTCAGGTTCTCTAATCATCCTCATATAAACATCCCAAGCTATTTTTTGAGAATCTGGAGCTCAAGTTCACTTTCAGTAGTCTCTTGTTATTAACAATGTATGTATATAGCAATATTATCTGGTACGTTTATATTGCACAGTGAATGGTTTATTTTGAGCCGAAGAGTATAGAGTTCACAGTATAGGAGCAGTTGTGCTCATGCTGATATCATATCAGTCTCTGATATGCTTACACTGCATTTTAACTTCCCTATTTATCTCAGGTTGTTCGGTTGTCTCTGCTAATTATCAGGACATAAGTGTGTTTTTGAATAAACATCTGTATTTTTCGACTTATGCAAAATCCACTTGCCACCATGCCTTTTAGAAATGCCAAAGCTGCAAACAACATGGACAGTTGTGAAACACTAACTTCAGTAGTTATTGGTATGACTGGTATGACAAGAGAAGCTAAGCAAAAGTGAAATGAGGAACAACTGGTATTTGAAAGAGGCAATCTGCGTTTTCCATTGATTTTGTTGCCTCTTTCAAATCAACAGGTCAAAGTTCTTTCGCTTTCTTACTGTTGTTTTTTTAAGATTATTATTGTATCTGAAACACAATGCGTTTGGGGTTATTTATTGTAACCACTAGCATTTGTTTGTCTGTAAATCTTGACCACAACCTGTGGAAGGATTGCCAGAGCTGATTTGATTTTAGAAAGCCAATGTAAAAGGTAACGGTTACTGCAGAAGCTCAATTCTTTTGAGATAGAAATCTCCTACATTTTAATTGAAATTGCATATATTTGAAAAAAAAAAAATGACATAGACATAGATACAGAGGGTGGCAGATAAGAAACCTTGGACACCCTTTCAAACCGCATAATTCTTTTGACCTTGAGTGATCTTAAAATTGAAAATCAAGTTTACAAGGCTTTAAACTTGTGTAAGGTGTGTGTGTGTGTGTGTGTGTGTGTGTGTGTGTGTGTGTGTGTGTGTGTGTGTGTGTGTGTGTTGGGGGGGGGGGTGGTTTCCAATTTTCCAATTTGCTTCCACAGTCCAAAGACCTCTGCATTAGGGAAATTGGACCAGGGTTCAGGGTGTAGAGGTATTCAGGATGTACTGCACTTTCAATCAGAGTTGACTTCTTCTTTCTTCTTCTTTTCCTTTCGGCTTTTTCCCCTTCTCAGGGGTCACCACAGCGAATCATCTGATTCGCATGTTTGATTTGGCATAGGTTTTTACGTCGGATGCCCTTTAGCAAGGGACAGAAACACGCTGACGGCTTTGCAGCTACTCTTTACGAAAGTCAGCAATGGTTCTTTTACATGAACCTCTCACCATAGACAGTGAGAGACATGGCCGGCCTTTGATAACCCAGTTAGCGGCACTGGGGCGAAAGTGACAACTTTGTGAAGAGTGGGACTGGAACCCCCAACCTTAGGATCAGCAATCCAGTGCCCTTTATGACGAGGCCACCACTGCCCTACAAAGTTGACTGGTTTCCATAAACCCTAGTAGGATTAACCGGTTCAGCAAATGAATGAACTTAACTTAGTTATGAGTAGCAGCACATAAAGAAAACACTACCTTGTAAGCAGCTACACCAAATTGCAAAAAAACAAAAAAACAAAAACCGCAGTATATTTTTAAATCTGATCTTGAAACACGTTTTTTTCTCCCAGATTTTTGGGAACTTTTGAGTGTTTTGTATTTTTTCACTTTGTGTGGTTTCTTATTTCTGTACTTATATCTTCTTCTTCTTTTCCTTTCGGCTTTTCCCTTCAGGGGTCGCCACAGCGAATCATCTGCCTCCATCTCACCCTATCCTTTGCATCTTCTTCTCTTACACCAACGACCTTCATGTCCTCCTTTACCACATCCATGAATCGTCTCTTTGGTCTTCCTCTAGGCCTTTTGCCTGGTAGTTCCAGCCTCAGCATCCTATTACCAATATACTCACTATCCCTCCTCTGTACATGTCCAAACCATCTCAATCTAGCCTCTCTGACTTTGTCTCCAAAACGTCTTACATGTGCTGTCCCTCTGACGTACTCATTCCTAATCCTATCCATCCTCGTTACTCCCAAAGAGAACCTCAACATTTTCATCTCTGCTACCTCCAACTCTGCCTCCTGTCTTTTCCCCAGGGCCACTGTTTCTAACCCATACAGCATCGTTGGCCTCAACACCGTCTTGTACACTGTTCCTTTCATTTTTGCCGATACCCTCCTTTCACACATGACACGGACACTTTTCTCCAACCATTCCAACCTGCCTGCACACGCTTCTTGACCTCTTTTCCACACTCGCCATTGCTCTGGATTGTTGAGCCTAAGTACTTAAAATCCTCCACCTTTCTTATCTCTGCTCCCTGTAATCTCACCGTTCCTCTTTGGTCCTTGGCATTCATGCACATGTACTCTGTCTTACTGAGGCTAATCTTCATTCCCCTCCTTTCCAGGGCATACCTCCACCTCTCTAGATTTTCCTGCACTTGTTCTCTGCTCTCACTACAGATTACAATGTCATCTGCAAACATCATAGTCCATGGGGAATCTTGTCTAACCTCGTCTGTCAGCCTGTCCATCACCATAGCGAACAAGAAGGGGCTGAGAGCTGACCCTTGATGCAGTCCCACCTCCACCTTGAACTCTTCTGTCACACCGACAGCACACCTCACCACTGTCTTACATCTCTCATACATGTCCTGCACCACTCTAACATACTTCTCTGCCACTCCAGACTTCCTCATGCAATACCACAGTTCTTCTCTCGGCACCCTGTCATATGCTTTCTCCAGATCCACAAAGGCACAATGCAGCTCCGTCTGACCTTCTCTGTACTTCTCCATTAACATCCTCAAGGCAAACACTGCATCTGTGGTGCTCTTTCTGGGCATGAAACCAAACTGTTGTTCACAAATGCTGACTTCTGCCCTTAGTCTAGCTTCCACTATTCTTTCCCATAACTTCATCGTATGGCTCATCAACTTTATCCCTCTGTAGTTGCCACAACTCTGCACGTCTCCCTTGTTCTTAAAAATGGGCACCAGCACACTTCTCCTCCATTCCTCTGGCATCCTCTCACTCTCTAAGACCTTGTTAAATGTTCTTGTCAGAAAATCTACTGCTACCTCTCCTAGACACTTCCATACCTCCACCGGTATGTCATCAGGACCAACTGCCTTTCCATTCTTCATCCTCTTCAATGCCCTCCTCACTTCACCCTTACTAATCTTTGCTACTTCCTGGTCCTCAACAGTCACCTCTTCTACTCTTTTTCTCTCTCATTTTCCTCATTCATCAGCTCTTCAAAGTACTCTTTCCATCTTCCCAGCACACTTCTGTCATCAGTCAATACATTTCCCTCTCTGTCCTTTATCAATCTAACTTGCTGCACGTCCTTCCCATCTCTATTTCTCTGCTGTGCCAACCTGTATAAATCATTTTCTCCCTCCTTACTTTCCAGCCGAGCATACAAGTCATCAAACGCACTCTGTTTGGCCTTTGACACTGCTACCTTTGCCTTACGCTGTGTCTCCCTGTACTCCTGTTTACTCTCTTCGGTTTTCTCAATGTCCCACTTCTTCTTAGCTAATCTCTTCCTTTGTACACACTCCTGCACTTCCTCATTCCACCACCAAGTCTCCTTATCTACTTTCCTTCCAGATGACACACCAAATATTCTGCTACGTGTCTGCCTGATCACATTCGCTGTAGTTGTCCAGTCATCTGGAAGCACTTCCTGACCACCCAAAGCCTGTTTCAACTCCTCCTTGAAGACAACCCGACACTCTTCCTTTTTCAACTTCCACCACTTTGTCTTCTGCTCTGCCTTTGCCTTCTTCACCTTCCTCACCATCAGCATCATCCTGCACACCACCATCCTATGCTGTTTGGCAACACTCTCACCCGCTACTACTTTGCAGTCACTGACTTCCTTTAAATTACATCGCCTGCACAAGATGTAGTCTACCTGTGTGCTCCTACCTCCGCTTTTATAAGTCACCCTATGCTCCTCTCTCTTCTGGAAGAAAGTATTCACCACAGCCATTTCCATCCTTTTTGCAAAATCTACCAACATCTGTCCTTCTGCGTTCCTGTCCTGGATACCAAACCTACCCATCACTTCCTCGTCCCTCTGTTTCCTGCACCAACATGTCCATTGAAGTCTGCCCCAATGACCACTCTTTCACCTCTGGGGGTACTCTGCATCACTTCATCTAACTCCTCCAGAATCTCTCCTTCTCTTCTCGCTCACATCCTGTCTGTGGGGCATAAGCACTAACAACATTGACCATCACACCTTTAATTTCTAACTTGAGACTCATCACTCTGTCTGACACTCTTTTCACTTCTAGAACATTCCTGGCAAACTCCTCCTTCAAGATGACTCCGACTCCATTTCTCTTCCCATCCACACCGTGATAAAACAGCTTAAACCCTGCTCCTATGCTTCTAGCCTTGCGACCTTTCCACCTGGTCTCCTGAACACACAGTATGTCCACCTTCCTCCTCTGCATCATGTCAGCCAGCTCTCTACCTTTTCCTGTCATAGTTCCAATATTCAAAGTCCCTACTTTCAGTCCTAGACTCATGCCTTTCCTCTTCTCTCTCTGGCAACGGACACGCCTCCCGCCTCTCCTTCTTCGACGTCTTCGACCAACAGTAGTCCAATTTCCATCAGCACCCTGTTGGTTGACGGCACTGATGGCGGTCGTTGTTAACCCGGGCCTCGACCGATCCGGTATGTCATTCTTTCTTGTGATTCGCATAGTTTATTTGGCATTTGTTTTACGCCGGATGCCCTTCCTGACGCAACCCTCTGCATTTATCCGGGCTTGGGACCGGCGTGAGGGAGAGACACTGGTTTGTGCCCCCCCCTCACGGCTGCATTATTTCTGTACTTATATATTTAATGTATTTAATTGTTTGTTTAGTCCTCTATACAGTACAGTACATTGTTTTAACTAGTATTTTTTAAAGTGCTTTAAAAATAAATGCGGTTTGGATAAATTCATGTGTGGCTTAGTCTGGGTCACAAAACTGGCAGGTAAAATGATCTAATCATGCTTTATTAACCACATTATGCCTTTCTACCAGTGCAGTACAGATGTGTAGTGATTAACACCTCTGCCTCACAGCAAGAAGGTCCTGGGTTCAAGTCAGCATTTCTGTGTAGAGTTTGTATATTCTCCCACGACTTGCATGGGTTTCCTCTGGGCACTTCACTTTCCTCCTGCAGTCCAAAGACTTCTATATTAATTGGATGTTCCAAATTGCCCGTAAATGTGAATGTGAGTGTTAATGATTGTTTGTGCATTGGCCCTGCAATGGTTTGGCGACCTGTTCAGGGTGTACCCTGGCTTTGCTCAGTCCTGTGTCACTCCTGCCTCCCCATATTTATAGTAGGATTATGCAGATCAGTAAGTGAGTGAGTGAATTTCTAGCAGGTAAAATGATAACTGACTAGCACGTATTTCAAGCTTTTCTTCACAGTTTAGTGCAAATGCATTCACAGTCCAAAATTTAATATAGTGGATGAGAGACAGTAAAATTGACCAATTGCATCATGTTATTGTGTTGGAGGGCGTTTATATAGTTTGCAAGGACAGTGGTCATCCAGTAGAATCGAGTATCCCACAGTTTTTCAATGTTGAACGCATGAGCCCAGTTATAATGTTCATCAACATTTGAAATATAAAGTACTAAGTGTGGATGTTGGGTCAGGTTCTCTATCTATTTAATATTTTTAATATTATCTTTATTTATTTATTTATTTATTTACTATGTCATTCTGACTGATGATCACTTTAAACTATTTGAAGAAACAAAAATTCTTGTGCTCATGTTGATAAGCCTCCAGCATTGTGGGATCCTTTCTAATAATTGTTTACAGTACTGTTTTCTTTTCTTTTTTTCAGTTTAAGACATGGCTCTAACTACATATGGTCTAATTTTTACTTTCCGCTGTGGTAATTTTAAGTTCGTTTTAAATCCCAGAAGTCAACATAATAGGTATATCAGAAATGAGTTATTATGTAGAAGTGTAATTCGCTCATAACTTTAGATTAACTATGTTTTATTTTCCTTGACTATAAGCAAATTCATTATCACTATAAACACATTGCATTATAATTTGTGTCAAAATCTTGATAAGACAAAAACTGTTTGGTTTTTTTTGTGGTTGTGTGAATAAACCCGTTTTTATGATATTTTCTGTTTAATGGATTATGTATAAAACTACTTGTATGTATGAAACTAAAGCCATTATGTATGGCCACTTCAAATAAAGAGTCAATGAATTAGATAATTATTAAAATTAAAACAATAATAATATTAATAATAATAATAATAATAATAATAATAATAATAATAATAATAATTTCCATCTGATATTTCACACCCTTAGTAAAAGCAGCCTTTATGGGAAATAAACATTTTATAACCATGAAAGTGACTTACCGTTAAAACTCACATTTCTGTGAAGGTCAACACATTAATGGCAACTTTTTTGTTTGTTACTCCTCTCATTTTTAAAGGCATGCCTCAGTATTTCTGGACACGGGTCCAAACAGGATTGGAAGCATCTATAAAAAAGCGGTGTATAAACAGTACACAGATGAGACTTTCTCTGATGAGATCACTAAGCCGGAGTGGTTGGGATTCCTTGGACCCGTGATTCATGCTGAAGTGGGAGATGATATTGTGGTACACATGAAGAACTTCGCATCTCGGGCTTTTTCAATTCATCCTCATGGCGTCTTCTATGAGAAAGATTCTGAAGGTATGACAGATCTCTGGTATTTTTGTTTTTTTGTTTGCTTGAGTTTTTTTTTCCTTTTGGGGCAAGTAAAGTTTCTTTATGAGACATAAGTATTT
Organism: Plotosus lineatus; assembly: GCA_024760905.1. Classification (NCBI taxonomy): domain Eukaryota; kingdom Metazoa; phylum Chordata; class Actinopteri; order Siluriformes; family Plotosidae; genus Plotosus; species Plotosus lineatus. The sequence goes on along the minus strand of CM045734.1, from coordinate 26,667,093 downwards.
TCAAAATTTTGACATCACCCATTTGCAAGTGGCTTTTGTTTCCATTAGGTGATATTATACAGTTATAGCGATTTGTTTTTTGAGGGTTTTTTCTTATGTGTGATAGCTCTTACAAGGTGCTCATTCTTTGCAAAGGTGCCATTTTTTTCTCTGAAATCATTAAATGAAGAAAATGTGTTTCGATATGAATTTTGTGAAATACTGCTTTTTCAGATTATCTTCATTTGAGTATCTACTTACGAAAGTAATCCATTCCAGTGCCATTTTCGTAACCTGGAGTTTTCGTAAGTAGAGGTGTATTTTACATGTAAAACACGTGATTCCTTCCAAGGCTCCCAAGACTACCCCATAAACCCTTTAAAAATTATAAAAGTACATCAATTTTGTATGAAATATGTATCAAATATGTGATAAAAGTAAAAGAAAATTATTTACCTTTTTTACAATCTCTCAAACCACCCATGCGGCGCTTTAAAGTCCGGGGGTTGCTGGTCTGAAGAACCCTCACCCTCCTTCGCAGGGTCCTTAAATATGGCGTTTGCTTTTTCCGAAATAATCGCCTCCGTCACTGTATCTCCGCTTTAAATGCCTCCTTCTGCTTCAATATCGGTCCGAAATAATAGCTGTGATCAGGGAGACAGGTAGGAGAATACTTGGTGTGTCATCTGGAAGGAGAGGAGATAAGGAGACTTGGTGGTGGAATGAGGAAGTGCAGGAGTGTGTACAAGGAAAGAGGTTAGCTAAGAAGAAGTGGGACATTGAGAGGACCGAAGAGAGTAAACATGAGTACAGGGAGACACAGTGTAAGGTGAAGGTAGCGGTGTCAAAGGCCAAACAGAAGGTGTATGATGACTTGTATGCTAGGCTGGACGCTAAGGAGGGAGAAAATGATTTATACAGGTTGACACAGCAGAGAAATAGAGTTGGGAAGGATGTGCAGAAAGTTATAGTGATTAAAGACAGAGAGGGAAATGTATTGACTGATGACAGAAGTGTGCTGGGAAGATGGAAAGAGTACTTGGAAGAGCTGATGATTGAGGAAAATGAGAGAGAAAAAAAGAGTAGAAGAGGTGACCATTAAGGACCAGGAAGTAGCAAAGATTAGTAAGGGTGAAGTGAGGAGGGCATTGAAAAGGATGAAGAATGGAAAGGCAGTTGGTCCTGATGATATACCGGTGGAGGTATGGAAGTGTCTAGGAGAGATAGCAGTAGATTTTCTGTCCAGAACATTCAACAAGGTCTTAGAGAGTGAGAGGATGCCAGAGGAATGGAGGAGAAGTGTGCTGGTGACCATTTTTAAGAACAAGGGAGACGTGCAGAGTTGTGGCAACTACAGAGGGATAAAGTTGATGAGCCATACGATGAAGTTATGGGAAAGAATAGTGGAAGCTAGACTAAGGGCAGAGGTCAGCATTTGTGAACAACAGTTTGGTTTCATGCCAAGAAAGAGCACCACAGATGCAGTGTTTGCTTTGAGGATGTTAATAGAGAAGTACAGAGGAGGTCAGAGGGAGCTCCATTGTGCCTCTGTGGATCTGGAGAAAGCATATCACAGGGTGCCGAGAGAGGAACTATGGTATTGGATGGGGAAGGCTGGAGTGGCAGAGAAGTATGTTAGAGTGGTGCAGGACATGTATGAGAGATGTAAGACAGTGGTGAGGTGTGCTGTCGGTGTGACAGAAGAGCTCAAGGTGGAGGTGGGACTGCATCAAGGGTCAGCCCTCAGCCCCTTCTTGTTTGCTGTGGTGATGGACAGGCTGACAGACGAGGTTAGACAAGATTCCCCATGGACTATGATGTTTGCAGATGACATTGTGATCTGCAGTGAGAGCAGAGAACAAGTGCAGGAAAATCTTGAGAGGTGAAGGTATGCCTTGGAAAGGAGAAGAGTGAAGAGTATGTATGAACGACAAGGACCCAAGAGGAACGGTGAGGTTGTAGGGACCAGAGATAATGGTGGAGGATTTTATGTACTTTGGCTCAACAGTCCAGAGCAATGGAGAGTGTGGAAAAGAGGTAAAAAGAAGAAGAACTGGTCTTAACTAATATATATATATATATATATATATATATATATATATATATATATATATATATATATATATATATATATAGGTTAGTGAATGTATAGGATGATTGTGCAAAAGGTTGTGTGTGGCCTTTCATGAAATGTCTACCAGAGATGAAGGTTTGGACAAGGAAGACTATAGAGTTTTGTAGATGAATCCAGGGTGAACTTCTTTTTTTAACTTGGTGGAGGTTTACGTTTCCCAAGTGTCCTTGTACTATTCTATATACTCAACTGACTACATTTCTATTGTTATGTAACAATCTATCTTTTTATCTTCCTCACTGTCTGCCTGTCTGTCTGTATGCTCTGATAATTAGGACTCTGAATGCACAACTATAATACATCTATTTGAATATCAACAGCCTTGCACATTATGTTTAGTATGTAATATCTTGCTATTCTAAGCCATGTTACAGCCATAACGCAATGTGTTATGAAAGGGGATTTCCTTTAAGAACTGTTTGCAGAGGAGTTCCTCTTGAAACCATATCTGGTTTATTAAACAGGAATTGGTTTCCTCTGAATCTTTCAGGAAAGTTAAGTATAAATATAACTCGGAAATATGTGTTGCGAATAGACTTGCTGATTTTTTTATATTTGTTTATTTAAAGATGGCCATTTCGTTGAATGAAAGCTCTATAGTATGACCCATATTTTATTTTTAACATACAATTTGTTGAATATCTAGCAAGTTAAATTATGCTATTCTTTCAAATAATGTTGGCAAGCTTATATTCCATTCCATTCGGAAGCAGGAAGGCATCATTTTTTTCAAGTTTATGAAGGGAAAACATTTGTGTTTCTCTTTAAATAGCGACAGTCAGCCAGCTGATAGTGATAAGGAAAGTGATTTATTTATCTTCTCAAAATAAACTGTTCAGTGTGAAAGATTTAACAACTATGAGTCCGTAGATTATGCAGTATATGCACAGTGTAAACCATTAAGTCAAACTAGAGAAGAGCTTCTGTTCTTTGTTTGTTGTTGATGATGTGAGCGGTTCTTATTATGACATCATGAGTTCATGGTTGAGGAGTACTTTCTGAGTAGGATTTTTGAATTGAGGATTTAGTTGTGAAAACTATAATACTCGATGACTAGTTAGCTAATGATCCTTTATTCTTTAGGTGCGTTATCAAAAATGTTAAGTGGCTATACATCTCCAGATTTATTTTGATTTTACTTGTCTACATTGGTTGACTATAATGTGTTCCGATTACCAGGTGCACTATATCCAGATGGTACAACTCATCATAATAAGCAAGATGATGCTGTGGCTCCTGGTGGAATCTACAAATACACTTGGAAGGTGACAGAAGAGTTTGCCCCCACCAAATCCGACCCCGACTGTCTGACTTGGATCTATCACTCCCATGTAGATGCACCTAGAGACATAGCATCAGGACTTATCGGGGCTCTGCTCACCTGCAATAAGGGTAACTTTGTGGATACATTTGCTCAAAAGTCTAAATACTCACACAAACATGTGGTTAACTTATTATTTTATCTTTCTGTGCTATCAGGATTCTTAGACAAGAATGGTATTCAATTGTCAGATGTAGATAAGGAGTTCATTTTGATGTTCAGTGTGGTAGATGAAAATCTATCCTGGTATCTCGATGAGAACATTCGTAGGTTCATCCCTAATGGTGAGAATCTGAAAGAAGATGAAGATTTTCAGGAGTCCAACCTCATGCACTGTAAGAAGTTCCAAATTTGTCTGTGTGTGTGTGTGTGTGTGTGTGTGTGTGTGTGTGTGTGTGTGTGTGTGTGTGTGTGTGTGTTTTGTTTATGAATGTATGAGTCAATTTTTCTACCACAGTAATACAAAAGCAACTTCTATGATGGAATCAATCACATAGTGTGTTCAGATTCAGTACGGAAATGTATTTTACCTCTGAGGATAATAATGAAAATGAATTGTCTGACTTGTGGCTTTCACTTCTCTAAGCCTTTTCCTTTCTTTCTCTAGCAATCAACGGTTATGTTTACGGTAACTTACCACCGTTAAACATGTGTGTGGGGCACAATGTATCTTGGCATCTCTTTGGCATCGGCAATGAAGTAGATATTCATTCTGCCTACTTTCATGGACATACTGTGTTGAACCATGGGCATCGTACAGATGTGATAAGCCTGTTTCCTGCAACTTTTGTTACCGCAAAAATGGTTCCTGTGACAACAGGGAAGTGGCTGTTAAGTTGCCAGGTCAATGATCACATGCAAGGTATTTTCTTTTTCTGTTTTATATTCCCATAATTTTAATTCATTTAATTTGCCAGCAAGGCTAAAATCCACTTCTGTAAGATTAAGAAACAGTATAGGTTTTACAGGAGTTAAATACCTTGAGTAAAAATTTAAATAAATAATGCAAATTAAGCATACACTGTATGGTTCCAAGTCCTGATGCGTACTCTTGGAAGCTTTCCAAAAAACCTGTACAGTTAACCCTCACTTTGTACGGTTAATGGGAACCGAGACCCCCCGCGACATGCCGATTTCCACAAAGTAGGATCGACCTCCCCGGACTGATGAATAGGTACATGTATTTGTGTATATAATATCAATGAATACATATTCAACGCTATAAATGCTAAAACAATTAAACATTCAAAAATAATGCATAAGATGTAAATAAAATATAAAAACACACACATACAGATGTGCATGTATGCACACACAGAGGCGCACCTCACAAAAAATGAAAATAGTTTTGTTTGGGGGGTTTGGGTTGGTTTTTTGTTTGTTTGGTTTTTTTTTTTTTTCATAATTGGCCTTTTTTTGTGGCATTTTCCTTAAGTTTCCCCCTGTTTTTCCTGAATTTCCTTTTTTTTTTTCAATGAATAGTTTTGAAAACCTGCAATGCACTGAAGTCGCAGAAACTGAAGCACAAAGTGGCCAGGGATCCCTGTATTTGTATTTGTTTATAACACATTATTTATATTTAGTTATATTCCTGGTTTAGTCTGGTAGTTTTTATACATCCGTGTCAGTCGATGTCCAGGGATAGAGGCATTATAATTTCAGTGTATATGTTCATCCGAGCTATACTTGTGAAAGCAATATTTCAAGAATGCTTTGAGGGATTTTTTCCAACATGAGTGAAATACGCAAGGATGAACTGATTAGATTTTTGAAGTCATGGGTCAAAGGTTAGTGTAACCTCAATGGTCATGGTCATAAAGATGATATCTCAAGTACGCTTGTATTTATTTTATGCAACAAATTCACCCCCACATACACGACTGTCTCTGGTTTTGCGGGTTTAATCCAATATATGGTCCTTAACTTAAAAAAATTTAAAACATCTTCCAATCAGACTTCCACTAACATCACTCAGTCGCGCTTCTTGACAGATCACTGTGCTTTTACTGGGGACTGTTTACTGACACTTTGTCGACCCCATCGAGCCAGACAACAATCACAGTAACCATCACAGTAACCAAGTTGTGTGTGTATATATATATATATATATATATATATATATATATATATATATATATATATATATATATATATATATATGTGTGTGTGTGTGTGTATCACAACACTGCCTTACACCATTATACCCTTTTTTTTCTGTTTTTGACTGTTGATGAGTAGCAGGTATGCAGGGCTTCTATCAAGTGTCTGCGTGTGGGAAAGAGGACACCGGGTCCACAGTGCCCTCTGATCATGAGAGGCATTTCTACATCGCTGCTGAGGAAAGCCTTTGGAATTATGCGCCCTCAGGGATTAACAGATTCACAAATGAACTACTGGTTAAGGAAGGAAGGTGACTATAATCACAAGCAGTTATTCCATTATCACACAAACAACTGGCTGTAAATACACAATCATACATTTAGTAAGAAACAGTCTAAAGCACCATATACTTTTAAACATGTCTGGATATACGGCTACTGTTTCTCTTCATGCAGTGACGCTGAAGAATTCTTCAGTAAAAAGGACGGCAGACTTGGTGGAGAGTACTGGAAAGCCAGATACATTAGATACAACGATGGCACATTTACGACCAAGGTTGAGCAGCATGGCTCAGAACACCATCTTGGCTTTCTGGGTAAATAGAAACATTAATCCAAATCAAATCAAATACACATTGTACCAGCAGATGTGACATGAGGACAAGTAAGTTTATAGCTTAGGATAATACGCTCGACAAACTAAAACGGGTAGTAGCTTGTAAATGGGTTGCTGATGGAGGGCTTGGAATGATAGATATATTTAAGTATGTAGATGCTTTGAAAATAACATGGATAAGGAAACTACTTTGTGCTGAATATGTAAGGAAGTGGAAAAGCCTTTTTATTGAAGCCTGTCCACAATATGTAAATATTTTAACCTTTGGCAATGAATATCCTCTCATTCTCCTTGATTCTTTACAAAATAGTTTTTGGAAAGATACGATGAATGCTTTCGCAAAGTATAGCAACAGTACCAAGCCAAATAATTCTGAGGATTTTATGAAAGAACAATCCTTTACAACAGAAATATAACCATTGATGGTAGACCCTTAAGAAGTAAAAAGCTTTGAGAACATGGCATTTGAATATTTTTTGCCTGCTTAAGCCTGCTTAATGATAGAGGGGATTTTTTATCCTTGACCAGTTTTGTCATGTTTTCTTTAAGATGAACTGCTTAGAGTTTCCTGGAATTCTTAAAGCAGTGGGTAAATACTGCAAAAACCTTGGTATTAAAAAACATGCCAATATGTCTCTAGATAACAAGATGTTTATGTATTAAGAATCTTTTCTCGTGTAAAAGAGGATCAAAACACTAATAATTCCAATTAACAGATAATAATGAATTAAAAGTTATTGAGAAATGGGAAGATGGCATTTTAACAAATATAAATTGGTTAAGGTTTTTATGAAACCTTTTAAAACAGCATTAGATCCCAAACTAAGATGCCTGCAGTTCAGACTCCTTCACAGAATTCTACCTGTAAACACCTATCTGATTAAAATGAACATACAGTGGTATGAAAAAGTATCTAAACCTTTTGGAATTTCTCACATTTCTGCATAAAACCACCATCAAATGTGATCTGATCTTTGTCAAAATCACACAGATGAAAAAACAGTGTCTGCTTTAACTAAAAACCACCCAACATTTATAGGTTTTCATATTTTAATGAGGATAGCATGCAAACAATGACAGAAGGGGGAGGAATAAGTAACTGAACCCTCTGCCTAAGGAGACTTAAAGAGCAATTGAAACCAATTTTTACCAAACAATTTAAGTCAGGTGTGTTCTCCTCCTCCTCCTCCTCCTCCTCCTCCTCCTCCTCCCTTCTGTTACACACCACCTCATGCCTGCCCACATGACATCTTTGCGCCAACACGACATCTTTGCTGCAGTTGACTTATTATTTATTCTTGTTTTATTATTATTTATTATTAATTATTATTCATGTTAATGTACATGTTTATTATGATTATGAAATGTTTATTGTTTTTACATGTTTATCTTTAATATATAAGGTCAATTAGGTCATGTTTGTGTCAGGTTATATGAGTTTGGGAGGGTGTTGGAACGGATTAATTGTTTTTCTATTATTTCCGATGGGAACTTTTGTTTTATCTAACCAACATTTTGACATACGAGCTCGCCCTCGGAACGGATTAATTTCGTAAGTGGAGGTATCAGTGTATATGTAAGTGTGTGTGTGTGAGTGTGTGTGTGTGTGTGTGTGTGTGTGTGTGTGTGTAAATCAGAATACTTGATTGATCCCAGAGGATCACATATTCTTGATCTTGATAGGTTAGGTGATACGTCGCAAGGACATTAATTCACCGCATGGAAAGGCAAGTGCCGATACGACTGGGTTCCAGTGCCGCTGCAGGAGAGAAACTACGGTCAATTTAGAACGGCCAATTAACCTACAGTGCACGTCTTTGGATTGCAGGGGAAACCGGAGCACCCGGAGGAAACCCGCACAAGCACGGGGAGAACATGCAAACTCCACACAGAAACGCCCAGGCCGGGAATCGAACCCGGGCCTTCTTGCTGTGAGGCGGACGTGCTAACCACTATTAAATATTAAATGCCATATTAAATGTGATGGTTCAGTTACTTATTCCTCCCCCTTCTGTCATTGTTTTCATGCTATCCTCATTAAAATATGAAAACCTATAAATGTTTGGGTGGTTTTTAGTTAAAGCAGACACTGTTTTTTCATCTGTGTGATTTTGACAAAGATCATGATTTTATGCAGAAATGCGAGAAATTCCAAAAGGTTCAGATACTTTTTCATACCACTGTAGTTGATAGCAACTTATGTACTTTTTGTGGTGCAGAGCCTGAATCAATAGTTCATCTCTTTTGGAATTGCAGGGAAACTAAAACATTTTGGCAGAGTTTTTCTCATTGGCTTGAAATGAAATGTACACACTCGGGTAATATATATCTACAATGTGATTTAATCCTTTTTGGGTGTTCACCTTCTTTCCAAACTGATAATACATTTGACTTAATACTTTGACTTGTCAAATATTATATTTATAAATGCAAACTGCAGAAGGCGAAGCCATCTTTACAGTGTTTCAAAAGAGAACTAAAGTATTATTGCTATGTAGAGAAAGTCAGATATTGTAATAAATCCAAGCTTCTTGAATTTGAAAAGAAATGGGCACTTTATATCCAACTTTTGGATGATTAATATTTATAACAATTTTAATAATTAATAATTGTAAGAGAACACGTGGGAATGAATGGATGAGTGAATGGTTTGTCTTCTTTATTTGTTAAAAAAATCCTGTCACAAAACTGATGCTTTGACATTGTATGATAACTTTACAGGATTTAAAAAAAAAAAAGTTTATATCTTATATTATCATCATCGGCATCTTTCACTTAATCTGGCGTCTGGTCATGGGGGCAGCAGTTTGTATTATCTTCTTCTTTTCTTCTTTTCCTTTCGGCTGTTTCCTTCAGGGATCGCCACAGCGAATGATCTGCTTCCATCTCACCCTATCCTCTGCATCTTCTAATCTTACTCCAACTACCTTCATGTCCTCTTTCACCACATCCATAAATCTTCTCTTTGGTCTTCCTCTAGGCCTTCTGCCTGGCAGTTCCAACCTCAACATCCTACTACCAAAATACTCACTATCCCTCCTCTGTACATGTCCAAACCATCTCAATCTAGCCTCTCTGACTTTGTCTCCAAAACCTCTTACATTTGCTGTCCCTCTGATGTACTCATTCCTGATCCTATCCATCCTCATTACTCCCAAAGCGAACCTCAACATTTTCATCTCTGCTACCTCCAGTTCGGCCTCCTGTCTTTTCCCCAGTGCCACTGTTTCTAAACCTTACAACATCACTGGCCTCAACACCGTCTTGTGCACTTTTCCTTTCATTCTTGCCGATACCTTCCTATCACACCGGACACTTTTCTCCAACCATTACAACCTGCCTGCACACGCTTCTTCACCTCTTTTCCACACTCTCTATTACTCTTGATTGTTGAGCCAAAGTACGTAAAATCCTCCACCATTATTTCTGGTCCCTGTAATCTCACCATTCCTCTTGGGTCCTTGTCGTTCATACACATGTATTCTATCTTACTGAAGCTAACCATCATTCCTCTCCTTTCCAGGGCGTACCTCCACCTCTCTAGATTTTCCTGCACTTGTTTTCTGCTCTCACTGCAGATCACAATGTCATCTGCAAACATCATAGTCCATGGGGAATTTTGTCTAACCTCGTCTGTCAGCCTGTCCATCACCATAGCAAACAAGAAGGGGCTGAGAGCTGACCCTTGATACAGTCCCACCGCCACCTTGAACTCTTCTGTCACACTGACAGAACACCTCACCACTGTCTTACATCTCTCATACATGTCCTGCACCACTCTAACATACTTCGGTGCCACTCTAGACTTCATGCAATACCACAGTTCCTCTCTCGGCACCCTGTCATAGGCTTTGTCCAGATCCACAAAGGCACAATGGAGCTCCTTCTGACCTTCTCTGTACTTCTCATGTAACATCCTCAAAGCAAACACTGCATCTGTGATGCTCTTTCTGTCACAAATGCTGACCTCTGCCCTTAGTCTAGATTCCACTATTCTTTCCCATAACTTTATCCTATGGCTCATCAACTTTATCCCTCTGTAGTTGCCAGAACTCTGCACGCCTCTCTTCTTTTTAAAAATGGGCACTAGCACCCTTCTCCCCCATCTCTCCAGCATCTGCTCACTCTCTAAGACCTTGTTGAATGTTCTTGTCAGAAAATCTATTCCTACCTTGACGAGACACTTCCATACCGCCACCGGTATGTCGTCAGGCCCAACTGACTTTCCACTCTTCATCCTCTTCAATGCCCTCCTCACTTCACCCTTACTAATCTTTGCTACTTCCTGGTCCTCAACAGTCACCTCTTCTACTCTTTTTTTCTCTCTCATTTTCCTCATTCATCAGCACTTCAAAGTACTCTTTCCATCTTTCCAGCACACTTCTGTCATCAGTCAATACATTTCCCTATCTGTCTTTAATAACTCTAACTTGCTGCACATCCTTCCCATCTCTATTTCTCCGCTGTGCCAACCTGTATAAATCATTTTCTCCCTCCTTCCTGTCCAGCCCATCATACAAGTCATCAAACGCCCTCTGTTTGACCTTTGACATTGCTACCTTCACCTTACGCTGTGTCTCCCTGTACTCCTGTTTACTCTCTTCGGTCCTCTCAATGTCCCACTTCTTCTTGGCTAACCTCTTCTTTTGTACACACTCCTGCACTTCCTGATTCCACCACCAAGTCTCATTGTCTACTTTCCTTCCAGAGGACACATGAAATACACTCCTACCTGTCTCCCTGATGACATTTGCTGTGGTTGTCCAGTCATCTGGATGTACTTCCTGACCACCCAAAGCCTGTTTCCACTCCTCCTTGAACACAACTTGACCCTCTTCCTTTTTCAACTTCCACCACTTTCTCTTCTGCTCTGCCTTTGCCTTCTTCACCTTCCTCACCATCAGCGTCATCCTGCACGCCACCATCTTATGCTGTTTGGCAACACTCTCACCCACTACTACTTTGCAGTCACTGACTTCCTTCAAAATTTCAACATGTACACAAGATGTAGTCTACTTGTGTGCTCCTACCTCTGCTTTTATAAGTAACCCTATGCTCCTGTCTCTACTGGAAGAAAGTATTCGCCATAGTCATTTCCATCCTTTTTGCAAAATCTATCAACATCTGTCCTTCGGTGTTCCTGTCCCCGATACCAAACCTGCCCATCACTTCCCTGTCCCCGATACCAAACCTGCCCATCACTTCCCTGTCCCCTCTGTTGCCTGCACTACCATGTCCATTGAAGTCTGCACCAATGACCACTCCTTCACCTCTAGGGGTACTCTGCATCACTTCATCTAACTCACTCCAGAATCTCTCCTTCTCTTCTTGCTCACATCCTGCCTGTGGGGTGTAAGTACTAACAACATTGAACATCACACCTTCAATTTCTAACTTGAGACTCATCACTCTGCCAGTCAGTCTTTTCACTTCTAGAATATTCCTGACAAACCCCTCCTTCAAGATGACTCCTGTACCATTTCTCTTCCCATCCACACCATGATAAAACAGCTTAAACCCTGCTCCTAAGCATGTAGCCTTGCTACCTTTCCACCTGGTCTCCTGAACACACAGTAGGTCCACCTTTCTCCTCTGCATCATGTTGCTCAGCAAGCTCTCTACTTTTTCCTGTCATAGTTCCAACATTCAAAGTCCCTACTCTCAGTCCTAGAGTCATGCCTTTCCTCTTGTCTCTCCGCCTATGGACAGGCCTCCCACCTCTCCTTCTTCAACCAACAGTAGTCCAATTTCCACCAGCACCCTGTTGGTTAACAGCACTGATGGTGGTCATTGTTAACCCGGGCCTCAACCGATCCGATATGAAATTCGTTTTGGTATAAACTGGCAGCAGATTTCGAAATGTAGTGATGTGCGTAGTGTGATTTATTTAAAATATAATCACCTTATATGTCCACTCTGTATACATAGATAAGGCGATCCCTTACTACTTCGTGCTTCAGTTTCTGTGACTTCAGTGCATCGCGGTTTTTCAAAAATGTTAATCTAAAAATAAATAAATAAGGAAATTAAGAAAAAATATGGAAAAAGTTAATTATAATAGTGCAAAACAAGGCCAATTATGTAAAAAAAAAAAAAAAAAAAAAAAAAAACCGTACCATATTCGACATGATAAGCGCCCAGGGCGCTTAAAAAATTCGAGTGGGTGGGCGCTTATTGAAATGATTACCAACGGAGTGGAACAGTAAGTGCTTATTACTATAGAGGTGGAAAATATGAATAATAACAGAACAATAAAAGAGTTTTACTGGTATTTTTGTTATTCATTCTGTGGCATCAACCAAAGTACTTACATGAAAGCTGAAAATAAACAGAAAACAGCATAAATTTAAAACAGTGTCATTTTACTGTATTCTTTCGAGTTTAGAACATACTATATGGAACCAGTAGTAAGCTATGCTCCATAAAGATGTTTTAGTATACACTACACATAAATACAAGAAAAGTCTAACATAAAACTAAAAATTTAATGTGTTCCTTTTCTCTAAATCTTTGCTTTCATGCATAGGTCCGGTTATTAGAGGAGAACCCGGAGATGTCATTGTGGTAACCTTTCGAAATATGGCATCAAAAAACTTCAGTTTACAACCTCATGGTCTGTCATATAATAAACATTTTGAAGGGGCCATGTATCAAGACGGTACGATATATATATATATATATATATATATATATATATGCGTGTATACTTCCTTTTGGTTTTTCAAAATAAAACATTGCTTATTTTTTTTAATGTCCTTATGTAGATTGTGTATCATCACGTATATCATATCAACACTGCACCTTTTGAGTCAAATTTAGATATCTTACTCTTCCTTTGACCTCCTCAGGTTCTCAGAAACCAGGGGCCAGTGTGGCTCCAGGTGAAACGTTTATATACCGTTGGCGGGTGACAGAAGGCCCCACAGAGACTGACCCACCCTGCATCTCATACTTGTACTACTCAGCTACAGATACAGTTCATGACACTAACTCTGGTTTGGTAGGACCATTACAGGTGTGCAAAAAAGGAGTTCTGGATGAGAGCGGTCGACAGGTATTCACACACACACACACACACACACACACACACACACACACACACACACACACACACACATCAATCAACAATTCATCTGATGTAAATACTGCAACATCATTAAAAATCTAAGCATGTTCAGAGAAAAACTCACTGTACATTCAGTCTTCAAGACAGACCAATAAAGATTTCTGGAGAACAATCCTAAAACAAAAATTGTGACTGCGATTTGAAAATTCGTTCTGGAACAACCTCTGGAAATTTATCCACCTTTTGAAGTTGTGAACATGCAGTGCCAAGAAGGAGGGTCTGCAGATATGTAGTAGCACACATAAGGCCTATTAGCCTGCTTTTATGGCTTTCTCAGGAGATGGATTCGCTTCAGGAAACTGGTGCCACTTGTTCTGAGCACTAATGACACAACCTAATTCGTTGGGGGGGGGGGGTAACCTAAGTTTGGAAGAGACTTGGGGAGTGAGTTAGGTGAGGCTCTTGGTCAAGCAATAAGGTTAAGCTAGGAATGCCCACAAAGAAACTGAATTCACCATATAATTCAATAAAGTTTCACTGGTGGTATATTCTTTTATTGAAATGCATTCATGTGTGTGTGTGTGTGTGTGTGTGTGTGTGTGTGTGTGTGTGTGTGTGTGTGGTGTGTATGTGTGTTTGTGGTATAGCGTATAGGGTCAGAGGTGCAGAAAGAGTTTTTCTTACTCTTTACTGTCATTGATGAGAATGAAAGCTGGTATCTGCTGAAGAATATTGATAAGTTTGGTAGTGATGAGTCAGACCCAGAAAACGCCGTATTTCAAGAGAGCAACAAAATGCACTGTAAGTACTGTAGTGTGCTTGTGTGCATGCGTGCGTGTGTGCTTTGTGAGTCACCTGCAACAAATGCAAAAAAGATAGATAGATGGATAGATGGATAGATAGATAGATAGATAGATAGATAGATAGATAGATAGATAGATAGATAGATAAAGTATAATGTTTGTATATTTTATTAATAAATATCACAGTACAAAATTAGAAAGTTTTTCTTCATGATTACTACATTTTACTACATTAATACTGTATTAATGAGTAGGACTCTCTATAGAATGTGTTTAAGAAGCATATTTTAGCGCGTGTAATAGATACATAGTATTTTACTTTTGGTTGATCATTCGCGCATGTAATATGATACATGGGGTTTTACTTCCAGGTAGAGAACTTGCGGATTATTGGCCTTGTTTTGCTTTCTTAACTTTCTCCATACTTTCCTTTAATTTCCGTATTTTTTTTATTTTTTGATGAATATTTTTGAAAAACCCGTGATGCACTTGAAGCACGAAGTAGCGAGGGATCATTGCATATACTAGACAGAAAGTTAAGTAAACAACACTCTGTAATGATGTGTTTTTAATTTCATTTAAACTTTTTGTATACATTACACAGAAACTTAAGAAAACCAGAATACAATAAAATCTGGATGGTTTTGTTTTATTTTTTAAATGTGACTTTAATGATGCTGCTTCTTGCACTGAGACAAACTGATTCAGGCATTACTAACATGGGACAATGCCAATCAACCTCAGTATTGCCAATCAATCAGGATACCCCATTCCTGTGTAGTATAGTATATTATCATAATTTCTGGACTATTGAACGCACCTGAATATAAGCCTCACCAACTAAATTTAAAAAGAAAAAGTTTGTACATATATAGGCCCCACCTCTTTTTAAGCCGCAGGTGTCGGTCTTGCTCTTGCGCTTCCTGATAGAGCATCCCCTGGAGGTCGTTAGCCATAAAAAAAATCTATAGATTAACTGCATTTCTGTTTAAGCCGCAGGGTTCAAAGCATGTGAAAAAAGGTATCAGCTTACAGTCCGGAAACTACGGCATTTATATGTGTACATGTTCATGTGTGCATGTGTGTGTGCGTGTGTGTGTGTGTGTGTGTGTGTGTGTGTATGTGTGTGTGTGTGTGTGTGTGTGTGTGTGTGTGTTCCTTCACAGGTGTAAATGGTTTCATGTTCGGGAACCTTCCTGAGCTTGAATTGTGTGAGAAGGACCATGTAGTGTGGCACATGCTTGGTTTAGGCACAGAAGTAGATCTCCATGGAGTTTATTTTCAAGGAAACACATTTAAGAGGGACGGCACTACACATGACACACTCAACTTGTTTCCTCACACCAGTGTCACTGTGACCATGATACCAGACAATACAGGTAGATCATTTATTCTATATTAGTCTTGTCTAGAATGTCCATTCACATGTTCGTAGAATGGTACACATGTATTTAAGCATATACAGACAGTACGCAGCAGTCAGGTGTTTCATTCAGAAATGTGACTTTGTGAAAAGCTGATGTTCTTGCAGTTTAATATTCTGAAATACCAAATTTGGTTAGGGATTGCATAGACAGGTACCAATTTTAAAAGTCTGAAATCATATATAGTTTAACAGATTTTTAAATGATCACATAGGTATTACATAGATTTTTTTCATATTTAAATGATGGACTCAATTTTTTTCTAATCCGCTGAATTTTCTTTTTAATTTCAGGGGTTTTTGGGCTCAGTTGTCGTACAACTGATCACTATCGTGCTGGTATGCGCCATTTCTACTCAGTCAAACGCTGTACCAAAGAACAGAACCCTGTAACTGAAGTTACAACCTTTCAACCCAATGTGTATTTTTACTTGGCTGCTGAAGAAGTAGTGTGGAACTATGCTCCAAACCGGACATGGGAGCTCGAGAAGCATCATACTACTCTGCGTGACAGGTCAGTGTAGTTAGATCTCGAGTACCAAAACAGCTTCAGAGCTGAATGTGTAAAAGATATTGGGAAAATGTCTCACTATTGTTTCACAAAAAGGTTTTACTTTTTTGTCACCTTCTCAGCCCTGGAAATATTTTCCTCAATAAATCTGCTGACCGAATTGGCCCTGAGTATATAAAGGTGGTTTACCGCCAGTACACTGATGATACCTTTACCACTGAGAAGCCCAGAAGTCCTGATGAAGAGCATCTAGGCATTCTCGGTATAAAGATTAATTTTTAACCTGTGATTTTAGAAATGTCAGCACAGTTGTATCCTTTATTCTTTAACTCATTTTATTGGTTGGGTGAGATAGCTGTGGTTTGTCCTTTGAAAGCCACTGAAGGTCAAAGGTAATGGTCTCATTTCAAGTCCATACATGGTTTCTTATTAATGTTAGTAATGGCATGTCCATCAGCACTTGCTTCAAAGTTATAAGGTTAATATATACACATAGCTTCAAAGATTTAGAATCCTGCACTGACATTCATCTTAAATATTAACATTAAAAAAATAACAATTTCTGAGTTTTAGGTAGAGTAGTGTGCGGCTAACTGGGTTATCAAAGGCGGGCCATGTCTCTCTATGGTGAGAGGCATGTAAAAGAACCATTGCTGACTTTCGTAAAGAGTAGGCTGCAAAGTCGTCAGCGTGTTTCTGTTCCTTGCTAAAAGGGTTGTGACAGGAAGGGCATCCGACGTAAAAACCTCTGCCAAATGAAAATGTGCGAATCAGATGATTTGCTGTGGCGACTCCCGAGTAAAAGGGAAAAAGCCGAAAGGAAGACAGACAGTGTAGTTTATTTGTTGGAGTTTGATGAAAATCTGGAAGTGTGTGGTCAGGGTTTTGCTCAAAAAAGAAATACATGCCAGTGACTACACCACCTTTACCAGAAGTACATTTTGGAAAGCACTTAAAGCGTAACAATGCTGGAATCAGCCAGCAATTAAGAAGGTTTATTTATTTATTATTTATTTTTGTTTGTTTGTTTTTATTAGCTTTTATTTATTTTTAAGCGTGTCATTTTTTTCCCTTTTTTAAAGGTCCCATTCTCAGGATGGAGGTCGGTGACAGGGTCCAGGTTGTGTTTAAGAACAAGGCCTCAAGGCCATATTCAGTTCATGCTCATGGTGTGAAGCCCAGGGAGCAAAACCTGAAACCTGTTTCTCCAGGTACACCAAAGACAAATATCCCTGATAACTAATGATGTTCTCTGATAAACTGTCCACTTGCTGGTACAATTTTATTTTTTATAGTTTACATTCATCGATCCATCCATTTTCTTCCACTTGAGTTGAGGTCACGGACGCAACTGGTCTTGGAAAGAAACTCGGGCATTGCTGTCCCCAGCGACACTCTATTTGATTAGATTTTTGGAATAATGTTCATGTTAATAATATTGTATGCATTCCAGGTGATGTTATAAAGTACAACTGGACCATTACTTCACGTCCTGGACGGACTGATCCCAACTGCATAACATTTGCATATTACTCATCAGCTAACTTTGTCAAGATAAAATGCACCTCCAGTAACACTGTCTGCACACTTGCTGTCTGTTATTACCATTACATACAGAGAGGTCTAGTTTTATTATGGAACCAATGTGTGTGTTAAATGTTTGTATTTTTTTTTATTCAAAAGAAAATAATGCATGTCTTTGTTTGTCTGGTGTTTGTTCTGTTTGGTGTACTGTGACAGGATTTGGCTAGTGGTCTGGTTGGACCTTTGATAGTATGTCGAAAAGGGACTCTAAACATAACCAGACACCGAACAGATGTGGATAAAGAATTTGCTCTGCTGTTTATGGTGTTTGATGAGAATGAATCCTGGTATCTGGACAAAAATATTGAAAAATATCTAAACAAGAACCCAAACGATATCGATATATATGATGATGAATTTATGGAGAGTAACATGATGCACGGTTAGTCACTCATGCCATTGTATTCATTTGATATTATAAACCCTATCCAGAAAGCCTCAGGAAGTTTTTTCTTTCTTTCTGCTGTCACCTCTGGTTCAGTCATTAGTTGTCTAAATGTGCATTGACTGATCTGCAAAGATGTTTCGTGAATAAGTATAATCTTTATAAATGTGTTATACAAATCAGATTAACAATTAGATCTAATATTTCTCCATGTGCTAATCAGGCATTAATGGAAAGCTGTATGCTAACCTGCGTGGTTTGAAGATGCAGCAGGGGGATCGAACTGAGTGGTACTTAATGGGGCTGGGAAACGAGATAGATATGCACACAGTTCACTTTCATGCTCAGAGCTTCATATACAAGGTACAGATTTCATGAATTTTCTGTAGAGAGGTGTTTTATATGGACCATAAATCTTTTCAATGTTCATGCCATAATTTGTATGTCTTCTCTCAGACGGATCACCCTCACAGGGCTGACGTGTATGACTTGTTCCCTGGAACATTTAAAACGGTGGAATTGGTAGCTGGGATACCTGGAACCTGGCTACTTCACTGCCATGTGACAGACCACATACATGCCGGCATGGAGACAACCTTTACAATCATCAGTGGTTAGAGTTATAAAACTACTAAATGTATTTTAAAAGCAAACCTCATTTTGAAAATCTTCTTAGATATCAATGCCACTGGTAATATTAATGTTTTGTAAATATGTAATGGCACATAACAAAAAAGTGTAGTACAGACGCTCCCCGACTTAGGTTTTTAATTGGTTCCGGACGGCCGAACGTAAGTTTAACGTGAACGTTAGTTGTTACAGTGACGTATGACGTATGACATGTGACGTACGACACTCATACTGTACTATACATCCATAAATACCATTACCGTATCTCATAAAACACCCCTAAATCAATTATTATAAACATAACATTGTAAAATAGTATCAAATATATCAAATAATATCAACATTAATTTCAAATAAGTCACTTATTTATACCGAGTCACTTTACATGAAGCTTAAAACAGTCAATGAATGCTTACAATATGTGAAGCGTTCAATACCGAAAGTAGTGTACTTGCAAAAGTAGTGTACTTGCTGTGGGTTATACAGACTTCTGGTCTTTCAAGTGCACAAGGGTGCCGTTGAACTCGTTTAGAACACAGCCTGCACTGATATAAATCCCAGCAAAGTCAGCGTGTTTCTGTCCCTTGCTAAAAGGGTTGTGACAGGAAGGGCATCCGACGTAAAAACCTCTGCCAAATCAAACGTGCGAATCAGATAATTCGCTGTGGCGACTCCCGAGTAAAAGGGAAAAAGCCGAAAGGAAGACAGACAGACAGACAAAGCAGAGAGTTCTTTCTTTTGTGTAAGTAAGTAAACTTTATTCAAAAGATGCATGCAAAGAACAAGTACAGATCCTAATGAATATTAATATAAAAATAGGTATACACTCTAATGATTGGGCTAAAAGATAATAAATATCTGTAAATGTTCCGTAATTTGTGGATTCGTGTTTTCATTTTACAACTCTCTTTGCTTAACTGAGTATGCATGGTAGATTGCGCTGATCTGAGCAGATAGTTAATTTATCTCTGTGTATGAGACTTGCACCCATGCTAGTAGGCTTACACTTCCTAACCAACCATATTTGCTTAGGGTTACAAAAGTCCGCAAAACAGTGTAAACACAAAGATCACAGAGACGACGTCTTAACACAAGGGTAACAGGCTATATAACTGATATATATACTAGTTCTTCTCAAAAAATTAGCATATTGTGATAAACTTAATTATTTTCTGTAATATACTGATAAAAATTAAACTTTCATATATATTTAGATTCATTGCACACCAAGTGAAATATTTCAGGTCTTTTATTGTTTTAATACTGATGATTTTGGCATACAGCTCATGAATCCCTATCTCAAAAAATTAGCATATTTCATCCGACCAATTAAAAAAAGTGCTTTTAATACAAAAAAAGTCAACCTTCAAATAATTATGTTGAGTTCTGCACTCAATACTTGGTCGGAATCCTTTTGCAGAAATGACTGCTTCAATGTGGCGTGGCATGGAGACAATCAGCCTGTGGCACTGCTGAAGTGTTACGGACGCCCAGGATGCTTCGATAGCGGCCTTAAGCTCATCCACAGTGTTGGGTCTGGTGTCTCTCAACTTTCTCTTCACAATATCCCACAGATTCTGTATGGGGTTCAGGTCAGGAGAGTTGGCAGGCCAATTGAGCGCAGTAATAGCATTGTCAGTAAACCATTTAGCAGTGGTTTTGGCACTGTGAGCAGGTGCCAGGTCGTGCTGAAAAATGAAAATCTTCATCTCCATAAAGCTTTTCAGCAGATGGAAGCATGAAGTGCTCCAAAATCTCCTGATGGCTTGCATTGACCCTGCCCTTGATAAAACACAGTGGACCAACAACAGCAGCTGACATGGCACCCCAGACCATCACTGACTGTGGCTACTTGACACTGGACTTCAGGCATTTTGGCATTTCCTTCTCTGCAGTCTTCCTCCAGACTCTGGCACCTTGATTTCCGAATGACATGAAAAATTTGCTTTCATCCGAAAAAAGTACTTTGGACCACTGAGCAACAGTCCAGTGCTGCTTCTCTGTAGCCCAGGTCAGGCGCTTCTGCTGCTGTTTCTGGTTCAAAAGTGGCTTGACCTGGGGAATGCGGCACCTGTAGCCCAGTCCACTGCTTCTACAGGTCTGGAATCGGCCCTTCTCCACAATCTTCCTCAGGGTCCAGTCACCTCTTCTGGTTGTGCAGCGTTTTCTGCCACACTTTTTCCTTTCCACAGACGTCCCACTGAGGTGGCTTGATACAGCACTCTGGGAACAGCTTATTCGCTCAGAGATTTCTTTCTGTGTCTTACCCTCTTGCTTGAGGGTGTCAATGATGTCCTTCTGGACAGCAGTCAGGTCAGCAGTCTTACCCATGATTGCGGTTTTGAGTAATGAACCAGGCTGGGAGTTTTTAAAAGCCTCAGGAATCTTTTGCAGGTGTTTCGAGTTAATTGGTTGATTGAGATGATTAGGTTAATAGCTCGTTTAGACTACCTGAACATGATATGCTAATTTTTTGAGATAGGAATTTTGGGTTTTCATGAGCGGTATGCCAAAATCATCAGTATTAAAACAATAAAAGACCTGAAATATTTCAGTTGGGGTGCAATGAATCTAAAATATATGAAAGTTTCATTTTTATCAGTACATTACAGAAAATAATGAACTTTATCACAATATGCTAATTTTTTGAGAAGGACTAGTATATATATATATATATATATATATATATATATATATACTCGGTCTGTAGTTTGTAAACAATGAATGCAGCGTCATTACGTCAGCGTACTACGTAGGTACGTCTAAACTCAAAATTTGATTTTTTTGGGGAAAAAAAATGTAAAATCGAAAAAACGTAAAACGGATGAACGTAAGTTGGGGAGTGTCTGTATATATAAAATTATACACAGACACAGAAGCTAATGTTAGTTTTGTCTCAACAAAAATTTAACAAAATGCACAACCAATTAATTTTAGAATAAGAAATGTTTAGTTAAATAATACAAAGTCTAAAGCTGCCTTAATTTGTCTTTAAATTGACTCAAGATTTTTAAAATATTTCTAGAAATTAACAAATGATTGAACTTTTTTTTTTTCAATTAGCCTATTTACATTTAATGAAGCTCATAGATGGACTTGTATGCCATCCAGTGTGTATTCCAAACTGAATCCACATGTTCCTGAGATAACTTCCAGATGCACTGCAGACCTAACAGAGCTGCAGCAGTTATTGATTAGAGCAAGTGAACAAACTGACCACAGCACCAAAGATCTGTGGAATACAAACATGTACAAAGTGCAATGGAGCAAACATTTAACCAAACATCTGGTTGAGAGTAGACTGAGGTCATGGGGGTTTTAAATAGGCTGTTGTGTATTGAAACATAATTAACTAATATGTATACATAATAATATAAATAAACAAATAAAAACAAAAGATGGGTGAACAAACCATTTTCGCCCAATGGCATTTCTGTCTTGGGCTTCTCAAGGCCATGCCCACTTTAGGTTTAAATCCAGAACAGATAGCGGGGCATGGCGATATAACATAAATAAACAAACTTCAGCACTTCTAGCATATTATATCGAACATTATCTTCCCATGTTAGGTAATATATTAATAATATTTTATTTAAAAAAATCATAATTTTGTAATATTACACAATTAATAGAGCCTATCATGAACCTGAGCTTCTAAAAGAGAAACAAAGTCACAGACCATCACAGGTACAACAGGAGGCGGTTGTGTAAGGCTCAAAGTAAACAAGTGAGACAGTCTGCTCCAGAATTTATTTATTTTTATTTTATTTTTGTCTCGTAGGGGTTTGCCCCATTTGCGCAGGACTGTACGTTTCCATTTCTCATAAGGAGGCTATGTTGTAATTATTACCTTTCATTTAAATACAGGGGAAGATTCAAAAACACTGAGCATATTCTTTTGAAAATATTATTAATATTATTGTTTTTATTGTCCTATTTTTCAGGCTGCTCATGTTTGCAAAGATTTCCACAAATGCTGTTTTTCATCACAGTGCTGTTTTTGCTTCAGTGACTAACAAGTGGCGACTGTTAGAGAACGGGTCAGATTGTACTTCACGCCTGCTTGTGGTTTAAATCAGGATGGGTTTGGGACAGAAAGTACTTAAGAGATGAATGCAGTAGACATGAAGTTCTATTTAAATGAACAAAATGTATTCAACATGCATGGATTCTTTGAACAAATGCATTAAGTACTTTTTCTGAAAGTTTGTCTAATGCATGTTTACAGATTTATTTTACAGAGTTTTTCCGAATCATGCAATTATCTATTTACAGTCACAGAAGTTATCAGATGCTCTTATCCAGAGCGAGTTACAGAAGTGCTTTAAAGTCTATCAGTGAATTATTTTTATAATGTTTGTTAGATCACAGACTAAATATACCATCAGTCAAACTCGGTTGGTTGTGTGTGTGTGTGTGTGTGTGTGTGTGTGTGTGTGTGTGCGTGTGCGTGTGTGTGTGTGTGTGTGTGTGTGTGTGTGTGTGTGTGTGTGTGTGTACAACATAGCGCTAATCTAAGTACTGCTGAAAAGGTTTTCAGCTGTTGTTTGTAGATACCCAGTGACTCATCTTTCCTGATGTCCAGAGGAAGTTTATTCCGCCACCTTGCAGCCAGAACAAAGAAGAGTTTAAATGTATCTTCCCCTTGTCCCTTGGTAGAGGAAGGGATCAGTCTAGCAGTGCTAGATAAGTGCTTTCTCATGGACTTTTGGCTATCATGAAGATATGATGGATCTTGTAAATGGATAATGGATAATCCTCAGTATGTGAACAGTGCCAATGACGATTTTCTGGACATTTTGTATTTTGATGTCGCCAGGGATTTTGTGTGGATATGTGTACTTCTATCCCTTTGGCCGAACCGCAAACACCTATTATTACTGAGATGGACGTGACCTTTATACCCCACATTCCCTCAATTTCGAATTCTAGTGGTGCTGCAGCAAATAACATGAACTCGATTTTGTTGTTGCAACTGTGCACACGTGTAGACATAGGCAATCCAATAAATGAAGAAAATGGTGGGAGGAATATATCACAAACACATGTGTTCTTACACTTGCATTTTATTTTCTTACTTCACATATGCATGTTTCTGTAAACCAGGGGTCACCAACATGGTGCCCGCGGGGGCCAGGTCGCCCAAAGGACAACATGAGTCGCCCGCAAGCCTGTTCAGGGGTCGGGAACCTATGGCTCATGAGCCAGACGTGGCTCTTTTGATGACTGCATCTGGCTCTCAGATAAATCATGTGGCCTTTCTTAACAGAATAACTAATACATAATTTCACTGTCCTTTAAATAAAAATACAGAAAAAGCCATCAAATAAAACAAAAACATAAATAAATCTCACGCATTTCAATCTATACATCTATTTTCAATGCCACTTGTTGCTGTGGCGCACAGCGGAGAGCCAATCCTTTCTGTACTCCCGTGTGTGGGCAGGGCCAATACCTTGAAACTCTAATTTTATTGGATTATATGCAACAGCCTGTGTGAGTTGTTTTTGGGTAAAGAGGTAAGTTTCCCTTGTTTTGATCAGCTCATGTGCAAGAGCATGTACACCTCTCTCTCTCTCTCTCTCTCTCTCTCTCTCTTTCTCTCTCTCTCTCTCTATCTCTCTCTCGCGCGCGCTGCAGGCCACGCCCACAAAACGTGAATTCAATTAATTTACTGAATTAAACAACTTAAAAGAATAAAAACTAAAGTGTTATTCCCTCTCTCTCTCTCTCTCTCTCTCACTGTCTCTCTCTCTCTCTCTCTCTCTCTCTCTCTCTCTCTCTCACATGCGCGCTGCGGGCCACGCCCACAAGATGTGAATTCAAAGCGCATTCCCTGCTTGACAAACTCAACTTTAATTTGATTCCTTGAGGGATCGGAATTCCAGATGAGCTCAAATGCGCCCACATTTATTAAACATTCACTGAATTAAAACAACTTAAAAAACTAAACTAAAAACTAAAGAATGAAGCTTCCTTCTGTCTCTTTCTGGGAGGCCAGTGGGGCGGGATGATGAGAGACAGCGAATAAGAGAGCAACTCGCGCGTTGTGTGAAATTTTGATTGGCGTGTTTGAATTTTGAATTTCTTTTTGTAAGAGGGGATTGTTTCATATCTCGAGGATGGAAACTCAAGAAACTGTTTTTCGTAACCCGGGGATTTTGTATACAGGGGTCTTTGTAATTTGGGGGCAGACTGTACTTTTCTTATTAATAAATAAGTTTGTTGTGACAATGTCGTTTAAAATAAATTCAGAGTCGTATTATACTCTAAAATTGTTGGTCTCAGTATTAAAAAATATATTTGGCTCTCAGAGGATTAGATTTATTTATTTATTTATTTTTGCTTTCAACTCAAAAAGGTTCCCGACCCCTGACATAGATGAATATCATTAATTATTAATAATAACATATATTTAAAGGTAAATTGAGCAAATTTGTTATGTCACAAGTGTGTATCGACCTGGTAGCCCTTCGCATTAATTGGTACCCAAGAAGTAGCTCTCAGTTTCAAAAAGGTTGGTGACCCCTCTGCTGTCTGTTCTAGGTTAGTACATATCCTGCACACTGGGTTGGTGTCGTCTTTCAAGATCCTGTTCCAATAAGTCTTGGTGTGCTGCTCTTGAATAGAAATCCTTCTGTTTCAGACTGTAGGTCAGCTGTTCTTTGTCATTGATTTGTTTGGGCTTGATTAATAACTTTGCAATTGAACTGCCTTAGGTACTGCACATGTAAAGTTTTTTTCCTCCCATTTACTGTTTATTTGTTCTAAAGCTTGATGCTTTGCTTTTAACCTTGGTTTTTCAGCATAGATGGTGGCTGGCCCATTCTATAATTTTATTATTTGAGGTATATTTTGCTCAATTTAAATCTGGTTGTTTCATGGTGCACCAATGTAATTTTGTGTTCATTTGGTTGGTTAGGGGTTGTTTTGTTGTTTGTTTGTTTTGGGGGGTTTTAGGAGGAAGGGGTGCAATCAACATCTACTGTAGTGTGATGCATTTTTCAACATTCAGTAGTTTTCTTGTTCATTTTGGACCGCTTCTTTTCCAGATGATGATTTTGAAGCTGTAAGTGACAACTGAGACTGCAACGGTGTTTATTGCATCTATTATATTGATGACATTCGTTATGGCTTTAACCATGCCTGAAATCCTCTTTCTGAATAGTTTCCTTAATCTTTCCATGCTGTATTCCATCCCCATCATAAACATCAAGCAAATTTATTTTGTCCCCTTGTTTTAAATCTTGAATGGAGGTTTTGTACATCAACTTGCCTTTTTTGAAGGTAGTTTTGGCTTCTTTTTTTTTTTTTTTTTTTTAAGGTCAAAGTCCATCCTGATGTTATCACTAACTCATGTTAAGCCTAACATTATAACAGTTGCTTGTAAGCCTTTTTGATGATGATGATGTAATATCAACAAAAACAACTAACCAGAAATTAATCACAAAATACATAATCCAATCATACTAATCACGAATGTCCTCTGAGTTGAGCATTGTTATTGTCATTATTATTTTTAATCATTATTATTATTATTATTATTATTATTATTATTATTATTATTATTATTATTATTATTATTGTTGTTGTTGTTGCTATTGCACTGTTACTACTCAGGCTGTAATCAAACTTGTAAATCTTGGTAATACCTTTCCTGTTGAAAAGTGAAATGTAAAATGTAAATATAAAATACCGACTGAGTATTAATAAACATTATTTACACTGCAATACTGCAATGTTTAATCATGTTGCACTCAATAATAGCAATGTAAACATACAGTGTTACAAAAGTATAATTTAAATTTTATTTATCGTAAACATCAATATAAAACCCAGTTGCATGACACTTCCCTTTTGTCATGTCAGTTGCAAAAAATATCAGAGAGAAAACACTGTCCAGAAAGTTTTAAAATTCCTTCCAGACTTGAAACCAGAAGCTCGTGATGACATTCAAGCAAGCCATTGTCAGTAGGAGGTGAAACTTAATGCTTGTCTTGTGTTTTTCTTAGCCATGGAGCTGACATTTTCAATGTCCTGATAATGTATTCAGCATGTGTATGCTTTAAAAATGATGCATGTGCTTTGACGGTTTGTATACAACACAATATATGGTAATAATAATAATAATAATAATAATAATAATAATAATAATAATAATAAAGGTTTATACATTCACAGAATTGAAAGTGTTTTCAGAGATTATGAAATAATTTGCAGTGAAGTATTCTAGAGGTAATAATAGGGGAAAAAAAGGTGATGTCTGAGTCATTGGTGGAATTGACCAATAGAACAGTTCACAACTGACCAACAGAGGGCAGAAGTGAGAATTGAAAATACAATGGTACACTCTCTAACGAATTTAATCTGTTCCGAGGGTGAGCTCATAAACTGAAAATATCATAAGATAAAGCAATTATTCCCATAGGAAATAACAGAAAACCAATTAATCCATTCCAACCCCCTTCGAAACTCCTATAATCTGCCACAAACACGAATATTTGGGCGAATATATTAAAAAATAAAAATACATGTAAAAACAATAAATATTTCATAATAATAATATATGTACATTAACATTAATAAGTATTAATAATAAACAAGAATAAAACAATAAAAAACAATAAGTCAAAAACCCTTCTGATCATCGACTGTGGTGAAGATGTCCCCTGGACGCGAAGATGTCACATGGGCAGGCATGAGGTGGTGCGTAACAAAGGTGGAGAAGGAGAACTTTTCTGCATGTGCCTGCTACGGATGCCAGCAAGGAAAGGCTCGTGGTGAGCTCCCACAAGGCCAGTGCTTCTCAAATAGTGCAGTCACCGCCCTTGGGGACGTATATGACCCTGGGGAACATGCTTTTTTAGCGATACTTTACTAGAATTAAGCGTAATTGTGCATGCATTACAGTAGTTGGCAATGGCGTGTTCATTGTGGCACTATGGTGCAGGGAAAAAGCACCAAGCAAATAATATGATGTGTGGTAAACACTATTTAAAGTTGCGTGTGAGGTGCTGGGGGGGTGGTGGGGGGTGTGAAATGGGTTTTTTCCTTCCTATAGGGGGCATCACAGAAAATAATTGAGAAGCACTGCACAAGGTGTTCTTGGAGCACAGAGGAATACACACGGAAGAATATGAGGTTAATCGGACTGGAAAAGCCATTTCTCCAGCAGAGCTTGTAAAGTGAATTTTGGCTCTTTGGATGGAGCAGATTTTTGGTGGGTTCGAAGCTCATATTATGGAAAAATCATTATAGAGCACACTTGTTAGACAAGGTACCACTGTAAATAAAAAGATGGGGATTATTTTTAACTGAACAACAGCTAACTTGTGTCGACAGGGAATCAATAAATGACCTCAAAGCACACATCAGGGTTTCTCAGAATTCAATTTCTTGAGACATTAATAAAATTATCTTCATACAATAACAACACACTTGTCCTGGCTCTATTTTGGATTATGTTGTTTGTGAAACGAATGAATTACTAGTCCTTCTCAAAAAAATTAGCATATTGTGATAAGGTTCATTATTTTCTGTAATGTACTGATAAAAATTAAACTTTCATATATTTTAGATTCATTGCACACCAACTGAAATATTTCAGGTCTTTTATTGTTTTAATACTGATGATTTTGGCATACAGCTCATGAACACCCAAAATTCCTATCTCAAAAAATTAGCATATCATGTTCAGGTAGTCTAAACGAGCTATTAACATAATCATCTGAATCAACCAATTAACTCTAAACACCTGCAAAAGATTCCTGAGGCTTTTAAAAACTCCCAGCCTGGTTCATTACTCAAAACCGCAATCATGGGTAAGACTGCCGACCTGACTGCTGTCCAGAAGGCCATCATTGACACCCTCAAGCAAGAGGGTAAGACACAGAAAGAAATCTCGTGAGCGAATAGGCTGTTCCCAGAGTGCACCTGTGGGACCCCTCAAGGCACCTCAGTGGGACGTCTGTGGGAAGGAAAAAGTGTATGACCGGACCCTGAGGAAGATTGTAGAGAAGGGCCGATTCCAGACCTTGGGGGACCTGTGGAAGCAGTGGATTGGGCTACAGGTGCCGCATTCCCCAGGTCAAGCCACTTTTGAACCAGAAACAGCGGCAGAAGCGCCTGACCTGGGCTACAGAGAAGCAGCACTGGACTGTTGCTCAGTGGTCCAAAGTACTTTTTTGGGATGAAAGCAAATTCTGCATGTCATTCGGAAATCAAGGTGCCAGAGTCTGGAGGAAGACTGGGGAGAAGGAAATGGTAAAATGCCTGAAGTCCAGTGTCAAGTACCCACAGTCAGTGATGGTCTGGGGTGCCATGTCAGCTGCTGGTGTTGGTCCACTGTGTTTTATCAAGGGCAGGGTCAATGCAGCTAGCTATCAGGAGATTTTGGAGCACTTCATGCTTCCATCTGCTGAAAAGCTTTATGGAGATGAAGATTTCATTTTTCAGCACGACCTGACACCTGCTCACAGTGCCAAAACCACTGCTAAATGGTTTACTGGCCATGGTATTACTGTGCTCAATTGGCCTGCCAACTCTCCTGACCTGAACCCCATAGAGAATCTGTGGGATATTGTGAAGAGAAAGTTGAGACACCAGTCTTTTTTTTTATTGGTCGGATGAAATATGCAAATTTTTTGAGATGGGGATTTTTGGTTTTTCTTTACTTTTTTGCCAAAATTATCAATATTAAAACAAAAAGGCTTGAACTAATTCAGTTGTGTGTGATGAATCTAAAATATATGAAAGTCTAATGTTTATCAGTACATTACAGAAAATAATGAACTTTATGACAATATGCTAAATTTTTGAGAAGGACTAGTACATGTTCCTGTATTTAATTGTTTAAAAAAAAGCTGTGTTTTTTTTTTGTTTGTTTCTTTCTTTCTTTTTCCTGTTCTAATGCTCTTCATTAAAATCATGAAATTGAAATCAGTAAATATTTCCAAGACTGGAGTGTGATTGGAAATTTTAACCCATGGGTGACTCATGCAAGATTTGGAATAAAATGTTTGATGCAGCAAGAAATAAAGAAAGAAATGGTACAATGCAACAGTTGGCATCATGCTTATTGCATCTGTGATGAATTAAACAGTTATAACTTCTTATAAGTGGCTTTTAAAATAGCATATTAATAATATGAATACCAAATATGAGACAAAAAAATCTTTATTGTATTTTATCTGTTTTTTCTTTGCATTACATCATCAATTGGTCAGGACGTTACTGATTACTACATGACTTACTCAAACATTTCATTTTTTTTTCACTGCACAATGAAACAGATTAAAGCCATAAACTAATTAATTGGTAGAATGGGATTTACTGATCGATGGCCTCAGCAGCAGCATAGTTAATCTCAGACCCATCATTGGCAGTTGTGGGATATATCTGCTCCAGCTTCTCCTTCAAAGCATCATACTGCTTCTGCCACTCCACTTTTGAGAGGGAGGAAGGACTGACCTCGAGGAACTTGTAGGCATCTTTGGCCTGGGCGCTGAAAATCCCATTGGCTTCTGCACATATGGCACCGAATTTTTTCCAAACCTGTAATTTTGAGTGATAGAAGGAAAATATTATTAGTTGTCTCTTTTAGCTTTAAATGTAAAGTCATACTGATAGTAATTAACTAGATGATGGATTATGATGATGATAATAATAATGATGATTATTATCATTATGCCTAAGAATCAGACATAGTAACTCTATGACCTGTGCATGCTGAATGGAAATCATGGCACACCCGCCTTAACAATAGATTTTGCAGGTGATTAAATGGTTTGCAGGATCAAACAATGTTACTGCAGTGATTATTGTCAATGTCAATTGTAAAAGCACTATACAAATAAAACTGAATTGAATTGAATTATTGAAAATTATCATCATAAGGGCATCTATTGAAATTTCATTTCATTTCATTTCATTTTCTGTAACCGCTTCATCCTAATTAGGGTCACGGGGAGGCTGGTGCCCATCCCAGCCAACTCAGGGTGAGGGCAGAGTACACCCTGGACAGCTCGCCAGGCCACCACAGGGCGGAAACACGCTGACGGCTTTGCAGCCTACTCTTGTCGAAAGTCAGCAATGGTTCTTTTACATGCCTCACACCATATACAGTGAGAGACATGGCCGGCCTTTGATAACCCAGTTAACTGCACTGGGGGGGGGACAGTGACAACCTTGTGGAGAGTGGGACTCGAACCCCCAACCTTTGGATCAGCGATCCGGCGCCTGATACCACTAGACCACCACTGCCCCCATCTATTGAAATTTACAGACTAAAAATAGTCTTTTACCTTTTCAGCATCGGCCACTGAATCCAAAAAGAGCTGCTTAAAGATGTCAAGTTCTTTAATCAAATCATCTCCAACAAAGGTCTTGTCCTTCAGGAAATCCAACATTACACCAATTCTCTCCCAGAATTTCTGGAGCTGAATCAGGATCTGCTGAATTCTTGAAAGGCTAACCTGAAC
>CM045734.1:26588563-26631063 GCA_024760905.1 Plotosus lineatus | reverse complement strand
GTTATGAAAGGGAAAGTATCTGAGTGATATCTGTCTGTTCGAGATTATCATGTAGATTATTGCTTTAATGCTTTATTAAAGCTCTGCTGAACCTTTGCATGCTAGAACATCGCAAAGACTTTAGTCTACTACTGTGTAGCATTCACACCGCTTAAGCATCAGCAGTGATCTCAATCACGTCTTGTGAAATAATAAAAAGTTAAAATTGTGAAACACTCCTTGTTTTGATTGTCATGCCTATGGTTCTTGTTAGAACAAAACGTTCTTCAAGTGCTTCAAAAACTGTACAGCAATAAAAACAATGTGTACAACAGGATGGCTATAATGACAGGTGTATGATTCACATCAGGAAATCTTTGATTTTTCTGTTCACAGGCATCCTGTTTATTAAACTGTTCACGTAGTTATATTTTATTTATCAAACGGTAATCTCAAGCATCATTTAAATGTTGATATGGGAATAATTCTAGGGGAATATGAAAATTCACTCTAAAACTGTCGGGTCCAATAAATAATGGCGTGCGTTTTGAGTGTCTTTCATGATCATTTTAAATGAGTCAATTTTTATATTTCTGAATGTTTTAACTTTAATTGGGCAAATCTTTTGCTACTTATGTGATGATTTGAAATTTGTTGTGTTTCATCTTCCTTTTCCATGTTCCTGGACCATGACCATTGAAGGATCATAACTGCCAAAAATACTTGTAAACTAACTTAGGTGTAACTCGTTGCCTTCTCTGATGCAAACTAAAATAATTAATTTTCACTTATGATTAACCCCCAGTGCAGCTAACTGGGTTATCTAAGGCCGGCCATGTCTCTCACTGTCTATGGTGCGAGGCATGTAAAAGAACCATTGCTGACTTTCGTAAAAAGAGTAGCTGCAAAGCCGTCAGCGTGTTTCCGCCCTGCGATGGCCTGGCGAGCTGTCCAGGGTGTACTCTGCCCTCGCCCTGAGTTGGCTGGGATGGGCACCAGCCTCCCCGTGACCCTAATTAGGATGAAGCGGTTACAGAAAATTAACTGAACTGAACTTATGATTAACTGTAATAAAAACAGCTATTACTAAATTGGCGGCATGGTGGTAGTGGTTAGCACATTCACCTCACAGGAAGACGGTCCTGGGTTACAGTCCTGGACTCGACAAGGGTGTTTCTGAGTGGAGTTTATGTTTTCCTTTACTTATGGGGGTCTTCTCTGGGTACTTCTCTTTCCTCCCACAATCCAAAGACATGTATATTAGATTTATAGGCTAGTGTAAGTGTGTGTGTGTGTGTGTGTGTGTGTGTGTGTGTGTGTGTGTGTGTGTGTGTGTGTGTGTGTGTGTGTGTGTGTGTGTGTGTTTTATTTGTTTTTGTTTTTTGCCTTGCAATGGACTGATAAGCTGTTCAGGGTGTGCCCTGCTTTCACTCAGAGTCACAGCCACTCCAGAACCATAGTAAAATTGATCTATTCAGTAAATGAATGAAATGAGTATGAATATTTCTTGAGCGTTCCATTGCATGGAAGCTTAACGGAACATAAATAATCAGGTATGCAAGGCAAGGCACTGTCAAAAGATCTCAGAGTTACATATGTGGACAGGCACAAGTCAACAGATGGATACAAAGACATTTCAAAGTCTTTATCAACCCCTAGAAGCAGAAAGCAAAGTCCATAATCAAGAAGCAGTAAAGTGTGTCAAGCACGCCTTCCATTCAGAATACTGTATAATCAGGAAGCTGGTCCGAGAAGCTGCCATGACAACTTTAAAGCAATTGCAGGTAATAATGTGTCAGAATATTCCACAAATGTGGCTTGCGAGACAAAGGCTACTCTTCTTTTGACCTTGCAAAAAATGCACCCTAAAGAGTTTGAGGGCAAATCTAAAAATTGTGTTATGGTTAGATGTGACCAAATTGAACACATTTTGGCCTCAATGGCAAGTGACTTACCATCTGAAAAAAAATTATACCTACACTAGGTACTTGATCACTTCTTGCAAAATGACAAAATATACAAGGTTGTGTAACAGTTTCCTGTTTAATTGTCTCGCACACATCTAGATCTTGTCAGAACATGTGTAAAAACTGTACATTCATACATTGCATTAGAGTTGCTTATCCACTGGTATGGTATGGCTGCTCAAGTAGCTAAATTTTAAATGTCACTGATGAAAGGTTCGGCCTCGCTCTTTTCTGACCTTAAATCTCTTCAGAGTAAAAACTACTGGCATTTATATATTTATATTGTTACTGGCATGCCATAACATTAGCTTGCTTGACTAGGTAGTGGAACAGATGTCATATAAAATGAGAGTTAAAAAGAGAGTCACATAGCGTACTGAGGGAAATTATATAAAGCAGGGTTAAATGAAAGCTCACATCTTATATTGCATTTTGATTTCACTGGAAAGAGCTATCATAGAACAAAACCTGAGGGCTATCTGGGAAAATGCTAAACAACCACTTACATCCACACCTAGGAACCGGAGTTCCTGGGGATAACCCACTCAAGCATGGGGAGAACATACAAATTCCTTAGAAAAACAACAGAGCTCTCGAATCAAAACCTGGACCTTCTTCTTCTGAGACAAAAGTGCTAACCACTAAGTCACTGTCCACAATAAGATATCATTTTATTAAAATGTGCTGTATCCAGTTGATGTTGGTGCCCATTTTTATTAAACTGTTTCATGTTTAATTCTGAAACTGTGTTTCTTTGAGTGTTTCAACTGTGGTTGATGCTGCTGAAGTTTCAAGTTCTTTTGTATTGGAATCTCCAGCTCAAATCAATGCTTGTTTATATAAATATTTTTTATATAAATATTGTTTATATATATATATATATATATATATATATATATATATATATATATATATATATATATATATATATATATATATATACACACACACACACACACACACACACACACACACACACACACACATATATATGTTTATATATATATATATATATATATATATATATATATATATATAAATAATCAACTATGTAATGTTTTTAATACCACAGCCCCTGCAGCCAAGGACATAATGATGTGATCATTTGTGCTCTCAAAGATATTAACATTTCCTACAGATCTTTGTTTTTGATTGCCCCCTGGTTTATCAGGAAATCAAACATCTATGAGCAAATAAAGCAATCTTCAAAACATCAGTGCTTCTCACATAGTGGGGCGCATGGTATGATGCCAGGGGGCGTGGTGTGATGCTGGTGGGAGCGTATAACCCTTTGGGACATGCTTTTATGGAATCGTGTCCGGAAATTAAGTGCAATTGCACCTCCACTCCACTAGTTGGCAGTGGCGCTCTCATTGCCGCGCTATGGTGCAGCCGTTTTCCACACGAGCAAACGATATGAAGTAAACAACCCCTCAAACGACACGGAAAATTTTCTAACAGGAACGAAGAGAAAGGTGAAGAAAGACGGAGACATAAGTAAGTCAGATAAGTTTAGATAAGGATGTATTTTAATTTCAGGCACTTTTATGTACTTTAAATATTTTCTATTAGAGAATAAAAATACAGTTAATGAAGTTTTTATTGATTGTAACTTGAACTCTATTTCTTTCTTTTTTGTTTTTAATGTTAACAAAGGTACAATTTTATGCAGAGGTGCACTAGTAACAATTTTATAGACAAATAATACGATTTATAGTTGCTGGGGGGGGTGATTTTTTTTTTCTCTTCCTATGGGGGGCGCCACAGAAAATAATTGAGAAGCACTGCTGTAAAGGCAATTGACACTGAGTAGCTGTGCTGGGAAAGTATCTATAACTTTGGAAATTACTCAATATTTTTAAACAAGTCTTTATAGTTTATATATTTCAAAGCTTATGTTTAGGTTGTTGGTGTACTACTTAAGAAATGAAGGTTGGCAGGCCATATAAATAAAGGAAGAACTCCTTTTTTGTTGATTATCATATATTGACTGCTAACTACAGAGTCTCATGGTAAGCATTGTATTATGATATTTTTTCATTCATGTTATGAATATAAAAGACATTTTCTTCAGTATCATTAAGGGTGACCCGATAAGACCTCCCACAGTTTTGTGTCATTATCTATACCAGGGGTGGCGAACACGAGGCTCTTGATCAATAAGAATGTGGCTGTTTGCCGCTTATCATATTTCTATATACTGTGGCTCTTTGCCTCTTTTTATGTTTTTTTTTTTATCTTAAAACACACTTCAATCCTTCAGAGGTTATTAAAAACAAATAATAAATAATATTTTCAAATAATTTTGACAGGTTGGGTGTTTTTTTTATGCCGCGTCTGACACATAAGTGACCGCCAATCATCTGCGTGGATGACGTCTAATGCTGGTAAATTAAGTAAACATTTTCTTTGCATGCAGGCTTACCCTCTTTGTCAAAATCACAAAATGCAAAGCTAAACAAAAATATGAAGATGACATATGACAGGACATTTCTGGGAGAATGGGAAGATGCTTACTTTTTTATTGAACGGAATGGCAAATCGCTCTGTTTATTATGCAGTACCACGATATCACATTTCAAAGATTCAAATCTTCAGTGTCATTTTAGCAACTCCTTGCTAATATTGACACGGAATTCCCCAAAGGTAAAAAACACCTGACTCAACATGATTGTGTGTATATTTCACTATTCATCAATTTATATTATACAGGCCATATCTATGCATCTGATGTGTGTTCAGTAGTTGTGTGTGTCAGAGCAAGGGAGAAAGAGAGAGAGATGCCTGTGTGTATGTGTGTGTGTGTGTGTGTGTGTGTGTGTCTTGGCAGGTCAGCACGTGGTGTGGCTCTTTAACTCTCATAGTTAAAAAGTTTGGCTCTTTGTGTCTAACTTGTTCGCCACCCTGGATCTATACACACACTTGGAGGCAATTACTAAAGGTCGCCATGGCTTGACGGGTCATGCCGGGTAGAAGAGCACCTATCTCCTGTTGAAAAGCAAGATGAGGAGTTTGGAGCTAATGTGAATAGATTCATGATTCATAGTTGCCTCCCCAAAAAAAAAATCATAAGGGGCATTATCAGCGGAACAGGTCAGCAACCCAAAATTGCAACAGAGTAATATCACCCCATCCAAAAACATGTCGCTCATCACTTCCAAAGATCTTCTATTTGTGTGTGCCATAGCGCCACCTTACTAAAACCACACATCAAGTTCTTCAGGCTCAAGGTGTTCAAGTTGAGATTCGCCTACCAACACACCTTAGCACAGAATGGACACTTCGAAAATTACAGATTAATTTTTAATTAATTTTACATACAGATTAATTTACAGATTCTTGTCTTGCAGTCTAAAATTGTTGAAACTCACTGTTTTGCTTTCACACTCCATAATTTGTAGAACATGGTAACAAATATATCACAAAGTACCAAACACACAAAAGACAAATGAAGTTCAGGGAATAAAATGCAGTCCACAGTTTGTCCTGGGAATTGTTGTGTTTCATCTTATCGTATCAGTGTGGGGGAAAAAATAATATAAACTATAAATCTGGTTTCGTTCAGATATCACTGAGTGCTTGAGAACATGATGGGATCATCCCTGTACCAAAGGTGTGTATTCAGTGCATCATATGTTTGTCTTACTAATCCAGTGACACAACTTCCGAACACAATGTTTTTCTTGATTCTGACTGTGACATGATGTGTCAAAACTTGGCACTTTCTTAAATGCATATGTAATCCACCTTTTTTTTAATAGCTGAAAAACCTATAGGAACATTTGTGGGAAATTTTGTATTTGAGTAATTACATTCACTTCACCTCTGCTTCATTACTCATATTCACGTCAGGTCAGGTATGAGGGCATGCGCGGGACGACACTTCGCTGCGTCCACCAGCCACCTCCACTCATCCGGCCGTCTTCTGGTGATTGACCAGGCCTGCGCAGGGCCCATACCCCCCCCCGGCAGGGCAGCCCTCAGCTGCGACAACCACGTTGCACGCGGTCGTCCCTGCGATCGGCTCCAGCCCCTAGAATCCCGAACGGACAGGATCCGGTGTGCTGGGTCCGAAGGCGGGAAACGCGCCAAGTGCCCATAGTAGCGCAGCTGACGGTCGCGGATCAAGCAGGTTACTCTTACCATCCCCGAGCACCTTCTGGTTGGTAACAAAGTCCCACCAGCGGTATCTGAAGATGCGGCGAAGGGAAGTCGTAACAAAGGAGTCCAGTCGTCGTCCATGCTCAACCGTGAGCGTCCATGTCTCGCTTGAGTAGAGCAAGACAGGGAGCACAAGGGAGCGAAAGACTCGGGCTTTCGTCCACCTGCTCAGATACCTCGACCGCCACACGGTCCTGTCCAGTGAGTTTATCGCCCCATAGGCTATGCTTTATTAATTACATCTGACAGGTAGTAGCAACTTCTGCTAAGATAACCGTTAACACTAGCCGGCAGGCTCTTCCATTCATTATAGAGTTAATCCACAAAATCCACAAAACATGGAATGAAAGTATTTCATGATAGGAACATACTGTAAATATTTTTAATTTTTAACAATGTGAATAATATACTCAAAGTGCTGTACTGTTCTCCCCAATGCTCGCACGGGTTTCTTCCAGGTAGTCTGGTGTCGTCCCACAGTCCAATGAAATGCACTCTCACCCACTGACATGAGAACTATCGCCACAGGGTTCCCGTGTGTAGACGTATGCCGGAGGGATGGACAGATGGGCAATTTAAGTTCTTATTGATGTTCTAAAAGCAATTCTATGGTTTAATGCTTTTTTTCCCCCCTTTTCAAGTGGGGCTCCGCTATAAAAGAACTTAATTAAAATGTATATCCCTCAAATAAGAAATTGTTGAACTTGCTAGAGTCATGTCGCAGGGAAAAAAAAAACTAAATTATTCTGATTACAATTTTAGTCCTGGGGCTCCTGGGTGGAGCATCAACAAGGTGCATGACTATGAACCCAGATATCGCAAGTTCAAATCCGATTTTAATGCCACAGCTCTCCATGGCTGAGACTCCATGGGAGCTAATTGGCCAAGTTCTCACAGGAAGGAGAGACGGCATACTCTCACTTCCCTGTCACTCACAGCAATTGCCAGCCAATAATGGGCATTTGTGAGCTGATTCATATGAGGGGGCAGATAGTGTTTTCCCTATGAGTTTGTTAGACTATCCCCAAATATGCATGCGCCTCAGTTCGAAAATAGGCGGGTGGTTAGCATTTCATGTCACGGAGGGGGCGTGTGCATGCTTTCACCCCTCCCTGGGTGTTGGTGGTCATATGATAGGGAAGGCAATATCTGATGGGTATGAATTGGAAATGACTAAGTTAGGGAGAATGTGGGGGGGAAGTTTTTTAGTCCTACTGTTTACTGTTTGAATTTTATACATCAGGGTGAGTAGATCACAATAAGTTCTTAGAGTACTACATCCTGTTACACAAGGGTATAGTTTGGTCAAAGCATGCGTAAAGCAATCAACTGTTTTAGTTAAAATTTGATTTGAATTTAAGTGCATTTTCAAATACAGGATCTTATATCAGTTATAGTTGCTTCTTATGTAAATTGTTGCTGCTTATCATTGCTGTTGTAAACATGAAATGTGAGACTTTGCAGGATATGTGTTGGTTTTACCAACCAGATTGAACTTTAAAATGTTTGAAATTCGGCCAGTTGATTCTCATCTGAGTCTATACAGGGGGTGCCTTGCTACTTCGCGCTTCAGTTCATGCGGCTCCAGTGCATCGCGGATTTTATTTTATTTTAAAATAAATATTCATCGAATTTTAAAAAAATAAGGAAATTAAGGAAGAATAGGCTAAAAAGTTAAGGAAAATGCCTCAAAAACAAGGCCAATTATACAAAAAAATCCTTAACCAACAAAAAACAACCCAA
Source organism: Plotosus lineatus (assembly GCA_024760905.1). NCBI lineage: Eukaryota > Metazoa > Chordata > Actinopteri > Siluriformes > Plotosidae > Plotosus > Plotosus lineatus. The sequence continues at coordinate 26,623,213 of CM045734.1, read as the reverse complement.
GATCTCCCATCAAAACTACTTACATTGTTGCAGCTATGTGTGCACCCGAGCCTATGTATGTGTATCATCTTCTTCTCATGCAATACCATCTGTATGTGTGTGTATTTATATTTTATTTACATCTTGTGTTTTTTTTTTGTTTTGTTTTAATGATTAATTGTTATTATAAACATTTATAGCATTGAATATGCATTTATTGATATTATGTACTCATACATCTACGTATATGTGTGTGTGTGTGTGTGGGGGGGGGGGGGTGATCTTACTTCGTGGATTTCGATGGTCACTTGAGGATCTTGGTGCCAATTAACTGCGTAAAGTACTCTCTTTGACATTTGAAATCAAATAACACTGCATATAATGTATTTCCCCTTATTCCATCATGTTAATATAAAATAATATGCTGCACTGATTTAAACGATTGCAGAGACAATTAATTTACAATTCTGCTTACAACAAAAACATTTAGATTAAAAAAAAAATTGCCAACCTTCCCACGACCCTAATTAGGATTAAGTGGTTCAGAAAATGGATGATTGTGTTTGAGTCCTTCTTGTATTTTTATAAAGAAAAAGGATATCTGCCCCACGAAGCGTAGGACGGGATGCAGCCAGATGTGTTAACGGATTGGGCCGCCTACCTCACCATCATGTCCTTTGTGGGATCTTCTTCGCTTTATTCATTATATTGATGTTGTTTTGTCATAGTTTTAATTTACAAAAATGACAGCAACACAGAAAACTATATGAAGACTTATTTTAAGGAGCCTGTTCAACATTCTTTTAAATAATATTAATGCTTAATGGTGCACTGACCGGCCCATTCTCAGAGTGGAGACTGAACCACACACAGTCTTTTATTTTGTCCCTGGGAGGAGAGTTATTTACTTCGGAGATTGCTGTGTATAAACAAATCTCATCCACCGCCTCTTACTTTAGCTGTGATTTACGTTCCTGGATTACAAACCCTAGTGGTGGAAAAAATCTCTCTTTCTCGCCGTGCTGCTGATGGTGAGAACACTCCTTGCTATGAGCACGAGAATTTGGAAATCCACCAACACAGCAGATCAAAAACACTGAGACTCTCAATGTAGCTGATTAATATAACAATAGGCATGTCCGGAGTGCTTCCAATGTAGGTAAATACGTGTCATTTTGTTTTAGTAGATGTTTTTTGTGGTGCATTCGTTGGCCACCGTAAAGTACAACATTATTTTGAAAAGCCACTGGGCCGCACCAAAGAGGTGAAAGAGCCGCATGCGGTTCCGGAGTCGCGAGTTGCTAACCCCTGCACTATACAGTCGAAGTCAGACATTTACATACAGTCTTTACATAAATGTATACACTTGGCATAGCTTTTGACAACATTTGTTTAGTGTGGGAAATTTTTTGTTCTCAACGATTGTCACAGACAGATTATTTCACTTTGACCATCTCACATTTCCAGTGAGTTATAACAATTTTACTTTGTTTACTGCTGGTTTAAACAGATTTATTCACTTACAGTGTAGATTAAACAATGTACAAAATTTGCTTATGTAAAGTCTGTGAAAGATTTTTAAAGTGAGTTTTTAAGAATCATCCTAAGTTTAGGTAAAATCACCTTCATGACTTCACCTGCATGACAAAACCTGAAAATAAAAGTATTTGTAATTTATCAGCAAATGTGAATAATCAAAAATGCATTATTTGACTGTAATTGAGTTGCTGTTTGAAAACAGAAAAAAGGGAAAAGTGTAAAGATTTGTGAGGGTTGATCAAAGGCCTCATTGTGAACAGCTGACAACTCAGTCAGATCAACTCCAAAACTGCAGCTCTTGTTGGATATTCCCTGATTGAAGTCATCAGGATGAATCAAAAGTGAAGCAAGGAAAGAAAACCGGTGAACCATCAATATGGTTATGGGAGGGTGAGGCTGGGAAACACTTGGTCCTGGAATTCCTGTGTGTAACTTTCACATGTACCATCTACGTAAACCTCATTTCTTACCAATGTCCCTTGATGGAAAAAGGATTTCATAATGAAAGTGGCCTGTTTCAGCATGAGAACGCATCTTGACGTTTGTTGAACACAACAACAAGCTTGAGATGTTTACTTGGCCTAATTCTCCAGATTTCAATTTAATCCAGCATCTGTGGGATGTGCTGGGGGAACAAGTCCATTCCATGGAGGCTCCACCTCACAACTTATAGGACTTTAAGGACCTGCTGCTGACTGCTTGCTGCCTTTACCACAGTGCATCTTCAGAAATTTAACTGAGACGTGCCTCAATGGGTCATGTCTGACAAGGCGAGACCTACTCAATGTTAGGCATGAGGTTATGATTGTGTTTTTGATCTATTCATTAATTCATTTTCTGTATCTACTAATCTAATTAGGGTCGCGGCGAGGCTGACGCCCAAGTCGGCCAACTCAGCAAGGCCGGGGTACACCCTGACAGCTCACCAGGCCATCCATCACAATGCCAACACTCACACAAGCATTCAGACTCGCACTCACACCTGAGTGGATTTAGAACAGCCAATTAATCTCTTCTACATGTTTTTGGACTGTGGGAGGAAACCAAAGTCATGGAGGAAACTCATGCAAGAAAAAAAGAAAGGAAAAGAAAAGAAGGTGCAGATGGTGACCACTAGATGGCGACATTTAAAATGAATTCTTTTGGAATCTATACTGTACTTGAATCAAAGTGGGAGGTTCCTTCTGTTGCCCTCTTCTCGTGGTGAAGCACAATTTCTTACAATGACAGATACTTAAGCTAATTGAAAAAACGCATCACTACTGACACAGTATTATACAGCCACTCAATCATTAAACCAAGAATCTTTTTAATTAAAAAAAATTTGACTGGACACTGCATTCAGTTTGTAGAAAAGAGAAACTACAACAGCATTACCAATAATAATAATAATAATAATAATAATAATAATAATGGGCAGTGGTGGCCTGGTGGTAAGGTGCTGGATCACTGATCCTAAGGTTGGGAGTTCAAGTCCCACTTTCAACAGGTTGTCACTGTCCCCCTAGTGCAACTAACTGGGTTATCAAAGGCTGGCCATGTCTCTCACTGTCTATGGTGTGAGGCATGTAAAAGAACCATTGCTCACTTTTGACAAGATGGGGCTGCAAAGTCGTCCACATGTTTCCGCCCTGCGATGGCCTGGTGATGGCTGGGATGGGCGCCAGCCTCCCCGTGACCCTAATTAGGATTAAGCAGTTACAGAAAATGAACTGAACTGGGGAAGTGGTGGTCTAGTTGTATAGGGCGCTGGTCACTGATCCAAAGGTTGGGGGTTCGAGTCCCACTCTCCACAAGTCCCTGTCCCCCCCAGTGCAGCTGACTGGGTTATCAAAGGCGGGCCATGTCTCTCACTGTCTATGGTGAGAGGCATGTAGAAGAACCATTGCTGACTTTAGTAAAGAGTAGCTGCAAAGTCGTCATCGTGTTTCTGTCCCTTGCTAAAAAGAGTTGTGACAGGAAGGACCTCTGCCAAATCAAACGAGCGAATCAGATGATTCCCTGTGGCGACTCCCGAGTAAAAGGGAAAAAGCCGAAAGGAAGACAGACAGAAAATGAACTGAACTGAAGAAAGAAAAGAAAAGAAGGAGTAGATGCTGACCACTAGATGTCACCATTTAAAAATGAATTTTTTGGAACCTGTACAGTACAGTACTTAAATCAAAGTGGGAGGTTCCCTCTGCTGCCCTCTTCTTGTGGTGGGGTACAACTTCTTACAATGACAGATACTTAAGCTAATTGAAAAAAACGCATCACTACTGTCACAGTAACAACCACCGACTCAATCATTAAACCAAGAATTTTTTTAATATATATTTTTTTTGACTGGACACTGCATTCAGTTTGTAGAAAAGAGAAACTACAACAGCATTGCCAACAATAATAATAATAATAATAATAATAATAATGGATAGTGGTGGCCTGATGGTAGGGTACTGGATCACTGATCCTAAGGTTGGGGGTTCGAGTCTCACTTTCAACGGGTTGTCATGTGTGTGCGCCCACCCAGTGCAGCTAACTGGGTTATCAAAAGCTGGCCATGTCTCTCACTGTCTATGGTGTGAGGCATGTAAAGGAACCATTGCTAACTTTCGACAAGAGTAGGCTACATAGCCGTCAGCATGTTTCCGCCCTGCGATGGCCTGGCGAGCTGTCCAGGGTGTACTCTGCCCTTGCCTGGAGTCAGCTGGGACAGGCGCCAGCCTCCCCATGACCCTAATTAGTATTAATTGGTTACAGAAAATGGAAGAATAATAATTATTATTGTTGTTGCTGTTAATATCATTCATTTAAGTAAGTGCTTAACTAGGGTCCCGGAAAAGCTGAAACCTATCCCAGCTGACATTATCCGAAGGTGACGCACAATCTGTACAACTCCCCAGATCATGGTAGGTCCAACAGACATACAACCAATCACACTCATTCACACCTGTGGGAGCAATTTGAGGAAGTCCATTTTCCTGAAGTGCATATCTTTGGACCGTAGGAGAAAACGGAGTACCCCAACCACAGGAAGAACATGGAAAGTCCACACAGAAGCACCCTGGGCCCAAGATTTGAACCAAGGAACATATTGCCATGAGGCAGATGCACTAACTAATGTGCTGTCTTTTTCGTCTTTTTTCAAAATTAAGTATCACTCCTAATGATTTATTGTTTACTTTGTGTGGGAGATGCTCTTTATTATGGACTGATGTATGTTTGCGTTTTTGTAGTAAGACAAATTCATTGCCCATGTAGAGTCACAGTGCTATGAAAATGTCTTTGCTTTCTTTCGCAGATCTTCTGAAATTTATTTTTGATCAATTCAATGGAGTCCTGCTTTTGACACATTTTATGAAACTTGACATTGCCAGAAAGGCTGTGTTAAAGCAATGTCTATCTCTAAAAAGGCAGGCAGAATTAAATCTTGGGACTGACTCTTCAATAAAACTTTTCAATTGCATTGGGCTTGAAAGATGGAAGGGCAGTTACTTTTGTTCACAGATGTTATGGATGTTGGTGAGGTTTTTGTCTTTTTAATAAATCATAAAATCACTTAAAACTGTATTTTATGCTATATAAAATTTGATTTGAGCAGCATGGTGACACAGTGATTAGCATGTCTGCTTCACAGCAAGAAGGTTCGATTCTTGGGCTTGGACATTTTTGTGTGGAGTTTGCACATTTGCCCTGTGCTTGAGTGAATTTCCTCCAGTCGCCCTGATTTTCTCCCACAGTCCAAAAATATGCACCATAGCCAAAGAGACTGTTTCAAATCACCCCTAGGTGTGAGATCAAGTGTGAATAGTTATGTGAGTGTTGGCCCTGCAATGGCCTGGTGAGCTGTCCAGGATGTATCCCGTCCTCAAGCAGAGTCAGCTGAGATGGGTGGCAAATTCCTTCGACCCAAATTAGGATTAAGCAGTTCAGAAAATGAATGAATAAATGAAAACTTGTCTGAGAGAACTCAAATAATCATGTGTTATGAATCAAAATGAATAAAGGGCAAATCATTTTCCAAAGCACCTAAAAACATAATTCTGAAAGTTTAGAATGAGTGTCTGAATGTATAAAACTGTGTGTAGTTGAGCCTTATGATGAACTGACTTCCCAGCCTTGAAACATCACTGCCTTGCTCCTCATGTGCCCATGGCAACTTGATCCAACAGTGACCGATTAACCCACCCACACAAGATCAACTAGTTATCCATAGCTTAAAACAACTTCCATAGATTAATGAATTCAGTGTGCTTATTGTTTCTTGGTACTTCTACTTATTACCTGCAAAATTATTAAAGGTTAATTCTCATCATCTGTTCTTATGTTTTATATATATATATATATATATATATATATATATATATATATATATATATATATATATATATATATATACACACACACACACACACATACATATATATATATATATTTATATATATATATATGTATGTGTGTGTGTGTGTGTATATATATATATATATAATATATATATATGTGTGTGTATATATGTATGTATATGTATGTATGTGTATATACTAGTCCTTCTCAAAAAATTAAAATATTGTGATAAAGTTCATTATTTTCTGTAATGTACTGATAAAAATTAAACTTTCATATATTTTAGATTCATTGCACACCAACTGAAATATTTCAGGTCTTTTATTGTTTTAATGCTGATGACGTTGGTATACAGCTCATGAAAACCCAAAATTCCTATCTCAAAAAATTAGCATATCATTAAAAGGTACTCAAAACGAGCTATTAACCTAATCATCTGAATCAACGGATTAACTCTAAAGACCTGCAAAAGATTCCTGAGGCTTTTAAAAACTCCCAGCCTGGTTCATTACTCAAAACCGCAATCATGGGTAAGACTGCCGACCTGACTGCTGTCCAAAGGGCCATCATTGACACCCTCAAGCAAGAGGGTAAGACACAGAAAGAAATCTCTGAGCGAATAGGCTGTTCCCAGTGTGCTGTATCAAGCCACCTCAGTGGGACGTCTGTGGGAAGAAAACGCTGCACAACCAGAAGAGGTGACTGGACCCTGAGGAAGATTGTGCAGAAGGGCCAATGCCAGATCTTGGAGGACCTGTGAAAGCAGTGGACTGGGCTACAGGTGCCGCATTCCCCAGGTCAAGCCACTTTTGAACCAGAAACAGCAGCAGAAGCACCTGACCTGGGCTACAGAGAAGCAGCACTGGACTGTTGTCCAGTGGTACAAAGTACTTTTTTCGGATGAAAGCCAATGTTACATGTCATTCGGAAATCAAGGTGCCAGAGTCTGGAGGAAGACTGGGGAGAAGGAAATGCCAAAATGCCTGAAGTCCAGTGTCAAGTACCCACAGTCAGTGATGGTCTGGGGTGCCATGTCAGCTGCTGGTGTTGGTCCACTGTGTTTTATCAAGGGCAGGGTTAATGCAGCTAGCTATCAGAAGATTTTGGAGCACTTCATGCTTACATCTGCTGAAAAGCTTTATGGAGATGATTTCATTTTTCAGCATGACCTGGCACCTGCTCACAGTGCCAAGACCACTAGTAAATGGTTTACTGACCATGGTATTACTGTGCTCAATTGGCCTGCCAACTCTCCTGACCCGACCCCCATAGAGAATCTGTGGGATATTGTGAAGAGAAAGTTGAGAGACACCAGACCCAACACTGTGGATGAGCTTAAGGCCGCTATCGAAGCATCCTGGGCCTCCGTAACACCTCAGCAGTGCCACAGGCCGATTGCCTGCATGCCACGCAGCACTGAAGCAGTCTTTTCTGCAAAAGGATTTCCGACCAAGTATTGAATGCATAACTGAACATAATTATTTGAAGGTTGACTTTTTTGTATTAAAAACACTTTTTTTTAATTGGTCGGATGAAATATGCTAATTTTTTGAGATAGGAATTTTGGGTTTTCATGAGCTGTATGCCAAAGTCATCAGTATTAAAACAATAAAAGACCTGAAATATTTCAGTTGGTGTGCAATGAATCTAAAATATATGAAAGTTTAATTTTTAGCAGTACATTACAGAAAATAATGAATTTTATCACAATATGCTAATTTTTTGAGAAGGACTAGTGTGTATGTATATATATATATATATATATATATATATATATATATATATATATATATATATATATATAATGTATATATGTGTGTGTATATATGTGTGTATATATATATATATATATATATATATATATATATATATATATATATATATATAAAATGTGTATGTATAAAGATATATAAAGAAATATAGATATATATCTTGGCGGCGGCATCCTCATCTCGTAGAAGTGATAGTTAGCACACATGGGGGGCATGACAGGATCTTGTGTGGCTGTAAAGGTTGATCCTGGAGTGGCAGTCCCTCTTACAGTCCTCACAGATGTATATGGATTAGGCGTGCACGGAGGCTTCATGCTTCCTTCTCACTGCTTTCTTTGATGCAACCCGAGTTCTACCATCTTCCTCAGCTTTCGACACCCCAGCATTTACCCTTTGCCGCCAGGAGTCACGGTTTACAGCAGTGTCCTCCCAGCTGATTTGGTTGATGTTAGCTGCTTTGAAGTCTCGCTTGATGGTGTCTTTGAAGCACACAAAAGGTCACCCAACTTGATGAGTGCCGTCACGCAGCTCACCATAGAGAATTTGCCATGGCAGGCGCTGAGGCTCCATGCAGTGCACATGGCCGAGCCAACGGAGACGTCTCTGTATGAGCATGGAGGCTATGCTCATAAGACCAGCGCGCTGAAGAACTTCGGTATTTGGGACTTTGTCCTGCCATCTGATATGCAGCAATCAGCAAAGCGAGCAGAGATGGAACACATTGAGGTGTCTCTTCTGTCTGGTGTAAGTCGTCCACGACTTGCTGCCATAAAGCAGAGCAGACAGGACACAAGCTTGATACACACATACATTAGTACATTTGCTCAGCAGGCTGTTGTTTCACCCTTGCAGCTTTGGCAATTCTTTTGCTGATCTCAATGTCAGGAGATGTTGAGCTGGTCACAGTAGAGCCCAGATACATAAAGGCATCCACGACCTTAAGCTGTGAGGCCCTGATTTTGATGGATGGTGGGGACTCAACAGCCTGCGCCATTATATTAGCCTTCTCAAGTCTGATTGTCAGCCCAAACTCCCTGCAGGCAGCGGACAGATTGCTGACCAGACACTGAAGGCCATCTTCACTGTGAGATAGTAGAGCAGCACCATCTGCGAACAGCAGCTCATGAATCAGCACCTTGTAGGTCTTGGTCTTGGCACGAAGTCTGGTAATGTTGAAGCGTTTACCATCTTACCTCTTTCGGATGTAAACTACGTCATCACAGTCGGCGAGGGCATAATTTAGGAGTATCGAGAAAAAGACCCCAAATAGGGTTTGTGCTAGGGCACAGCCTTGCTTCACTCTACTGCCAACTGGGAAGGGGTCAGAGTTAGCTCCATTGAAGCAAACCATGCCCTGCATGTCCTGATGGAAGGAGACAATGACCGAAAGGAGATTGGGAGGACAGCCGATCTTTTGAAGAAAAGCCCGCTTCTGCTCACCAAATAAAAGGCTTTAGTCAGGTCCACAAAAGCAAGGAACAACAGCTGCCGCTCTTCATGGCACTTCTCCTGCAACTGACGGAGAGAGAAGATCATATCCACTGTGGATCTCCCAGCTCTGAATCCACATTGCGACTCAGGGTGGGCTCGTGAGGCAAGGCTCTGAAGGCAGTTTAGGGCGACTCGGGCGAAAATCTTGCCAACAATGCTCAGTAGGGAGATACTCCAATAGCTATTACAATCATTACAATCTCCCTTGTTTTTATACAGGGTGATGATCTTAGCATCTCTCATGTCCTGAGGAATGTGGCCTTGCTGCGACAGACACAGGAGGTCATGCAGTGACTGCCGGATGGTTTGTATCCCTTGCTTCAGGAGTTCTGGTGGAATACAGTCCTGCCCTGGCGACTTTCCACAGGCAAGAGAGTCAATGGCTTTTCCAAGCTCCACCAGTGTGGGCTCATTGTCGAGCTCCTCCATAACTGGTAGGTTGGGCAAAGCATTAAGGGCAGTCACTGAGATGGTATTCTGTGTCGTGTAAAGTTTGAGGTAATGCTTAACCCATCATTGCAGCTGCTTACTCTGGTTGGTGATGGTTTCACCAGACTTGGACTTGAGTGGGGCTATTTTGATCCTGGTGTGGCCAAGGGCAGTTTTGATCCTCTCATGCGGCCCTTGTCATAGCCGCAGTCAGAAGCTGACTGGATCTGGGCGTTCAGGTTCTGCCAGTACTTTTTTGCACAGCGGCAGGCAGTCTGCTGAGCCTTGCATCTAGCTGCTTTGAGAGCATCCTGTGTGCTAGGGCAGGGATTCTGCTTGTGTTCCCACATCGTTTTCTTTTTGGCCTCTGTGACTGGCAGCATCTGTACACAATGTGCCTCAAACCAATCTGTATTCTTTCATTTTTTTTTTTACCGAAGGTGACCATAGCTGAGTCGTAGGTGACAGTACGAAGGTAACTCCACATGGCATCAATGTTGCCCAAGTCACTTGGTGATGGCTGTGCAGTGAGCCTTCCCAGAAGTTGTCGGCAAATCACTGGGTCTTGGTGGAGTCTGACATTCCACAGATGTTGATGCGGGGGAGATCCTTTGTCTTGGCATGGTGGATCTTCCTGGGATTCAGTCTGATCTTGCTGGCAATGAGAGAATGATCTGTGTCACAATCAGCACTGTGGTAGGATTGTGTATGAAGGATTAAGCTGAGGTCTGTCCTTCTGGTGATAACAAAGTCAAGCTGGTGCCAGTGGCAGGATCAGGGATGTCTCCAAGAAACTTTCTGCATCGATGTTGTCTAGCCAGCTCCTTGTTTATGATGGCTGTCTTGCGAGAGTCATCAATGAATTGAAGGTCAGAAGAGAGACCAGGTCACATTGTACAGACTATCCAGCTGGCAAATTGAAGTGACTTCTGTTTATTTTGTTTTAGGTTGCCTGGTTCAGCAATTATGCTTGCCGTTCAGGTGATCCCTATGCTCCACGCACCCAGTAGAGCAAGTGAGTGTGACGGGGGCTGCTCAGCTTGAGGCGGGTGGTAGCTACCCAATGAGGTGCGAAGACCTCTCCCACCAATGGCCAAGGCCCCTGGCGCTCCAACATTATGCCAGTTGGTCTGAGCTTATCACTGATAACTGCCTAGTTAGTTGATGCCGGAGTGATTTGACTCTGCTGAAGGCCTGGGCGGGAAATATGGTGACGCTGTGCTTCCCAGACTGCAGTGTCCCCTCTCAGTATCACTGGCAGAATCCAAGGGAAAGGATCAACCAATACGACTTGGTGCCAGGCCAACTGCAGGAGCTGCCGGATGCAGGTGCAGTACAGCTACAACCATCTCACGGGGCTCCACTCTGGGTATTTATCCTCGAGGTGACCTTCCTGAAGCCTTTCCTGAGATCAGGTCTAGCCACAGGCAGTGGAGGTTTGGAATCAGGGTTTTCCTTCCCCTAGATGAGCTGCCTTCCCTGGCTGAAGAGCCCCATCTATCTACAGACACTCCCCCACTTACACATTCGGAGATACGAACATCCGGTCCGAGGTCGAGAGTGAAAGTGAAATGAAATTGAAGAACAAGTAATAATAGAAATTGAATTAAATCTATAGAAAGATATATCATAAATATAAGTATGATATATGATTAAACATTATCCTGAGGTACACTTAATACTCGTTTCGGCAGAGGGGCGTGGCTTCCACCAGAGGTTCTGGAAGAGAAGCAGAAGATACATTTCTGAACTTCTTCCAAAAGTTTCAAAGAATAAACAAATTGACTCCAGTATTATAAACTGGATAAGAGTGAAACTCTCTGTAAATCTGATCAGATCCACTGTGCTGTGATTGAGACGAACCAGGAGTTTAAAAACGGGACATAATGATATTGATAATGTGATGTTTATGGAGAGAGAGAGAGAGAGAGAGGGGTTAAAAGTTTTCTAAGTGTTTAATTTCATCTCCCCCACGAGTATGAACTTTCCACCTGTGAGCCGATAATGCGCGTGCGCTGCTCTCAGAGGTCAGCACGTCTTGCACCGTTCCAGTGCCGCGCTGCCTGAAGCGCATGCACAGCCGCCACGTACCCCCAGATCCTACACAGATAACTTCATTATCTGGGACGGGACAGATGGGTTAAATGGTGTGCTTTGGCAATGCTGAGTGGTTTTGATGTGCAGGATGATATTTACTGTGGTGCCACGGAAGAAATGGTGTCATTAACAATGATTTGTGATGGTCATGATTTAACACCATAAAGACTTAGCTTCGGGTAAACGGCAGCAGGTTGAGTCAAGTCGGGTCAACGTGGGGCTGAGTGAGACACAAACCATGAATCATATTGGGAAATGATTCACAAATAGTCATTACACACACTTTGGGTAAATAAATAAATAAATCAGATTATCTTCATGTTGAGGTTCAATTATAGTTCTCCGGTGCTCCTTCCAAGGACAACCAGAAGCTGATCAATTCAATTGTCCCGTGTCTGTGTGTGTGTGTGTGAGAGAGAGAGAGAGAGAGAGAGAGAGAGAGAGAGGCGTGATCTGCTTTCAATTAGACTGAGCTCAAGAGCATCATTACACCTTGCTGTCAGTTATGTAATAACTCGGAGAGAGAGAAAGAGAGAGATTGTATACAGTACAACCTCGTATAGGTTTAAACATACGGTCCCCTCTAAAGAATGTCCTGTAACAACTTACGAACAAATTCATCTAATGAACGGCCATCTGGAACCTAACTCGTTCATAAGCTGGGGAGAGTCTGTGTGTATATATATATATATATATATATATTTATTTATTTTTTATTTTTTTTTTTTTTCCTCTGTCCATATGAAAACGCACCGCTCACGAAATCTGGAATAGCTTTACCGATTGATATGTGAAGTATATACTTATGATGCATTTGCGATAATGAATGATTTAAGAAGACATGCAAACATCATTCAATTTCATTCACAATAATGTTAATGCGATAATGTTAATGCTTCAATATGGGGCCAAAATAAGGACATCATGCACACAGGCTTGCAGCTCGCAGACGGTTCCATACAATGTTGGGGTGAATGAATCCACGTCATTCTTGAACTTGAGCAGCTGTTCTTGTTACTGGTAGTGTTCGGTCTCGGGCACGATCCCATACGATCTGACGGTCCTGGCGTGCTGCTGTCACACATTGTTGACCCGGTCGAGGACGGCCCCGAGTGCTCCCCGTTTGCAGAAACCTTTGATGGAGTCTTGCGATCGTTGTGTGTGCGCAGTGTAGTCGTCTGGCAATTTCCCTGGTGCTGGCACCATTTTGAAGCATGTCTCTGGCACGTTCTGATTCAATGGCTGTAAGTCATGTCGGCTTTTCACAAGTTAAATTTTATTCGGATTCACATGCTTTTAAAGGAAATTTTTGCACAAATTCAGAGTGAAATTCATTTTTCCCTTGGTGTGCGTGTAAAATGTTGTGTTTTTGCGAAAAATTGCCTAGCGTTACAGTTAAGATTAAATTCTTGCATTTCTTGCACCTGGCATGTCAAGTGACGTCACTGCAGTGTTGTTGTTGTATAAAAATTATATTGAAGTTCATTTGAACTTAAATATTCACTTTTTCAAGTGGTGCGTTTTCATGTGTACTTATATATATATATATATATATATATATATATATATATATATTTTTTTTTTTTTTTGGTTTGTTTTGTTTTGACATGCATTCGGAAAACTTCGGAACAATTAAAAAAACCTTCGGCTATTCACGTTAATGTTAACGGAAGTAATGCTTTCATTGAAAAAAAATGGCGACCGCAGAGGTTCCGGCATGTAATCCTGTGTAAAACACAATCGTGTTTCCGTCCTCTTGTCTTCAGTCATTCAGTGAGTGGAGAGCCCCGTATACTGTAATAAGAGACATGCCGTGATTGGGCACTGAGGATTGTCACGAAGGCCTTCAGCCAATAGAATTTGTTTTTATAGAAGAAAGCGGAAATTCCTGCTAAAAACAAAACCACGGTTCATGTAGCTAATTGCTCAGAAATTTACTGACCAAGTGCATGTAGATTTTCGCTTAAAGATTTATTTTTTATAATGAGCAAAAGAGGGAAACGGTCCTATGAATCTCATCTCCAACAAGGCACATTAATCATGCATGTATTTTTTGTTTGTTTTTATTTTTATTTTTTGCTTAACTTGGCAATAATATCTGTCGACTCTGACAAAAATGATGTCACACAACTTGCAGACTCAGCCTCAGGCTCAACATACTTAAACATGTTACAAGTTTATAAATTGGTCCCAGATTCCGGTAAATCACATTCCACTTCTCTCCAGTATAATGATCATATTAATGTGTTTATATGATAAACGATATTGCATGTTATTATTGTAAAATTGTAAAGTTTGATGCACTTTCCTGAGCCGTCAGTGTCACTGTAAGTGTTATACGTGCGACACGTGCCCTGCATACCTATGCACACCGCTATGATGGCATTAAAATATATATATATATATATATATATATATATATATATATATATATATATATATATATATATATATATATACACACACACACACACGTAATGTTAATATTGCTATATATAAATATATCAATCTACTGCTCATAGGGTCACAGGTCTGATGAGGTCTAGTCATGCATGATACAGTTCTGCACACGCACGGATGATGCTCCACTTTTTTCTCCACAATAAAAAAGTAATATGCATGTATTGATGATTTATTTAATATTTTTTAATAGCTTATCTTGCTCAATATGCAGTTCTATTTCAGTGTTAATGTCTGTGCCAAAGTTTAAAACATTAAATTTTCATAAATATATTTTAATGACTAAAAACAATGTTTTAAATGTTGTTGATTTCTCTTTTTGTAATAAAGAATAAATACTGTCAAGAACAGGCTCACTTTTAATTTATAATTCTTCTTGCAATATATCACAATACATATCGCAATACTGTACGTGCTAGAAATCACAATGTATCGCAATACATAAAATCTAGGCAATACCCAGCTCTAGTAATTCACCTCACCTCACACATTCTAGTATTTTGATGTGGTACACAGGCTGTCTCTAAAATGACATTGATCTGTACAGACTGACTCTTTGCAGACCCCACTTCCTCTTCAAACTACTCTTAATTTCCTCTTCCTTTATCCTTTCTGTGAGATAGTATAATAAACTGGAACACAAGAACCTTTACACAGTGTCTTGTGAAAAATACGGTAGTTTCCACCCAAGCGGCAGACCCAGATTTGGGTTTCTCCCTGACACACGATCTGGATGTGATGTGTTTGGACATGGGGAGCATGGGGAAAGAAATGAGGAGCACAGACCCCAAGCTGTTGTAGCTATAAGGAACCCGAGGTTATAGCAAAACATGCATTTGCAGTGATATCTTTGGAGCAATGTACTTTAATAAATGCTCCTTGACTCTTGCATTGAGGAAATTTTATGTGCTTGAAAAACTTTTTTATATCAAGGATGTAAAGGGAAATCTACGCAGGATGGTACATCTGCGAAATATTATTTAAATCTCTTTATATATGATGCGGCTTATTAAATTGTGCGATATCTAAGACATCAGAAGCTTTATCAGCATACACATCATCATTGGTGGGCTTACACTGTCTGCACCACATTTCAGTAGAAATCAATAACCTATGCACCAAATTTATCTGCTCAATTTACATAGTTGTAAACTAATTCTTACTGACAATATCAGTAAAAAGCACTCTAAAAAGAAATAGAATACCACTACACTGTAAAATTCTGTTCATATATGAATTCACCTTTCCAGCCACCCATTCATTCATTCATTTTCTGTGACTGCTTAATCCTAATTAGGGTCTCGACGAGGCTGACGCCCATCCCAGCCGACTGTGGGCGAGGTCAGAGTACACCCTGGAGAGCTCACCAGGCCATCGCAGGGCAGAAACATGCTGACAGCTATGCAGCCTACTCCTGTCGAAAGTCAGGAAAGGCTGGCTGCCTTTGATGAACCAGCTAGCTGCACTGAGGGGACAGTAACGACCCAGGGAAATTGGGGTTTGAACCCCCAACTTAGGGTCAGTGATTCAGCTTTATGCCCCCAATTTGTAGAAATTTAAATGTATTTCATGAAAAATGCAGGCACTTCTTTGAGGAAAAAATCTTTAATGGGGAACAGCTATAGCAGTTTGATAGGTTTGACATTGCAGGTCCTTCCTGCTATAGTCAGACTGTACAATCTGCGTCGCTTCAGCAGACCACACAACACACACTTAAACTGTCTTACGGCCAAAGAATTTCAAGCTATATACACAAATATTGCTTGAAATGTTCTTTATACTCGACAGCCATTAATAATTTCTGATGTCTGAAAATGGTCCAAAAAACCCATCAACTGTGGCCACCTGTAAAAATCCTATAAAAATCTCAACTAATCACAAACAATCTGGATATGTGTTGGGACATGTCTCCACAGGTGACTTGAGGGACCCCCAGGTGCAGGAATGGGTTTGGCCTGATCCTTGACAAGAAATGCTACTTTAAAAGTTTAGCTAGTTTTCCAGTTTACCAGCCCCTACTTTAATAGCTTAACATTTGGTATGCACAATACCAGTGTGCAATGAATTAGTTTTTTGTGCAATCCTATTGCTTTGTTGTTTTCTGACTGCTCTTTACTTGCTGTCATTTTTGTTTCCTGATGTAATAATGCAAATTTCCCCAAATAAAGGACTCTCATACATCATCGCTAATGTTCTACAGCACAGGTTCCAGTAGTTCTAGAAAAACATCGATTTTTAATGTTGTTGCACAAAAAATTCCATCATTTTAAAAACTGGATTTTATTGATTATATGAATCGAGTGTGGGGCGGCACTGTGGTGGGGTGGTAACCATATCTGCCTCACAGCAAGAAAGTCTTACATTTGAGCCCGACGTAATAAGTGTACTGCTGTGGTGATCTAGTGTTATAGGGCGCAGGATCGCTGATCCTAAGATTGGGGGTTCGAGTCCCACTCTCCACAAGGTTGCCACTGCCCCCTAGTGCAGCTAACTGGGTTATCAAAGGCCGGCCATGTCTCTCATTGTTTATGGCAGGGATCACCAACGTGGTGCCCGTGGGCACCAGGTAGCCCGCAAGGACAATAAAAGTTGCCCGCGGACCTGTTCACTGCTCTTTTTAGGACAGGCCCACGGCTCCATAGTGCCACTCTCTATTGAGCTGCATCTAATTTTTTTGAATATATATTTTAAATCAAATCAATATTTTCACATATATGAATATAATTAATTATTAATAATGACATAATTAAAGGTAAATTGAGCAAATTTGTAATTTCAGAGGTGTGTATCGACCTGGTATCCCTTCACATTAATTGGTACCCAAGAAGTAGCTCTCAGTTTCTTAAAGGTTGGTGACCCCTGGTCTATGGTGTGAGGCATGTAAAAGAACCACTGCTGACTTTCAACAAGGGTAGGCTGCAAAGCCGTCAGCGTTTCAAATCGGGAGTCTTAGTCCCCTGAGGCAGTTTGTTCACAGTAACGTTCTGGTAACTCCTGCAGAGGACTGGAACCCAGTCGTATCGGCATTTGCCCTTCCATTGGATACTTCCGGTTGTGCCGAGAGGGGGACGCGCTACTTGGGTATCAGCCTGTCCTCCATTACTCCCTACCACGGCTCTGCGCACTGGAGAGTATCACCAGCCGGGACACCAGCCAGAGCGTAGCCATAGTCCTTCGGGACTGATGGAGGCCTACTACTACTGCTACTACTAGTGTCCTGCTCCAATACCCCCCCACCCCACCCCCCATCTAATAACCGCCCATGTGTACTGGGAGCAAAATGGTAGATCAAACTTACCAATTTTATTCGATCAGTCTCTGTAATGGTAAAATGAGGCGTTCAATGCCTGTAAAAGTGAGTTTACACGGTATTTCAAGACCCCCTGCCACTTGGGAATGTCTATAACAGTAGTTCTTAACCTGGGTTCGATCGAACCCTCGGAGTTCGGTGAGTCAGTCTCAGGGTTTCGGCAGAGGTCAAGACAAACACCTGACTCATATTCATGATGACACGCCCCACTTGGCCATCACTGGCTGCAGGAAATTTGGTGCGCTCAGTAGTTGAACTGCGACTATCAGGATGGTACGTCGTGTGATTTCTTTCTTAATGTTTTAATCCATACTCTGAGCAAAAGAAGAAAGTGGTCGGACGGATATGTACAACATGGATTCACGTATATAACGAAATGTGATGCTTGTCAGCGTCCGATCTGCATGATTTGCAAAATCGGATCAACCCCCTGCTGACTGACGCATACGTATATGTATGTCTGTATATAATATCAATAAATACATATTCAATGCTATAAATGCTTATAATAACAGTTAAACATTCACAAATAATGCATAAGATGTAAATAAAACATAAATACACACACATACAGATGCGTGCACGCACACACAGATGAACGTGCACACACCCAGATGCGCACCTCACATAAAAATGTAAGTAGTTGTGATGGGGGAGCTCATGCATTGTATTGGTTTTGTTCTTTAAACACAGTGATGTTAATGCACGGTTCATCTTGGTGTCCCAGTAAAAACATATACCTATGTTCCTCAGGGTCCGGTCACCTCTTCTGGTTGTGCAGCGTTTTCTGCCAAACTTTTTCCTTCCCACAGACGTCCCACTGAGGTGCCTTGATACAGCACTCTGGGAACAGCCTATTCGCTCAGAGATTTCTTTCTGTGTCTTACCCTCTTGCTTGAGGGTGTCAATGATGGCCTTCTGGACAGCAGTCAGGTCGGCAGTCTTACCCATGATTGTGGTTTTGAGTAATGAACCAGGCTGGGAGTTTTTAAAACCCTCAGGAATCTTTTGCAGGTGTTTAGAGTTAATTGGTTGATTGAGATGATTAGGTTAATAGCTCGTTTAGACTACCTGAACATGATATGCTAATTTTTTGAGATAGGAATTTTGGGTTTTCATGAGCTGTATGCCAAAATCATCAGTATTAAAACAATAAAAGACCTGAAATATTTCAGTTGGTGTGCAATGAATCTAAAATATATGAAAGTTTACTTTTTATCAGGTCTGTCTGTCTTTCTTTCGGCTTTTTCCCTTTTACTTGGGAGTCGCCACAGCGAATCATCTTAATTTGGCAGAGGTTTTCACGTCGGATGCCCTTCCTGTCACAATCCTTTTTTTAGCAAGGGACAGAACAGAAACACACTGACGGCTTTGCAGCTACTCTTTACGAAAGTCAGCAATGGTCCTTTTACATGCCTCACACCATAGACAGTGAGAGACATGGCCCACCTTTGATAACCCAGTTAGCCACACTGTGGGAGACACTAACAACCTTGTGGAGAGTGGGACTCCCAACCTTTGGATCAGTGATCCAGCGCCCTATACCGCTAGACCACCACTGCCCCTTACTTTTTATCAGTACATTACAGAAAATAATGAACTTCATCCCAATATGCTAATTTTTTGAGAAGGACCAGTATATATACAAAGATCCCTCGCTACTTTGTGCTTCAATACATGTGGCTTCAGTGCATCGCGTTTTTTTTGTTTTTTTTTTAAATATCCATTGAATTGAAAAATAAGGAAATTAAGGAAGAATAGGAGGAAACATTAAGGAAAATGCCATAAAAACAAGGCCAATATGCAGAAAAAACCCTAAACAAGCAAAAAACAAATAAAAAATCTCTCAAAAATCTCTCATCAAAACTAGTTACATTGTTGTGAGGTGCGCATCTGAGTGTGTGTATTTATATTTTATTTACATTTTATGCATTATTTTTAATGTTTAATTGTTGTTATAAGCATTTATACCATTGAATATGTATTTATTGATATTATATACACATATACGTCAGTGGGGGGGGTGCTACCACTTCGGGATTTGGATGGTCGCGTGAGGATCTCAGGTCCCAATTAACCGTGGAAAGTGAGGGATCCCTGTATGTGTGTGTGTGTGTGTGTGTGTGTGTGTGTGTGTGTGTGTGTGTGTGTGTGTGTGTATATGTATATATTTCAATTCCATGTAAAATTATGTTAAAATGAAATAATATGCTTCATTACTTTGACTGATTATTGAGTTCACTTGACACTTATTGCCCTTTGATGATCATGTGACTTGCCAGAAGTCTTTGAAATTACCACATGTTGACAGTGTAGAAGTCCGTGTTGATGGTGTAATTGAAGATTCAAGAGTTTAGACCCTGTACCTTGCAGGTACCCCTCCTTGAATCGCCACCCTATCGTGGTGTAAGGGTTTGCGTGTCTTATTGATCCTATTATGCCTCTGGTACGCTCACCCAAGGCAAACAGGTCCTAGCTAAAGGTCCAGATGAAGCACGGTTCAAAAACCTCTATGAAGAAAAAGAAAAACAAGAACACAGTTTCCCTTGCTCGGACACGGGTCCCCTCCTGGAGCCAGGCCTGCAAGTGGGGCTCGAACGCGAGTGCCTGGTGGTAGGCCTTCTGCCCAAGGAGCCTGGCCAGGCCCAGCACAAGGAGACATGGGTCCACCCTCCTGTTCTGTCAGACCGATCCTCAGCTACTGACTCTGACTCTTGGGATATGGAATGTCCCCTGTCTGGTGGAGAAGGAGCCTGAACTGGTGCACAAGGTGGAGAGATACCAATTAGATGTAGTCATACTCACTTCAACACATAGCCTGGGCTCTGTAACCACCCATCTCGAGAGGGGCTGGACCTTATTCCATTTTGGAGTTGCTCATGGTGAGAGGCGGCAAGCCAGTGTGGGCATCCTTGTCTTGGTGCCCACACATTGGGGGTTCTCCCCAGTCAGGGAAAGGGTAGCTTCTGTTTGCCTTCAGATGGGAGGCTGGGTCCTGACTGTTGTTTGTACTTATTCACCAAAGCACAGTTCAGAGTACCCACTCTTCTCGGAGTCCTTAGCGGTGGGTGCATTGGAGAACACTCACCCTGGAGACTAACTCTCAATTTATCAGTCGATCAATATTCCAACCCTCACCTATGGTCACAAACTTTGGTGGTAGGGTTCTCCCTTAGAGATAAAGTGAGAAGCTCAGCCATCCGGGAAGAGCTCCGAGTAGAACCACTGCTCCTTCGCTTTGAAAGGAGCCAGTTGAGGTGTATCAGGCATCTGGTTAGAATGCCTCCTGAACACGGCCTTGGTGTTATGTTTCGGGCATGTCCAACCAGGAAGAGACTCCGGGGTCGACCTAGAACATGCTGGAGGGATTATGTCTCTCGGCTTGTCTGGGAGCTCCTCGATGTCCCTTTAGAAGAGCTGGAGGAAGTGGCTGGGGAGAGGGACGTCTAGACCTCATGGCCTAGATGCTATCTCCCAACCCGACCCTGGATTAAGTGGAAGAAAAAGATGATGATGATGTAGATAAAACTTTCTCACAACCCTAAAAGACATTCCAAATTTTTCTATTTTTAATATTGTGCGAAATCAGCACTTTACATTGTTTCTCTCTACAAAATATCTTTCCCAAATTAAATATACAGATAAGGTAAACTATTTGTTCAAAAAATAAATGTTGTTACTGATTAAAGGGCAGTTGTGGCCTGGTGGTAATTATGCTGGATCGCTGATTCTAAGGTTGGGGATTCAAGCCCCACTCTCATCAGGTTTTCACCCCCCAGTACAGCTAACTGGGTTATCAAAGACCGGCCATGTCTCTCACTGTCTATGGTGAGAGGTTCATGTAAAAGAACCATTGCTGACTTTCATCAAGAGTAGGCGGCATAGCCGTCAGCATGTTTCTGCCCTGCAATGGCCTGACGAGCTGTCCAGGGTGTACTCTGCCCTCACCCAGAGTCATCTGTGATGGGCGCCAGTCTCACTGTGACCCCAATTAGGATTAAGTGGTTACAGAAAATTAATGAATGAATGGTTACTGATTGAAGTTGGACTCATCTCCAATTTTTTCACAGTTTCACTTTCTGTTCGCATCATGTACCATCAGTTACCCACAAAGATGAGTTCTAAATTATTGTTGATGCAGTGTATCGTTATTTATGGTTTACTAGAAGAAACTATTTTTGTAATGCCATGTGGAAGTTATAAAGGTCCTTAATTTGACAAACCTTTTATAAACAACCTATCATTTATTCACTGCACTGCTGAGCGCACTAGATGGCGAGCTGTCTCTATTTACTTATCTTTTAGGTCCTGTATATGATTTGGTGGACCAGCTTTGCAAATGACTAACATGCTATGCTGGTCAGTCATAACTTCCTGTTTTGTCAGACCAAAAAAAAAAAGCATGAGTTTTTCTGTGTTGGCATTTGTTATGGATCCTAGACAGACGAGAAGGAACAGTGTGCTGATTGTGTCTTTGCAATCAGAGTAAAGGCTTTTCATGTGGTGAAATGTTTCATGTTGACCCTATGACAGCTGCTATCCATGCACAGCTGTAATTACAGCTTTAGTACTGGGGAGGAAAGAATTTGAGGTTTTTCTTTATATTCAATTAGCAGGGCTGGCACTGTAAACAGTTTATCCTAATACAGAAAAAAAAAGACTTTTCTCTTGTTTTTGTACAAATTATGTTTATTTCAGCCATAATCATTCCACATATTTATGAACACACACACACACACACACACACACACACACACACACACACACACACACACACACACACGCTGATTTCCATGGCTATACTCCTTTTTATTTCAGTGAAACTGAATGGTCAGTTTGGTGTCCAAAAAAATGCCACCATAAACATCAAATGAACAAAAGTCTGAATATCTCAAAACTGAAAACCATAAATTCCCTGATCAAAAATCATATAAAATGCATCATAACATTTTTCAAAAGAAATTTAGAAAAAGCAAGCCATACTGCATTATTCTGCACATTCACAGAGTCATTTGTTTAGGTCCATAAAATGATCTCTCAATGAGATGTGATCTAGATTGCCTTTAGAATGGACGAGAAGGAAAAGATACAGGGGACAGGCACACTTTGGTCCACTTGCTGAATATCCTGCTTTCTCGGGGAATTTTGTTTGCAGGTGTCATTCAGCACTTTGGCTCCTTGTCTCAGTAAGTCACTTTGTTTATTTGGCATAACAACATTTTTTCCAGCAAACTGTAGAGTGGTCCAGCAGAGAAGAAGCAGAAAAATCATTGTACTATTGCATAGCTTTAGCATTATCGCATGTAGATGCTCATTGAAAAACAACACAAACATTACTGTATATATATATATATATATATATATATACACACATCATATTAAACAAATGCACAGCATTTTTTTTAACGAAACAGCACTCTGGATGCTAGAAAAGAATTAAAATAGGAAAATCAAACTCCAGTTCAGACAAAAAGATTCAGCCGAGGGCACTGGTTTGCCATTTCCTGCACAGGTATATGTCTCTCATGGTCGTCTGTGTGATGGAAGGATTTGGGCACATTCAGAATTCCACATTCAGCTGATTGCTCTTGAATAGGACTGGCATAGGGCTCTTCATCTCCACTGCTGCCCAGTGAAGTCTGACTGACGTAAACCATTATAACATCACCCGTGAAATTCATCACCTGGCCAGTGGAGATGAATGTTGTGTTGTTGTTTCCTGTCACCTGAGCTGGCAAAAAACACATGCAATTCAGATTTTATTTCAAAAGCCCTTCATCTAGTTTTTATGTGAATAAGAAACTCTTATATTTTCTTATATGTTTTAATATTACTTCAGTATACTTTGCACAATGTTTACCGGGGTATCAATAGCTATTCAACCAAAAATACCTTCTTTATTGTCAGATTAGTAATATAATTATATATGAATACATGTAGAGCTTTCATTTAATATGGTTTCTATTATTACTACTTATAAACTAGAACTTGATCCAACACATTCTCATTTTACCCATTTCATACTGATGTTTAGTCTAGACAAATGAAATAGAGACATTTACCAAGTGAAGGTTATGAACTTGTAATGTGTGCTAGGACACAATGTGTTTAATTACCCATCTAATAAAGTGATTTGATTTGGGAATTATATAAATAATGTGGTTATTCCTTACTGTTCCAGAGACTTGATAAGCTGACCAATCATTTGTGTAATATGCTGACTTGAAGTGTTATGTACAGTATGTACAGCTTGGTTATCCACAAACTTGGAAGCATACAAATGTATAGCATGTCACTGTATTCTGATGAGTATTGTCCTTGACCGGAGTAAGGAATCCCCAAAGATGTTTAAGTATGGCAATCCTCCTGTGCACAAAGGCACAACTTGCCAAATTAATTTTTGCCAAACAAGTTTGTTGGAAGTTCTGACTTAATGTGACGAAACAGCTTTGGGTTTAACTTGGAAATGTCTGACCTCACTAACTGCTCAATAGGCAGCCATTCCCCAAAATCTGGTGAAGAGCCTTCCCAGAAGAATGCAGATAATTATAACAGCAAAATGAGACTAAATCTAATATGGCATTTGTAAGAAGAACATATGGGTGTGATGGTCAGGTGCCAACAAAGTTTTGCCCATATGGTTAATTTTATGGGTATCTTTTTTTTTTTTTTTTTTTTTTTTTTTTTTTTTAAGTTGATAACATGAATATCACACATCACATGAAGCTACACAATGGACTATGAAGTCCAGCTGGATAAAAATACATTTATTTTCCTGGAGCTAATTCTTTATTCAACAAGCTACATGCTGGCATGCGGTAATACCATGATTTGAATATTGTGCCAATGACTCACCACTATTACATCATATTTTACAAACGTCACAATGAGCAAGATCAGATTGTAAAGATCAGATTGTATCTTTGAAGGAAGGAGGGAAAGCTACTGATTGTAATTTGTGCTGAACTGTATCATGTTTTCGCATTAATTCCATTACTGCTAATTCAGCCCTTACATTGCAAAAGATATTTCTGGATCTTCCAGTTAAAAAATAAGCATAGTTTCCTTCCGCTAAGTATGTCAACTGAATACGAGTTCCCTAAACAGGGTGGATTATTTTCTTCACCAGGCACACGACAGAGAGACAGACTGGCAGTGAATCATTCTTCACACATCTTTTAGTCATTAGGCCATGATTTATCATGCGCCAGAACCATTCTGGCGAGGCTTCTTTTTTTTAACCAGTGCTGTTTACTGGAAAATAATTTACTAGATCTGTAGTGTTTTGTAATAAATATCACGTAGTATGCCATAGATTGATGTATTAATGAGATTTGTCAAAAAAAAAAGAGGCTGAGTAATCTTTTTACAGTAACTGTCCGGATTTTTTTTCCCCCCAATGAAACATTGACATGCAACATAGACATGCAATAGCTTAGTAATGTTATGGGAAATGGATTTTAGGTACTATGATCAAATCTCTGTGAGAAAATCTATTGACACTGCTGTGCCAAGTGTCTCAATGAGCCATTAGACCACATCTTGTTTTTATTATCAATGGAATTATTTCACCATTTGAAATGTCTGGAATTTAAAATACTAGCTGACACCTCTTTACATTCCAATAGAAGAAAAGATAGAAAAGATTCCTGGAGTTTTAGTCATTGGTCTTGTAATACCGCTTATACACAGTAAATACCAATGGAAGCCTTTCCCATAGCAGCAGAAGAATATATATATCCATCTCAAAGAAACTACAAATCCCCTGTAGTACCTCTGTATTTGTGGGGCTGGTGGCGTAGTGGTTAGGGTCTGGACTCATGATCAGGAGGCCGTGTGTTCGAATCACCGTTAGACCCCCACTGTGGGGTTAGAATCCCTGGGCAAGGTCTTAACCACAAGTGTGCCCCTGTTCACACTGCAGTATAAATGGGTACCAGTAAAAATATACAGGGAAGGTAACCTGTGATGGACTAGCGTCCCATCCAGGAGGAGTTGAACTCCTGGTAGCATCACGCTATGGAAACCGGGAGTAAGCATCGGCCTGGTGAGCCACTAGGCTCAAGTGTAAAAAACCCAACAGACTACCTACCTACCTACCTCTGCATTTACTGTAATGTTCCCCCATTGAGTCTCTCACTCGAAAGTACAACATCCCATTCGAATCCAGTTGAAATCCTCTGTAGATGCTCCATGGATTTTCCAAAGTCCAAATGTCCAGTTAAAAAAAGCCCTTCTAAACTGTGTCTGTGACCATAATAAAAGTAGGGCAAAGACATACGCAATATAGATTTCCGTTTTCAAAGGTTAGCAAATAAAAAATGCTAAGTCCCAACATTATGTTTTTACCCCAGATCACTAGTTATTAATTTGTACGTCAAGATACCCATGTTTATATTTATAGTTCTTGTCAGCAGACCACATGTAAATCCTCTGCAAAAACTGTTCTATTCCTCCACAGACAATCCATAGACGTTCCATGGGGGTCAAGGTGCATGTTGTTTAATTATGTGGATTCTCCTGAAACCATGTTTGAATGATCTGCAGAGCATCAGAAGTGCCCACATGGAAGCGCCATGGAGGACATAAAACTGGTAAGTGACAGTACTGTATATCAGCTGTTCAACTACATTTTATCTGCAAAGTGTGCTCGCTGCGCCAATGAGCACTAAAGAGTTATTATTTCATCTTGTGGTCAAAATGGGAACTGCAGCAAGCAGCAAAAGAAGGCCAGTGGAGGTTGTTAGTACCAGAATCCATCCCACCAAAATCTGTGGTAATAGGCTAATCATGAAACTGAAGAATTATCTGATTTTATAGGGTCAGCAAACAGCCTTACCACAGTTTAGAGCACCCTCGGAGCTCTGGATCTTCAGATCCGCATCAGCTTTGGGATGGTTGTTATCTGCACTGGAGATAAGTGAGAACCCTTGGTTGTTGCTTGTGCTAAGCGATGATAGAATGGCAGTGGATTCGATGCTACAGCATTGTGGTTCATTTCTTTCATATATGCTTATGTCACTGTGTAAATCCCTGACCTCTGACATGACTTCCTTTCCAGCTGCACTGCTGTAGTCCAGATAGAGCTCCTGAGAGCCTTGCAGGTATCCAGAAAGGCTCTCGGTGTAGCAGTTCCCACACAGAGGAGGCTCTTTCAGGCTCGCATCACCATCCTTTCTTGGTTTGGTGATGACGTTCTCCCCCTGAGCACAGGAGCAGCAGGCAGCCAGGCCTGTAGCCACCAGCTCACTGCAGTCCTCATTCTCGCCCACCTCCATGGGCTCCTTCATAATCAAGCAGCTGCAGGAACTGCCAGGAAGCGGAGAAGCTGGACCCTCAGAACCTTCAGTGGAGCTGCCTGAACAGACATCAGCCTGATCACGTTCAAGTTTGGAGGAGTCTGTGGTCCTCTTCTTGTCTTCAGCCTTGTCTAGGCCAAGGGAATCGCAGTTGGTTTTAGAGCACATGCTTAGGTATTCTGGAGTACCGTCATCTTCTTGGGATGTAATTTCATACAATGGACGGTTGCTGTTGTATGGTGGTGTTAGCGTCTCCTGAAGAAGGATGGAAGAATAGTTTTCAGTTAATTTTGCATCTAACCTACTAACTTAATTTACTAATGATAAGGGCCACTCATGAACTTGATAGTCAGGTGTCGACAATTTCATGCCAGTTCCCAACCACTTTATTCTCTCTTCCTCACTCATTTTCCCAACTACTTAATCCTAAAAGGGTCATGGGGAGGCTGGAGCCTATCTGAAAAAGACAGAGTACACCGTGCACAGCTTTCCCGATCATCACAGGGCCATTTGGAACAGCCAATTAGCCTAACGTGCATGTCTTTGGACTGTGGGAGGAAACCAGAGTACCCAGAGAAAACCCATGCAAGTATGGTGAGAACATGCAGAACTGCACACAAAGACGCCCGAACCTGGGACGCAAACCCGATAACTTCTTGCTGGCTTTTTGCTTGTGAAAAGACATTAGCCTGTCAAATAGGTGTGATTGGCCAAAAAGGTAAATCTGACTAACTGTAATCTTCTACATATTAACTGATTAATCAACTAACATAGACTGTGAAACAGTGGGCCCTTGATTTTTGCGCAACTTTTTTCTACTTACTTGCTGGATTCTGCTCTGTTTAATGTTCTGGACACAGGATCTTAGATTGACTGCGAAAAAAAAATTAAAAGTCAGTGGCGTGGAAGGAAAATTTTGATAGCAAAGTACTGTATATATGTTTCTTAAGCAGACGTACCTGATTTAATGTTAAGTTTATCTTTGTAGCAGGAAAGGATCACAGCAAATATGACAATTATGGCGCAGGGTATTGCCACAACAGCCCATGATGTTGAAGGCTCTAAAAGGCACGAAGGCAGAAAGGATGATTTAACACATCTTCATTTATTTGTGTGTTGGTGAGCTAAGCGTACTAGATTGCATACCGAAGGGTGGTCCACACAACACATCTGCTTCAGTGTTGCCTGGTTGCTCCTCTGTCTTGCCAATGGCTTTACAGCTGAAAAAGAAGCACTTATCAGAATACT
This sequence comes from Plotosus lineatus, assembly GCA_024760905.1. Lineage (NCBI taxonomy): Eukaryota > Metazoa > Chordata > Actinopteri > Siluriformes > Plotosidae > Plotosus > Plotosus lineatus. The sequence continues at coordinate 26,595,266 of CM045734.1, read as the reverse complement.
TCAGCATACAGAACGACTCTTCGGCAAACTCCTCACTTCTGTTTTTATCAGTTTCAATACCTTTCCGCAAACTACCATAAAAATGGCCGACTAAGGAAAATAGGCTCTTTCCAGGGGAAGTGGTGGAGAAATTAGTCATACTACCGCAGTGTGGTAAGACTGCGGGGGCTTTTAAAACGCCTGTGACCTGAGAGCGCCGCCAGAAAAACAGGACTCGTGAGAATGAGCACTGCAACTGGACAAATCAGTCCTGTGTGTGTATAATTTTGTGTGTGTGCTTGAAAAACAGCAGATTAAAGCACAGGCTCCTGACAGTGGTTAAGTTAAACACCTCAAATGGCTTGCAGTGCATACTCACTCTGTCCATTTCTTGCATGCTTCTGCAGAGTTTGAATCGGAGAAAAACCCATAGTCGCAATCCTTACATGACTGTTTGCCAGGCTCTTAAATGACAAAACAGAAAAACAGATCAGAGCACAAAAATGTTTTTGCTTCATTTACGTTTGGAGACATGTTTTGGTTTAACCACAAGTAACCCCCAGCATTGTATTCATCTTATTCAGTGAACTCGTGTCAATAAAACTGAATACCTTGAATGATGATAATTGGAATGGTATGTATTTACAAAAAAAAAAAAAGGATTTTTAACCACATAATCTGAGATTTAAAAAAAAAGTTCAGTGAGACTGTTGGACCAGATGCACTCACTATATGAATGTTCTGATCAACTTCCTTGAGCATGACAACTGTCAAAACCACACAGCATGAATAGTGTAATAGTAGTTTCTATTTGGGTACTGGATTTTATTCCAGACGTGTTTATTTTACAATATGATCCATGAATGTGAATGTGACAAAATCAGTGGAAAAAACACTCTGGTTTAAAGAATTTATGAGATGACAGGTCAATCAAGATCAATTGTAATTGCTTCATTTGGAAGTCCATATATAGTTTCCTATTAGTGTTCCATAGTGAAGCCATGATGACTAGCACTTGTATCAAAGTTATAGGTAGTCTATCTATCTCCAAAATTTGGTGATCTTCCCCTGACCTTCACCGTTGACATTGACGTTACAAAATCAAATCATCTCTGAAACTCAATTGACAAAGTGTCCCCACCAAGTTTAGTCAAAATTTGTGCGGGGGCAAAGGAAGGACTTTTTATTCACAAACATACAGACATATGTCAGTGATTATAATAAGCCAGCTTTGACAGATGTAATAAACACTAAACCATTAAGAGTATTTGCAATAGTTACCGTACGTACTCAAATAGACTTGTAAAGAATCATCTCTTTGAACTTTTTTTACGTTTTAGCTTTTGGCTGTGTTTCATTTCTTCTTTTGCTTTTGTCTGATTTTCTGTACTTTTAAAAAGGTATAAACGTTCAAATTAATGATATTGAACCCAATCCGCACCACAAAAATATCACCAACTGTTCACCATGCTAAAAATATTCTAACTTGTGTCAAACCACAAACCACAATAAGCCACCAATTTGTAATTATGATTCATTTATATTATGAGTCACATTTATCTTTCTGTGATAAAAAAAAAAAGAACCAAAAATCAACATTAGTAGTTTTTGGAATAATTCAGGACTCTCTTATGTCAATATACCAAGGCAAATTTTGTGTATCTGGTAAAATGTACCATAATTAATAAGACCTTACCTCCTGCAAGTCCTTGGCCTGGAGGACAGGGTTTGATTTTATCACAGAACTCACAATAGGTAGTGGTACACTGGAAGCCTTCTTTACACTGGCATGAGGCAAGCTCAGTAAGGCTACTAGGTTTTGGACGATAAAATCCTTTCCCTGTGGTAAAGAAGGAGAGAAGGGGAGGGAGGCAGTCAGCAAGTATCATTGAATTTATTAGATTTATTTATGGCTGTATTGTACACAGGGGCCGCGGAACCAGGAGGAGGGGCGGCTTTTTCTCAGCCCAAAGAAATTTTTTAAGTATTACTACTGACATCTCAAAAATGTTTAAAATGTGTAGTTTATACAGCACGGTATAACCTACACGTACATCGTGCACTATAAATGCTTACGCACCAAGCATATAGTAATATAGTGGCTGCCTTCTAGGGAATGTATTCTTTCTTTTTTCAGATCCGACAGAGCCGAGGCATGATTGGATTGAAACTTTGAAATAAATAACTCGATGGATATGTGCACACACAATACACCTGACATCTAAAATCTGGAAATCGGCCATGACTGGTCTCCTTGAGGGGATTCTAGTCGTTTACTGACTGCATGGACCCCCAAAATTTTCAGTTCCCCCCCCCCCCCCCCCACACACACACACACACACACACTTTTCAAATTGTTCCACGGGCCCTGGTGTACTTTATTGTTGTAATTTAAAGACAACTACAGAACTCTTGGTACCTTTTAGAAAAATATTTTAAGTTGTGATAAAGGATGTTAATTTATTTGTTTATTTATGTCCACAAAAAGGTACTGGCTTTAATATATGTGAGGCGCTCCACCGAATGTAGGCGCTTCTCACAAGTGACGTATGGTGCTTGTGAGACAAAGCGTGGCTCATCCGGACTTCTGATCTTTCAAGTGAGCAAGTGAAGACTGAGTACTGAACAAGTATTCAACACGCACTTGCTCACTTTAAAGGTCAGAAGTCCGAATAAGCCGCGCTATGTCTCACAAGCACCATACATCACTTGTGAGAAGCGCCTACATTCGGTGGAGCGCCTCACATATATTAAAGCCAGTACCTTTTTTTAAATGAGCATTTTTCTCAAGCTTCTTCTGGAGGGAATAACATGCTTGTGCATCTCCCTGTTGTGTGAACATTCTGAATCGATTGTACAATCCATGATCCTTTATCTTAAATGATCATTGAAAAACATTTTTGCTTCTCCCTATTGAAATCTGAAGTTTTCAACTGAGGTTATTTAGAGGGGTTGAGCTTATGAGGTGTAAGATTGTCCTCAGTATCCCATTGGTCAATAGGCAATGTACATTTTAACCTCATAATTATATTTGAGGAAAATTATGATCAAATTCCAGATTTTTTCATCATATCTTATTAAATATTATTATGTATAATTTGGAGCGGCATGATGGTATAGTGGTTAGCTCAGTGTGGATAGAGAGTGCATTATTTTGAAAGGTGGTAATAATTCAGGTGCTTAATATGGGGTTGAAATAATGAAGATGAAAGTCTGACCTTCATCACAGAATTTCTGTGGAAGACATGCCTCTTTGGTGTTATAATCTGACTGATACTCGTCCACCCCGCATGGCCGACACTTGGTATCTTCACTGTCTGTGCAGGATGCAGACAGATATGTTCCTGGGTCCAGGAGAAAGATTCCACTCATTATTCTATTCAGAGTTATTCACAGAGTTCCTGTATTTTTCTGAAGTAGTGCAGAGCCATTGAACTGTTTTTATGAAGCAGAGACTACACTTAGGTTTTCGTTGAGGTTCTCTTTGGGAGTAACGAGGATGGATAGGATCAGGAATGAGTACATCAGAGGGACAGCACATGTTCGAGGTTTTGGAGACAAAGTCAGAGAGGCTAGATTGAGATGGTTTGGACATGTACAGAGGAGGGATAGTGAGTATATTTGTCGTAGGATGCTGAGGTTGGAACTACCAGGCAGAAGGCCGAGAGGAAGACCAAAGAGAAGATTTATGGATGTGGTGAAGGAGGACATGAAGGTAGTTGGAGTAAGAGTAGAAGATGCAGAGGATAGGGTGAGATGGAGGCGGACGGTTTGCTGTGGCGACCCCTGAAGGGAAAAGCCGAAAGGAAAAGAAAAAGAAGAAGAAGACTAAATTTAGGTTTTCATACAAGAGAAAGGTTATGTGGTTATGTTGGTTGTTGGTGTTCCTCTCTCTCTCTCTCTCTCTCTCTCCTCTCTCTCTCTCTCACACACACACACACACACACACACACACACACACACACACACACACACACATGTCCTTTCCTATATCAAAAATTCAAAGCTTCATTAAAAACAGTACAAGCTTTGCTTTTTATTGTAGTTGGGTTCTATTGCAAGTGATATGTCGCAGGAAACTATTTACCTGGTTTGCACTTGCTACAGCATTTCTTGCCTTTCCAGTATTGAAATTCATTGCACGTTGGCTTGGCATGCGTTCTCTGCAACAAAAAAGCACACCGATTGAAAAGTTTAACAACCATCAAGTAAATTAGGATGAATAACTGATTTCTTTTGATTTGCAAATGTTTTCTACTGACATTTATGAATACATGTGGCCCTGTGTGCTCCAAAGTGAAACGATATTAAATTTACAACTATTAAAAGACTGTATTAAACCTCTTACAATGTCAGAATCATCTCTCATGAGGTCATGACCTCTGAGAATGCACAGGGTTTATAGCCACTAACCACTTCCCTGCTGATACCACAAAAAATGTGCACCAGTATGGAGATGAAAAGCCTTTTCATCTGTTAAGTAAAGTGCAGAGTAGGCTCAGGAATAGTCTAAAACGTAAAAATTACGGTAGCAAAGTGCCAAGATCAGCACAGGAGAGCACTTATGCCATGTTTTCCACTTAGACAATGTTTTTAATAAACTGCAAACAATATTTGGTTCCAATTCCAAAATAAATGCTTTGGTGTCACGATCCAACAAACTTTGTAATTTACTGTAGTATTGTAATAATAATAATAATCCTTCATTCATTCATTCATTCATTTTCTGAACCACTTAATCCTAATTAGGGTCATGGGGAGGCTGGTGCCCATCTCAGTCGACTCTGGGCGAGGGCTGAGTACATCCTGGACAGCTCGCCTGGCCATCGTAGGGGAGAAAAACACTGACAGCTATGCAGCTACTCTTGACAAAAATCAGCAATTGTTCTTTTAGAGCCTCTCACCACAGACAGTGAGAGACCAGGCTGGCCTTTGATATCCCAGTTAGCTGCACTGGGGGGGCAGCAGTGACAACCATTGACAGTGGGGCTTGAACCCCAAACCTTGGGCTTGATAATCCAGCACTTTACCACCAGGCCACCACTGCCTTGCAATCGTAATAATAATTATTATTATTGTTATAATTATTATTATTACTGTTGTTGTTATACTGTGTTCATAGAAATATTTGAAGAATTACACATGGCCATGAAGACTATTTAAAGAAACTCATGAGTCCAGCTCAATCCAATGCAAGCATAGAGCTGATTTGAGGAAAAAAGTACAGCAGTCAACTGGGATTTAACCTCAAAACCTTCTTTACCATTGAACCTTAATAGCTAAGTAGTCAATTTATATAAATCATCACATATCAATTCTTTGCATTTTCAGATTGACTCTATTTGCACCAAATCTAGTCGAAATACCTATGACATAAAATATATCCTGTAACTTTTGTGAAATAGATTTCCTTATTTTATCCCTCGTATTCAAATATTCTTGGATATATTCCGGTATGCTGCATAAAGGATTTTTTATCAATGGTGTCTACTTAATGAATTATTTAAATGGGCAAATAATGCACTATTGAGAAACATGTGTAATTAAATTAATGAGAAAACAAAAGATGTCATGATAATCAATTGAAATCTCACCAAATCCCTGAAGTTTCTTAAAATAACAACCAGCATAGATTAGCTGTTTTCACTCCCCCACACCCACCCCCACCCCCATTCTTTAACTTTTTACAATTTCTGAAGGACCTGCAACCACTGCAGTCTTCGCTTCCTGATTTACAGATTCGTGGCAGGAGTGGAAACCAGTCCGGTCTTTTGCTGTTACAGTCCATCTATTGCAATTTTCAACATGTTGTGCATTCTGAGTTACTTTTCTGCTCATCACAATTGTAAAGACTGGTTATTTGACTTATAGGAATGTGCACTTTGATCGGGGATGGAACCATTGATTTGTACCTGTAGCACACATCATCGATAACTGACTGCTTCACCGTTTGAGTGCACTTGAGTTCACATTTGAAGTTCCACTGAAATTCGAGATTGATGATCCCTACAATGCTGCCACCATCCATATCTGAAAATTCAAAAAAAGTGTACTAACAGTTACTGTCTAATTGGGCTGAAATGTCATGGTTGGCTTCACGAGTCTTAGAAGTGTGTGCAAATCTTCACCCATTGATTTATATATATAAATATATATCTATATATATTTATTTATTGATTTCTCTTCCAGGGGTGAGCTAGATGTTGGGTGGGAATTGGCAAATGAGTGGTTGGTAGTATCTCAGTCAAAAATGAACAATAATTAATTAAAACTGAATAAATAAAGGTTTGGACATTTCGTGGCATTTTTTCCAAATACTCAGATGGCTTTTTCCTAATGGGCCTGAAATCTCTCAACCCTTGTCCTAATTCTAAATAAAGACTATTCGATTGGGATATCACTTTCATTTAAGATACATTTTTTCAATGTATTAATACATAGGCATTAAGTTTATGCCTATTTATTAAAATTGCCATGAGAAAGTTGTTTGTCAATATAGAACCAGTCCAGTGTAATATTGAACTTTATACATTTTCAGGCATTAATTCATTCTGATCATTGTATTACAGCTTTGTATTATATAGAGTGGACTCTTGTTCAGTTGTATGTTTTGCGTATGATACTATGAGGATGCCGTGGGACATGTTTCATTGTCTATGTGGTTTCGGAGCCTGGACTCAAACGAAGCATAAGAAAGGAGACAGGAAAACCAAAGGAATGTCCA
>CM045734.1:26581063-26583563 GCA_024760905.1 Plotosus lineatus | reverse complement strand
ACCGATAAGGCCCTGTGAATTATGTTTTTGACCTGAATCTTCTTTTCCTTTCGGCTGTTCACTTTCAGAGGCCACCACAGCGAATCGTCTGATTCACATGTTTGATTTGGCATAGGTTTTTATGTTGGATGCCCTTCCTGTCACAACCCTTTAGCAAGGGACAGAAACACGCTGACGGCTATGCAGCTACTCTTTACGAAAGTCAGCAATGGTTCTTTTACATGAAACTCTCACTATAGATGGGAAGAGACATGGCCGGCCTTTGATAACGCAGTTAGCTGCACTGGGGAAGACCGTGACAACCTTGTGGAGAGTGGGACTCGAACCCCCAACCGTAGTATCAGTGATCCAGCGCCCTTTACTCCTGGTAAAGGGAAAAAGCCGAAAGGAAATCTCTCTCTATATGTATACACTAGTATATATATACACACACTAGTCTTTCTCAAAAAATTAGCATATTGTAATAAAGTCATTATTTTCTGTAATGTACTGATAAAAATTAAACTTTCATATATTTTAGATTCATTACACAAAACTGAAGTAGTTCAAGCCTTTTATTGTTTTAATATTGATCATTTTGGCAAAAAAGTGAAGAAAAACCAAAAAACCCTATCTCAAAAAATTAGCATATTTCATCTGACCAATAAAAAAAAGTGTTTTTAATGCAAAAAAGTCAACCTTCAAATAATTATGTTCAGTTATGCACTCAATACTTGGTGGGGAATCCTTTTGCAGAAATGACTGCTTCAATGCGGCGTGGCATGGAGGCAATCAGCCTGTGGCACTGCTGAGGTGTTATGGAGGCCCAGGATGCTTCGATAGCGGCCTTAAGCTCATCCACAGTGTTGGGTCTGGTGTCTCTCAACTTTCTCTTCACAATATCCCACAGATTCTCTATGGGCTTCAGGTCAGGAGAGTTGGCAGGCCAATTGAGCACAGTAATACCATGGTCAGTAAACCATTTAGCAGTGGTTTTGGCACTGTGAGCAGGTGCCAGGTCGTGATGAAAAATGAAAATAAAGTTTTTCAGCAGATGGAAGCATGAAGTGCTCCCAAATCTCCTGATAGCTAACTGCATTGACCCTGCCCTTGATAAAACACAGTGGACCAACACCAGCAGCTGACATGGCACCCCAGACCATCACTGACTGTGGGTACTTGACACTGGACTTCAGGCATTTTGGCATTTCCTTCTCCCCAGTCTTCCTCCAGACTCTGGCACCTTGATTTCCGAATGACATGCAGAATTTGCTTTCATCCAAAAAAAGTACTTTGGACCACTGAGCAACAGTCCAGTGCTGCTTCTCTGTAGCCCAGGTCAGGCACTTCTGGTGCTGTTTCTGGTTCAAAAGTGGCTTGACCTGGGGAATGTGCAACCTGTAGCCCAGTCCACTGCTTCCACAGGTCCCCCAAGGTCTGGAATCGGCCCTTCTCCACAATCTTCCTCAGGGTCCGGTCACCTCTTCTGGTTGTGCAGCGTTTTCTGTCACACTTTTTCCTTCCCACAGACGTCCCACTGAGGTGCTTTGATACATCACTCTGGGAACAGCCTATTCGCTCAGAGATTTCTTTCTGTGTCTTACCCTCTTGCTTGAGGGTGTCAGTGATGTCCTTCTGGACAGCAGTCAGGGCGGCAGTCTTACCCATGATTGCGGTTTTGAGTAATGAACCAGGCTGGGAGTTTTTAAAAGCCTCAGGAATCTTTTGCAGGTGTTTAGAGTTAATTGGTTGATTCAGATGATTAGGTTAATAGCTCGTTTAGAGTACCTGAACATGATATGCTAATTTTTTGAGATAGGAATTTTGGGTTTTCATGAGCTGTATGCCAAAATCATCAGTATTATAACAATAAAAGACCTGAAATATTTCAGTTGGTGTGCAATGAATCTAAAATATATGAAAATTTAATTTTTATCAGTACATTACAGAAAATAATGAACTTTATCACAATATGCTAATTTTTTGAGAAGGACTAGTATATATTCTTTTCTTTTTGGCTTTTTCCCTTTTCTCGGGAGTCGCCACAGCGAATCATCTGATTCGCACGTTTGATTTGGCATGGGTTTTTACGTCGGATGCCCTTCCTGTCACAACCATTTCAGCAAGGGACAGAAATACGTTGACGGCTTTGCAGCTACTCTTTACGAAAGTCAGCACTGGTTCTTTTACATGCCTCTCACCATAGACAGTGAGAGACATGGCCCGCCTTTGATAACCCAGTTAGCTGCACTGGGGGGGGACAGTGACAACCTTTGTGGGGACTCAAACCCCCATATATATATATATATATATATATATATATATATATATATATATATATATATATATATATACATATAAATGTAAGTACTGTAGTTTTGATGGGGGGCTGGGCTTTTGTTTGTTGTTTTTTTTGCATAATTGGCCTTGTTTTGTGCAATTTCCCTTAATTTCCTTATTTTTTAATTCAATGGATATTTAAGAAAAAAAAATGCGATGCACTGAAGCCGCATGAATTGAA
>CM045734.1:26558563-26573563 GCA_024760905.1 Plotosus lineatus | reverse complement strand
AAAAAATATTCATCGAAAAATAAAAAAAATAAGGAAAAGTAGGGAAAAAGTTAAGGAAAATGCTGCAAAACAAGGCCAATTCTGCAAAAAAAGAAAAAAAAAGAAAAGAAAAAACCAACCCAACAAAACTACTTACATTTTTATGTGAGGTGCGCATCTGCGAGGGTGAAATAACCGCCCATGTGTACTGGGAGCAAAATGGTAGATCAAACTTACCAAATATATTCGATCAGTCTCTGTAACGGTAAAATTAGTTGTTCACTGCCTGTAAAAGTGAGTTTACACGGTATTTCAAGACCCCCTGCCACTGGGGAATGTCTATAATATTCATCAGTAACACATTTGATTGTTCCGCTGTGCTTTAAAAAACAGGAAAATATTTTGCTGTGTTCTCTTGGTAAATGTCCAACAAGATGAACCATTAGAAACTGCTACAGCAAAACTATGGGATGCTCTGAATGAATGGAGCGATGAGCCAGATATGGACCCATCAGAATGTGATCAGTATTTTCACCCAATTCTCCTACTCACTGACTTCATAAATTTAAGCACGTTCCTGAACATGTGCTTTTGTTTATGTTTGTGTTGATTGGTTCAACATGGCATGTGCTAAAGTTGACATTCTTGTTGATTGGCTTGATTTTACTTCTGGGAAAATGTTTCAGGGAACAGCTGAAAGGAAAAGAAGAAAAAGAGGGAAAAGTAGGGGATCTTTTTTTTTTTTTTAATTATGCTGTTTTCTGTTTATTTCCGGCTTTCATGTAAGTAGTTTGGATGTTAGCACAAAATGAATAACACAAATACCAGTAAAACTCTTTTATTGTTCTATTATTATTCATGTTTTCCACCTCGATGGTAATAAGCACTTATTTTTCCACTCTGCTGGAAATATTTTAATAAGCACCCACCCACTCCAATTTTTAAAGTGCCCTGGGCGCTTATTACATCGAATACGGTAGTTGATTTGTGACTTTAATAGAGTAGTGCTTGAAAGTTTTTTAAAAATACTTTTATAATTGAACCGCATTTACCATTTTTTGTTTTTGTATTTCTGCATAAATATGATGTCATAAAACATTGATATATCTGAAATTTATACAGACTAAAAGAACCAAATTAGAAAAACCTATACACATATTGGTTTTTGATTTATTGGGGAAAATCCAATATTCCATATTTGTAATATTTTTGTATTGTTTATATAATACACTATACAAAATATAACTGGGTTATTTTTATCTACCTAATAAAAGGTATAAAAATATGAATGTCTTAAAATCATACTTATGCAAAAAAATAAAAGGGTTTCACAAATTTTAAGGCGCCATTGCTTTTGGGAATATTTGTCACCACAAAATGACTTAATTTGATCAAAAACCTGAAAGTTGTTTTTTTTTTTTTCACTAAATGCATACTAGTCCTTCTCAAAAAATTAGCATATTGTGATAAAGTTCATTATTTTCTGTAATGTACTGATAAAAATTAAACTTTCATATATTTTAGATTCATTGCACACCAACTGAAATATTTCAGGTCTTTTATCGTTTTAATACTGATGATTTTGGCATACAGCTCATCAAAACCCAAAATTCCTATCTCAAAAAATTAGCATATCATGTTCAGGTAGTCTAAACGAGCTATTAACCTAATCATCTCAATCAACCAATTAACTCTAAACACCTGCAAAAGATTCCTGATGCTTTTAAAAACTCCCAGCCTGGTTCATTACTCAAAACCGCAATCATGGGTAAGACTGCCGACCTGACTGCTGTCCAGAAGGCCATCATTGACACCCTCAAGCAAGAGGGTAAGATACAGAAAGAAATCTCTGAGCGAATAGGCTGTTCCCAGAGTGCTGTATCAAGCCACCTCAGTGGGACGTCTGTGGGAAGGAAAAAGTGAGACAGAAAACGCTGCACAACCAGAAGAGGTGACTGAACCCTGAGGAAGATTGTGGAGAAGGGCCGATTCCAGACCTTGGGGGACCTGTGGAAGCAGTGGACTGGGCTACAGGTTGCACATTCCCCAGGTCAAGCCACTTTTGAACCAGAAACAGTGGCAGAAGCGCCTGACCTGGGCTACAGAGAAGCAGCACTGGACTGTTGCTCAGTGGTCCAAAGTATTTTTTTCGGATGAAAGCAAATTTTGCATGTCATTCGGAAATCAAGGTGCCAGAGTCTGGAGGAAGACTGGGGAGAAGGAAATGCCAAAATGCCTGAAGTCCAGTGTCAAGTACCCACAGTCAGTGATGGTCTGGGGTGCCATGTCAGCTGCTGGTGTTGGTCCACTGTGTTTTATCAAGGGCAGGGTCAATGCAGCTAGCTATCAGGAGATTTTGGAGCACTTCATGCTGCTATCTGCTGAAAAGCTTTATGGAGATGAAGATTTCATTTTTCAGCACGACCTGGCACCTGCTCAGTGCCAAAACCACTGGGAAATGGTTTACTGACCATGGTATTACTGTGCTCAATTGGCCTGCCACCTCTCCTGACCTGAACCCCATAGAGAATCTGTGGGATATTGTGAAGAGAAAGTTGAGAGACACCAGACCCAACACTGTGGATGAGCTTAAGGCCGCTATCGAAGCATCCTGGGCCTCCGTAACACCTCAGCAGTGCCACAGGCTGATTGCCTCCATGCCACGCCGCATTGAAGCAGTCATTTCTGCAAAAGGATTCCCGGCCAAGTATTGAGTGCATAACTGAACATAATTATTTGAAGGTTGATTTTTTTTTTGTATTAAAAACACTTTATTTTTTTATTGGTCAGATGAAATATGCTAATTTTTTGAGATAGGAATTTTGGGTTTTCATGAGCTGTATGCCAAAATCATCAGTATTAAAACAATCAAAGACCTGAATTATTTCAATTGGTGTGCAATGAATCTAAAATATATGAAAGTTTAATTTTTATCAGTACATTACAGAAAATAATGAACTTTATCACAACATGCTAATTTTTTTAGAAGGACTAGTAGGTACTTATATTTACAATAAGAGGACATGTGTTAAATTTGATGAAACCAATGCAGAAATTCATCAAAAATTTTAAAGGTGTAAACATCTAAAAGTAAAATTAAGTTTGGAGAGAATCAGCTATAAATGTGTAAATCGAAATTATTGCAAAGTATAGCACACATTTGGTTGGCGAGAAAATAATGTTTTTATAGGATGCATTTCTGTATAGTACATTATTTTCATGAGAATATACATTTTCAGGCAGTGGTGGTCTAGTGGTATAGGGCGCTGGATCGCTGATCCAAAGGTTGGGGGTTCAAGTCCCACTCTCCACAAGGTTGTCACTGTCCCCCCCAGTGCGGCTAACTGGGTTATCAAAGGCGGGCCATGTCTGTCACTGTCTATGGTGAGAGGCATGTAAAAGAACCATTGCTGACTTTCGTAAAGAGTAGCTGCAAAGTCATCAGCGTGTTTCTGTCCCTTGCTAAAAGGGTTGTGACAGGAAGGGCATCCGACGTAAAAACCTCTGCCAAATCAAACGTGCAAATCAGATGATTCGCTGTGGCGACTCCCGAGTAAAAGAGAAAAAGCCGAAAGGAAGACAGACAGACAGACATTATTTTCATGAGAAACACATTATAGTTTCAGGAATGTTTTTGCAGAAAACTGAGAAATTTATATGTGGGTCAGTTTTTTTTAATGCATTCCCATTTCAAATTGTTATATGTCACGAATGAACTTTTGCTACACGACTCATTCCGTGGTGACCCACCCAATATCATCTTGTGGCCTTGGTATTAAACATTGTGCTCATATTTTTGTCTTCTTTACTTTATATTGTTATGGTTTATTTAAAAAAAATTACATTCCTACTCACAAACCAAAACATTCTTTCATTTTCTGAACCGCACAATCCTAATTAGGGTTGCGGGGAGGCTTGTGCCCATCTCAGCCAACTTTGGGCAAAGGCAGAATGCACCCTAGACAGCTCGACAGGCCATCAAAAGAGCGGAAACACGCCGATGGCTATGCAGCTACTCTTGATGAAAGTCAGCAATGCTTCTTTTACATGAACCTCACACCATGGACAGTGAGAGACATGGCCGGCCTTTGATAACCCAGTTCGCTGCACTGGGGAACAGCAGTGACTACTTGGTGATAATGGAGCTTGAAACCCAGACCATGGAATCAGTGATCCAGCTCCTTACCACCGGGTCCCTGCTGCCCCCAAACCAAAAACAATATAAAATAAAAAAGACAAGGTGGTCTTCATGAAAGCAGATCCCTCTTTGGTCTGTGTTAAAGGAGGGTCTTATAAACCAGATGGAGAATATACAAGATGGTCCTCCCTTGAACTACCACAAAACAGGACCTACAGTTCTCCCACACACTACCCAACTGTGGTTACAAGTCACCCATGTGACAGATCTGGTGACGAGGGACAAAAAGGTGAGAAATAAAGTGATTGTTAGGAGATTAATCCATTTACGACTAGACTAGACTAGAATAGATAAACAGACAGGAAATCGAAAAAAAAAGACATAAATGCTCTGAAAAGGAGTGAAACAATGTAGAAAAAAAAAAAAAAAACACAGACAAGAAAGTAAGACGAAGAAGGAGGGGGGAAAAAACACCTACACATAGGCATGAGTGCTGGGAAACCAGAGCAGTGGGCCGATCCCCAAGCTCTCGCTGCCCACCGCAACATCAGAGAGCGGGCAGCACAGCATTTCACCATCCACCCTGCAATTTGCCATCCAGAAATGGCTGAGGTTTATTTGCTTTCGTTCTCTGCCAGCATGACACGTAAACATTTTGAATACGACGCGCCGCTTTGGAAGAGGAGAAAGGGCCGACGGAGAAGAAAATGAGAGAAAAGAGAGAGAGGCAAAGACAGACAAAGCTGCCGCGTCAGCCACAGAGCCTCTGGCCTATTTAACATAGTTGAAAAAGACTCAAGAACAGTAGAGGAGCTTGTTGGAGGGAATGTTGCTGAAATTTTACATGGCAGATGAGTCGCACGGAGAAATCAGGCCTGTGGGTGCCACATGTGAACACGACAAAAAAGCATACAACATCTGTAAAAACTTTATGGAAACCTTTCCCTCAGTTCCGCTGTCGTTTTGGTGGACCGTTGGAACTGTGGTTCTACTTCCAGCCACTCATTTGGAGACGCTTTTATCCATTCGAAACAGACGCAAAGTTCAGGCTAAGTGCAGAGTGGTACAGGATTAAGGGTTTTGCTTACAGGTCCAAGATTGGCTCTAAAAGTGAGTCTTGGGATTTAAAAAGAAACATTAACTGCAATCTGTATCATACAAGCGAGGAATAATATTGGTATATTTTGGTGATAATGATCATCAGAAGCATGACATGGAAACAGACTGAACTTAATGTGCTCCATATGGGGCTGTTTGATACGATGATAGAAACACATTTAGCGATTCATACACTATTACAGGGATCCCTCGCCACTTCGCGCCTCAATTCAATGCTTGCTTCAGTGCATCGTGGTTTTTTTTTTTTTTTTAAATATTAATTGAATTTTAAAATAAGGAAATTAAGGAAGAATTGGGGAAAACTTAAGGAAAATGCCACAAAACAAGGCCAATTATGCAATAAAAACCAAATAAACAAAAACAAAAAAAATCAACCCAAAAACCCCCATCAAAACTACTTACATTTTTATGTGAGGTGCACATCTGAGCACGCTCACATCTGTATGTGTGTTTATTTATATTTTATTTACATCTTATGCATTATTTTTAATGTTTAATTGTTATTATCAGCATTTATAGCATTGAATATGTATTTATTGAGATTATATACACATATACATCTACGTATACCTCAGTCAGGCGGGTTGGGGGGGGGGGTCATCCTACTTCGTGGAATTCGGTGGTCGCGGGGGGTTCTCAGTCTCAATTAACCGCGGAAAGTGAGGGATCCTTGTATTTATATCTTTGTGCAGCAATTCACAATCTTTCTGGCAAAATATTTTCAGAATTTGGATGGTTTATTTAGGATTGAAAGGCTACTAGATGCTGCTAACCTGCCCAAGGTGTCCTTCCCCTTTTATCATCTGCAAAACCTTGCTAAAGACCTCGCTAAAAGCCGAAGACTTGATGTCATCTTTTTTTGACCATGAGCAATACTATTTCCATTTATAATAATGATAAATGCTATTACTCATTCGAAATATTTTTTTTGTATTGATTGGTGGAAAGGCATCAAATTATTATTGGTGTTCTTCTGTGAGCTGAGTTGTCCATCAATGACATCAGATAATTTAAAAATGTTTTGAATTAATAACAACATAATAATTGAATTCACTGCGATGGCCTGGCAAGGGTGTGCTCTGCCCTCGTTTAGAGTCGGCTAAGATGGGTGCAAGCCTCCTTGAGACCATAATTAGGATTAAGCGTTTCAGAAAATAAATGAATGAATGAATGAATAATTAAATTAATTTGCATGATTTGAATAATTATTCAGATCTCAGCAGGTGCTATCAGTCCTGGCCTCCAATCTCGGGACATGAAACAATATAAAGCCTAATACTTTTCCAGATCATACTTCATCTCATTCAATAATCGCTTGTGCATATTTTCATAAAGTCCAAGATGTGTGGGTATCAAACTCAAACTCGAATTACTTATTACTATTTTGGAACAAAACACGTTTGGCCTTACTATCCGGCCAGCTTTGTTTTTTTTTTTTTTTTTTTTTTTTTTAAGTTAAGGCTAATATTTTCATAATGGTCTTCAACAACCTTAAACAAATATGCACTATTGCCAGGATTATATTCATTATTACTGCTGACAAGGAGGGTTTCATTTTTAACTTTGGTTTATGTATTTGTTTCTTCTTCTTCTTCTTCTTCTTCTTCTTCCTTTCCTTTCGGCTTTTCTCTTTTTCAGGGGTCCCCACAGCAAATCCTCTGATTCGCATGTTTTGATTTGGCGTAGGTTTTTTTTTTTTACAATGGATGCTCTTTTTGACACAACCCTTTAGCAAAAGCCAGAAACACACTGACGGCTTTGCAGCTACTCTTGTCGAAAGTCAGCAATGGTTCTTTTACATGAACCTCTCACCATAGACAGTGAGAGTCATGGCTGGCCTATGATACCCAGTTAGCTGCACTGGAGGAAGGGGGGGGGGGCAGTGACAACCCGTGTAGAGTGGGACTCGAATCCACAACCTTAGGATCAGTGATCCAGCACCCTATACCACCAGGCCACTACTGCCCTATTTGTTTGTTAGCAGGATTTCACAAAAAGTTGTTTCATGATTTTTTTTTTTTTTTTTTTAATCTAGAGGTGTGATGCTCTGGAACTGTTTTAAAAAAAAAAAAAAAGCATAAACAAATGACAAAAATGTTATAAAAAAAAACAAAAAAACAAAAACCCTAATAAACTGGCAAACGACTTGTTCGCAACAGCCAAGTGCAAAAGTTTCTTCACTGAAAATTTCAGTTACAATAATAATTCTTAAAATTTACGAAAAGTACATCAAATGCTTTCATTCCAAATTTTCTTGTTTTCTTGTACTTTTCTAAAGTTTGTTTTTCAAGTAAAGAATTTGTTTAATCTTCTGTTTTGATTCAGCACACTGTCTCCCACATTTCATTTTTCAGTCCTATTCATTGTTGACTGCCTGTCTTTAGAATATTTATAGGACAATTTGACAATAATACACTTAACCTAGAACAAAAAGGAACAGAAGTGAGAAGGAAAAGAAGAATAAGATCATTAATGGTCTTGCATATTGAGAGCAATAAAGGATACAGCAGCAGGACAGAGCACTGTAAGCCTCAAAGAGCTGGCCCGCAATGTCCATGCGCTTGTTCTCCACCGTCTGCATGTTGTTACTCATAGCCAGCTTGTGCAAATGTGGAAGGACAACTGTAGAGATAACAATACATTGTGCCCATTTACTTTACATGCTACATGCAACCATTGCCATCTCTTCAATGCAAACAAATCATGGCACTTACACTCGTCTCGGAACCTGGGCTCGGCATTGGGGCCCACCCTGCCAAATGTCTTAATGATCTCCATGTGTAAGGAATGCTGGTCCTGATACAGCGGGTCTTCCAAAAAGGAAGCCAGTTGCATTTTCACTCTTTCCAGCAACTGAAAAAAATTCCATGAAGCAGGAGGCTATTAAAGAGGTTCAAAGCGCACATATTTCCTAAACCACGAAAATGCTATTGTAGGAGGTGACAGAAATGGGAGTACCTCTCTCTGTGTTACAGTCTCCATGATGGTTCCAAATGCAGGGATAGTGGAAATCCTTACAGAGCTGCAAGCATAAAAGAAATCAGTCAGCATACGCTCAAATCAACCAACAGCCCCTACCCAATAAAAAACAATCCAACAAATCAGCAAAACCACTCATCACACATATACAATATGTGGTAAGCAAGGATGGATAATATCAGACAATCATGCCAATGGGAATATGGAAAATACATCACTACTACTACTACTACAAAAAAAGCAATAAAAACATGATGAATTAAAAAAAAAAAGATATCCAACCAATAGAATGAAGAGACAGGATATTGGTGTTAAAATATCTCATGGCTGGGTTTAACTCACAATTCGGGACCACTGCACAAGGTAATAAGGGCCGGGGCTACCCGCTTGTCAATTAAGGCTTCGTTCATGCCTCGAAGGATCAGCTGCAAACCGGGCAGATGCAAAAAAAGAGACGGGGGCGTCAAACACGCTCACACACACACACACACGCGCGCGCATATACATGGCCCAGGACCTAGCAGGGCAAGGACTTGAGAGAGAGGGGCAGAAGAAGGGAGGGATCTATGGCTTGGGACCCAACGACAGGAGGGGCAAGCATGCCAAGAGCCACACAGACAGATGGATGTGTAGAACATGCTGCTGCTTCAAGCCAGTGGCCGTTAGTGATGATCATGCTAGATGGAAGCGTTAGTACCACACATGTATGACACACTTTAATTAAAAAAAAAAAAAAAAAAAAAAAAAAAAGTCAGTTCCTTCAAGCCTGGGTTGGGTTCCTTGAGGAAGTCCACAATGGAGCTCATATTTAGTGAAGGCAGTTTATTAGAAATTAATGAAAGTCTATTTCGACTAAATCAAATCTCATCTTTTCGTAGCATACGGATAATTACCACAGACAAGGCTTTCTGGGATTTTTCTCCAGTATAGAGAAATACCGGCATTACCGAACATTTGATTGTTAATAGCTGCGATGGCCTGGCGAGCTGTCCTGCGTGTATACATCTCTCTTGCCCAGAGTAGTCAGAGATGGGCGCCGGCCTCCCCGCAACCCTAATTAGGGTCAAGTAGTTCAGAAAACGAATGAATGAATGAATGAATGAATGATTCTGATTAGTCAATTTATTTTATGTTTCAAGGTCTGTTGCTGTAGAATAAATAGTCATCGGAGGCAATTAAATAACACTTACTTTTTAAATTAATATTTCATGTTCTTGGGCAGTGGTGGTGGCAGCGACCCAGTGGCAAGGTGCTGGATAATCGATCCCAAGGTTGGGCGTTCAAGTCCCACTGTCAACGGTTGTCAATACTGTACCCCCAGTGCGGCTAACTGGGTTATCAAAGGCCGGCCATGTCTCTCACTGTCTGTGGCATGAGGCATGTTAAAGAATCTTTGTTGACTTTCATAAAGAGTAGGCTGCATAGCCGTCAGCGTGTTTCCTCCCTGCGATGGCCTGGTGAGCTGTTCAGGGTGTACTCTGTGACGAACGCCAGCCTCCCTGTAACCCTGATTAGGATTAAGCGGTTTAGAAAATGAATGAATGAATTTCGTGTTCTTTTTCATTGTCTTCGACGTTTCACTATGGGAAATCGCCACAGCGTGTCCAACTATGTAAGCTGCCACACACTATGTCCGTAAATAACAGACACATCGACCTTTGGTCTGGACACGTCTCCATCATCTCTTTTTTTTTTTTGTGTGACTTAAGTGTATAAAGCTTTCTCAACGCATTCAGGTTATATTTGTAAGTGTAACTGTTCACAGACAGGCTCTTAAAAAATGTGTTGATGAACATAGTTCTCGGCTTTAGCCTGGAATGTTGAGTGAGTCCTTCACAAGATAAGTTCATACAGTCATAGAAAATATTTCAGAAC
Organism: Plotosus lineatus; assembly: GCA_024760905.1. Lineage (NCBI taxonomy): Eukaryota > Metazoa > Chordata > Actinopteri > Siluriformes > Plotosidae > Plotosus > Plotosus lineatus. The sequence continues at coordinate 26,563,473 of CM045734.1, read as the reverse complement.
ATTGACCATGTCAAGGTGAGCTGTTCTGTCAGTATAATCTTTCTTTATTTACAGCTGCATCAAAGTTTGTGTACCTTCAAAATCCCAGGTTAGGGCATCATGGCAAATCATTTTCAGAGTCCAGGGTCCAGTTAATATTAGTTTGCTAATACAATCGAGTAGAAAAATGGGGAATGTGGAGGATGAGTCTACATTCCCAATGCAGCCAGTCAGTCCTCCCAGCACACCTGATGCTGTTCCTCCAGTAAATACTGACTTATACAAATGTACTTTATGTAAAAGTACTGCAGCCAAATTGAGAGTACAATGGACTGCAACCCAAAATACCAAGGGTGCCGAGAACTTCATGATTAAGTATAATCCATATGGTTCAGCCACCAGATAAACATCTGAGAGACTGTATGAAGGAAATAAGCCATAGCTGGTCTAGCCCCTTGAAGGTAAGCTCCTTTTTAAAGGCCACACTAATCTGGAGATCCATGGCATTAGGGAACTGGGGCTGGCCGTATCCCTTGTGGTCCAGCCTTCAGTTGCTTTTCACCTGTATCCTATATGTGATGTTTCAACTCTGAGGAACAGCCCTTCGCCCGTGAAAATGGAGAACCTCGCAGCCTCCATCTTAAATATGCAGAACTGTCAGTTTGCTAATTAAACACTACAACACTGTTATTTGTGTATCTGGATCAAATCTTGCATGAAATAGGCAGGAAGCTGGACGCTGGTCACCTATCCCTGTCCTATGGGACAAAATTTGTGTAATACGTTTCCTCATCCTGCACTCACGAGGTGCAATACAAAGTTGTGAGGGAGCTCTCTGGCTGAAGTTCTCAGACTGGCAGGACTGCAACCTTCAGGGTTTGAAGGCTCATGCCACAAGAAGCATGGTGTCTTTCTGGGCCCTATTTAAAAGGGTATCAGTGCAAGAACATAGGTGGAGCAGCAAGCTCACCACACACATTCATCAAGTTTTATAGGCTGGATATTTTAGGGCCCTTCATAGATAAAGGAGTGCTGTGGCTGAACACAACAGATGCAGTTTTTTTTTTTTTTTTTTTTCATTTCGATACTCATGCAATTCAGGAGGCAGTGGTGGTCTAGTGGTATAGGGCGCTGGATCGCTGATCCAAAGGTTGGGGGTTCGAGTCCCACTCTCCACAAGCTTGTTATCAAAGGCGGGTCATGTCTGTCACTGTCTATGGTGAGAGGTTCATGTAAAAGAACCATTGCTGACTTTCGTAAAGAGTAGCTGCAAAGCCGTCAGCGTGTTTCTGTCCCTTGCTAAAAGTGTTGTGACAGGAAGGGCATCCGACGTAAAAACCTCTGCCAAATCAAACGTGCGATCAGATGATTCGCTGTGGCGACTCCCGAGTAAAAGGGAAAATGCCGAAAGGAAGACAGACACTCATGCAATTCAGGAGAGGTCTATACTATAGACCCTATAACTCCCAGAGTGTAAAACCAAATAAATTTAAAAATTATTTATTTTATCAACTATTTTAATTATTCCAATTAAAAAAGGAATTTTGTGTGACAATACATAGACACTGGTTCTTTAATACCAGACTGAGAAATTTCACTTCTCTGCATCCCCAACACAGAAAGAAACCCGTCTAGTATGACTGGAGGATGACGACGAGTCAACTGTGGTATGAAAAGGAGGCGTGTATGAACCACAGGTGAACCTGTCTCTTACTGACAGACATGGTGTGATTGCAGGTTCCATAATTTGTCACGCCCTAGCAACTCTCCATCGTCACATACCGCGCTCTCATACTGCAACCACAGACATTTGTTTGTCCAACCACCTGTTTTTTTTTTGTTTGTTTTTTTTTTTGCCTGTGCTCAAAATCCTACTTACATCCCTCCAAAGATTTTCACCAAATTTGGGGAGACACTACCCAAGCTGTGCTCCAGAGAGGATGTGATTTTGGAATATTAAGGTCAGAGCAAAAAATATAAAGTGCTTATAATTGCTAAATGAATTCCAGTAGTAACAGCATGCCTATTAGAACTCATTTAAAATGATAAGCACTTTATATTTTTGCTCTGACTTTCACCTATGACCTTAATATGCTAATTTGGTCAATTCCATAATATAGAATAAACTTATGTAAACCTACATCAGGCCTATTTGCTACATACATTAACCATGCAGCATGGCAGATGTACTTCACACTCTATGAGTGCCTTTCTAGTTTGCTTTGTTTTCATGCTGTAAAAAAAGGTGATGCATTTACTCATATTTAAGGTGAAAAAAAATAAGAGTACCTAATAACTAGTAATGACAGAAATAATATATAGACTTTAATGTATGCTTTGGTGATTTTCGGAAGGTTAATGTTCTTGTCTGTGGAAGAACGTCGCTCATGCCCGAATAATAATGTACCGTACCACTAATGTAAGCTTTTTGCTTGGCCAGATCAGGCCTGATTTAAGGTTTCTCAGGCAAAATCCAGGCTGAAGGAGGTGTGTGAGTGACGGAGGCAGGAGAAGACTTACATTTCAGGATCACTGGAGAGAGTGATAAGTGCCGGAACAACTCTCTGAGCTACTAGGGTTTCATTCACCCCCTTCACCAACAGCTGATTGGTCAGATCAGGGGTGATGTCAAACAGGACGCATGGAAGGAACGAACAGAGAGTGATGGAACAACACAGGAGAGCGAGAGAGAGAGAGAGAGAGAGAGAGAGAGAGAGAGAGAGAGGGAGGGAGATAGACAGCGAGAGTGAGAGAAAGAAAGAGAATGAGCATGAAAGATAGCAATAGAAAAGAGAGAAGACAAAAAGAAAAACAACAGTAAAAAAATAACTGCAGCGATGATGCACCCATACAACATAACAGTAACACCGAAGAACACAGAAAGAGCTGACCACAGACTAATGGGAAAAAAGTTTCAAATCAAAGAAATGTAAGAAGCCAGGCCCTTGGCATTACATTACAAAAGAGAGCTGATTTACTCTTCATTGTTCAAATACAATTTTTTTTTCACAGAGAAATGTGGGGGAATGGAATGAGGACTTCTGCTAAAACCATTTAAAATGATGTCAGCAAGCCTGCAGCAGTGTATACACACACACACACACACACACACACACACACACACTCACACACACGCACACACACGCACGCACACACACATGCACACAAACACGCACACACAAACGCACACACACACACTGATGCTTTAATACTTTATAGACATTTAATGAAGCAGCATGTACAAAGAGCACAATGCAAGAGACGGTGCTAGACGGGATCAGCAAGGAATCGTCACTCAAATTTATTTAATCACAATGCAACATCATCAGTTAAAGCACTTCAGCAAAGCATGAGACATTAAAATGAGTCATTTCTACATTTCTAGTTAATGGCAGTGATTTAAATATGAAAAAAGCAAACAAACTAAGACTGACCTCAAACATGCGTGCGGCGGTGCAACGAACAAGTGCAGACGTGTGGACCACGCCATACCACAGCACTGTCAAGAGCAACTCATGGTAGGCCGGGTTTGCCCTAAAATACACCAACACACAGAAAGAATCAGCAAATTAATACAGGGTCCAAATCAAAAAATTGCAGGAGAGTTTCTGTACAGGGCAGTGGTGGCCTAGTGGCAAAGGTGCTAGATCACTGATCCTAAATGGTTGGGGGTTCAAGCCACACTCTCCACGGGTTGTCACTGTGCCCCAGTGCACCTAACTGGGTTATCAAAGGCCGGCCATGCCGCTCACTGCATATGATGCGAGGTTCATGTAAAAGAACCATTGCTGACTTTCGACAAGAGTAGCTGCATAGCTGTCAGCGTGTTTCCGCCCTGCGATGGCCTGGCGAGCTGTCCAGGGTGTACTCTGCCCTTGCCCAGAGTTGGCTGGGATGGGCGCCAGCCTCCCCGCAACCCTAAATAGGATAAAGAGGTTACAGAAAATGAATGAAATGAATGAGTTTCTGTAGTGAATGAATATGCACGTAGAAGGCGTGAGCAGTAGTTACGTCACATGACATTACATTGGAGCCTGTGCTTCACAGGTCTCCTGGAAATGTTGACTACAACACTTGATTCTTTATTTGCATAAGAATCACAGCAGAATTCATGACATTTTTTTTCTGAAAAGTGCTCTCATATGTAATATGCTGCTTTATTTATTGACATACTGTACTAACATTTATTTCTGCAATATTTCTTTTTTGTGCTGGAAAAATAATGTTTGGAAATCTAAAGTGTTTTTTGTACTAACTTGCTAACATACAAATTGTAAAATAAAATCGATTGCAAAGTTTATACAAAAAACAAATAGGGTGCCTCAAACTTTTGCACAGTACTGTATACTGTATACAGTTGTGTTCAAAATAATATCAGTCAGACATCACTAACCTGATCAATCAGTGTTTTTGGAAGAAATGATATTTCTACATTGCAAATAATTTACTATCAGCTGTAGTAGAATAATAGAATCCAACAGACCCCACAGTCATGACATCCATGCTGCTAATTGTGTGTAATTGAATCACTAATTGTAAGGGGTGTGTTCAGTATAATAGCAGTGGAGTTCAATTAATGACATCATTCATTTTTGAAAAACAGATGCCAATTATTGCAATTATTGCAGATAGGAAGGCAACAATGTTGTACATTCAGAATATAGAGCATTTTTCTCTGAAATTCTGAGGAAAATGAGTCGTTCCAGACTGTTCAGTGTACCTTAAATAAAAAGTTGACTGGAGGGGAAAACATGAAGAAGTGCAGACAATGACAGGCTAAAATTATGGAAAATGCTTTAAAATGGCAACCAAAACCTGAAAGACGTGGAAGAAAGTGAAAAACTGCCATTTGGATGAATCGAAGAAGAGCCAAAATGACAAGGACTCAGCCAACAATCAGCTTCAGGAAGATCAAAGAAGGTCTAAAGTTA
>CM045734.1:26546063-26553563 GCA_024760905.1 Plotosus lineatus | reverse complement strand
GTTAGCTGCACTGGGAGGCAATATAAGACAATTATAAAATATGTAAATAAAACAATTAATCTTCTTCTTTTCCTTTCGGCTTTTCCCTTCAGGGGTCGCCACAGCGAATCGTCTGCCTCCATCTCACCCTATCCCTTGCATCTTCTTCTCTTACACCAACGACCTTCATGTCCTCCTTCACCACATCCATGAATCGTCTCTTTGGTCTTCCTCTAGGCCTTTTGCCTGGTAGTTCCAGCCTCAGCATCTTCTTTTACTTTCGGCTGCTCCCTTCAGGGGTCGCCACAGCAAATCATTCGCCTCCACCTCACCCTGTCCTCCGCATCTTCTTTTCTGACTCCAACGACCTTCATGTCTTCCTTCACCACATCCATAAATCTCTTCTTTGGTCTTCCTCGAGGCCTTCTGCCTGGTAGTTCCAACCTCAGCATCCTACTGCCAATATACTCACTATCCCTCCTCTGTACATGTCCAAACCATCTCAATCTAGCCTCTCTGACTTTGTCTCCAAAACGTCTTACATGTTAATATAAACAATTTAATTGTAAAAAATAAAACAATTAATAATTATGCCTTAAAAGGTGAGATAGATTTCTCTGACGAGTAGTACACCAGTATAATCTATAGTATGTGGGAACATAAAAAACAAACCAAAACAAAAAAAAAAGTTCAGGTTATTTTTAAATATTCTAACCATTACAAAGGAAGGTCGGGTGAGTTCTGTGCAGGGCTAGCGCTGTACTGCTCACAGCCTGTTTTTAAACCCCCTCAAGTGTTTTAGCATACATGGCATGGAAATGCAAGTAAACAACACTCTCTCCCAGCATATATTTCAACTCCTGCAAAGTTTTACTGCATTCTGTAAACACAAGCAAAGTAAAGTGCGTGTGTGGTTTATTTGTCCGTCTGCAATCGTGACAGTGATGTTGCCACCTGCTCCAAGTGACCGTGACAAAACATGACAGTGCATTATTTTTATTCAAGCATCATCCATTCAGATAATTATTTTAAATCCCTTGATAATGGACATATCAGATTGAGCTGTTCCCATAAAGTAAATACAAACACATATTATATATTAAATTAGCATACTGTTCATTTTTCTGTAACCGCTTCATCCTAATTAGGGTCACGGGGAGGCTGGTGCCCATCCCAGCCAACTCAGGGCGAGGGCAGAGTACACCCTGGACAGCTCGCCAGGCCATCGCAGGGCGGAAACACGCTGACGGCTTTGCAGCTACTCTTGTCGAAAGTCAGCAATGGTTCTTTTACATGCCTCACACCATAGACAGTGAGAGACATGGCCGGCCTTTGATAACCCAGTTAGCTGCATTGGGGGCAGTGACAACCTTGTGGAGAGTGGGACTCGAACCCCCAACCTTTGGATCAGCGATCCGGCACCTTATACCACTCGACCACCACTGCCCTCAAAAATTAGCATACTGCCTTATGAATAATAAAATGTGCGGGGAATCAGGAGAGCATATTTTTAGCCGCCCAATGATGTGAATTAAAGTTGGTCTATGAAGGTAGAAGCATTAAAAACATTAAATCAAACACAAGGTAAATTTACACACATAATATTCTGAATATAAAATGCATATCATTTAATATTAGACTTATAGTCTGAAAATGAATAAACACTTTACGTAAAGATTTTACATAATACTGGTCATTCTCTGAAACTGGTACCATCGAGGGTTACAGTCCCAATCCCCAAATTTCAATATAGAACAGTTTATCTCCCTCTATATTCATCATAAATTCATGAACCATTGTTATACAGACAGAGAACTACTTCATTTACATATCTGCACTTTTAGAAACAAGCAGGAATAACCCGTATAGAAAACCAAATTTATTCCTGCATGGACATGGAATTCATCCCATTTGTTTTTGATGAATAAAGTCATTTCTGGTTAATTACGTGTGAAATCAATACACTTCATGAGGTCACTCAATTGTACAGGGAACGCCGTAAAATGGAACCTTACCCCCGCCAGAAAAATGGGTTGGGTTTATACGTAACTGCTGTAAATTCACATGCAATTCTCTACTTTGAATTGAATTACTTAGAATTTCTATTTTGAATATCAATGGTAATGCATGGTCTTTATTGCAAGTCTTACTATTTGCACCCTGAATGACATGAGCGATAGCATGGCATGAAAGATAAGTAACAAAAGAAAATCACAATTTTCATACACACATTGCAAACAACTTTGCAGAACAATTTCTATTTATTTATTTAATTTCTGCTGGATGTATCGGAATTATTTTGTCTGACATGTTGTATGTGCCCATGTGGTATGTTTTGGGCAGGAATTGCTCTTTTAACTCTTTACAGTTTTTGGAAAACGTTAGGTAAAAATCAATTTAAAAAATAATTTGCAACAGTAAGCCTTATTGTAAGTGAGAGAATAAAATCAATTATTAATTATTAAGATGAGAGATTTCCTTTCGGCCTTTTCCCTTTATCAGGGGTCGCCACAGCGAATGATTCACACGTTTGATTTGGCATAGATTTTACGACAGATGTCCTTCCTGACACAACCCTTCAGCAAGGGACAGAGACACGCTGACGACTTTGCAGCTACTCTTGTCGAAAGTCAGCAATGGTTCTTTCACATGAACCTCTCACCATAGACAGTGAGAGACATGGCCGGCCTTTGATAACCCAGTTAGCTGCACTTGGGGTTGGTGGGCCACGACATTGACAACCTCGTGGAGAGTGGGACTCAAGCCCCCAACCTTAGGATCAGCGATCCAGCGCCCTTTACCACCAGGCCACCACTTCCACACAAAATCAATTATTAATCATTAATGACAAGTATTAAATTATACAAGCAAACCTTGGTTTTCGAATGCTTTAGACATCAAACAAATCGGTATTCAACCAAAAAAATTCAAAATTTTTTTGTCCCAGAAGTCAAACAAAATTCGGAAGCCGAACACGAAACAAACGCGAGACGCAGCTCCTGTCGAGGAGGAACAGCAGGATGATAACCAAATTGCCGAAGACATCGTCAATATAGGCATTTATGTTTCTTTCGACATGGTTCATTACTGCATAATGTTTCTACACATTCCTTTACACAAAAAAAATCTAACATGCTGTCGGCTAGGCTGGGCTGCGGTACGAGTTGCCGTAGCAAATCTTACCCAAGCCTAGCGTACTCTATAATAAGAATTTGTGTGTTTGCCCTGTTGTTTCACATTTAATATACAATTTGATAGATAAATGACATTATGAAATAACATATGTTTAAAAAAGGTAGTTTTCTAGCATCTTGGAACAGATTAACATTTACATTATTTGTAATGGTAAAAATAGATTCGGAATTCAAACAAATCGCTATTCGAACAACTTTTTGGAACGAATTGTGGTAGGAAACTGAAGTTTGCGTATAATTGACCCGCCATGTAATTAATTTTATTAGCATATAAAATTGATCACTAGAACTAAATCTGTTTACAAAACAATTTAAATAAAAAGCAGTATTATTTACACTTTTAACTATTTATTTATGAAATAAATAAATTTGACTTCCATAGAATACATACATAATGCTGCATGTGCAGTAAGTATAATCTCTATTAATAATAAAGTAAAATTGCTCATCTAGCTAAGAGCTGAGGCGGAGATCTTTTCCCAAGCCTGGTAGATATAATCACATACATTACATTCCCACTCGAGGATTGTGGAGGAAAGCTGATACAGATCTGCATGGACCAGAATTCGACCACAAGTTTGTTTATAAAAAAAAAAAAAAAAAAAAAAAAAAAAAAAAAAAAAGAGAAAAAAAAAGCAGTACATTCAAACATTATGAGAAAACCCCTCACTTACGATAAAATGAAGAAACACTAATTTAACACGAGTCTAACAGTGCTTGTGTGTGTTCTTTCTCCTGCTGACAGGAAGGCTGTTATTCTTGGGGAAATGAACTTCTGCTTACCCACGTTCTCCTCAGATAACCGCAGGATTTCTTGGAACTGAGGCTTCACCTTTGGGGTGAAAGAGAAGAGGATAGAAAGAGCTCAAAGCAGCAACACAAATATCCCAACGCTTCAGTCTAAAGCCAAGTCATAAATCATACAGATGCACTAAATATAGGACCAACTTAAAGCCAAACCACACCTCCCACCCTGCACTACCCGCACTGTGACCCACCTTGGTGTTAGTAAACGTCTTCCCGAATGTCCGGCACAGTCGCCAGAAGAATCTGGAGAATTCGTGAACGCATGTACTGGAGGCAACATTGATGCGGCCAACAATCTCGATGAGCTGAGGAAGACTGTGGACAGATTACAGAGTGAGTCACACTCTGAAGAGGACCACACACACACACACACACACACACACACACACACACACACATATATACAAACCACCATCCACTGAACAAACAGTGGCGAGAGGACCACCAATCAGGATAAAGATAAACACTGGAGGAAGCATAAATCAGAAACGTAGAGGACAGGACTTGAGATATTAATTGGATTTGATGTATTGTTTGGAGTGGGGCAGTGGTGGTCCAGTGGATAGGGCGCAGGATCGCTGATCCTAAGGTTGGGGGTTCCGAGTCCCCACAGGGTTGTCACTGTCCCCCCCAGTGCAGCTAACTGGGTTATCAAAGGCGGGCCATGTCTCTCACTGTCTATGGTGAGAGGTTCATGTAAAAGAACCATTGCTGACTTTCGTAAAAAGAGTAGCTGCAAAGCCGTCAGCGTGTTTCTGTCCCTTGCTAAAGGGTTGTGACAGGAAGGGCATCCAATGTACAAACCCATGCCAAATCAAATGTGCGAATCAGATGATTTGCTGTGGCGGCTCTTGAGAACGGGAACACCTAACAGCTTCTACAAACTCTAGTCCAATTCTAATAATAGAGTCCAATTAAAGCCTTCACAGTGTAGCCTTTCAACTATGTTAGCAAGTTTCTTATTCATATCCAGTACTTTTAATCTTACAATTCTAAATCTTGGAAGTTTTACTGCATATGTTTAATGACTACACTATTAGAAATATCATACAGATTATTATGCAACAACATTTAAGATGCTTCAACACAGTTCAAGGTAGATTTTTGATTTCTAACAGCATTCATTCATTTTCTGTAACCGCTTAATCCTAATTAGGGTCAGGGGGAGGCTGGCACCCATCCCAATCGACTCCGGACGAGGGAAGAGTACACCCTGGACAGCTCGCCAGGTCATCTCAGGACAGAAAAACGCTGACGGCTTTGCAGCTACTCTTGTCGAATGTTAGCAATGGTTCTTTTACATGAACCTCACACCATAGACAGTGAGGTATATGGCCGGCCTTTGATAACCCAGTTCGCTGCACTGGGGGGGACAGTGACAACCCGTTGAGAGTGGGGCTTGATCCCCCAACTTTAGGATCAGTGATCCAGCAACTTTACCACCAGGCCACCACTGCTCTCATTTCTAACAGCAAATTGTTTTAATTCTTTTTTGCGAAAAAAAAAAAAAAAAGTAATAAATTTGACAAAATTCTCCATATTTTTATATGCTAAGATGCCCTGTTGAGTATCTGTACCTGCTTAAATTATGAGATTTCCTTTCGGCTTTTTCCCTTTATCAGGGGTCATCAGGGGTCGCCACAGTGAATGATTCGCACGTTTGATTTGGCATAGGTTTTTACGTCGGATGTCCTTCCTGACACAACCCTTTAGCAAGGGACAAAAACACACTGACGGCTTTGCAGCTACTCTTTACCAAATTCAGCAATGGTTATTTTCCATGCCTCTCACCATAGACAGTGAGAGACATGGCCGGCCTTTGATAACCCAGTTAGCTGCATTGGGGGAACAGTGACAACCTCGTGGAGAGTGGGACTCGAGCCCCCAACCTTAGGATCAGCGATCCGGCACCCTATACCACCAGGCCACCACTGCCACACAAAATCACCAGGCCACCACTGACCTTTTACCTTTCTAAATTGCCATAATCGGCATAATAAGCGCCCTGTTCCAATAATGTTTTTTTTTTCTTACGTCGAATAACCGCCCATGTGTACTGGGAGCAAATCGTACATCAAACTTACCAATTTTATTCTATCAGTCTCTGGATTGGTAAAATGAGGCGTTTACTGCCTGTAAAAGTGAGTTTACAGGTATTTCAAGACCCCCTGCCACTGGGGAATGTCTATAATGTTCATCAGTAACAACACATTTGACTGTTACGCCGTGCTTTAAAAAACAGGAAAATATTTTGCTGTGTTCTCTTGGTAAATGTCCAACAAGATGAACCATTAGAAAACTGCTACAGCAAAACTATGGGATGCACCGAATGAATGGAGCGATGAGAAAGCTATGGACCTATCAGAAAGTGATGAGTATTTTTCACCCGATTCTCCCGCTCACTAACTTCATAAAATTAAGCAAGTTCCTGGCCATGTGCTGCTAAAGTTGACCTTTGTGTTGATTGGTTCAACGTGCCATGTGCTAAAGTTGACATTCATGTTGATTGGCTCAATTTTACACCAGGGGAAAATATTTAAAGTTAAATTAAAGGGTCTTTTTTTTTTAATTATGTTGTTTTCTGTTTGTTTTCAGCTTTCATGTAAGTAATTTGGTTGATACCACAAAATGAATAACACAAATACCAGTAAAACTTTTTTATTGTTCTGTTATTATTCATGTTTTCCACCTCTATGGTAATAAGCACTTACTGTTCCACTCCGCTGGTAACATTTTAATAAGTGCCCGCCCACTCCAATTTTAGCACCCACCCTGGGCGCTTATCACATCGAATTAATATGTTTATATATTATGAAACCTTCTAAAAAGGGTACCCATGGTGAATTATTGTTAAATGATCACATACAACATCAGCGTTTCCTTCCAGCAAAATCAGTCCTTTCCCGTTTTCCAAGTGTATGTGAGTTAGGCATGCTCAGGTGGCGGCATAGTGATGCAGTGGTTAGCACCTTCGCCTCACAGCAAGAAGACCTGGGTTTGATTCCAGTTTCTGTGTGGAGTTTCCATGTTCTCTCCATGCTTGTGTGGGTTTCCTCCGGGTACTCTGGTTTCCTCCCACAGTCCAAAAATATGCACAGTAGGTTAATTGGCTGTTCCAAGTTACCGGTAGGTGTGAGGGAGTCCGTATGTGGCCTGGCAAACCATACGGTAGATCATTGTGATCACACCCATCACAATCCCTGTATGAGCATCATTCAGGCTTCAGGGATCGACATCCATTCCTCGTGATTTGATGTAGACGTGGATATATAGATAGGCTTGCTCAGAGACATGTTGCCTTTCTGATTGGCTGTTCCAACCTGGTAGTGATGTGAAATCACCAGATTGGTTGGATTCCATCATTGACCCCATGCAGCATGACACATTATTAGCCAGCGTTGAGCGGCACAAACAACAAATGCAGAAAACATTTCGTTTTGTTCCTAAACCAATAGACAACAGGAAAGCAAAGTTGGTAAAGTATTAGCTGCATAAGCCATTTTGAATTTACTGTCACGCA
>CM045734.1:26526063-26536063 GCA_024760905.1 Plotosus lineatus | reverse complement strand
TCTATCCAAAATGTCTATCAAACACAAACCACGTCCGCACTCAAAGAAAGGGGGTGACGAACTGTGACGCCGTGAGCGTGCGTCAGCTTCTCGTGGCCGCCACCGTGGCGCTGTTCGACCGCGTGGTTTGATTCGTCCGCCGAAAACTACTTCGTCAGCAGAGACTATATGCTCGCAAATTTAATGTTCTTGAGGCGAAAAGTTCGTGAGCTTAAGCGTTCGTCAGCGGAGGTTTTACTGTATGTGTATATAATATCAATAACTACACATTCAACGCTATGAATGCTTACAACAACAATTAAACATTCAAAAATAATGCATAAGATGTAAATAAAATATAAATACACACACATACATTTGAGGTGAGGTGCGCATCTGTGTGCGTGTACATATGTGCATGCACACTCTCAGATGTGCACCTCACATAAAAATGTAAGTAGTTTTGATGGGTGGGTTTGGGTTGGGTTTTTTTTGTTTTTGTTTGTTTGGGGTTTTTTTTTCATAACTGGCCTTGTTTTGCGGCATTTTCCTTAACTTTTCCCCTATGCTTGCTGAATTTCCTTATTTTTTTAATTTGATGAATATTAAAAAAAAAACAACAAAAAAAAAAAAAACGATGCACTGAAGCCGCATGAATTGAAGCACAAAGTAGTGAGGGATCCCTGTACATATATTTCCGTTTACTCCGTTCTATAGTAGTGCATCGAGCCCGAACCAAGCATTCTGAGCCAGCTTTAGCTTATGCACTGCCCATAGCGGTCAACAGCTTCCAGAAGATCCCCAGTATGGATCATCCTATCAAGTCCAGCCCTTTCATTCTGGGTTTCAATATATACAGTCTACAACCTAGCCTAATCTCTCTATACAGGTGCACAGTGTATTTTTTAAAAGCGGTTCAAGGCCTGTTACAGTCAAATAATTTCAGAATAAATAAATAACCATTTCATCATACACTCTAAAAGTGGCTACATTCAAAGCTTACATTGAGTTTCCTGGGCCAGAAATTAGCCCCAACCGCTATTAAAACAAAGCTAAAAAGTTCAAGCTTTATTCATTCATTAATTAATTCCTTTTCTAAGCTGTTTAATCCTAATTAGGGTCGCAGGGAGGCTGGTGCCAGAGGTGTAAAGTAAGCCGGAACACCGTGCCAGTAAGAAATATACAGCCCTCTTCTACCAGAATGCCTCGGAAAAGCAACTTTCACCAATGCATACAATGCGAGCCTTTTCTTTTTTAAGCAAATTGTACCGAAATAAATGTTAAAATTGATGCATACATAAAAATGATCTCCAGTATATGCCTTCTGTGTTGTGTCGAACTAGGTTTCGTGCACCAGACGAACACTATAATTTGCAGGCTATGGTACTCGCTTACCGTGATAGGTTGCAACTTGTAGTAGGCAATCACTTACTGTATTGTAACGTTAATCCCAATGTCCACTTGTGCTTTTTTATTTTTATATTTTGTAGACAACAGGGTGGTGATTAATGCAAAATAAACAAAACAAATATCCCCAAGTAATAAATTGTGAGGTTTTACGCATCGCGAAATACTGTCTCTCTGTCATGCGAGCAACACCACTCCTTTCAACAAACAAACACACGTGGAAAGGAGAAAGCACAATGAGTTCTTTTCATTGGATGGCTGGTTGCCTAGGTGATGTAAGAACCCCCAGACAATGTTGGGGGTCTGGTGGAGGTCACATGCTTCATGCTTCCTTTTAATAGGGAACAGTATCTAAACACAGCCTAATGCACTTGAAGGTCAAAAAATCCAAAGAAAAATATATTATATGTTTGAGAGAAAGATAAGAGTGGAAAGCACAGAGGAAACACATGGAGCAGGTAGGCTATGCAGTAGACCAGAGATGGGCCAAGAATGGCTGACAATGTTACAAGACCAGAACACAGCAGTAGGCTACAGGATTTTTTGTGTAGTCTGTATTTACTGTGGGCCGAGACTGTATGCAAGCTTCTGTGCAGCTTAAAAAAGTTTTTGAGTTGCACATCTCCTGCAAGAAGTTTATCTTAAATTCACCCCTGGCTGGTGAACATATCAGGTGACTTTGGGTGAAGGTGGGGTACACCCTGAACACTTTTCTAGACCACCGTCAGACAAACACACATCCAGTCCATCTCACACACACACACACACACACACACACACACACACACACACACACACACACACACACACACACACCTAGGAGTGATCTGGAACAGTCAATTAGTCTACTGTGCATATTTTTGGATTGTGGGAGGAAAACAAAATACCCAGAGGAAACCCACACAAGCACTGGGAAAACTCCATACAGAAACACTCTGAGCCTGAGAATCAAACCTAGGACCTTCTTGATGTGTGTGAGATGTGCTAACTACTCCGCCATAGTGCTGCCCCTCTTCAAGCTTTAATTATTTGAAAAACAAAATCATTACCATACAGGTGGTTGATGGCACAAAAAAAAACCCAAAAACCAGTTTTTTTCAGAAACTATGGCTGGTTTGTGATAATGAGTGATACTACTGATGGAAGGCAGCTCTGTGGTGTAATGCTGCTCACAGCAAGAAGTTCCTGGGCTCGAGTTCCAAGCTCAGTAAGACCATTTCTGTCTGGAGTCTGCACATTCTTTTCATGCTTACTTGGGATTTCATTGGGTACTCAGATTGTCTCTCACAGTTCAAGTACATGCACATTAGACTAATTGGCTGTTCCAAATTGCCCTTAGCTGTAACATATGACACCATTATGTAATGTAATCCACTGAAAATTAGACCTTTATAAAAGGGAAAAAGCCAAAAGGAAGACAGACAAACAATATATATATATATATATATATATATATATATATATATATATATATATATATATATATATATATATATATATATATATATATAAAAATCCCCAGTGCAGCTAACTGGGTTATCAAAGGTGGGCCATGTCTCTCACTGTCTATGGTGAGAGGATCATGTAAAAGAACCATTGCTGACTTTCGTAAAGAGTAGCTGCAAAGTCGTCAGCGTGTTTCTGTCCCTTGCTAAAAAGGGTTGTGACAGGAAGGGCATCCGACGTAAAAACCTCTGCCAAATCAAATGTGCGAATCAGATGATTCGCTGTGGCGACTCGAGTAAAAGGGAAAAAGCCGACAGGAAGACAGACATATATATATATATATATATATATATATATATATATATATATATATATATATATATATATATATATATATATATATAAATATAAATAATATACACCTAAAAAGGAGACAAGTGCCATTTTCATAAGCAACTGCATCATAAGTGGATGGTATGGGTCATTTCTTGGTGTCCATGATATTGATCATGCTAGTTCAGTTTCACAAAAATATTACATGAATACTGTGCCAACGTCAAGGACAGGTTTGCTTTTATATTAACTGGATTTGAGAGCAAATACAGCAAACTTCAAGACAAGTCTGATGATGCAGTAAGATGGATAAACTTATCAAAAGAAAGCTCTATCTTTCCAGCATAATTTATAGTACGTATTATCACTTTTTCTTACTTCCATGTATATCGGGATATGAAGGGAAAACAGAGAGGTCGAAAGGAAATTGCTGAAAGCTGTCAAAAAAGTATTTGTTGCTCACTATCCTAGGAAGCATGGAGTAAAGCTGTTAAGGCTATTTCTAATTACTGAAGTTGGGAAACTGATCAGGGTTGGTGACAAGATAAATGGAACCATGTACAGGGCGCTCATGGAAGAAAACCTGTTGTAAAAGAGACTTGAGGCTGATACAGAGGGCCGCCTTCCTGGCGAACCCTAAGAAACGTGCCAAAGATACACTATAGTGGTTGAAATCCAAGAAGTTGAATGTATTATAACAGCCCAGATTAAGAACAGACTTTGGACTGATTGAAAATTTGTAACAAGAATCACACATTATTATTTAGCAGTGATCGCTATCCTTCCTGACAAAGTTTCAGCTATTTTACCAAGAAGATCGAGCAAGAACGGACTCCATATGAGCAAAGCTGTGGCCAACGCCGTTAAACTGGACTGCACTTTGTACCTACACCCAGCCACACTCATAAACACCCACCTCTGTTCATCGTCGGGTCTCTTGATAAGGTTAAAGAGAATGTGCAGAAGCTGGTCTCGCTCTTTGGGCTCAGGGTGGAGGCAGGCTGTGCACAGGATAAGCGGAATGAGTTCCTACAACACAAACAAATACACACAGTCATACGATTAGGATAAACACAACATTCTGGCTTGCACACCTGTAAATACATTCGCACCAACGGAGGGAAGTAACAGGACACTCTAGCAAATAGAGGTCAAGGATACTGAGAAGAACATGGGGCTCGCCATGAGCACAAAGAAGACAGTCTGAAAGTGGGCACTTGGGTGTGTAACAGTAAAAATACAAAATATTTCTGTCATCGTAAGAGCGTAGACAAATATTTGTTTAGCCTTTTTGACTGCTTTAAAAAAAAAAAAAAGTTTCCATATTCAGCTACTGGTCATAATCATAAAAATCCCATCATTATGTCACACACTTGCTTGACCTTCTTATGGTCATGCAGTGGTTACTGATGACGCATTAGTTGAGTTTTGGGGTCACACTAGAAATAGAAGAGCACTAGATTGGGGCTTTTTCAAGATGCTGCTTGAGAAAAACAAAGCTTGGTTCACAAAGCACACACCGTTAGGGTAGGATCGTAAATAAATATAGCTGCAGAGGAGAAGAAAGCTGGAGAGTTAAGCAAATCTGCGGTGAGATGTTGGGCAGATTGACACCTCATCCAATTAATTGCACTCTTCTTTGATTCCCTTCAGTTTGACAGTACATTATCACCTGGCAAGACTCCCAACATCCAACCCCCACCCCCCACCCCCTCCTTTCTGGCCTTCTGAGTCCAGCTATGTGAATTACTTCCCTTTGAACCAAGTTAAAAGTCATGGGACCTAGCACCTGGAATAGGGAGGCAAGCACACAGACCGTTAAGAAACATTTTATTTGGCTCTGATCCACACACTGATGTGCAGAAGCCTGCTGCAATAAGAGTAACTGTAAGCACCAGTCAGGCACCAAAAAGAGGATAGGGAAGTAAGACTTATCATAAACAGGTTGAACACATGGCATAATTTGGCTCACCAATCTATTATATTTTATAATAGTACACAACACACGAATGCAATATCAACATGTGAAAAAGCATTATACTTATACATTTACAGATATATCATTTTAGGCTGTAGAAAAATATTTCTTTACATGAACTTCAAGAAAAAACACCAATGAAACTGATTACCATGTTAAATGGCATATTCAAAAGGTCTGCAGCACACAGTGCAGCTAATGGATATCAAAAGGCCAGCCATGTCTTTCACTTTCTGTGATGAAAGGCATGTAAAAGAACCCATTCGTCAACCAAGAATTAACAAGGTATGTCTGACATTTCATTCAAATGGCAGATAGAACTTGTGAATTCTCGGTTGATGCATTGCTGACTTTCCTCAAGAGTACGCTGTATAGCCGTCAGCATGTTTCTGCCCTGCGAAGGCCTGGTGAGCTGTCCACTGTGTGCGCTGTCCTCGCCCAGAGTCCGCTAAAATGGGCGCCCACCTCCGTGCAACTCTAATTAGGATTAAGCAGTTCAGAAAATAGATGACTGAATGAATGAAAAGTCTGCAGTTCAATCCTGAATGTAAACACGTTTTTAAACACTTTGCAGTGTGCTGATTCAGGAAATTCATCAAAGTTGGAGGGAGGCGATGGAGCCTGACATGGTGTATATTTACAATAACTACACCAAAGATGAGCATCACAACAGCCTCCAGGCCATAAGGCGCACCGGATTATAAGGCGCAATATCAATGAACGATGATTGAACAGCCTATTTTCATACATATAAAGTGCACCGGATAATAATTATAATCGCATTAAGCGAAACAAAAGTCATATAAGTCAAACTTGATTCATCTCATTCACAATAACTCTCAACATTGTTCAGTTGTAACAATATAAAACAATAAACTCACTTTTTAGTTCATTCTCCTTCTACAAATCCATCAAATTTTTCATCTTCAGTGTCTGAGTTGGACATAAAGCCCAGATCGTCCTATTATTTTTCAATATTAAATGATATTATAATATTTTATTAACTATTATTCCCTCGCTCATGGAATCAGATCAATAGAGACGGAGATTAGAAGTCTTCCGGATCATAACCTAAACCTCTCTCAGCCACGCCCCCTTAAAGAGACAGCGCATTCACAGTAACAAACATGGTGGCGCTCATTCACAGTGTGAGTATTGTGTTCATTATAAAACGGAGGTCATTACTCTTAAGGAGCTGTATAAGTGGTACTGTAAATTCAAGAAGGTCTCAGGAGGAGACCTACAGCAGTGCTTTATCCCAGTGATGAACGTGAGACTCTGATTAAGCCAGATGAGCATCCTGAGGGTAGAGACTGAGATTAGGTGGAAAAACCACTCATGTGTTACTCAGAAAGCCATCTGACTGTGATAGCAGTAATCCCAGTATTTAGACAAAGCCCGGATCCCTCTAACTTACGACCTGTTGACACCAATATCTTGTGGTTGGATTTCTTTGGTTAATCCATTGAAATGATGGTAAGCTTTGAATTAGATTGCTTCACTTTGGTTTTGACGGTGTCAGTGAGATGGCTTCGCACATCTTCATCCAAACATAAGGCACACCAGATTTTCAGGCACACCGTCAATTTTTTTGAAGATTAAAGGCTTTTAAGTGCGCCTTATGGTCTGAAAAATATGGTAATTATTATTATGACACAGCAATTTGTCAAATATAAAGCTTTTATGGCTACATTATTTTTTAACCTCATATTTCTTATCTCACGCCAAAAACAGGGCAACATAACATGATCACAGCAAAGTGCTATCCATCCTCTTCCACATACATGAGCTCACATAAGTCTAATGTCATTCCGATTGAGAGAAGAAAGTATGACTCTATGCCCTATCACTTCAAAATAGAACAGTAAGAAGTGGTAAGGGCTGACCTATGAAAAGGGACACAGTCTGTATTTGAAAACACTAAACTTGAAGAACCATCTAGAGGGCCATCTAGGAAGAACCATCAATGTGGTGTTGGGAGCACATAAAACAAGAGTAGTGAGGACAGGTCATAGGACTTCAGGGGGACATGGGACTGGGCTAACAATGCCCAATAATACTGACAGGCTGGGAATATATACTTTTGGAGTCTCAATCAAGAATTACTGCATTATCACTGTGATTCTAACTTGAAAACTGCTAACAGAGACACTGCTTTTAATACAATGCTTTTTAAGACAATGCTTGGGAGTCCAAGTACATTTTATACTAAAAACCATTATCAAAACTAAACAGGTATCAGTAAAGTTCAACTAGCTATAAATAATCATTATTCCAAATCAAAACCAAATACACCTTTTTCAGCTGGAACTTTATATGGAAAAATGTCAGATTAGATGGTCAGGTGAGCGTGATTGTAGCCAAGATCTTCAGGGAGGTAGCTCTACAGAAACAGGGTTGGGGTTCACTAGTTTTAACATATTGATGTAAAAAAAACAAACAAAAAAAAAACAACAACAACAACAAAAACCATAAAAACATCCAATTCTACAGATGGAAGCACCTTATTCATGAGCAAGGTCAGACTGGTTCAAGTTGACAGGAAGGTTAAGGTAACCCAATAACCCCACTGTGGTGAGGAGAAAAGTATCTTGCAGTGAACATGATGAATGTGTCAAGGTGGCCTTCTCTATATCATATCATCCTTAAAAAGAGAATTATATTGATTGGATAATACATGAAAGAGCAGGGTGCACAAGGATTCTTTATACAGTGGTTGCATTGTGAATACATGTTTACATAGATAGCATCACACTAATTGACAGAGAGGACCAGTCCAATTCCACCAGACAGCAGAACAAACGGTTCTTTGATCAATATGGCTATTTGTAGCCTGAGGATTGAGACGCCAAATTGCATAAGAATGCAGAGTTACATAGAAATTAGTATAATTTCTGGTATATGAAATGACTCAGTAGAAACAGTTTCAAAACAAGCTCAGCAGCTGGGAATGTCATGACAGCATGCTGCCATATTTCATACATATTACTCACTGACAGCCAAGTTTGCTCTCACGCACCAGTGAAGAAGAGAGAGTTAACACTGTATTACTAATAACCATAAGAGCACAGGTATAGCTTCTGTATATATGTGTTCCAAACAGCGTACCTTTATTAAAAAAAATTAGGAGAGAAGAAAACATATAAAGAAGTGCAGAAAATGAGAGGCTGCTCAGCTAAAATGATGGAAAATGCTTTAAAATGGCAACCAAAACTTGAAAGACGTGGAAGAAAGTGAAAAACTACCATTCAAATAGATGGAAGAAGAGCGAAAATGGTAAGAACTCAGCCAACAATCAGCTCCAGGAAGAACAAAGAAGGTCTAAAGTTACCTGTGAGTCCTGTTACAATTAGAAGACGACTATAAGCCAAGCTATCAGCAAGAAGACTCCGCAAAGTCCCACCGTTGAAAAAAGCCATGCTGAAGAGGTTACAATTTGCCAAAGAGCACATTGACTGGGCTAAAGAGAAACGGAGCAATATTCTGTGGACTGATGAAAGTAAAATTGTTCTTTTTGGGTCTAGCATCCAGAGACAGTCAGACAATGCCCCCAAACGCTGCATTCAAGCCACAGTACACTATGAAGACAGTGAAGCATGGTGGCACAAGCATCATGATATGGCGATGTTTCTCATACTACGAGGTCAAGTCGATTTATCACATACCAAGGATCATGCAGAAGATTGAATCCATCAGAATACTTGAAGAGGTCATGCTGCCTTCTGCTGAAGAGGTAATGCCTTTGAAATGGGGTTACAAGAAGACAGTGACCTCAAACACACAAGTAATTGGGCAACATCTTTGTTCCAGACCAACTAGATTGACGTTATAGAGCGGCGGCCCAATCCCCAGTCCTTAATCCATTTGAAAACTTGTGGGATGAAATCAAAGATACAGCTTCTGAAGCAAAACTAAGAAATATAGAAGAACCGTGGGATGCAGTCCAATCATCCTGGGCTGGAAAACCTTCTCACAGGTATCATAAGTTAATTGACTCCATGCAACACAGATGCCCAGTGATTCAAAGGAAAGAAAAATCTTAACATTTTTAAGTTCATCCATTGGATGTTTGAGTTTGTAAAGAAGAATACAGACACCGCTATTTTTTGAACAGTCTAATAATCACTTTTTTCAATTTATTTAAAGGAACAACACAAATCTGATATGTTTTCTTCATGTTTTAGTTTGGCATAGAGAAGTGTTCCCAATGCATTTCTGTGTATGGTTATAGCTATTATAAGGATTTTGAGCCTCATTCAATTTTTTTAATGCACTGCTATCATTTTAAATGCAACTACTGTATATCTCAGGATTAAAAAGCATCTTTCTTGAATCAAAATGACTGGCAGTTTGTCAGTCTCACTCGGAAACAGGCAGTGTCATTAATTTCATGCTTTAAAAAGGAAAAGTAAACTATAAAAGTCTGGTTTAATTGGTGTGTGTGTGTGTGTGTGTGTGTGTTTCTGCACAGTATGTACTAAACTCAGAATTAATAAGCTAAACCGACACTGTTGGCTATCGAATGCTTCGCTCAGCTTGAAGCACACAGCTCACCCAACCCATCTCGGTCATGTTTAAAATATGTGAATATAGACTATTTAAAAATCTCATTTTAGTTTACTTTTCTTTATGTTTCCTGTTAGTACATACTAAAACTCTTAAGAAAAATTAAAAAGATGCCATTAGCCAGCACTAATTTATCAACATCTGCCTTCACTTCAGCACATAGCTTTATTGATTTTTTTTTTTTTTTTTATCTTTCCTCCTTTATCTTCCCTAATATTTAGTCATATTAAATTCCCACCCATCAACTCTTGGCTCCCGATCAGATATGGCCACCACAAACCAGGAAAGGGC
>CM045734.1:26451063-26521063 GCA_024760905.1 Plotosus lineatus | reverse complement strand
AGATAAATCTGCAACTATTATATGTATTTCTTGATGACATCAGGACAGAAGGTCTTTTTGTTTTATTCTCGTGAGGAAATATTTGTTAAGAGCTGCTACATCACTGACAACACCAGCATCCCAGAAGACTGAACATAACAATTATACTTGTAAAAGCTTGTGATATCAAAGTTCATTTATGATTTATCAACAAAGTTGAAATGGTCCAGTAAAATATTAGATTTTTAAATAGCATAGACCCCCATCCCACCCCACCCACCCCACCTCCATGAGTGTTGACAAGCCTTCAGGCCTCTTTCGTTTTCAGTAAGAGCTGGGCAGGTAAAATGACGTGCATACAGAATGGGAGGTGGCGGGGGAAATGCCAGCCAAAAACATGTATATACCTGAACCCTGCAAAGTTTAAAAAACTAGCCAAGCCAACAACTTCAATCTAGATGTCACAATTCTCGAGTAAACTTTAAACGGTATTAGTATTTAAAATAGTCAGATTTTTGCCGCCAGAAAAATTATATATGACATTGTTCCATTGTTAAATCAGAAAAATAGAGTAATACTGACAGTTCACAAACATTGGTCATAAGAATGCTTTATGTGTGTGTGTGTGTGTGTGTGTGTGTGTGTTGGAGAGAGAGACTGAGAGAGAGAGAGAGTTGGTCTGCATGAATGCCAAATAACAGCAGCATCAGGTAGTTGCATTGCAAATCTTGTGCTCTGTGTGTGGAGGCGTGGTTGTGTGTAATCAGATCTTGCTCACCTCAGAGCCAAGCCTGCTGTCAACAGACATTCGACAGAAGGACAAAAGTGCTTGGTGGAAGGCCGGAGACAGCTTTCTGCAAAGAAAGAACACAGAAAGCATGCTTTTACAGGCTTCCATTACGCTTTCTGGCTATATGCTAATTGTTCCCTTGCAACTCCACGGCCAAATCAGGCAACATCTAGCATTTAATCCTAAGCAGATGTGTAAATGATGTATGGAATGCACAAAGACTGGGAAAAACAAGTGAGGATGTTTGTGTGTGCCTGTGTGTGTGTGTGTGTGTGTGTGTGTGTGTGTGTGTGCGCGCACGCGCGTGCGTACATGTGAGGGAGAGAGAGAGAGAGACTGTGTGTGTGTGTGTGTGTGTGTGTGTGTATACACATGAGTTGAGTGTTTGTGTGTGTGTGGATACACATGAGTTGAGTGTGTGTATACACGTCTGTCAGTGTGTGTGTGTGTGTGTGTGTGTGTGTGTGTGTGTGTGTACACGTGTGTGTATATACACGTGTGTGAGTGAGTGTGTATATGTGTGTGTTTGAGTGAGTGTGTATGTGAGAGAGAGAGAGAGAGAGAGAGAGAGAGAGAGAGAGAGAGAGAGCACTTCATTTAATGCAGTGTTGACACCTAGTGGTTAAAGTAAGAAACATTTTTGGATTGTACAGCTTTTTGTGAGTTTTATCCTAAGTACTGTACTATGCTGCTGTAGCCCAAAACAGAAATTAGTACAGGGAAAAAAAATGAAAAAATGTTTAGAACTGAAAACAAGGACTAAGTATTCCCACAGACATTACAAAATATTAAAAGTAACTGTAAACAACATTCAAAAAGTTTTTTGGGGGTATTTGCTGGAAACCTGCTGCGGTACAAAAACAATAAAGTAATTCAAGACATGACATTATATACAAAAATAATAAAAAATAAACTTAAGAGCAATGGTGATTTCTGATGAAGACTTTCCTGTAAGATCATGTCTGATTGCGTTTTATTCTTTACAAAACATCCACATGTAGACGACCAGCGCAGACAAAAATAATGATAATGATGCATTAGATAAGTGGTGTTTGTTTGTTTGGTGTTTGTTTTTAAAATATACATATATTTTTTTTTTTAAAAAAGACAGAAAAGACACACATACCAATCATTTTGTTTTGACTGGTGGAGAAGAAGATTTGAGTGAACAAAGTAGAAGAGTGAGGGGGAAAAGATTTCTCATTAAAATCACCTTAGCATATATAAAATGGGGTGGCACAGTGGTGTTCTGATTAGCACATCCGATTTCCCCCCAAGAAGGTCCTGGGTTCAAGTCCTAGCTCAGATCTTTCTGTGTGGAGTTTGCATGCTCTCCCCGTGTTTACATGGGTTTCCTCCGGGTACTCTGGTTTCTTCCCAGAGTTCAAAAATATGTGCAGTCGGCTAATTGTCTGTTCCAAATCACACCTAGGTGTGAGTGTAAGTGTGAATGGTTGTGTGAATTGTGTGAGTTGGCTAAGATGGGCGCCAGCCTTCTTGTGACCTAAATCAGATTTAACCAGTTTTTGAAAATGAAAGAATGAGTCTAAAGTAAATATGATGCTGCGTGTTCAGAATATGTCACCTGTTCGGCTGGTCGAACTGTACAGGGCCTTTGCTGTGCTGGTCAGGGCATTTAAACTTGCTGTGATTGGGTGTTGATGATGCAGAATTCTCAGCAACATTGGCAGTAGTGGTAATGGTAGTGGCGTTGGTGTTAGTGTTAGCTCTGGAGTCTGCATTAGCATCCAGCTCTGTGACTCCCCGAATGTCCAGATACTGGCCATTATCCAGGACAGCTTGTTCACGCTGAAGCCTTGACACTGACTCCTGGCATTCCACCACGGCAACCGGAGGAGTCGCCATGTTCCTCTGCAGACCCTGGATCTCACTATGAAATCGAACAATATTGCAATTAGAACTCATTATTTAAATTATATCAGAGTGTATTCTTTATAGTGTTCTTCACTCACTTCTGTAATTTCTTTATTTGCTCTGCTAGACTCTGTTTCTCACTGTTCAGCAAGCTGATTTGGTATTCCAGCTCCTGCACTACTTCTGTCTGCAGTGAGAGAGAGAGAGAGAGAGAGAGAGAGAGAGAGAGAGAGAGAGAGAGAACCATGTTAAGGCAATCTTCAGCGGGGATTACAAAACTTTTCACAGCCAGGAAAACCTTTAAAAACGTACAGCCATCAATTGTAATTCAACATGCAGTCACTCTTTCATTTGATAAACTGCTTAATCCTATTAAGGTAGCGGAGGGGGCTGTGCCTATCTCAGCCAACACTGGGTGAAGGTGGGTATACCTCAAACAGCTCACCAGGGCAACACACACACACACACACACACACACACACATACACACACATACACACACACACACACACACACACACACACACACACACACACTCTCTCTCTCTCTCGCTCTCTCTCACACACACACACACACACACACACACACTCACACACACACAATACCATTCACACTTACATCCACACCCATGGGCGATTTGGAACAGCCAACCATATCTGTGAACTGTGGGTGGAACCAGGAGTACCTGTAGGAAACCGATGCATACATGGGGAGTACATGCAAACTCTACACAGAAACACCCGAGCTTGGGAATGAAACCCAAAACCTTCTTGATGTGAGATGGACATGCCACCCCTCTAATTCAACAATTGTTTTTTCCCCAAATTCAGCAAATATCTTCATGACATCTTCTAGCTATCTGTTCTGTGTGGCAAACAAAAATTTAAACATCCTGTGTTTGTGTACAATCCTGGTTATGTGGATGAGAAACAAATGCGGTGGTTTGGAATGAGCCATAAAAAAAACTTTCAGTCAATCAGCAATTTTTTTCGTTCTTTTTTTTTTTTAAATCACAATGTCACTGTTGTCATATTCTGAACATTACTGTATCCCAGGCCTTTTGTTCTCCTGAACTTTCCATGGACATTTCACAGCAGGGACCAACCTGACATTGTTTACAGGCCTACAATTTTGTGTGATGGTCTGGATTAAACCCGTTCCAACTGGATAATATCTGAAATAAACAACTAATATAATTAACTAATATAATTAATATAATAATCACAATAACTTAACATAATGATCAAATTAAATAATAATAATAATAATAATAATAATAATAATAAGTAATATTACTACTGTTATATTTTACATTGATTGATTGATTAACTGTTTGGGTTTTTACACCCAAGCCTAGCAGCTCATCAGGCCGGTGCTTATCCCCGGTTTCCATAGCGTGAAGCAATCTGGAGTTGAACTCCTCCTGGATAGGACGCTAGTCCATCGCAGGTTACCTTCCCAGTATATTTTTTACTGGTACCCATTTATACTGCTGGGTGAACAGAGGCACACTTGTGGATGAGACCTTGCCCAGGGGTCTTAGCACAGTGAGGGTCTCAGTGGGATTTGAACTCACAACCTCCCGATCATGGGTCAGTGGTGGTCTAGGGGGATAAGGTGCCGGATCGCTGATCCAAAGGTTGGGGGTTCGAGTCCCACTCTCCACAAGGTTGTCACTGTCCCCCCCAGTGCAGCTAACTGGGTTATCAAAGGCCGGCCATGTCTCTCTCACTGTCTATGGTGTGAGGCATGTAAAAGAACCATTGCTAACTTTTGTAAAAAGAGTAGGCTGCAAAGCCGTCAGCGTGTTTCCGCCCTGCGATGGCCTGGCGAGCTGTCCAGGGTGTACTCTGCCCTCGCCCTGAGTTGGCTGGGATGGGCACCAGCCTCCCCGCAACCCTAATTAGGATGAAGCGGTTACAGAAAATGAACTGAACTGAACCTCCCGATCATGAGCCCAATACTCTAACCACTACACCACCGGCTCCACTATATTTTACATAAACATACATTAATATAAAGAAGATGATCTCTGTAATATTTAATATTAGTATGAATGTTGGAATTTTAGAAATTGTTCATTTGAAATTATTTACACAGAATGGTGTAAAAAAACAAAACAAAAAGACATCGTGTAAGCAGCAATGGGCAGATAATGGGATCGAGCATTATTATTTGACCTAGGCTGGTAATACGCAAACTGTGCAATGACTTGTGATGGAGGAAGGAGCTGATATTGCACATGGATATTTTAAACAATGGGCAACTTTTAGTTTCTTTTCAAGACACAGGACATGACTAAGAAGACATGGTCAACACACGCGCGCGCGCGCGCACACACACACACACACACACACACGCGCGCACGTGTGATTTCCGGTGCGAGTGAAAAGAAGATGCGGGCTCGTGGCATGTGGTTGAGTGATACCGCAAAGGAATATGGCCAAACCCGTCTGCCATCAGTACGATATTGAAGCAGAAAAAGGTCTTAAAAGGTATCCTTTTATCATTTTTAAAGGGTTTAGGGGGTAGTATTAGGGGCCTTGGAACGAATCACGTGTTTTACATATAAAATGCGGTTCAATTTACGAAAAATCCAGGTTAAGAAAAAGGCTCTGGAATGGATTCATTTCGTAAGGTGGGGTACCACTGTACTGTAATGTGCCTTTGCATGTTCATGGATTGCCGAGCTACTGTCATGTGATTCAAATTCAGCCAATGGCTGTCCTCCTTCCTGCTGATTGATTGAGATGATATATACACCCTTTTTTCCTCATTCGCGCACTAGTTGTCAATGAGTCTTTTTTTTTGTGTTTTTATTACCAGTTAAGCTATGTGATGCCACTCAAACATTGACTAATGACGGTGGATGTCTCTTCAGAAGAAATAAGATTTTCTCCTGAAGAAATGAAAGTTTCCTCTGAAGTGCCTGAAGAGGAAAAATCATCTGAACTGTTGTAAAACACTCCACTATTAAAGTATTTTTCAATAATTATTCCAGTACAGTACCTAAGGTTGTCTGTGTGTGTGAGATTTCATTTACTGTGGTGTAGCATGTTTCTCATTTTGTGTTGTTTATCCAATTTATTACATTTTTTGTTCTTTTATGTCCTTTTGTTATGGTCTGTGTTTTTGGGGGAGTTTGATTTTGGCGGCTGTGCCTCTAACTAACTGTTTTCTCTCTCCGCTTCGGCTGAGGGGCATGGCTGAGCTGCTCGGTGGCTCAGACCTGAATTCACTATTCTCATCTACTCCCAATAAACAAAAGCACGCTTACCTCTGCACTAGAGGATTAACTCGCATCACGTCACCGCTTCTTTGTATTGTACCGTTCTCTAACTCTCTCACTCTAAAACTCTGTTTTCTACCCGCTCCAGCTGAGGGGCGTGGCTGAGCTGCTCCAAATGAATGCAGTTCATACCTGAATTCAGTCATCTCATGCCTCACAAGTAATGCAATACCTTCCTCTAGTGGCCATTTTTGAAAACTACAGTTCTGTATGTTTCAAGGAAAATACATTTAAAGGTGTTCTTTTATATACAGTGCGGCTAACTGGGTTATCAAAGGCGGGCCATGTCTCTCACTGTCTATGGTGTGAGGCATGTAAAAGAACCATTGCTGACTTTCATAAAGAGTAGGCTGCAAAGTCATCAGCGTGTTTCTGTCCCTTGCTAAAAGGGTTGTGACAGGAAGGGCATCCGACGTAAAAACCTCTGCCAAATCAAACGTGCGAATCAGATGATTCGCTGTGGCAACTCCCGAGTAAAAGGGAAAAAGCCGAAAGGAAGACAGAATATATATATATATATATATATATATATATACACACACACACACACACACACACACACACACACACACACACACACACACACAAGTGGTTTCGTAACCTGATTTTTTCATAAGTTGAGCCGCATTTTACATGTAAAAGGCCTGATTCGTTCCAAGGCCCCCAATACTACCCCATAACCCTTAAAAAATTATAAAGGTATACCTTTTAAGGTCTCCTTCTGCTTCAATATCGTACTGATGGTAGATGGGTTTGGCCATATTCCTTTGTGATATCACTCGAGCCCGTTTCTTCTTCTCACTCACACCGGAAATCACACGTGCGCGCGCGTGTGTGTGTGTATGTTCACCATGTCTTCTTAGCAGAGTTATAATCTTACAAATGTTGAGACGGATTTCGGCCATATTCCTTTGCGATATCACTCATGCCACGAGCCCGCTTCTTCTTTTCACTTGCACCGGGAATCACTTTCTTGGGGCCCATGATGAATGACGAAAAACAGCACACTCGTAAAATTGACGAAACAACAGCAACTCTGTCCTTTACGCGTGTTAGAACTCCATGACGAACAATGAGTCGAAGGCACACGAAAAGCATCATGGGTATCATGGAGATGCAGCATCCTCCTAGCCAATGGGAGGCCAGCGGGGCGGGATATTGGGAGATAGCCAATGGGAGAGCAACTCTATCACGCCAATTTCAAAACAAAATACAGGATGCTACAAGCATATTTATGTTTCGGATGATTCGGGCGGCTGCAAAGTTGAGCGAGCATTGTTTGACTTTTTGAGATGTGGCATTTTGTAACGTGAATTTTTTTTCATATCCAGAGATGGAAATTTTAGGTAAATGTGTTTTGTAAGCTGGATTTTTCGTTAGCTGGGTCTTTCGTAAGGTGAGGTATAACTGTATATATAAACATACACACTCACACACACACACACACACACACACATACACACACATACACACACATACACACACATACACACACATACACACACACACACACACACACATACACACGATATATATGCTGTATAATGTTTATATTTTCTTCTTCTTTTCCTTTCAGCTGTTCCCTTCCGGGGTGCAAATGATCTGCCTCCATCTCACCCTATCCTCTGCATCCTCTACTCTTACTCCAACTACCTTCATGTCCGCCTTCACCACATCCATAAATCTTCTCTTTGGTCTTCCTCCTGGCCTTCTGCCTGGTAGTTCCAACCTCAGCAGCCTACTACCAATATATTCACTATCCCTCCTCTGTACATGTCCAAACCATCTCAATCTAGCCTCTTTGACTTTGTCTCCAAAACTTCTAACATGTGCTGTCCCTCTGATGTACTCATTCCTGATCCTATCCATCCTCGTGACTCCCAAAGAGAACCTCAACATTTTCATCTCTGCTACCTCCAGCTCTGCCTCCTGTCTTTTCCTCAGGGCCACTGTTTCTAAACCAAACAACATCTCTGGCCTCATCACCGTCTTGTACACTTTTCCTTTCTGTCTTGCCGATACTCTCCTATCATACATCACACCGGACACTTTTCTCCAACCATTACAACCTGCCTGCACACGCTTCTTCACCTCTTTTCCCCACTCTCCATTGCTCTGGATTGTTGAGCCCAAGTACTTAAAATCCTCTACCTTCTTTATCTCTGCCCCCTGTAACCTCACTGTTCCTCTTGGGTCCTTGTCGTTCACACACATGTATTCAGTCTTACTGAGGCTAACCTTCATTCCTCTCCTTTCAGGGCATACCTCCACCTCTCTAGATTTTCCTGCACTTGTTCTCTGCTCTCACTACAGATCACAATATCATCTGCAAACATCATAGTCCATGGAGATTCTTGTCTAACCTCGTCTGTCAGCCTGTCCATCACCATAGCAAACAAGAAGGGGCTGAGAGCTGACCGTTGATGCAGTCCCACCTCTACCTTGAACTCTTCTGTCACACCGACAGCACACCTCACCACTATCTTACATCTCTCATACATGTCCTGCACCACTCTAACATACTTCTCTGCCACTCCAGACTTCCTCATACAATATCACAGTTCTTCTCTCGGCACCCTGTCATATGCTTTCTCCAGATCCACAAAGGCACAATGCAGCTCCCTCTGACCTTTTCTGTACTTCTCTATTAACATCCTTAAAGCAAACACTGCATCTGTGGTGCTCTTTCTTGGCATGAAACCAAACTACTGTTCACAAATGCTGACCTCTGCCCTTAGTCTAGCTTCCACTATTCTTTCCCATAACTTCATCATATGGCTCATCAACTTTATCCCTCTAGTTGCCACAACTCTGCACGTCTCCCTTGTTCTTAAAAATGGGCACAAGCACACTTCTCTGTCATGTTTATATTTTATTATCAATAAATATCACAGTAAAAAAATTAAGTTTTTCTTAATCATTACTACATTTTACTACATTAATACTGTATTAATGAGTAAGACTGTCTATACAATGTGTTTAAGAAGCATATTTTAGCACATGAAATAGATACATAGTATTTTACTTCCGATTGATCATTCATGCAAGTAATATGATACATGGGGTTTACTTACGGGTACAGAACTCACGGATTATCTTCATTCGCGGGGCTGGAACCAAGTCCCCGCGAATAACGAGGGCCTACTATACTACACTTTCAAAAAATTGTCCCGTCTGACAATATTAACGAATATTCCCGGATCCAGAATTTGATCTGAATCATTTCCAAAATCTAATGGAATTTTCCTTGTCCAAAGCCCCAGTTTTGGCAACAATTTTGTAAAAAATCTGAAAATAAATGTTTGTGCAATCCTGATAACAGACAAAACATAGGTAACACATAACCTCTTATGACTGACAAATACACACACACTGCCCTACATATTGTTGGCACCCCTGGTTAAGATGCTTCTAATGAATTTAGTTTTTTTTTTCTAAATAATATCAGACCACAGTGACAGAAGAGGAAAATACAACCTTTAATTCAAGTGCATTTATTCATTGAGTAAAAATTCTAACATTAAGAAAGAATTATTTTACATGAAATCATGCATGCCACAATTATTAGCATCCATGATATTAATACTTTGTACAACCCCTTTTTCCAACCAGCACCTAATCTTCTCCTAAAATGTTTCACAAACGGGAGAATACTGAAAGAAGGATCTCGGACTCTTCCTCTCTGCACAATCTCTCTAAATCATCCAGCAACCTGGGTCTTCTCCCCTGTACTCTCCTCTTCAACTCAATCCACAGGTTTTCAATGGGGTTGAAGCCTGGGGACTGAGATGGCTATGGGAGGAGCTTGATTCTGTGTCTGGTGAACTGTTTGTGTGTAGATTTGGCCACATATTTAGGGTCATTATCTTTCTGAAAGATCCAGTGATGACCCATTTTCAACTTTCAAGCAGAGGCCACCAGATTTTTTATTTAAAATGTCCTGGTAGTTCAAAGCTTTCATGATGCATTTCAGCCTAACAAGAACAGTAATAGGCTCACAGCACCACCGATCCTCCCCCACACCACAGTGGGCACAAGGTGCTTTTCTGCATACTCATCTTTTGTGTTCCGTCAGAGTCACTTAGCGTGTTTGATGCCAAAAAAATTATATTTTGGACACATCTGACGCAAGCTGTTGGAAGTCCCAGTACTTCTTAGCAAAGTCCAGATGTTGGCATTTATTATTGTGAGTGAGAAAAAGTTGTTGTTTTTTTCCATATATGCCTTCCAAAGAGCTTGTTGGCAACTAGTTGGCACCTGATGACTTTAAGATGCTCCCATTTCTTGCAATTCTTTAACAGTGAGCTTTGGAGAACTTCTTAATTTTTCTTAACATCCTCCTCACTGTACTTCTTCTTCTTTTCCTTTCGGCTGTTCCCTTCAGGGGTCGCCACAGCAAATCATCTGCCTCCATCTCACCCTCTCCTCTGCATCTTCTTCTCTTATACCAACTACCTTCATGTCCTCCTTCACCACATCCATAAATCTTCTCTTTGGTCTTCCTCTACCAATATACTCACTATCCCTCCTCTGTACATGTCCAAACCACCTCAATCTAGCCTCTTTGACTTTGTCTCCAAAACATATTACATGTGCTGTCCCTCTGATGTACTCATTCCTGATCCTATCCATCCTCGTTACTCCCAATGAGAACCTCAACATTTTCATCTCTGCTACCTCCAGCTCTGCCTCCTGTCTTTTCCCCAGGGCCACTGTTTCTAACCCATACAACATCGCTGGCCTCAACACCGTCTTGTACACTTTTCCTTTCATTCATACCGATACCCTCCTATCACACATCACACTGGACACTTTTCTCCAACCATGCCAACCTGCCAGCACATGCTCCTTCACCTCTTTTCCACACTCTCCATTGCTCTGGATTGTTGAGCCTAAGTACTTACCTCCTCACTGTGCATGGTGGCAAAATGAACTTGCATCCTCATCCAAGCTTGTTTACCACTGTTCCAGTTGTTTTAAACTTCTTAAAGATTCCTCTGATGGTAGATAATGGCGGTAAGTCTGTTGGGTTTTTACACCCAAGCCTCGTGGCTTATCAGACTGGTGCTTATCCCCGGTTTCCATAGCATGAAGCGACCAGAAGTTCAACTCCCCCTGGATGGGACACTAGTCCATCACAGGGTACCTTCCCAGTTTATTTTTATTGGTACCCATTCATACTGCTGGGTGAACAGAGGTACACTTGTGGTTGAGACCTTGCCCAGGGGACTTAGCACAGTGAGGGTCTCAGTGGGATTCGAACTCACAACCTCCCGATCATGAGCGCAGCACCCTAACCACTACGCCACCGGCCCCACAATGGCAGGTTTAAGCAAGGGGTGATTTTATGCGTGACTTGTGAAGGTCGACAGACATCTGCAAGTTCCTGAATGAAGTGTTGCTTTTAGTTTGTCTTTACCACGTTGAAAAGTGGATAAAAGAAATGGGCCTCTGTATAATGTCATTTTATACCCCAGAGAAACAGGAAGTGAGAGGAAGCGACTAATTAAATGTTCCTAGATACTCTAATCAACTTTGGAAACTATTGTAAAAATGTCATAAATACTACAATTGCATTTATTTCCTAGGAATTGTTCGGGGTGCCAATAATTGTGGAATAGGTAATTTTATGAAACATTATTATCTCTTAGTCAGGGATCTTTTTACCTTAAAATTCACTTGAGTTGAAGGTCTATTTTTTGACAATTTTCACCGTGAGTCTAGGTTCTACAATAAAAATTGAATTTATTTTAAGGGTTTTAACACATTACCCAGGGGCACAAACTAACTGTGGAGGGCATTGTATATGGCAATGTTTTGAATGAGAACAAGACTTCCTAAGTGTCAGATATTTTACCATAGATCTACCAAATTTTAATCCTTACGAGCTTTTAATTTATAAATCTCGTATGAACATAGTGAAGCTTATACAACATGAAAAATGGTATCACAATTCCATTTGGCCCTGTCCTAAGTGCAGATACAGTACAATAACTAGCAGTCATAGAAACTACTAAATTAAATCATATCAGCAAGGTACCTGAATGGGCTCATTTTTTTTCTGCACAGGTTCTTGGGTAATGTAGTCCACTGGGAAGTCATCAGCATCCACACCCACAGCTACGTCTACAGTTTCTCGGAGCGAATGCTGGCTGCTGCCACAGTTTCTGTAGAGCTGTAGCAGGTCGGGAGGTTTGGGAATGTTCAAACCCACATCATCCCACAACTCAAAATCCTATGCATGCAAACAAACAGGAACACACACTTATGAATTAATGAAGATGTTCTCAAGATTTTGTGAAATGCAACATTGATCACTGTGAATACCTACAGGCATGTGAGAATTTTAGTGATTAGACTGACTATGAAACTGAAATGGTTTTCCATACTCAGTGGTTCCAAATGTTATTTAAAAATGAATATTAACAAGATGAATAATTTTACAATTTTGCCTACTATAGTAAAACTTTAAAGTTCAGGGGTACAGTTATTTTATACCCATATTATAATTCTATTGAATTAGTTTCATTTATTACTGTTTATTGTACTTTACAGAATTTTACATGTAGAGATGTTTAATTTTATGTTATTAATTTTATTTCAATATAAGGCATCTTTGTTTTACACCAATCCTGTGCCTAAACATTTTCATAGTATTTTACACATGCAAATACACACACCACTGCAGATTATTGGCAGAGTGCCTATATAAACTTGAAACATTACCTGATCATCATTCTCATCTGAGAAGGTGATGGATGACAGCTTATATTCATTTTTTAATAAATACTCGTTCACTAAAAAATTTAATGCCCGTTTCTCCAGGGCACGGATGGGTTCCTAGAGTGAGAAAATCTCAGTTAGATCTGCTAAATTGAAAGTTGAGTTTTATTTTCCCAAAGCAAGCACACGTGGAAAAAGTCATGAAATCTGACTTAAAGCTAATCCTTCCACTACTGACAGAAAAGAGGCTGACCTGAATTTCAGGACTGGATTTGTAGTTCTTGCGCTCTTGGGAGGCGATTTCACACTCTGAGCGTGAAAGAGAAAGGAATACAAACACAGAGTGAAAGACAATTGGTATATGAGTGGACACACTGCCCTATGGAGCAAGACAGGCTCCTACAGCAGTAAGCACCGAAGTGTGTGAGAAGCTGTAAAGTACGCCACCTGCAGCCTGAGTCAGGTTGTTGCGCAGAGCCTGAATGGTCTCCTTGGCTTTCCGTAGTTCGAACTCCAGAACTGGACCAAGGAAGGGGGTAGGTCACCACACACACACACACACCACACGCGCGCGTGCGCACGCACACACACACACACACACACACACACACAAGCATCCAACCAAGAGAAAGGCATAACCAAAAGAACAAAGTATGACAATGAAAAACAGATGAAAGATGAAATAAAATACAAGATTTATAAGGGGAAAATGAAACAGAACTAAAACAGGGGCATGCACATTATGGATCTAATGAATGCATGCAGCAGAGATTGCTGGGACAGCTGCCAAAATTTGACATGCAGCACTGGGGTTTTACTTGTTTAAAAAGATTCAGCTATTTGCTGTCTGACCCAGGATTTTTATTCATTATTAATTATTATTATTATTATGTTTTTTTTTTGTTTTTTTTTTACAGGACTAGGAAGTCAAATGACAAGAAAAAAGCATATCCGTCACTATCCACTTTGCTAGTGATTCTTGAAATAAGTCATCCATAATCATAACCTGAGCCATGTGTGAGATTTGCTCACTGGGGGATCGTCCACCAGGACGTTTGGTTGTCTGCACTTTAAATTGGTTGTCTGCAATCAGACATGATTCATAATTATTATCATCATGCTCAGATATACCAGTAGGGGTTTAATTGCTTTTGTAGTTGGGTTTCTGATTAAATTCTGCTCTCAGGTATTAATACAGTAGGCCCTTGACCATTTGTGGTTCAGTGCTTGTGCCCCCGCATACTCGCGGATTGGCAACAAACCCGGAAGTAACTGGTACATGATTCAAATTTAGCCACTGGCTGAGAGCATCTTCTCTAGCTTCTGGTAAGGAGCCTAAGTGCTTTATTCATTATCACATATTATCACAAATTAAAGTTTTCACTCAATCATTACCACATTTTACTGCATTATTACTGTATTAATGAGTAAGACTGTCTACTGAATTTGTTTAAGAAGCATACTGTAGCGTATGTAATAGATAGATAGTATTTTACTTCCGGATTTTCATGATCCGTGGGAAGGGCCGGAACTGAACCATCGCGAAAAACGGGGGCCTACTGTATGCAATTCATCCTGCCAATTTGATTGATATATAAATTCATATGTATGTCATTCTGGTGACATTCAGAACATGTATTCCCCATTTTCCCCTGAAAACAGTTGAAAGCACCTCCTTTTGTTTGTTTATGCACAAGTCTGAATCATGATCTGTGAGCCTTTCTTCAGAGTTTCTTTCCTAACAAAACTCAATTCTGTAGGAATTTTTTTATTATTATATTCCAACAGGTGTATTATATTTGCTCCAGATTTGTACCACATTGTTCGGCATGGGAATTGGTTGACTCGAAAACCCAGATATTTCTAAACTGTGTACATATTTTTCTCTATTATGAGTGAGAGTCTTAAAGTGACATGTTACGACGGCACAATTTCCAGTTTTAACCAAAAGAAAGATGGTGTCAGTGGTGTGTATTTTTACAGTGGTGTATTTTAGCAACCCCCAGATAATTACAAAGCGATTCCTGCTACATGGCTACATTTGAATGTGAACATGTCTGGTGGCATCGTGGAAAAATATTTATTTTTATGTACTGGCAGAAACCTCATCATGTATAATTCCTGAACAGTAGAGAAAACATTGTACAAGATTCAAAATAGTTTTCCCTGGAATTTATGGATTTTTGCTGTTCAGAAAAAAAAAAGATGCTGGAGGCTTGATTAAAAAAAATCTCAAGACCACCAAATATTTAAACACTTTGTTCAGAACTGAGAATTTGTTGTCATGACAATACAGTATGACACATTACAACCTCCTTAATTATGTTTCTTAACTTTGTAGAGTGTTGGCCCGGTTGTAGGGTGCTGGTGGACTGATCGCAAAGTCAGGGGTTCAAGCCCCACTATCACCAGGTTGTCACTGCTGTAGTGCAGCTAACTGGATTATTAAAGACCTGCTATGTCTCTCACTGACTGTGGTTGTGAAGGTACCATTTCTGACTTTCATAAAGAGTAGGCCATAGGATTGCCATCAGTGTGTTTCTGACCTGCAATGGGCTGATGAGCTGTTTAAGGTGTACTCTTCCCTCGCCCAGAGTCGGCGGAGATGGACGCTCGCCTCCGCGCAACCCTAATTAGTATTAAGTGGTTCAGAAAATGAACGGACAAACTTTGCAAGTAAAAGCACCAGTGTCTTGATCTGGATAAATAAATAACAGGACAGCAACCAAACTTCGATTTAATGCTTACTTTACTTGATAGTTTATGCTTACATCGACAGCAGGGCAGGGCAGTGGTGGTCTAGTGGTATAAGGCGCCGGATCGCTGATCCAAAGGTTGGGGGTTCGAGTCCCACACTGCACAAGGTTGTCACTGTCCCCCCCCCAGTGCAGCTAACTGGGTTATCAAAGGCCGGCCATGTCTCTCACTGTCTATGGTGTGAGGCATGTAAAAGAACCATTGCTGACTTTCGAAAAGAGAAGGCTGCAAAGCCGTCAGCGTGTTTCCGCCCTGCGATGGCCTCGCGAGCTGTCCAGGGTGTACTCTGCCCTCGCCCTGAGTTGGCTGGGATGGGCACCAGCCTCCCCGCGATCCTAATTAGGATGAAGCGGTTACAGAAAATGAATGAATGAACGAAATAAGACATTTCAAAATGGTCGTTTTTATTCTTAAAGATGTATATTCGTAAAGATGACATATACAGGGATCCCTCGCTACTTCACACTTCAATTAATGCGGCTTCAGTACATCGCGGATTTTTTTAAAAAATAAATAAATATTCATCGAATTAAAAAATAAGGAAATTAAAGAAGAATAGGTGGAAAAGTTATGAAAAATAATTTCACAAAAATAAGGCCAATTATGCAAAAAAGACAACCCCTAAACAAACACAAAACAAAAAAACAACCCAAAATCTCCCATCAAAACTGGATACATTGTTGCGTCTGTACGCCTGCGCGCGCATATCTATGTGTGCCATCTTCTTCTCATGCAATACCATCTGTATGTGTGTGTACAGACGGACCTAAGCTTACTAACGAGTTAGATTCAGGACGGCTGCTCCTAGATGAATTTGTTTGGAAGTAGTTACAGGGCATTCTTTAGAGTGGAACGTATGTTTAAAGCTTGTATAAGTAATCTATACGAGTTTGTACTGTATACAATCTCTCTCTCTCATTCTCCCTCCCTCCCCATGATCATTACCAATATCATTCTGTCCCGTGTTTAAACTCCTGGTTCCTCTAAAGCACAGCGG
This sequence comes from Plotosus lineatus, assembly GCA_024760905.1. Taxonomy (NCBI): domain Eukaryota; kingdom Metazoa; phylum Chordata; class Actinopteri; order Siluriformes; family Plotosidae; genus Plotosus; species Plotosus lineatus. The sequence continues at coordinate 26,504,653 of CM045734.1, read as the reverse complement.
ATCTGATCAGATTTACAGAGAGTTTCACTCTTATCCAGTTCATTATAATACTGAAGTCAATTTGTTTCTTCTTGGAAAGTTTTGGCACGAGTTCAGAAAAGTATCATTCTGCTTCTCCCCAGACTGGTTTAAAGCAAGTATCAGCCACGCCCCCCCCCCCCCCCCCCCTCTGCTGGAGCCTAGTATTAAGTGGACCTCAAGATAATGTTTAATTATATTTCATACTTATATTTATGATTTTATTCGATTTCTATTTGTACTTGTTCTTCAATTTCATTTCACTTTCGATCTTGGACATGTGGTATCTCCAGATGTTTGCAAAATGAGTGTTGGTAAGTTGGGGAGCGTCTGTATTTATATGTTTTTTTTTTAATGTTTAATTATTATTATGAATATGTATTTATTAATATTATATATACATATACATGCATGTATACGTCAGTCGTGGGGGTGGGAGTGATCCGACTTCTTGGATTTCGATGGTCAGGGGGGGGATCTCGATCCCAATTAACGGAAAGTGAGGGATTCCTGTATTTTTATATATTCGTGCAGTGCAAAAGTTTTTGTCCCCAAATTGATTTTTTACTTTTTTGCACCTTTGTCACACTTAACATTTACAGATTATCAAACATATGTAAACATTACACAAAGATAACCCAAGTATTCAAAAACTGCAGTTTTCCTGTTGTGATTTTATTTGTTAAGATAAAAATCCTATCCAAACCTACATGAACCTCTGTGTTCAGTTCATTTTCTGTAACCACTTAATCCTAATTCGGGTTGCGGGGAGGCTGGCGCCCATCCCAGCCGACTCCGGGCGAGGGCAGAGTACACCCTGGACAGCTCGCCAGGCCATCACATGAACCTCTGTGGAAAAAAATACCCCCCCCCCCCCCACACCCCCTTGTTAAAAGGTGACGTAATTGTGATTAATCCTATTACAGTATTGGGGAAAACAGAGTTCAATTGGGCCACACCCAGGCCTGATTGTTGCCAGACATTTCCAATCAGAAGATCCCTAACAAAACCTGTCTGACAAGGTGAGGTAGGCCATACTGAACACACATCATTCTGCGATCCAGTGAGCTTCAAGAGCAAACAAAAAAGAAAATTATAGCGATATCTCAATCTGGGAAAGGATACAAAGTCATTGATAAATCTTTGGGGCTCCAGCGGACCATCAGAGCCATTATCCATAAATGGAGAAGGCATGGAACAGTGGTGACCCTTCCCAGGAGTGGCCTACCTACCAAAATTACTCCAAGAGCACGGCACAGACTAACCGGAAAGTCAAAAAGGATCCAAACACCACTTCTAAACAACTACAAGCCTCACTTGCCTCAGTTAATGTCAATATTCATGACTCCACCATGAGAAAGACTGAAAGCCACTGTTGACAAAAAAGAATATCAAGGCATGACTCACTTTTGCCAAGAGTCATCTTGATCATCCCCAAACCTTTTGAAAAAATGTCATCTGGACTGATGAAACTAAAGTTGACCTTTTTGAGAGAAATGAATCCTGTTACATCTGACGCGGAAGGAATAATGTATTTGATAAAAAGAACATTGTGACAACAGTGAAACATGGTGGTGGAAGTGTGATGATCTGGGCCTGCTTTGCTGCTTCAGGACCTGGGCAACTTATCATGATTGATGGAACCATGAATTCTGCTCACGACCAGGAAATCCTGGCGAAGAATGTCCGTCCATTAGTTCGAGACCTCAAGCTAAAGTGCACCCGGGTTCTGCAGCAAGACAATGACCCGACTCACACCAGCAAGTCCACTTCTGAATGGCTAAAAAAGAACAAAATGAGGGTTTTGGAGTGACATAGTCAAAGTCCCGACTTAAACCCTATTGAGATGCCGTGGCAAGACCTTAAAAAGGCTGGTCATGCCTGAAAACGATCCAATCTGGTTGATCTTGAACAATTCTGCAGAGAAGAGTGGGCCAAAATCCCATCACAGCGATGTGAAAGACTCATCGCCTCTTATCGCAAACGCTTGACCGCAGTTATTTCTGCAAAAGGTGGTTCAACCGGCTATTAGATTTAGGGGGTAATTACTTATTCACACGGGCAGGTTCAGATATTTCCCTCTTAATAAATGCTATTGTCACTGAAAACTGCATTTTGTGTTTACTTGTGTCTTATCATTGTATAATATTTAGGTTTGCTTGATCTGAAATGGATGACAGTGACAAACGTGCAAAAAATGTCAGAAATTGGTCAGAGGGAAAAACATTTGCACAGCACTATATATATATATATATATATATATATATATATATATATATATATATATATATATATACACACACATACACAAATTTTAAATTAAGATTTACTAAACTGTGTTAATTTGTGGTTGTTGTTTTTTTTTCTGCTGCTTTCATTGGAACCTTTGTACATCTACTATACCATTTAACAGCAAATGTTTATGGATTTGGTTACACATCAACTCGCCTCAATGAAACACAATAAAACCCAGATCACTTTTCAAATGAACTTGGTTGTTTCAGCATCAGCACCGTATCATTGAAAACGGGGTGTTTGAAAAACATGAAACAAGTACAGTTTCTATTTTATTGTATTCATTTTGATATGCATTAAGCTTACCTAGTTATTATGTTGCTTGTTTTTCTGAATGTTATTTCTGCTCTTGTATTACTTCAACATTTGAATTTCCCCTTTAGGTATCAATAAAGGATTGTCTTATCTTATCATCAACAAACTACAGTCCTCCCAACTTGTTAAAGCATTGCATTAAACCAGAAACTAACCTGGTCTTCCAATGAACATACAGTCACTCACCTAGTACACATTCATGAATACCATACACTTAATTAGAAGTAGATTATTGTACACTGCACTTTTCCTGCATGTTTCAGTGCCTAAGCCTGCAGCAATCTTGCTACAGCACCCTTTTCTGAGGAAAATATAAATAAAAAAAGCACTGGGAGAACAAACATGAAGAGGAGAAGACACTCAGCATACCTGTGCATGGGAGATCTGCAGAGAATGACCAGGCCTGGATTAAATGCTAGAGAGCATTTCGTCAAGCAAGTAATTAATTCAGGATTGTGAATTAATAACTAAACACCTGAAAGCTATATGGGCTGGATCTGTGTTTAATACTATATGAAAGAAAAGGATAGAGAGGGAGAAAGACCTAGGACCTCTGCAGATCAGGAGAACACAGGATGCAGACTGAACGCATGGCAAAACTTAAAAGCAAGCAAAAATAAGTGCCAAAAGGAGATCAGTCTGGATGTTTCAACACAGCAAGGAGGGGGAAAAATAACAAAAACTGGTGTTGGGACTCATCAGAAAGCCAGAAAACCCCAGGTCAGACAGCCAGGGCTGTTGGATTTGGAAAAATTGGCTGCAAGTGTCCAATCGTTACTTTAACAAGAAACAGGCTTTCTCTGCTGCACGGTTCCTAAATCTCTCTACTTACCAATGACAAGTTTAATGTATACAATTTAAAATCTTAATACCACCTCCAAATAATTTGAATTAACTCTTTTGAAAGGCAAAAATATACAATTGTTATTTGCTATACAATAAATGGAAAAAAAAAATTTGACTTAAATAACTAAACTGAGCATCATTTAAACAAAAGTTACGAATTTTGCTGGCAAGGGTGAAGTGGATATCATTGAATAGTCCACGAGACAGAAAGAGTTGGAGATTATTTAATTTTTCTGACATATGCTCAATCCGAGTACATACTACATGCATAAGTAAAAAAAAAAGGCACATGAAAATAAGATCTTCCTGGTTTACTTCTTCCATTTTTATATTCAATAGCATAGAATTATACGTAATAGCAGAGGTAGGTGAGGACCGCACGCATACCGGCGTCGTAGTGTAACAGTGTCCTTTCAACTTAACTCAAGACTTTGGAATATACCACACAGAAACTGAAAGAAAAGTAAAGTAAACCAAGATTTTTATGGTTCTTACATTCTATATTTACATAGTTTAGCACTATGTATCTTAAGTAAGCCAAACAGATGTCTTTATCTACATAGTGCTAAGCTATATATACAGTATATAGAAAGCTTGCTTGTTTCAAGTGACTGTAACAAACTGCGAGTGTCTGTAATTTTGCTTCATTCATTATCTACGTGGAATAACAGATTTTAATCTTAAAATATCAGCCCAATCAGACTGGGTATCTTATGCTAATTAACAATAATTTACAGGAATTACGGATCCAAAACTGGATCTACTTTAAAATACTCAGGCAAGAATGTGAAAAGATGTAGCTAGAAATATTTTATTAATAGTAAATATAATAATAATAATAATAATATTAATAATAATAATAATGACAAGAAGAAGTCGTCTCTTATCAGTTTCACTATTTTAATATCGTGCCTCATTCAATCTGGATCAGATAGGTATCGTGGTCTTAAATACCACTTTCTCATAAATCACATAGCAAAACACATGAGCCTTGGGGTCATTCTCCCTCATTTGTAATTCTTGCCCTTTTAATCAGCAGCTTAATGAGGAGAAAACACAGTAAACTAGCCACATACAGCATTTGTTAAAGAGCAACCGCTAGGCAGAGGAACGTTTTTAATAAGCCCAAAATAAAAAAAAAGGAAGATTTATTATATCAGTACAGAGTTCACTCACAAATGAGATCAAGTTGATCACAATACATTTCTCTTCTGCTGTATCACATTGACCCATTGTTCGAGTGAGGCTCTGGTGTTACAACAACATTAGTGTACGATGTGTAGTGAAATAAAATGAAGTGTGGTGTTAGAAGCTTTAGATTTCATCTGACCACATAAACAAACCTGGGATTGGCAATATGTTGATCATTTATGATATTGATAAATATTATTAGCCAAATATTGTTAGTACGCTTTCCTTGTGCTTTAGGCGAAATACTGTATCAACTTTCCTTCCAGGTTGAACAGGTAGCTGTGGTGTGTTTTTATTCACATGAATATAATCAATGAAGAGTTTAAGTAATATAGCATGATATGTAAAACTTAAGAAAGCTTAATAAATGTCAGTAATAAATGTTAACAGCAGAGGGAGATGGACGAGCAGACAGATATCGGGTCACATCAGACAATCAGTTTTTTTTTTTTGTTGTTTTTTTTTTTACCAAAAATTGTACTAAACAGTGAAGAAAAATAACTAAACTCCAGGAATAAAAATAATATAAATAAAGTTACGTTGCAAAAAAATGAAAACACAGTTCAGAAACGTGAGCAGTGTGTTAAGAGAAGAGCACGATCATAACAGGTATATCTGGTGAGTTCAAATTGGCTGCAAGTGTGTAAAAAGTTCATAATCGCTCTCTAGCTCCCTAATGTCTACATAGAGTTCCAGGCATTCTGCATTCTGTTTTTTATCACTAAGAATTATTGTTAGATTATAATACACACAAGGGGCAGCAAGGCGGCATAGTGCATATCAGGTCTGCCTCACAGGAAGAAGATCCTGAGTCTGAATCTTGGGCTCTATGAGGACGTTTCTATGTGGAATTTGCATGTTCTCCCCATGCTTGTGTGTGTTTCCTCCAAGTGCTCCATTTTCCTCCCACTGTCTAAAGACATGAACGTGAGGCTAATTAGCTGTTCCATTTTCCCCCTGTGAGTGTGAATGGTTGTGTGTTTATGTGTCAGCCCTATTCAGGGTGCACCACACTTTCACCTAGTGTCAGCTGAGACAGGCCTTTAATAGGATTAAGCGGTTAGGAAAATGAGTGAGTGAGTAAAGAATCCCTGAAGTGATGAATATATGTCATTATTGTGAACATGTTAGAATGTACATTGATACAAATTTTAAGCCAGCGCCCATTACATTATCACTAATTACCGTGTTTTTCGGACCATAAGGGGCACTAAAATTCCTTTAATCTTCAAAAAAATTGACGTGCACCTTATGTATGGATGAAGCCGCGGGACTCCATCTCCCTGATACCGTCAAAGCTCAAGTGAAGCAAACTAATTCAGAGCTTACCATCAATTGGCTTAACCAAAGAACTCCAACCGCTAGTTATTGGTGTCAACAGGTCGCAAGTTAGAGGTTTCTGGGCTTTATGCCCAAATACTGGCATTACAGCTATCCTAGTCAGGTGACTCGAGTAGTACGTGAGTGGTTGAGAGAAGTTTATGTCACAAGACTGGAAAACATTTTCCACCTAATCCCTGTCTCTACTGACCGTCTGACTTGTTTTGAGGATGCTTCTGCATCTCAGGATGCTCAGCTGGCTTAAAGAGAGTCTCACGGTCATCACCGAGATAAAGCACTCCTACAGGTCTCCTCCTGAGACCTCGAATTAATCTTCTTGAATTTACAGTTACACTGATACAGCTCCTTAAGAGTAATAACCTCTGTTCTGTAATGAACACAATACGTATACTGTGAATGAGTGCCGCCATGTTTGTTACTGTGATGATGCCGTCGCTTTAAGGGGGCGTCGCTGGCAGAAGTTTAGGTCACGACCACGGAAAACTTTTTCCACCTAAACTCCATCTCTATTGATCTGCAACTCCATGCGCGTGAGGTAATAATAGATAACAAAATATTATAATAGAATATAATAATAAAAAATAATAGAGGAATCCAGGCTTTATGTTCAACTCACGCAACTGTTAAACTCAGACACTGAAGATGAAGAACTTGATAGATTTGTGGAAGAGGAATGAACTGAAAAAGTGAGTTTACTGTTACAGCTGAACAATGATGAGAGTTATTGTGATGTGTATTATTTTACATTTTATGTGTTACAGCTGAACAATGATGAACTTCTGTCATATGACCCATTTATATGGAGAAAAATTATCAAGCAGAATTCTGATATTCTATATTTTATTCATTATTATTATTATTATTATTATTATTATTACTATAATTATTATTATTATTATTAATTTCTTTCCAATTCCACTCTCTCTGAATTGTGTCATCTCTAAAGAATGAGTACGCCGAGGGGAAAGAGGTTTGAGATAAATGTGCTCAGTGAAGCACGATGCCAATGGCCTCATCATCATTCAGAACAAACAGAGAAGAGCTAATATTCCTTGTGGGGGCGGTTATAAAATGGCTGTAAATATAATGTATACAAAATATTTTACACATCAAGAAATATTTGTGTTTTATATATAACACAAAAAATAATATTTCTCTCATCTGTATTTGTCCCCAAACTCACTACACTTACCCGCCACCCTCTCATCAGACTCCCTGTTTCCATCGTCTGAGTATCGTGTGAAATCCAGAGAGTCCAGTGTGCTAATGCTTCCAGCCCGATCTGCAAAAAAGGAAAAAACAATTACATCAGAATTTCTCTCTCTCTCTCTCTCTCTCTCTCTCTCTCTCACAGACACACACACACACACACACACACACACACACACACACACACACACACACACACACACTATGGCGTCACATGTTGTTTTCTTCATTCAAAATGACGGGAGCTATTAAAATGATTTCCAAAATTAAAAATAAAATTTAGTAAACAAAATCTTTTCCTTATGCAAAGTATAGTCATTTCACAAAGATGTGTTTGCTCTTGTGTGTTATTTGTTCATTTTTTTCATCCAGTGTTGCTACATGGCTAATATAACTAAGAAGTAATGGATACCAATTCCAACCAAAATATATTCCATATACTGTATATAAAATGTATATACATTCCATATATACAAAGTGCCATAAAATACTCTGTGTATAACTTTAAACTGTATATATTATATATATATATATATATATATATATATACATATATATTATATATACATATTATATTATATATACATATTATATTATATATATATATATATATATATATATATATATGCATAGTGCTGTGCAAATGTTTAAACTGTATGATCACATCATATAACAAATTTGAAAGGAAAAAGAAATACCACTTAAAATTTGCTACTGTATGTGTTCAGATAACAGAATAGTGTGTCAGTGTGATATCTAAGGAAGTCTGTGGTAGATATTTAAAGGGTACCGGTGGTGAATTTGTACCTCTTGCTCTTTAAAACGATCACATACGACATCAACAGTTCCATCAATCTGTCCTTACTTCTTGTCAAGGATGCACGAGTGCTGCCACACTGCTATTACTGCTAGGCATTCACGGTAACATTTGTTCTTCATTAGCCGTTCCAGGATTGGTAATGACACGAATTTGTTGTTTTGTTCTATTGGCTGTGTGCAGCAGACACCAATCTAAAATAAGCCAGGAAAATGAAGGCGTAACCTAACATAACGTTGACACAGGCCATACTCAGAAAACTTTTCTTTTTGGACACAATTCAGTCGTCTAAAAAGACCACTTCAAGCTGTCTGCCATCGGCATGACATTCAGGAAGAACTTGTTGTCGCAAAGCACAAGCTTTTACGTCTGAAACCGGACGATGGTCCTGCGGAGTTCCTTCAACGGACAGGAGCACCACCTCACCAAACAGTTCAGGTCATTTTCTGTAACCACTTAATCCTAATTAGGGTCGCGGGGAGGCTGGCGCCCATCCCAGCCAACTTCGGCCGAGGGCAGAGTACACCCTGGACAGCTCGCCAGGCCATCGCAGGGCGGAAACACGTCGACGGCTTTGCAGCTACTCTTGTCGAAAGTCAGCAATGGTTCTTTTACATGCCTCACACCATAGACAGTGAGAGACATGGCCGGCCTTTGATAACCCAGTTAGCTGCACTGGGGAGGACAGTGACAACCTTGTGGAGAGTGGGACTCGAACCCCAAACCTTTGGATCAGCAATCCAGCGCCCTATACCACGAGACCACCACTGCCCGTCGCCTCACCAAACAGAACCAGTTAAATGGTAAGAGCCTTTAGTATGCAGGAAGCTCTATAGCAGGGGTCACCAACATGGTGCCCACGGGAACCTTGTCGCCCGCAAGGTCAACGTAAGGTACCTGCAGGCCTGTTCACTGCTATTTTTAGAAGAGGCCCATGGCTTCTTAGTGCCACTCCCCATTGAACTGCATCTAATTTTTTTGCTTTTTTTTTTTTTTTTTTTTATCAAATCAATAGCTTCACATAGATTGTTACGTGTGGAATTTAGAAGATGAAACTTGCCCCGTGAAACCAGCAAATCACGACAAACCACGACATAAAATATATACAATTTAATAATATTCACAAAATAAGACAGAATAATAACTTATAGTTTAAACATAAACAAAACACAAATTGACCAAGGGTCACAAAATAAAGATAGTCAACAAGCAGCTGCAGTATAATTTAGAGACAGCGCACGCAACGGCGGTAAAAGGCTTGGAAACCTGCGTATCGAATGAAACGAATGATGAAAATCCTCGAGTTGGATGTGGATGAATGTGGATGATGGACTTGGGTGATGAAGTCTTGAACGACGAAACTTGGATGAAGCGCGTTGGATGATCCACCTTAGATGATTCTCCTTAGATGATCCGCGCGAGCCAGTTGGCAACCGGCTATATAAATTCTCTAAAGTTTGGGAAAGTTCCTGTTCTGGAATTTTCGAAATCACCTGACCCGTCACCAGGGTGCATGTGCAACTAGGTCCATCTTGAAGATTTCCTAATATGCTGGAAAGTTCCAGACCCAATTAAACCGTGAAGGCAAAACAGCAGTGACCCCTAAAGAGCTGAGTAATACCATATGTCACTATTTACAGCACACCAACTGAATATAATTATGCTCACAACATTTATACATTCATTATATCTACATTCACATTCATACATTTATTTGCATGCCCATAACAAGATGAATATCATTAATTGTTAAGCAAATTTGTTATTTCAGAAGTGTGTATCGACCTGGTAGCCCTTCGTATTAATTGGTGACCAAGAAGTAGCTTTCAGCTTCAAAAAGGTTGGTGACCCCTGCTTTATAGCCTAAAATACTGCTTGCTGGTTATTTACTTGCGCTAGACAACCTGTTCTAAAGAGTTTACAACACTTCTCGTAAAAAATGTTTTCTCCTCATTGGTTTAACTTCTGCTGGTAATCCACAGGAAAAATTGCGTGTTTTTAATGGTCATTTATGATTAAATAACCTCTGCATCATTTAAGCATATTACATTATGCACAAATTAAGCAGTAAGGATGACCAATACTGATACTCTTTAAGGAGAATTATTTTTGGTTAAAATAGACTTCCATACCTACATTACCCCAGTAAGTCCATTATAATATTTAATAAATGTCAGATGGATTTGGGGTGATGGGCTCCATTTGGTATAAAATTTATGCGCTTTTTAAATATTTTAGGTATTTAAAAACTGATATTACCTTTAAGATCACAAAAAGACATCGAACAATCAGTAGACAAGGTATGAGAGAGGATAAAGCCACAGAGATGCATTGGCAGTCTGATGCTCCCCCAGTATATTCTAAAGAACGTCTTCTTCACTTATCCCTTAACATCCGGGGATGTCGTTGGGGCGCGTTCATGGTGAGACTTGGGCTGATTTGGCTTGGCGGCACCCATCCCTCTCCAGGTCGTAGAAACACCCTGACGGCTTTGCAGCCTACTCTTTATGAAAGTCAGCAATGGTTCTTTTACATGCCTCACACCATAGACAGTGAGAGACATGGCCTGCATTTGATAACCCAGTTAGCTGCACTGGGGGGACAGTGACAACCTTGTGGGGACTCGAACCCCCAACTGTAGGTTCAACAATCCTGTGCCCTAACCACTAGACCACCACTGCCCACTTCGAAAGAACATGAGTGTCCAAATGAAGCACTCAAATGAAATGGACTCTGATTAGGAAAGTGCACATAAAATGTACACTGCTGCCTTTACTTCGGCACCGATAAATAGAGAGCTGTTTACTTGGCGTCATAGTGTTTGTACATCTATGTGTAGGTGTGACCTGAAAGGCAATGTCACCCGGTATGTCAGATAGCACCAATATTCTATTCTGTCTCAGGATGTTACTACAATGCACTACTCCCAAAATCAAAAACACACATACTATTGTACCAGTAGATTAGAGTCCGGATATTGACCTAATCTGCATCTCAGTAATACAACATGTTATGCATTAAGTATTTTGTACACGAGTATTCGCACCCATTTTCTGCATGACATGACTGTAAAATGAGTGAATGCAGTATTCAACGTCATTAATGTCATAGTGATAGCTTATTGGTTAAGGCTTTGGGCTCCTGAGATGGTTGGGGTTTCAATTCCCAGTATCACCATGCTGGCACTGGGCCCTTGAGGAAGACCCTTAATGATTAATTGCTCAGTTGTGTAAAAATGATAAGTGTAAGTCACTTTGGATGAGAGTCTTCATCTTCTTCTTCTTCTTTTCCTTTCAGCTGTTCCCTTCTGGGGTCGCCACAGCGAATCCTCTGCCCCCATCTCACTTTATCCTCTGCATCTTCTACTCTTACTCCAATTACCTTTATGTCCTCCTTCACTACATCCATAAATCTTCTCTTTGGTCTTCCTCTTGGCCTTCTGCCTGGTAGTTCCAACCTCAGCATCCTACTACCAATATACTCACTATCCCTCCTCTGCACATGTCCAAACCATCTCAAGCTAGCCTCTCTGATTTTGTCTCCGAAACCTCTAACATGTGCTGTCACTCAGATGTACAGACGCTCCCCAACTTATGTTTTTAATTGGTTCCGGACGGCCGAAACGTAAGTTAAAAGTGAACGAAAGTTGCTACAGTGATGTATGACGTATGATACTCATACTGTACTATACATCCATAAATACCATTACCGTATCTCATAAAACACCACTAAATCAATTATTATAAACATAATATTGTAAAATAATATCAAATATTATCAACATTGATTTCAAATAAGTCATTTATTTATACGGAGTCACTTTACATGAAGCTTAAAACAGCCAATCAACACTTACAATATGTGAGGCGCTCAATACCCAATACCAATATAAAGTAGTGTACTTGCTGTGGGTTATACGGATTTCCGGTCTTTCAAGTGCACAAGGGTGCCGTTGAACTCGTTTAGAACACAGCCTGCACTGATGTGAATCACCATCCATATTTGCTTGGGGTTACAAAAGTCCGCAAAACAGTGTAAACTAAAAGATCACAGAGACAACGTCTTAACACATATCCAAACCATCTCAATCTAGCCTCTCTGACTTTGTCTCCAAAACATCTTACATGTGCTGTCCCTCTGATGTGCTCATTCCCAATCCTATCCACCCTTGTTACTCCCAAAGAGAACCTCAACATTTTCATCTCTGCTACCTCCAGCTCTGCCTCCTGTCTTTTCCCCAGGGCCACTATTTCTAAACCATACAACATCGCTGGCCTCAACAACGTCTTGTACACTTTTCCTTTCCTTCTTGCCGATACCTTCCTATCACACATCACACCGGATACTTTTCTCCAGCCATTCCACCTGCCTGCACACGCTTCTTCACCTCTTTTCCACACTCTCCATTGCTCTGGATTGTTGAGCCTAACCTCACCGTTCCTCTAGGGTCCTTGTCCTTCATACACATGTATTCCGTCTTACTTCATTCCCATCCTTTTCAGGGCATACCTCCACCTCTCTAGATTTTCCTGCACTTGTTCTCTGCTCTCACTACAGATCACAATGTCATCTGCAAACATCATAGTCCATGGGGAATCTTGTCTAACCTCGTCTGTGAGCCTGTCCATCACCATAGCAAACAAGAAGGGGCTGAGAGCTGACCCTTGATGCAGTCCCACCTCCACCTTGAACTCTTCTGTCACACCGACAGCACACCTCACCACTGTCTTACATCTCTCATACATGTCCTGCACCACTCTAACATACTTCTCTGCCACTCCAGACTTCCTCATGCAATACCACAGTTCCTCCCTCGGCACCCTGTCATATGCTTTCTCCAAATCCACAAAGGCACAATGCAGCGCCGTCTGACCTTCTCTGCACTTCTCTATTAACATCCTCAAGGCAAACACTGCATCTGTGGTGCTCGTTCTTGGCATGAAACCAAACTGTTGTTCACAAATGCTGACCTCTGCCCTTAGTCTAATTTCCACTATTCTTTCCCATAACTTGATCGTATGGCTCATCAACTTTATCCCTCTGGAGTTGCCACAACTCTGCACGTCTCCCTTGTTCTTAAAAATGGGCACCAGCACACTTCTCCTCCATTCCTTTGGCATCCTCTCACTCTCTAAGACCTTATTGAATGTTCTTGTCAGGAAATCAACAGCTACCTCTCCTAGCCACTTCCATACCTTCACCGGTATATCATCAGGACCAACTGCCTTTCCATTCTTCATCCTCTTCAATGCCCTCCTCACTTAACCCTTACTAATCTTTGCTACTTCCTGGTCCTTGACAGTCACCTCTTCTACTCTTTTTTTCTCTCTCATTTTCTTCATTCATCAGCTCTTCAAAGTACTCTTTCCATCTTCCCAGCACACTTCTGTCATCAGTCAATACATTTCCCTCTCTGTCCTTAATCACTAACTTGCTGCACATCCTTCCCATCTCTATTTCTCTGCTGTGCCAACCTGTATAAATAATTTTCTCCCTCTTTATTCTCGAACCGAGTATACAAGTCATCATACGCCCTCTGATTGGCCTTTGACACCGTTACCTTCGCCTTACGCTGTGTCTCCCTGTACTCCTGTTTACTCTCTTCGGTCCTCTCAATGTCCCACTTCTTCTTAGCTAACCTCTTCCTTTATACACACTCCTGCACTTCCTCATTCCACCACCAAGTCTCCTTATCTACTTTCCTTCCAGATGACACACCAAGTATTCTCCTACCTGTCTCCCTGATCACATTAGCTGTAGTTGTCTAGTCATCTGGAAGCACTTCCTGACCACCCAAAGCCTGTTTCAACTCCTCCGTGAAGACAACCCGACACTCTTCCTTTTTCAGATTCCACCACTTTGTTTTCTGCTCTGCGTTTGCCTTCTTCACCTTCCTCACCATCAGCGTCATCCTGCACACCACCATCCTATGCTGTTTGGCAACACTCACACCCACTACTACTTCGCAGTCACTGACTTCCTTCAAATTACATCGCCTACACAAAATGTAGTCTACTTGTGTGCTCCTACCTAGGCTTTTATAAGTTACCCTATTGTCCTGTCTCTTCTGGAAGAAAGTATTCACCATAGCCATTTCCATCATTTTTGCAAAATCTACCAACATCTGTCCTTCTGCGTTCCTGTCCTGGATACCAAACCTGCCCATCACTTCCTCGTCCCCTCTGTTTCCCGCTCCAACATGTCCATTGAAGTCTGCCCCAATGACCACTCTTTCACCTCTGGGGGTACTCTGCATCACTTCATCTAACTGGGAAGAAGGAGGGGCACGTTCAGTCTGTCGTTTGTAAACAATGGACGCAGCGTCATTACGTCATTGTGTCATTACATCAGCGTACTACGTAGGTACGTCTAAACTCAAAATTTGACTTTTTTTTTGGAAAAAAAAAAAAACTCACAAATTGAAAAAACATAAAACGGATGAATGGAAGTCGGGGAGCGTCTGTACTCATTCCTGATCCTATCCATCATCATTACTCCCAAAGAGAACCTCAACATTTTCATCTCTACTACCTCCAGTTCTGCCTCCTGTCTTTTCCTCAGTGCCTCTGTTTCCAAACCATACAACACCGCTGGCCTCAACACCGTCTTGTACATTTTCCTTTCATTCTTGCCGCTACCCTCCTATCACACATCACACCGGACACTTTTCTCCAACCATTCCAATCTGCCTGCACACGCTTCTTCACCTCTTTTCCACACTCTCCATTGCTCTGGACTGTTGAGCCCAAGTGCTTAAAATTCTCCACCTTCTTTATCTCTGTGTCCTGTAACCTCACTGTTCCTCTTGGGTCCTTCTCATTCACACACATGTGTTCTGTTTTACTGCAGCTAACACTTTGGATGAGAGTGTCTGCCAAATTCCAGAAATGTAAATGATAAGGCCATTCATGTGTTTATTTTATGTACTGCTTACTCAGTGCCATTGGTGAGTGAGCTGGAGGTAATTGCAGCTGACATTGGACAGATTACAAATTCATTGGAATGTTAAAACAGGCCACTATTCACACTTACATCAACACC
Source organism: Plotosus lineatus (assembly GCA_024760905.1). Classification (NCBI taxonomy): domain Eukaryota; kingdom Metazoa; phylum Chordata; class Actinopteri; order Siluriformes; family Plotosidae; genus Plotosus; species Plotosus lineatus. The sequence continues at coordinate 26,489,580 of CM045734.1, read as the reverse complement.
TATGGGCAAATTAGAGTAGCCAGTGGACTGAATCTGCATTTCTTTGGACTATGGGAGGAAACCAGAACATCTGGAGGAGGCCTAGACAGGTACAAGGAAGATACACAAGCTCCAATCAGAAACATCCCAGCTTGACTGGAAGGTTAAAATCAAAAACCTGCTTGTTGTGGGGTGATAATGTTAAAAACTACAACACTGCTGCCCCATTGTAATACAAACCTTGTTTCAGCTTGGCAGAGAGCCATTATCACTACAGCAATACAGTCATAAATAATGTTGTATTAATAGACACAATTTGCATCTTGGCTCGCACACGGCATCATGGGATCTCTACTACCAAACGTGGCGGAAGTAAACCTTGATGTGGATGAAAACTGCACTATCAATGCGTTTAATTTATGGAAAGTTCCCGAGCTTCGGGCGTATTGTATACGTAGGGGTCTTCCCGGTTGTTCCCGCAAGCATAAAGATGAACTTGTTGCGCTTGCATTTGCGGCGATGTTACAAAAACTGCCGATACTTTTGTCAAAGGCTGAGGAATCTAAACAAGTCCAACGTGACTATGCCAGCTTGTTGACATTTAAAGTGGATGAGGAAATCTTGACAATTTCTGACCTCTTGGGACTTGAAGACAGCTGGGAGACAGAAAATGATGCCTTATCATAGTGGCCGCCGTGTATGTACGCTGACATAGCGGATTTTTTGATAATGAAGGACCAGGCTCCTAGCGATAAGGAAGGATACCCCTACTAGCACGACTTCGTAATGACTACAAAGAGGGTAAATACAAGTTTTACAGCCGTCACCTGGGGCAGTGGTGGTCTAGGGGATAGGGCGCAGGATCGCTGATCCAAGGGTTGGGGGTTCAAGTCCCCACAGGGTTGTCACTGTCCCCCCAGTGCAGCTAACTGGGTTATCAAAGGCGGGCCATGTCTCTCACTGCTTACGATGAGAGGCATGTAAAAGAATCATTGCTGACTTTCATAAAGAGTAGGCTGCAAAGCTGTCAGCGTGTTTCTTTCCCTTGCTAAAGGGTTGTGACAGGAAGGGCATCCGACGTAAAAACCTCTGCCAAATCAAACGTGCAAATCAGATGATTCGCTGTGGCGACTCCTGAGTAAAAAAAAAAAAGGAAAAAGCCGAAAGGAAGACAGACAGACAGTTGTCACCGAGTGATCTGACAGCTCTTGTTAGTCTATTTTACACATTAACATAACAGTAATTTTCAAGATCTAAGTCTATGATGTGTAATGATAATTTACATATATAATTTGGCATCGCCGATTTTTATGGTAAATTAACAGGTAAATAAAAGGTAGTATAGTAGTCTATAGGGTCTATGAATTCGAATAAAGAACACTTTAATTATGAACTTACTGCTTTAATCCAACGTTTGTGTCCCTCCGGATCCTTCAACTCGGTGGGGAAGGTAAATAGTGTGAACGGCAGCAGACATGTACACGCGTTAGTCCAAAATTTGCAGGCATGTATACTGCAAAATAGCTTTTTCCAATGCACGAGATGATAATGCCGTTCCCATAGTTCACTACGGCACAATGCACACCTGGCATGTCGATAATTTAAGGCTTAAGGCAGACTTTAAGCGGCAGTTGTTCGAATGTGTTTCCATACGACAGCAAGTCTACAAAGTTGTTCCCTTCGTTTTCTTTTTTATTGTATATTACTTTATACTATTTATGTCTCTTATGTATCTATTTATTTATTTACTTATATACTATATATGTATGTGTGTATGTATGTATGTATGTATGTATATGTATTATTGTATTGTATATGTATCTATTTTTGCACCCCCTACTGATGGTACCTCAATAGCCTGTAACAGTGAATTTCTCCATTGTGAGATTAATAAAGCTGTATCTTATCTTAGCTTATTTTATATCACGTATTACTGATCAAATGATATGATTGCTATTACAACCATTTTCTAAAATTTAGCATCAGTAGTAATGACTATAAACACGTATGAGTGCTACTCAAATGTCCCTTTAATGTTCCAGTCAGGTTGCCTTGTTACCCTGTTAACTACCAGTAAAGATTATGAACATTTGTACTTTGTAAATATCTAAATAAGCAAATAGTTTAATAAATAAACTTTATTGAGTAAATACTTTATTTAGTAAATTTTAATTATTTTGCATCTCAAATTGTAGGCTCCAACTGAAGAATATTTAAAAAATTCTCAGAAATTCTGTCAGGTTCGTTTATTGAAGCTGTAGGTAATATAGACAGGGACCGTAAACTTGCATAGGCCTGGCCGGATTGTCCAGTCAGTGTTCTACCACACATGGCATTCTGGAACTCGCTTAGGTGAAAATCTACTTCACAGAGATGGCCAACATTGGCACTCACTATAACTTTGAGCTTGTGCCTGTGCATGCAACCAGTAGCTTTGACTTCACACATGTCAATCTGTCAAAACTGGGACCAGAATAAAGGCAATACTGTGTACTGATCCAGAAACACAAACTTGACACTACAGAATGAGAAGGGCTGAATTAAAGATATACTTGGGCAAGTAAACAGAGGCTGCCGGTGAGCTTGCAGCACTAGCGGAGACAAAGCCGGTAGAGGACAGCAAGCTTCCCAAAATTTTGTACCGGACTGTCTGCCAGCAGCTCTCATTTGGATCTGTTGAAAGCTTCATAATGGTGCTGCACTTGTACACAGCTCCCAGTGTGAGGTTACTGCCAAAGTTCACCTGGATCATGGATTCACGACTATGAATATGGGCTATTACTGAGTATTGGTATTGATTTAAGGTGGACATATATTAAGATTAGTTCTAAAAAACTGACCTAATTTTATTAGATTCTGATGAGAAGAGTGTTTACGTATAACATCAGGACATTATCAGCGGGACGCCATCACAATACCTACATAATACATGGGCACTGCACAAAGAAAGCCACGTTTCAATGCTCAATCCTTTGACACATTATAGACACTTTAACAAAATCTTAAGATTACATTCACATAGAATTCTCACTGAAGAATTCCATTCACAAAATTACCTTTAATACCAAGAAAAAAGTTTTAACTTTACCTTACAACAGCTGCCAACTTTCCCAAACCAAAAAAAACACTCTGCTCTAGCGGGCCTGTTAAAATACACCGAATCAATATGAAACACCCCCGTTTTCTCCATCTTTTTTTTTTTTTTAGAATTAACATTCCTCAACATGTTTTAATGTGACTCACGTCAAATGCAAACAGTGAAGGGTAGTTTCCTAGTACAGTACTAAGCATTTTTACTGACCACAAAGCAATCTTAACTCCACAGTGTAGACATCCCATCACTTGAAAATAAACTTCCCCCATTGAAAAGGATCCAGACAGACAGGGGTGTCAAAGCCAAGATATTATCATTCTTCTAACTGATCCTTTTAGACTGCTTCCTTTCCTTTGTCTTTGCTTTCTTCAAGAAGGAGGCACTGAATGTCTGTTCATAACAGGTGTTGCTTCTTGATTTTTGAATAAGTGTCATCTGATCTATCTATCTGATCATCTAGCATGTCATCTGATAGTCATCCCCTGAAGTTGGTCTGTCTTCTTCCTCAACTGACTGAAAATTCTTTCACATTCAGCATTGCTGTGTGTAATTGTTAAAATGCCAACCACGCAGTGGCTCGACTTTTGAAATCTAGGCTTCCCATCTCCTTTGACAGTGTGGGAAAGTGAGAACCACAACTCATCTGCAGACATTCTCATTTTGTTCCTCTTTGAAACTGGTTGAGCGATAATCATTAAACTCAATCTCAAGGCTATTGATAGCTTCATCAGTCTTCAATTCCAGTTTTGATCAATACTGGAAACATTGTGAAAAAGAATCTGAGGGAATTGAAGGTACAGCTGTCTGCCTTGATTACATCTGCTATTTGGGCAGTTTGCCCATGTGGTCTGCAGCAGCTAGAGGAAGGTTATGCTCCACATAAAAGGCTGCAAGCAAACATTCAGCTTTAATAGCATTGGTATTTTCTGTTTTTGAAGTGAAAGAAATCAACAAAAGTTTGAGCGCGTCCTACCTCCGATTCCGACTGTAAAACCCTTTCATGCACCTTGCTCTAACAGTGCTGCACGACTGCTTCACAGATTCATGCTAATTCATGGCCCTACTTCTGGCATAAACAATGTCCATACACATGCGCAGTGTCCATACACATGCACAGTCGTTAAATTTGGCAAGGGACGATACTCTGAGGGGCTCATACATTTTCTTATTTGCATTCTTCGTAGTGAAAGTTTATGATTTGTTTATTTTTCGTGAAATAGTCAGCGTTATGATTTAATTACGTATTATCCGACCTAAAAACTTGTTTCTGTACTCAGACCCAAGAAAACATACTAAATACATTTTTTACGTACTAGTTGGCAGCTATGCCTTACCACGGCTTAGTCGACTCTGGGCGTTGGCAGAGTACACCCTGAACAGCACATCAAGCCATTAAAGTGCCTATGTGCATGTATACACACACACATACACATACACACACACACACACACACACACACACACACACACACACGCGCACACATGCGCACACCTGAATTCCCAGAAACAATTTAGTAAATTGAGTTCTCCGAACCGCTCAAAGCCTCAGGCTGTCTAGTCATTAAATGAGCTTGAGTATTAAACCCATATGGTCATTCTCTGAACAACAGTAAGTGCAATTAATAAGAATAATGAAGAATATAAAACTTGCTCCCAGAATTCCTGAAGGCTACTTCATGGTTGCTAAGGGCAGTGGTGGTCTAGTGGATAGGGCGCAGGATCGTTGAGCCAAACGTTGGGGGTTCGAGTCCCCACAGGGTTGTCACTGTCCCCCCAGTGCGGCAAACTGGGTTATCAAAGGTGGACCATGTCTCTCACTGTCTATAATGAGAGGCATGTAAAATAACCATTGCTGACTTTTGTAAAGAGTAGGCTCCAAAGCCGTTGGCATGTTTCTGTCCCTTGCTAAAAGGGTTGTGACAGGAAGGGCATCCGATGTAAAAACTATGCCAAATCAAATGTGCAAATCAGATGATTCGCTGTGGGGACTCCCAAGGAAAGGGAAAAAGCCGAAAGAAAGAAAGGAAACTTCATGGTTGCTATCTGTCTAACATTTAGGGTAAATAATGTGAATATTTAAGAGAATAAAGATAACATGGTTTAAAATTATTCTTAAAAATTCTGTTAGGTTATCTCATAGTATCGAGCTAGCTAACACTAATAACATTACTATAACTATGATAGGAACATTTAATGATCTTAAAATTCCTTTCAAATTAATTTCAGGTTAGCTTATGTTATAGTTGGCAAACATTAAAAGTGAATAATATGAACAGTAAAACATTAAAGATTAACTCAGACAAGTCCTGACAGGTTAGCGTACGTATCTACCATAGCTAGCTAATGCTAAACTGATATAAGCATTTAAGCATCAGGCTTTCAGGGGTTACCATAAGGGTCTTGTTTTTTTCTACAAAATAAATTTCTGAATGTAGTTATTGTATTAACTATCATTATTAGCTTTAAGGCCACAATTCCTGAAATGTTTCACCGTTTTGTTTTGTTTTTTTTTCCCTCCAGTAAAAAGATCATATAAAAAAATAAAATTATCTAATTTTAAAGTCAAAACAAGGAAGCTGCATTAGCAGGAGAGGCAGGTCACAAAGAATAACACTTCCTGTCTGAATTTGGCTGCTGAGGGCATGTGTGCTGTGTTTAGCAGTTCAGAGACAAAAGAAGGAAAAGAAAATACAAACACTGAGAAGATAAGACTATCAAGTTAAACACAATACGTGTAAATCACTTAAAATTACAAGGTTACAGGCAAATTTTATTGGTGTCGAATTCAGATGTGGTTTATAAATATGTGAGAAAACTAATAGTGGTGTTAGTGGTATAAATAAAGAAAGGAATACTGTATACCATATATTAGGAGAAGTCGGGCAAGAATGTTACAGTAAGGCATTTAAGGAAATCACCTGAGCACTAAGGCCGGGCAATTTGAGATTATACTATTAATATCATGATAAATTATGCCTCAATATGCCTTTCTGTTCTACTGCAGAATCTTGAAGTAGTTTTATTTTTTAAGTAGCAGTGATGAAAAAAAAAAAATTCTGCATAATCACCATTTTACAGATATAGCAAACCTAAATACTGCATTGTGGTGCACATTAGCCTTGCTCTGGCATCGCGAGATGTCAGGGTGTACGCCCCATTTTCCCCAATGTCAGATGGGATAAGCTCCAGCTTCCCTTTGACCCCCAACAGTATAAGTTGGACAGATAAATAAATGAATGAATGGATGAAATGATTGAATAAGTGGCTTAATATGGATGAATGACTATATTATGATACTTGTGCGGTATGCATTGTATAGCTGGTATTGTAATATCTTGAGTTGATATTTTTGTCATGTCACCATCAGAAGTCTGAAAAAAATATAGAAAAACTAAAACAGTTCAACGATCCAAACCAACACTTTACTGAACGAACGACCCAGATGACTACAACACCCAACATGCAAATCTCTCTCGGATCCCATAGGTGAGCCTGTGCCAAGATATCAGCAAAATCTCATGAACCACCATTGAAGGCTGTTGAGAATCTGCTCCTGAATGACTGATTGTGAAAGTGTATGAGCCATGACACACTGAACGATTCAGCCCTAAAAGAGCAGGAGGAGGGGAGGTGCAAGTGATGAGCCTGCTTTGATGACTACCACACAGCTGGGCCGCACAAATAATCCAATTAGGACACGCATGTTGTGCACACTGTTCATCCAACCTAGTTGCAAATCTAAAAATACTGCTGTCAAGCAAGCATCCTGGGTGTCACTTTGCAGAAGTGGAATTAAACGTGTGATGAGATATTTCAGTACACTGAGATATTTCAATCAATTATATCTGCAGGAGGTCCCTGCGATCACCTGGTGAGCTGTCCAGGGTGTACCCCGCCTTCGCCCAGAGTTGGTTGAGATGGGAGCCAGCCTTCTCACAACCCTGATAAGGATTAAGCGGTTCAGAAAAAGAATGAATTAATGTATCTGGTTGATGTTTGTTTCACATTTTTTAAGAATCCTGCCTGACAGCTCATTATATTAGAACAGTTGGAGATAAGGCTGCAGAGATTTTTTTTTTATCTTGGTAAACTACATTTCTAGTCCTATTAACTTAGTATCTTGGTCGAGGCTGTTGAAAGAATGAGCAGTGTTTTTAAAGCATTCCTGAATAAATTCAACTTATTTAGGTGGACATCACTCACTGATATTTCGAAGATAAAATTGTACAGTAGTTTAGTACGAGAACGAAGGAAATTGGTACTTATTTTTTAGTATGCAATGTATTACAGTGACAACCAACAGCTTTCAATTCAAATAACAAATCTTATCAAAACATGACACAATTTTTAGAGAAAACCAAATATATTCAATGCTCAAAATTTTAACTGCACCATAAATACTTTGGTACATTATTTTATTTGTCTACTTTTAAGTTTTAACTAATACATATACAGTGATACCTCAGCTCACGAACATAATTGGTTCCCAGAAAGTGTGTGTAAGGCGAAAAGTTCATCTTCCGAACATTTATTTCCCGTAAGAAACCATTAAAATGAGAATAATCCGTTCCCAGGTCCCCATAAAACATAATTTTCTACTAAATAAGCCTTAAAACTACACAAAAATATACCTTATTTTATGTATAATAAATGTGCTCTTGTATTGTAATTAAAGAAATAAACTGTACTGTATAATAAAGTCGTTTTATTTACCTTTGTGATGGGAGTTGATGGCTTGATGGAATGGAGTGGGAGGAGGAGAGAGGGAGGGACTTACTGTTTGGAAGGAGTGTTTGGAAACGCCTACTGTTTGGAAACACCCTTAGCCATACACGCACCCTTAATAGTTTCCTTGTTCTTAAGGATGGGAGCAATGGTAGACTTAGCGTACTGGTACTGGGACGCTAAGTCACACAAACGCACACCTCGTTCGTGTTTTTCAATGATCTCCGCCTGTGGTGGGGTCTTTTTCGGTCCCATAACAGCAAAAGTACACTCAATATGGTCCAAAATGTCTATCAAACACAAACCACTTCCGCACTCAAAGAAAGGGGGTGACGAACTGTGACGCCGTGAGCGTGCGTCAGCTTCTCGTGGCCGCCACCGTGGCGCTGTTCGACCGCGTGGTTTGATTCGTCTGCCGAAAACTAGTTCGTCAGAAGAGACTATATGCTCGCAAATTTAATGTTCTTGAGGCGAAAAGGTCGTGAGCTTAAGCGTTCGTCAGCGGAGGTTTTACTGTATCTGTAGTGTCATGTCATCTCGCTAACTTTGTTACTCACAACAAGCGGAATAGTTTCAATATGACATCCAACATGATTCAGGAATAGGAACAGAAACACAGAGAGAGAGATAGAGAGAGAGAGAGAGAGAGAGAGAGAGAGAGTACACCTTACACCTTTTGAGCAATTTTTAATACTGTATAAACTCATTCCACATTGATGATACAGTGATCCCTCGCTACTTCGCGCTTCAGTGCATCACGGGTTTTTCAAAAATATTCATAAAAAAATAATAAGGAAAGTAAGGAAAAATAGGGAAAAAGTTAAGGAAAATGCCACAAAATAAGGCCAATTATGCAAAAAAAAAAAAAAAAAAAAAAAAAAAAAAAAAAAAAAAAAAAAAAAAACAAAAAGCACAAAAACAATCCAACAAAACTACTTACATTTTTATGTGAGGTTCGCGTCTGTGTGTGCACGCGCGTGTCTGTATGTGTGTCTATTTATATTTTATGTACATCTTTTTGTATTTACATTATTTACATATGCATTATTTTTGAATGTTTTATTGTTATTATAAGCATTTGTCTGTCTGTCTGTCTTCCTTTCGGCTTTTTCCCTTTTACTCGGGAGTCGCCACAGCGAATCATCTGATTCGCACGTTTGATTTGGCAGAGGTTTTTACGTCGGATGCCCTTCCTGTCACAACCCTTTTTAGCAAGGGATAGAAACATGCTGACGGCTTTGCAACCTACTCTTTACGAAAGTCAGCAATGGTTCTTTTACATACCTCTCACCATAGACAGTGACAGACATGGCCCACCTTTGATAACCCAGTTAGCTGCACTTATGGCATTGATATTATATACACATATACATGTGCATATATGTCAGTCAGGGGGGGTCAATCCTACTTCATGGAAATTGGCGGTCACAGGGGGTCTCGGTCCCCATTAACTGCAGAAAGTGAGGGATCCCTGTATATGGTTCGTTTTAAATACTATTCCAGCTCTAAGTAACATTTTGCACCAGATATTCCCTCCACACAAATGAAAAATTGCTGGGAGTGTGAGCCATCTGCTTCTCCTTTGCTGGATGTCAGTCTCACAGGGTGATGGCCTCCATTAGTAACAATAAAAATGAAAACATCTTATTTTCAAGGCACAAAGCACACACAGGGTCAATTAGGAAGAGTAAATATTCAGCCACCGTGGCTGTCTAAGGGATCGTTTTTGCATTGCAACTGAAGAAACCACATAAAGTACTATGAGGTGCACAGCTAACAGATGTAAAGCTCGGACAACAATGTATAGGTTGAGTGGGATGTTATTTGACTGGCTAAATTTAACTGAACAACTAAAATTGAAAAAACAGACTTTGATAAATTTAGTAGGGACAAAAGTAGGTTATAAGTTAATTACAACCAGAAAACCATCAGAAATTACATGAGAAAACCATCATCGTAGTACATCATAAAACCCTTATGTTTAGGTTTTTATTTATTGTTACTCACTATTAGATGTTACTGACATCTAATGCTAGTAACACCTGAGAGGATGTAACAATATACAAAAGAGTTATATATAATTTAACTAGCTACCCAGTTCAGATACTACACTCCGCCATCCAGTACAGTTTATGCTAAACAGGACTCCGTTTGTGCAGCTTACTCTTGTTAAAACTCATCCGAGCTGAGAATACGTACGTATTCAATTAATTGTGCCCAGTATGGAGGCAATTGGGAAGCTTACACAGAAGAACACTGCTGACATAGAATCTGTGCTGAAACGGTATCACTGAAATGGCAGAACGCCAGTAACACAGCACAACACCGCTGACAGTGTCACACCCCTAACATCACTGCTGATAGTGTAACACTACCAACACCACTGTAACACCACACAGCTGACAATGTAACGCTACCAACACCACCGTAACACAACACAGCTGACAGTGTAACGCTACCAACACCACTGTAACACCACACAGCTGACAGTGTAACGCTACCGACACCACTGTAACACCACACAGCTGACAGTGTAACGCGACCAACACCACACAACTGACAGTGTAACGCTACCAACACCACCGTAATACTACGCAGCTGAGAGTGTAACGCTACCAACACCACCGTAACACAACACAATTGACAGTGTAACGCTACCAACACCACTGTAACACTACACAGCTGACAGTGTAATGCTATCAACAACACTGTAACACCACACAGCTGACAGTGTAAGGCTACGGACACCACTGTAACACCACACTGCTGACAGTGCAACACTACCAACCTACGGTAACACCACACTGCTGACAGTGTAACACTACCAACACCACTGTAATACCACACAGCTGACAGTGTAACACTACCAACACCACTGTAACACCACACAGCTGACAGTTTATCGCTATCAACACCACTGTAACACCACACAGCTGACAGTGTAACGCTACCAACACCACTGTAACACCACACTGATGACAGTGTAATACTACCAACACCACTGTAACACCACACAACTGACAGTGTAACACTACCAACACCATTATAAAACCACACAGCTGACAGTGTAACACTACCAACACCACTGTAACACCACACAACTGACAGTGTAACACTACCAACACCATTATAAAACCACACAACTGACAGTGTAACGCTACCAACACCACTGTAACACCACACAGCTGACAGTGTTACACTGCTGAGTTACAACACAGATAGCCATCTAACAACAGGGACACAAAAATCCTCTCACAATGTTACACCAGTCACATACCTGACACAACGCAACACCCCCGACAACATAAATCCATTCACAGAATGTAACACCTCCCACAGTGTAACACTGCTGACACAGTATGAGGCTCTACACATACCTGAGACAGTATTATTCCCATGACACAGTGTAACAAGTGAGAGTCCAAGTGTACGTCCACTAAAAGAAAACACCGACCACATTGTAAGACATGCACGTGACACAGCGTTACATCTCCAACGGTGTTACACCACTGAAACAGGAGGAAACTAACCACGCTGTGCTTCTCGACCTACTTTTCATAGTATAGCACACAGTGTAACATGAATGATGTGGTATAACATGGTAGGTACAATTTAACTAAATAAACACTGGTCTACACTGATGGTGTCACAGCGTGATCAGCTGTCATGGATGCCTACAGCTGAAGCCAACCATCCTTGTAGCATATGACACAGACAAGCACAAAAAGAAGAGAAGTTCACCCTTTGTGGTTCACTATACTTTGTACTCACTACAGTACATCAACAAGAAGGCATTCGGGTCACAAACTCAAATTGCTTACAGCAGTGTTCCCATTAAAGAGAATTGAGCTTGGGGCAATACTGTGTTCAGATCATTCAGACGCCAGAGGCTGTCGAGTCACTCCGCAGGGCCTTGGGCCGTCAGGCCCAAGGTGCAAGAAGCATGGGGAGGGTGCGGAAAGGGGTATCCGCTGCAATTGAAATATGAAATCTGGGGACAGCTGGAGACAAAAATGTTGATTAAAAAAAAAATTTTAATGAGAAGAATTTGTGTATGTAATGACAGAATTTCAGTGATTTGAACTTTTATTCATAGTTCATGGCAATTTATTGAACTCTGTCCACACAGACACACACACACACACACACACACACACACACACACACACACACGCACACGCGCGTTCTAATATCAACTCGAAATCAGTAATAACATCGTCTTCCGATTCAGAATCACCAGATACAGTCGAGGTTGTTACTTACACTGATGTTCCCATGTAGAGTTTTATACATTCATAGAATGGATTCATTGTGCATATAACAGTGAGACTTCAGTGGTAACTTCAGTAGAAAACCAGTCTACCCTAAAATGTCTCATTAGTGAATTGGTGTACTGTATTTCCGATAGATGCTGAACATTTTGACAGCTGTTGAACATTATTTTGAACATGTTGTAGATTGTGGACTGTAGAACTTGAAACAAAACAAAGATTATCTAAAATAATTTGTGCCACTTTCATGCCAATTTAGCCTAATGGGAACACTGGGTTACAGGAAGTACAAGTGCATGAATTATTTGGATCCTTTTTCCATTCGTTTGAGTGTGAAAACAGCGAAGCCATGAAGATGTTGGCTGATGACAATACTTTGTGTAAACCACTACAGCAACAGGGAGTAACTAAGATTTCATATTACAATTAGGTTTTAGTCTGCATCAAATAATTGGAGGCTCACAAAAGATATTCAACAGAAAACCGATCACTCACATCCTGCATAAACTGAGATTTTACTGCGAAACATTTTAATCTAACAGGTATTTTGGCAGCACATGAGGAAACCTGACCACATCCACTGGCTCTGTTATCTTACACCCATATTGAAGTGTATTGTGGGTTAAACACTCCAATCACATGCATGACCCTGACAAGAAACTCAGTAACAATAGGATCAAGTGGGAATAATCAAAAGTCATGCCATGAAAAGTAAACAGGGGAGTCAGAGAAGGACACGACGTCACGTAGATGTCTCAGCAGGAGGAATGAAACCCAGGAAAGACAGAGCTCATGATTTCACATCTCACTCAGAGTACAAACTGCAAATCTTTCACTGCACATGATTACATACCGATCATATGACCTGCTCCATTTTTCCTTTTCTTTCTATCCAACACCTGCATGGCTAGGATCAATGATGGGGAGGAGGACAACATCACAGTGATCAGCAGCAATACACACACACACACACACATATATAATGTACATACCTACACACACACACACACACACACACACACACACACACACATATATATAATGTACATACCTACATACATACACTACAACATACAATACAACATCACAGTGATCAGCAGCAATACACACACACACCCACACACACACACACACACACACACACATATATATATATATATATATATATATATATATATATATATATATATATATAAAATGTACATACCTACATACATACACTATATATGGGTATATATATTTTATATATATATATATACACACACACACACACACACACACACATACACAAACACAAAAAGACTGAGATAGACATCTTTATAAAACTTCACAGACACATACCGTACACACACACACACACACATACACACTCACACACACACTCACACACACATACACATACTGTATGTATCTTCTTTCTTTCGGCTGTTCGATTTTTCTCAGGGGTTCCCACACTGAATCTGTGATTCACATGTTTGATTTGGAATAGGTTTTTATGCCGAATGCCCGTCCTGACAACCCTTAGCAAGGGGCACAAACATGCTGACGGCTTTGCATCGACTCTTTGCGAAAGTCAACAATGGTTCTTTTACATGAACCTCTTACCATAGACAGTGAGACACATGGCTGGCCTTTGATAACCCAATTATCTGCACGGGGGAGCGGGGGTTGGGGGCTAACAACCTTGTGGAGAGTGGGACTTGAACCCTCAACCTTAGGATCAGCGATCCAGCACCTTTAAACACCTGGCCACCACTGCCCATATACATATACATCATTACATATATATATATATATATATTTACTTGTTCAAGGTCACTGTCTCGCAGTGTTGCCACTTGCTTATGTTTAGCAATACGCTAAACATAAGCAAGTGGCAACACTGCGAGACAGTGACCTTGAACAAGTAAATACTTCACCATGAAAGGTTGGTCATTTATTCTTAAATGGCATGTTTTAAGCTTTCAATTACTATAAATAAAATATAGCATTGTTAAAAAGTTCCCTTTTAAGTTCCCTTATATATATATATATACATACACACACACACACACACACACACACACACACACACACACACACACACACACACACAAGTACTGTAAAAGGTCTGATATAAGATCATTTATACCCCTGTACACACAGTACACATGTAACTGATCTATTAGTGTATTATATATAAAATCATAGATTAAAGTCCATAATTTTATAGAATCCTATTCCATATTCTTTCTTTTACAGTAACACAGATGAGAAGGCATCTATGCCTTACTAATGTGCCTGGTACATGAATGACTCCTACAGCTCCAGGTTGTTTAGTTTCGTAATGCTGGGTTTATACCAAGGCCAAGATGTCCACAATCTCCACGATTTAAGAGAATCATGATGAGCATGGGATCATAGGATCGAATCGTGACGATCTTCAGGCAACTTGGTGGATTCGTCATAACCTTGAAAAATTTTTTGACTGGCCAAAGCAAGGAGCTACACAAGAGGTGAAGCATACTTAAGAGGAATAGCATCGATCAGATTTTTTGTGTCATGAACACTGTGTCCATCCATCTGTGCGCAAATAGAAACCATGCGTTGATATTTACCATGCCGGTATATAACTGTGTTATGGGAATGTCTTAACCAGGGGTCTCCCACCTTTTTGAAACCGAGAGCTACTTCTTGGGTACCAATTACTGCGAAGGGCTACCCGGACGATTCACACTTCCGGAATAATAAATTTGCTCTATTTAACTTTAATTATATGTTATTATTAATAATTGATGATATTCATCTATGTGACGATATCAATTTGATTTAAAAAAAAAAAAATGCAGCTCAACGGACAGTGGCGCTATGGAGCCGTGGGCCTGTTCTAAAAATAGCAGTGAAGAGGGCCGCGGGCGACTCACATTGTCCTAGCGGGCACCATGTTGGTGACCCCTGGTCTGAACAATCGTTTACTCTATTTTTCCCTCCAAACTCTTACTTGTTTCAGGCTATTAAATAAAATAAACTTTTTAAATAAAACGCATTCATTTAACAATGTAAACAGATTTCGATGTGCCATATGCAGTAGGTATATTTGCTTTTTAACCAAAAAATAAACTACTGCATATGGCATAAACTACTGCCACACAATGCACTACTCATTTGAATAGAGAGGCTTTGAACCCAATCACACTGGTTCATGCGCTCATGACGTTTCTGGTGTGTATGACGTGCTGACGGAAGTGAAGCTGTCCAGTGGAATGGCATCTCACTACCATGCTGTGACATTGGGTTTCCCTTAAAGAACTCTTATCTGAACAGCGTAACATTTTCAGACAAAATCAAAACTTTGGGGAGGGGCGGTCATAACGTGATGGTTGCATGACATTATGTCGTTGATGGCGTCATCAAAAACAAATTCACCTTGAAACTTTTAAGTAATTTTTTTCGGTGCTCCGCTTATATGCCGTATCTTTAGGCATACTCTTTGGTGTGACCCCTGCCGACTTTTTAGGCCCAAATTGTGCTATAAAGTGTGACAGTTCTGCTCAAATTGTGGTTACAAATCATAGAACATCTCAACATAATTTGGAGAACATGATAGATCTAAACAGAGCTGAACAGAATGTGAGCATATGGTGATAATCCTAAGAGAAGTGGAGGAAATGTGTGGAATATTGAGGCAGATTTTGACGTGTTGACTTCATTAAAAATAAATAAATAAACACACTATGCAGACGGTAGGAAAAAGTATGAAAGCTTAGAAAAAGACAAAGAAAAATTTAACAATAAATTACACATCAGTGCCCTAAATATCGAAATCTTCAACAAAACTTATGGATGGAATGAATTGGTAGTGATGAATGGGTAGTGGTGGCCTGGTGGTAAAGGTGCTGTATCACTGATCCTAAAGGTGGGGTTACAAGCCCCATTCTCAACGGTTTGCCACTGTCCCCCCCAGTGCAGCTAACTGGGTTATCAAAGGCCGGCCATGTCTCTCACTGTCTATGGTGTGAAGGGTGTAAAAGAATCATCACTGACTTTCATCAAGAGTAGCTGCATAGCCGTCAGTGTGTTTCTGCCCTGCGATGGCCTGGCAAGCAATCCAGGGTGTATTCTGCCCTCGCCAGGAGTCAGCTGGGCTGGGTGCCAACCTCTCTGTGACCCTAATTAGGATTAAGCAGTCACAGAAAATGAATGGACGAATGAATCGGCACCATTTAAAGTGCACTGTGTGGCCAATAAGAAGCTATGAGTCCATTAAATGGATCTTTTACACCCTATGCAACCCAACAGATGTCTTAGTGGAACATTTTTAATATTCGGTTATTGATTCAGAAGTAAAGGGAACAAAATACCAAGTCCTGGGAAGTATAATCACAATATTACCAGTGGGAACCTCACTCCCTGTATAAGTGAAATACATCCATGTGATGCTCTAGGACTTATAATACACAACAGGATATGAACTGGAAATAATAACTTGTGCACCCTTTGTAGTGCACTACATGTGGTACATAGGGTGAACAGTAACTGAGCCTTAAACAAACGTTGATCCTCAGACTGGGCGAGATAGCACCTGTATGCAATGCACCTGTATGTATTATGTACTGTATTGTACTGTATGTCCTATTGGAAGCCATTTTGGGAATTGTCTCATTAACCCATATGAAAGGGCACTAGACAGGATCTAGTATTTACTTTATTGGCTTGGGACTTTCAAATAAACATGAACCAAGCATGGTATTGAATGGGAGCTCACACAGGCTTTGTAGTGCACTATACAGTACAGACAAACCCTGTGCATCTGGGACCTGTCTCAAATCCAAAACAAGTGCACTACAAAAGATTATACACTTGTGGCTTGAATATCTTATCAGAACACATCTGTGAGTACACTTTTGAATGACTTTATTAAAGCACTATAAAGGTCATGTCCAATATCAGGTCCAGTTAAAAAGTCATTCGTGATGTGTATCTGTATGTAAAAATAAAATAAAATAAAAATAAAATAAAATAAAGTGCACTAGACTGATCTAGATCTGCCTCCTGCTTTTGCAGTGGTCTCGGAATAACCCTCCCCACCATTACTGTGGTTGGGGTAGACTCTTGATTGGGTGATGGTCCTGTACCCTGTAAGGTCTATGAATGGCAGGGGAGGCTTCTGGGATTCAGGAGCTGACATTTCCAAAAGAGGAAAATAAAAGAGTACAGATCGAGGGCATCACTTACTCAACGCTCCTGCGGCCCCGAGTCCCTGCTCTTTGCAGGCCGGTGGTGTCGCGCTCTGTCGCTCGAAGTTGCCCGGGTTCGAGAAGTAATCGCGGAGCCTGGGCAGCTCCCGGCCGGCCTCCAGCAGTTCGGTGTGCAGCTCCAAGGCCGTGAGGATGTACTGATCCCGGAGGAGTTGAGCCGCGATCGCGTCCACGGAAACCCGCGGGGGTTCAGCACCAATGCCCGGCCCCAGAGCTGCACCTGTCCGACTGCTGCTGGATAATAAAAGCGAGTTGGGATCTATTTCAGTCGGCGGAGGGCAGAAGGGCCCAGGGCTCCGGCCTTGTGCTTCATCAGTCGGGCTGCGCTGCTCGCTGTCACCGCCGTCCCGTCTCCGCCGCTCCGTTTCCTCCTCCGAGTCACTCGTATTAAAAGGGTTGACGCTGCCTGACGCCATTTTTTTACTATTCCAGAAAAAGTGAGCCGCCTCGCCTTGCCGACTGATGAATTGAACAGTCTGTTGACTGGCAGCGAGTTCGGTTCCGATCTGTGACAGTGTCAGCGATCCGCTTGGTTCTATTGCATTTCAATACCAACACGACTGACTGAATTCGTGTCCCACCCGTATTCCGTCATATCCCGCCTCCTCCTCAGTGACAGGCTGAGCAGTTCAGACTCAAAGAAGCTCGCAGGTTGGCAATTACTAAGTCGTTCACACTCACCCTGGCAACCACATAGCGTCGCTGATAAGATGTCCGACAAATTGTAAAGCCACTTCGATACTAAGACAAGTAAAATAGTACGAATATAACATGACAAATCGTTCACCTATATTTTATTTTTTTATTTAAGTTTATTCTGCTTCAGAATATATGTTTAGTCTACTTGGACGAACACCAGATATGTAAATTCATACCATGCAAATTAACAATTTGAATCCGAGCTATCAATTGGCAATTGGCACTGTCCAATCGGTAGACCAGTCGTGCCCATAAATTACTAACCGGTCCGAAAGAATGGGGCGGGATTTTCCTTAATACAGGTAGGAAAAAAAATAAAGGAAACCCATTACCTCGGTGGTAACAATTGGACTTCCGCCGATACCAGAAGTGACGTTTACTTGTTCAACGTTTACCACACTATGGTACTATTACTTAACCAAACTGCGACTGAATTGTCACTGCACAATCCTTTCGTTATTTTTGTGTTGAGCATTTTGAGATTTCTAAGTTTTAGAACCGTTTAAACACAGTAAAATAATGTGTTAAAATAAGCCGTTGGCACAAGCAGACAGGAGTTTTCAACTTAAAAGTTACAGTCTTGCAAACGTCAACGTTCACACGACGGACTCTTCTATACTTTATTTATTTATTTTGTACGATGACCAGCTGGGCCTTATAGTATCAAAAATAAACTGAAAATAAAGCAGCATTACGGAAAGCATGTGGTTAATTACGTAACTCTAACTGTGTTTAAGCACAAATGTTGAATTGTTGACTAGAGCATGGGGGGGTTTAGTGGATGAGGTGATGGGTTACAGTCGAAGGTCAGCAGTTTAATCCCCATTGTTGGGCCCTTGAACAAGGCCACTGGCAAGGGCAGTGCTGGCCTGGTGGGACAGGACACTGGATCACTGATCCTGAGGTTGGGGGTTCGAGTCCCACTCTTCACAAGGTTGTCACTGTCTCTCCATGGCTGGCCCTGTCTCTCACTGTATATGATGTGAAGCATGTGAAAGAACCATTTTTGGAAAGAGAAGGATGCAATGCTGTCAGCATCTTTCTGTCCTGTGCTAAAGGGTTGTGTCGGAAGGGCATCCGACGTAAAAACCCATGCCAAATCATTTGTTGTGGTGACCCCTGATAAAAGGGAAAATGAAAGAAAATCTCTCTCTCTCTCTCTGTTGTTGAATTGTTGATTCAACATGTTCTAATTATTATTATTATTATTATTATTATTATTATTATTAATTAAGTCATTCATTCGTTTTCTAAGCTGCTTAATTCTAATTATGGTCTGTGAGGCTGGCGCTCACCTCAACCAACTGGGCAAGGGTTGGGTACACCCGGGACAGCTCTCCACACCATTGCAGGACCTTATAATAATAATAATAATAATAATAATAATAATAATAATAATAATAAACAGCAACTGCTATTTTTGCTGCTAAATTTGTATTTTGCCTTAATTTGAAGTACGACTCTTATTTTGATATGTCGATAAACCTCTTTCAACACATCCCGACTTTTGTTTTATTTTTTATGAGAAACAGCTGCTGTAGCAACAACCTACAATACTAGATTCTATAATTATACCGATATATTGGATACTTGGACAACAAAGACGGAGTGAGGACAATTTTCTTGATTGAAGAAGCCCTCAGGGTTCGACTTTGATGATTAGGTAGTTCGATCAGGAACATAAGTGGTCCGTTATAAAGAGTAGGTGTGAGATTTTAAATAAAGTAAGATAGCATGGACTGCACGCGCTCGGTTGCTATTCTTCTGTTGCCAGGATACCGTCGTGATGCTTGATGAATTAGAAATCTGATTGGCTGGAATACCACTAAATAATCCTTGGAGAGACCCCTCCACCACCCATACACACAGAGGACCCAACGAGAAAAGCGTATGTTTGGTTGCTACTCTGCTACAGACTGTGTTTCCCCAAACAAGTTTTCTCTCACGAGCTTCTCTGGACGCCTTTAAACAGACTGGATAGTGAAAACAAACAAAACCAAAGAAGTCGATAGAAGTATTGGGACCAGCAGAAATGATCATATTGTTCAAGAAAAATATGAGATGGTGACGGAAAGTGACTACATGCCTTATATGGAAAAGGTGACGTAACATGTTTTAAAATCCTGTCAGGAGAGCTTCGGGTCAGCGCACCCACGCGTGGAGTTTTTTATTAAGGTTCAATGTTTTTCATTTTCGAAAAGTAATTATAATGTTGGAATTATTAATACAATTTACATAAATTTCTCAAAAGTATCACGAAGACAAACATTCCAAGCCGTTTTTTTTCGGTGTGAATTTGGTTGTTCGTTTCTTGTCAGTCATTTTATAGACACGCCCCTAACCCTTCATTTATGTCCCACTCCCACTTTTAAATTTGGGCCCGGGTGATTGTCTTGAGCTACATCTCGAGTTGTCTCGGGGAACATGCTTAATTTCTCAGACTGTGGTCAAGCTTCTTGTCTGTGTGCCATCACTTGTGACCTCGCCGAGCTCTGTGACGGTCCCCCTCTGTGATGCTCATACCCCGGCACATCCCATCTGCAGTTTACCGCTCATGATAAACACTTCCTAACATAGTAGGGTGAATGTCTTCCCGGGAGTCCTGGAGAGGATCGAAGGCTCTGACGGTTTTTTTTTTGTTTGTTTTTTTCATGCTTCTATGAGAACATTTCATGGGGACAAACGAATTGATTACATATTACCTATGAACCGCCACATTGTTCAGCTGAAATGTTGTGATTTGTTAAAGTAGGGAACTGTGCTGACTTGTCGAAGACAAAAAAAACTGTCCAAAATCATCTGATTCCATCCAAAGGTGACAAAAGCTTCTCAAAAGTTAGATTTTAAAGTGTATAGTTTTTGCTGATTTATGCTTGAAATTGGGATGAATGCATTTTGACAAACAGTACGCCTGTCAAGTAAATACTTCCAGCTTTTGACTTTTTTAAAAATGTTTTATTGATTTACTGTTAATCCCACATGGGGAAATTATTGCCTCTGCATCCCCATCTAAAGTGAACATACATACTGGAGGAGCAGTGGGCTGCCACATTGGGGCACCAGGAGAGCAGTTGGGGGGTTCGATGCCTTACTCAAGGGCACTTCAGCCATGAAGGTGGAGGAAGGGAAGGTGCAATTCACTCCCCCTTCTTGCCCCACGTTTTGCCTGCTGGTTTGGAATGAACAAACAACCCATCTGTCCCAAAACCAAGTCAACAGTCTATGGCTGCCCCCAGCTTCAATAGACTGCCCCCAGCTTAATGTTTCCTGAAAACAGTTTGGGGTTTTGGTTTACAAAAGACACTGTTGGTTTTATTTTTTGTTTTTTTTTTTCTGTTATGCATTTTATACACATGGGTATAAAAGATAGAAAATAATTTGATTTCATAAAAAATCTTAGAATGAGAATTTGACAGGACACAAGGGGGGCTGAGGGCAATGATCGCCTAGTGGGTATAGGGTGCTTGATTGCTGATCCAAAGGTTGGTTGGGGGTTTGAGTTCCACTCTCTATGGGTTGCACCCCCCACCCCCCAGTGCAGCTAACTGGGTCATCAAAGGTCGACTGTGTCTCTCACTGTCTATGGTGTAAGGCCTGTAAAAGAACCATTGCTTACTTTTGACAAGAGTAGCTGCAAAGCCATCAGTATGTTTCTGCCCTGCAATGGCCTGGCAAGCTGTCCAGAGTGTACTCTGCCCTTGCCCGGAGTCGACTGGGATGGGTGCTAGCATCCCCATGACCCTAATTAGGATTAAGCCATTGAACAGAACAGAAAATGAACTAAACAAGGGTTTTTTTAAGACAAGGCAGTAAATGTTGCATGTCTTATACTGTTCAATGGCTTCCAAGCAGTTGAGTCTGTGAATGCTTGTAACGGGTAAATGCACATACTGTACCTGTATTTAGCTTAGTTTAGTTCCTTAGTTGTCTTTTGTGCACTTTTTTATTTTATTTTATTTTTTTACAATTGCTGCTAAACAAAGAGCTGTTTAACTGATTTTATTTGTTCCTGCAAAAGTAAAGATCTTTACGTTGAGTTGGAGAGATACTTGAGTATCGTTAGCAAGGACTGTCATACGCATGCCCTGTATGCATTCATATACCCTATATGCATACACCTTTTACATATTCTATAGATATTTACCATGATACCTCTATCATATATGTAATGTATACATGGTAATGCTCGAATATTAAGTGCCATATTTTTTGAAATCATGTTTTGTGGACAGAGTATTGTACATATTGTTGAAAATACGATGGGGTTCAATGAGTGTTTAAAGTGTATTTTTGTACAACTTGACCAATTTAACCACGAGAGCCCCCTACAAACCTGACCATATTCACTATTATTAAAAGTAAAAACTTAAAACTTGATTTTTTTTTTTTTTTTTAATCTTCCTGCTCTGTAGTCAAGCTTTGCTCAAAAAGCAGGGAAAAATGAGAGATCTCGAATAATCACATCACTATCCAAGCAGAATAAAGGTGGGTTCATAATCTGGTATCATGCAGTTAAATATTCAGTGTATTATATCTTGAATGTGCTTCTGAATGGTTATTTCTGTCATCTTTCTTGGTTTTGGATGAAGATCATGGTTTAAGTTTGCAGCTGGGGAAGGATTATGAGAGAAAGAAGCAAAAGCTAAAGGAAGAGCTTCGCCTGGATTATAGGTGTTATGTATCTGAGGTATGGATCTGCTTTTGCTGATCATGTCTTCATTCATCTTGAGAACTTGAGTTATCCCATTTAGAGTCATGGTAGATCCAAAACAAGGAAGTCACTGAATATGGTCTAAATTTTGAATATTCCAACACCCTTGCAGGTTAGTTAGAGTCCTCTGGTTTGACCATATGCTCTGGTTTATCAGCCGATCAGCAAACCATGTAAGGTTACTGCATGCACAGATGAGACATGAGCTAGTGAAAGGCTGATCTTTATAGAACTGTGTAGTCAGTTGGTTTAAGGTACAAACAAGACTCTAAAGGGAACCATGTTCTTCAGGGTAAGATTATAGTGTAAAGCTAAACTATGTGATGGTTGTTGAAAAGGTCTTCAGTGTGGGTGTGCTGTTAATTGTAAATAGTCCTGGAATAAGTACAGTATTTTTGACTGTTGTAACAGGTCTTGGGTACAGAGGTAAAGTATCGAGGTGAATTCATCCACTATGGCATGGGTGAGATTCATGTGAAAAACTGTGTTTATGAAGTAGGACTTGAGACAAACTTTTGGTAGCAA
This sequence comes from Plotosus lineatus, assembly GCA_024760905.1. NCBI lineage: Eukaryota > Metazoa > Chordata > Actinopteri > Siluriformes > Plotosidae > Plotosus > Plotosus lineatus. The sequence continues at coordinate 26,466,340 of CM045734.1, read as the reverse complement.
TAAAATAAATCAATAAGCCTATGGGTGTAACAGCTTAATTCTGTAAAAATGTATTAAAACATTTTGAAAAAAAAATATATATATATACATACACACACACAAACTATGGATGTAAGTAATACTTGAATCAGTATAGTGGTTTCAGAACAGAGCTTTTGTCACAGACTTTTTTTTTTTTTTTTTTTGCTTCTATGCCTCTTCAAGAGCAATTTGAATATGTTTTGTGATGTTAAAATAATTCGGATTTCTGCTATCCATAAGTAAATGTTATCAAGTGGTAGTCCATAAAACAAGTTGTTGTTGTTGTTTTTTTTTTTCCTTTTTAAATACAGTAGCTAATTTCACTATGCCCAGCACATGAGAGATGTGACCCATTTCATTTCAGAGATGGTCGACTGTGTCTTTTGGTAAACAGTTTTATAAATTTTCACTGGTAATTTCTAAAAAGATGGAAAATGAAAAGCTAAAAATAGTAAAAAACAACCTCCTCTTATGAAAAGTGCCAATCAAAATTTCACACGATGTGCGAGTTGCTCTCTCACTGGCTGTCTCCCAACATCCCGCCCCACTGGCCTCCCACTGGCCAGGAGGCAGCTGTTACCCATACTTCCTGTTTGTCACACGTGTGAAGGAGAGTTGACTGTTGTCTTGTTTTGAGATTGATCATGCAGCATTATATTTCGTTATCACTGAAAGCCGTCTACAATCAGGATGACATTGAACTAGGAGACCTTTTAAAGCGGAAATACAGTGACTGAGGCGATTATTACGGCACGATATTAAAACCGAGTGTTCCCTGGGAGAAGACCTCCGATCTTGCAAGGAAGCAAGTTAATATTGAATGAGGAATTCTGATCTTTCAAACAGGTACTGTAATTCCGCTTTAAATAAAACATACCGTCCATTTAAACATTTAAATAGCATTGTTCCATCAGCTGCGCGTTGCATGTGGGTGGGGCTGGAGTTTTGTTTGTGCGAGTGAGTGAGAGGGAGGGAGAGTGTGTGTGAGAGAGATAGAGAGCGACTGCCTACAGAGTCAATCAGAGATGAAAGGAGGCTTAACTCTTTAGTTTTTAGTTAGTTTTTTAAGTTGTTTAATTCAGTAAATGTTTAATAAATGTGGCGCATGTGAGCAAAACGCAGCTCATCTGGACCTCCGATCCCTCAAGGAATCAAGTTAAAGTTGTATTTGGACCTCCGATCTGTTAAGCAGGGAATGCGCTTTGAATTCCACGTCTTAAAATGCTCCGGCGTCCTGCTTGTGGGTGTGATCTGCAGCACCACAATAAACATTTAATGTGTACTGTATTTTGTGTGTGTGTGTGTGTGTGTGAGAGAGAGCGAGAGATACAGAGGTGTGTGTTAATAAAAATGTTTAATAATGGTTTAATTAATGTTAATAAAATGGTTTAATATGTTAATAAAATGTTTAAATGGTTTAATAAATAATTCTTTTACTTTTAACACATTTCATACAAAATTGGTTTACTTTTATCATTTTTAGAGTTTATGGGGTAGTCTTGGGAGCTTCCTTTCGGCTTTTTCCCTTTTACTCGGGAGTCGCCACAGCGAATCATCTGATTCACACGTTTGATTTGGCAGAGGTTTTTATGTCGGATGCCCTTCCTGTCACAACCCTTTTAGCAAGGGACAGAAACACGCTGACGACTTTGCAGCTACTCTTTACGAAAGTCAGCAATGGTTCTTTTACATGCCTCTCACCACAGACAGTGAGAGACATGGCCCGCCTTTGATAACACAGTTAGCTGCACTGGGGGGGGGGGGCGGTGACAACCTTGTGGAGAGTGGGACTCGAACCCCCAACCTTTGGATCAGCAATCCAGCGCCCTATACCACTAGACCACCACTGCCCCACCACATGTAAAATGCGCCTCTACTTACGAAACTCTCACGTTACGAAAAAGGCTCTGGAATGGATTCATTTCGTAAGTAGGGGGCCGACTGTACAGTTTTCTTGTTTGCTTCTTTTTTTTTGGGGGGTGGTCGTATGTTCTAGAAACACAATGTCTATGCCACCGAGCCATTCTCTGAACCACAAACACTGTCTTGCGAGACAACCTGCTGAAGTGAGTGTTTGTGTGTGCAGGAAAGATGGTAATCAAAGGAGTGAATTCATTATGTATGAGGCAACACCAGCCCATCACACTACAGTGAGGAGTTTAACACGAACTGGTGTTTGTTTACATATGTTGATGTAAGAGATTTGGTGTCCAGTGGAATCACTGTGCATTGAAATTTTGGTCTGTAATGGTTTATGATGGTATTTCAGTGTTGAGAGCGATGGATTTGCTCAGGAATGTATACTGTATTGTTGCACAAATGTTTAGTTATGCTTTGCTCTTTTGTGTTTAAAATGCTGGATTTTTTTTTATATTAATTTGTAGCTCATAATGTTATTAAACAATGAATACCTCATGGTTTACCAGCGGAAAATTAATTTTATCAGGTCCGGTTGCCAGATGAGAGGATTAAAGACTACAGTCCATTACTCAGAGGAGACGAGGAAATGCAGAGGATAAGAAAAACTTCAAACACGCCACAGGTTTGACCTGCCAGTGTTTCATTTTAACTACTAGTATATTAGTGTAGATGAAGAGGAAAATAGAATTTTAAAATTTAATTGTGCAAACCTTTTGTATATATAATGAGTGCGGGGAAGGGAAAGAAACAGCAGATATGTGCAGTGTTGAGCAGTTTTTTTTTTTTTGTTGTTTTTTTTTTATGTTTTAGGTGCTGAAAATGTTTTATGATTTCTGGAAGCAGTTGATATTCCACTGTAAATAACAAAAGTCTTAATTTAAAATGTAAGTTTTTAATTAATTTTATAGAAAGTAATACGTTTTCTGTTTTTCTTTTCCAGACCAGTGTAAAAGGCTGTTCGACATCCACAGCTTCATACCATCCATCATTTTCTTCAAAACCTCAAAGATGGAGGAGTCCAGAAAGGCTGCATTCTTCTAAAAGGGACAACCAGTATGAACCTGAGCCGATATATGAACCAAGTGGTTTGGAGGATACACACATGGACCGGCCGAGGAGGCTCAGGAGGCTGCGTTCCGGCACTAACATGGAGCCGAACTATGATGAGGAAGAACATGAAAAGCAAAATAGGAGACCCAAATACTGTGCTGAGCATGCACAGGTTGGCAGGAGACCCCGAAAACTCCAGCACAGAACTGATGGGTGTGTTTCAGTGATACCAAAACTGTTGTTTGTGTACGATTGCTTCAAATCTGGATAAAGATTTACACTGTGGAAGGACGTGAGATCCATCAGCATGACGTAAAGTGGATTGTATTCCTACTGAACAGGTTTTCTCCGGAGACAAGGGAGGTGGAGGAGGCACCTGCAGCCAGTGAAGACGATCAAGAGGAAAATAGACAGATTTCACCAGCACCAATTCAAGCCAAGTACTAATTTCGACCAATTACAATGCATTTTGATTGTTGGGGGGGTTTAAGGAAGAGTGACACTGAAATGCAGTTAATGAAGCCATCCACAGATAAGTGGCAATTAATTGTTTAGTTTTTTTTTTTTTTTTTAATTCTGTTTATCTCAGCGTAACTATTGGAAGAGATGTAGTCAGCGAGAATGTATACGATTTATTAGGCAGATTGTTGGACATTTGCATTAATCTGTAAAAGATAGGAAGTGCTGCAGATCAGACGTTTTCAAACTGTTTCTTACTGATCAGCTGGGTGTGAGATGTAGAGTCCTGGCACAGAGAGTAAAGTGTACTGTCCTTGTGGCTTACCAGCTTGTAATTTCCTTTCCTTCCCGAATGTCCTGCAGTGTACGAGCCCCAACACAATCCAGAGCTGGTGATACGAGCGTGACCGCTTTTGCTACAGGACTTATGATTGGTAAGATCAGGAGATCTGAAAGGCATACCTGATCACTTTTTATGTCTGTAGCTGAAATGGATTTGCTGGCTCTTTTCTGAACATGTACTGGTGTTTCTGTACAAAATAAAATAAAACATGCAAATAGGAGTTGCTGAGCGAGAGGGTGCTGTTCAGAGAAGAAAGGAGCTCTACAGACAGGAACTGCTGGAACAAATTGCTGAACAGCGCAGAAATAAGAAAAAGTGGGTACAGTTCTCAGCCTCTCAGGGGCTTGGCTTGTGTATCTCTGCTGTGGCTGTGTGGTTTAACTACTTTATTGCTTGCTAAGTGGTGAGGTGCATGTGTGTGTGTATGCCTTGGCTGCATTGTAATGAATGAAATGGCTTGAAAATGTAATATTATAAAATAAATTATTTGTATATTATTCCTGATAACTATTCAATTTTGTAGGGAAAAGGAGCTCGAATTGAGAGTCGCTGCTACAGGAGCCATTGATCCGGAGAAAGGGGTAGTCACATGCTTACGTTGTCTGTGAACATCTACTGTCCTGTTTTTCAAATAATAATAAATAGGTAGTGCCTGATGCCTGCCTTGTGATTGTGTTTATCACCAACAGAAGCACGTAAACGTGTGGGGTGTTTGGTTTTTTTTGTTTGTTTGTTTTTTTACTCTTAAAATACAGTGGATGGCAACCTTGTTTTGCTCAATTTTTTATGAAAGCATGCCGACAAATTCCACACACACACACTTTATTTATTTATTTTGTCTTGCTCCAGTGCATGGGGTGGGAATTTATTATTAATAAATAAATAAATAAAATAACAGCCCAAATCAGACTGGTTTTGCATTTTGGTACCTTGTTCTATTTGTGTTTGCAATTTATATTAGAATCCTATTAATAAATTGTGTTTAGTGTATGTGAATGTGTCTGCTATCATACAGCCGGACAGGATTAAGCAGTATGGTGCTTCAAGGACGGATCATGCAGGCAGGAGACAGGATGGATCCCACCAACCTGCACCGGAGCCTGATACCCATGGAGAGAATATTGGCAAAAAATCAGAAGCGGAGAGAGGGCCGCCTGAGAAACCTCGTGTAGCCTTTCAGTCTCCAGTTCTGGGATATGATGCTACTCTGGGGCACCTGGCGAATACCACCAGCACTGGAGTCTTGAACAACACTGAAAACTTTCCTAAAGATTTTCCGGGAGCTATTGGAGGACTGGTTGTCCCCAGGTGCACTTTTTAAGCCATGTTGATTCTAATACTAGAATTATTTCACCAGTCACTGCCAGTCCTGTTTCATCAGTTCTTGTAGTCTGACGCTATTCTGTGCTCTCAGAGTTGCAGGATTTCCTCCTCTGGCACCCACTGTCGCTGAGGCATACAGCACACCATACGATGCAGCCTATTATTACTATGGAGCCAGGAATCCCATAGACCCTAATCTGGCCTTCTGTAAGTGCTTAAAAGGGTCAAGGACATGAGCATCTGGTTTATAGATTCAACAATATAGAATACATTTTAAATGGCAGATCTTGATGTTCCAAGGATTTTTCTGAAAACATTTTTAAACCACCTTTAGCCCCATGTGTACATGGCTTTAGTGTGTACATCACTCGGAGGTATTGTGTGTGTGTGTGTGTGTCTTAGATGGACCTCTAGCAGTGCATCCATCACCCTATTTTCCAGCCAGAACAATGCCAACTGCCCATCAGCCTCCCATTGATATCTTTCAACAGTGAGTGATTTTTTTTTTTTTTTTTTTTTCCTTTGTTTTTACACCAATTGCTGTATGTCCCATTTATTTAGTATGACGATGACATAAACAATCATGCATTAAAATGATCTTAGTTTTAACAAAGGACCATTTTCAGCAGGGGAAGCTACAACTGCAAAGCAGACTTGAGTAATTTGTTATCAGGGACTGATTTTATTATTTTTAAAAAGTGTAAAATAGAATTCATATATAAAAGGCAACACAGTTAATTTTTTTTTTATTTATTTATTTTTTTTTGCTCACTGGTTGAAAACTCTCACTCATATGGTCAGTTAACATGTTGCTCGTTTCTCATGTAGCTATTGGGAGAGTTTGTGTTGCCACTGAATTCCTTGTACTTGGTCTATAAGAAGAACTTGTAGGCCCTTTTATGTTTCCACTCTGCATTGTTTTGATCTTTATTAATCATAAAAATACAATCTGGATATATTTTGTGGAATGTGTTCAGTAACATGTTATCGTACACCTAGCACAGCATCAGGTCGGAGGAATAACCTGAGCATTTTTGAGTAGACGTCTATATCAATATTCCTGCTTTTTGTGCTATGGTAGTATCACCATCGAGGCAAACCATTCCACCACGTTATTCATCTTATGATTCAGCAGCTTTCCAGTTGTTTATCGGGACACTCCCACAATCTCTAATCTTTCTATAGTTCAGCTTCACATCAGGCCATTTCTCCTTCTGAAATTGGGAACAGGGCACCTCCTACTGTTCACAGTCCACATCCCATGGGACATGTTCCAAGTTACAAGGATTCACTTCAACAGCAGGTAAAATATATAAAGTAAAAGGGCAGGAAATTCAGGGTGTGCACTCCCCCGAGTAAAAAACAATACTAATTCAGAAATTATCAAGTGGTTGTGAAACTGATATGGTACTCTCCTGCCATAGATTGAAGAGAGGCAGAAAAGGAGGACACAGGAGATGGAGGAAAAGGAAAGGTTTGAGGCTAAACTGGAAGCAGAGATGAAGGCCTATGAGCCCTGGGGAAAAGGAGGGGCTGGGGCTCCACTGAGGGACGACCAAGGAAACCTTATCTGTAAGCACAGATAAATTTATCATTTGCTCTTCATGTGTGATATTTTATAATAATGAGTTCCCTTTGTTGTATTCAACAGTCAGAGATGGGCTGATCCCAGTCATCCCATTTTCAATATTTACTTGGTATTAAAGCACTGAGTAATCACTATGTTCTCTTGCCAACAGTCAGGATTTTTCTGTCGTTTGAGCCTCGTGGGAGTGATTTTTGTGCCAGTTTTGTGTTGTGTGAATTACAAACATTTTTCCATTTCTAGGTGACTTAAAACATATGCACATAACCAACAAAGCAGCATATGTGAACCCAGACACATGTAACAGAGGAACGACAGCATCAGTGGATCAGGCTGAAACAACAGCAAGAGCAGAAGATCTGGTTTCTACGATACACAGTGTGTCCGATAAAGGTATAAATGGTAAACCCTCTGAGATCTGTTCTTAAAGGATTATTGTACAATATATTATTTTTTCCACTGTTTTTTCCAACAGAGCGCGTTTGATGACTTGTATGCTCGGTTGGAAAGTAAGGAGGGAGAAAATGATTTATACAGGTTGGCACAGCAGAGAAATAGAGATGGGAAGGATGTGCAGCAAGTCAGATTGATAAAGGACAGAGAGGGAATAGTGTGCTGGGAAGATGGAAAGAGTACTTGGAAGAGCTGATGAATGAGGAAAATGAGAGAGAAAAAAGAGTAGAAGAGGTGACTGTTGAGGACCAGGAAGTAGCAAAGATTAGTAAGGGTGAAGTGAGGAGGGCATTGAAGAGGATGAAGAATGGAAAGGCAGTTGGTCCTGATGACATACCGGTGGAGGTATGGAAGTGTCTAGGAGAGGTAGCAGTAGATTTTCTGACAAGAACATTCAACAAGGTCTTAGAGAGTGAGAGGATGCCAGAGGAATGGAGGAGAAGTGTGCTGGTGCCCATTTTTAAGAACAAGGGAGACATGCAGAGTTGTGGCAACTACAGAGGGATAAAGTTGATGAGCCATACGATGAAGTTATGGGAAAGAATAGTGGAAGCTAGACTAAAGGCAGAGGTCAGCATTTGTGAACAACAGTTTGGTTTCATGCCAAGAAAGAGCACCACAGATGCAGTGTTTGCCTTGAGGATGTTAATGGAGAAGGTCAGAGGGAGCTGCATTGTGCCTTTGTGGATCTGGAGAAAGCATATGACAGGGTGCCGAGAGAAGAACTGTAGTATTGCATGAGGAAGTCTGGAGTGGCAGAGAAGTATGTTAGAGTGGTGCAGGACATGTATGAGAGATGCAAGACAGTGGTGAGGTGTGCTGGTGGTGTGACAGAAGAGTTCAAGGTGGAGATGGGACTGCATCAAGGGTCAGCTCTCAGCCCCTTCTTGTTTGCTATGGTGATGGACAGGCTGACAGACGAGGTTAGACAAGATTCCCCATGGACTATGATGTTTGCAGATGACCTTGTGATCTGTAGTGAGAGCAGAGAACAAGTGCAGGAAAATCTAGAGAGGTGGAGGTATGCCCTGGAAAGGAGAATGAAGATTAGCCTCAGTAAGACAGAATACATGTGTATGAATGACAGGGACCCAAGAGGAACGGTGAGATTACAGGGAGCAGAGATAAGAAAGGTGGAGGATTTTAAGTACTTAGGCTCAACAATCCAGAGCAATGGAGAGTGTGGAAAAGAGGTCAAGAAGTGTGTGCAGGCAGGTTGGAATGGTTGGAGAAAAGTGTGATGTGTGATAGGAGGGTATCGGCAAGAATGAAAGGAAAAGTGTACAAGATGGTGTTGAGGCCAACAATGTTGTATGGGTTAGAAACAGTGGCCCTGGGGAAAAGACAGGAGTCAGAGTTGGAGGTAGCAGAGATGAAAATGTTGAGGTTCTCTTTGGGAGTAACGAGGATGGATAGGATTAGGAATGAGCACATCAGAGGGACAGCACATGTAAGATGTTTTGGAGACAGTCAGAGAGGCTAGATTGAGATGGTTTGGACATGTACAGAGGAGGGATAGTGAGTATATTGGTAATAGGATGCTGAGGCTGGAACTACCAGGCAAAAGGCCTAGAGGAAGACCAAAGAGACGATTCATGGATGTGGTGAAGGAGGACATGAAGGTCGTTGGTGTAAGAGAAGATGCAAAGGATAGGGTGAGATGGAGGCAGATGATTTGCTGTGGCGACCCCTGAAGGGAAAAGCCGAAAGGAAAAGAAGATATTATTTTTTCCACTTGTTGGGGAGGGGAAGAGGGAGAGATCCTATAAATGTTTTCATAATTTGCATTTAGTCAGCTATTGCATATTTGTTCCATATTTACAATGCATAAACCCTTGATAAAAATATTTTGATGAGCCTTTCTTTCCTCCTGCAGATTCCTCACTCACTCGGCCTTCACCATTTGCCCGTGGAAATGTGTTTCCAGAGCATATGACACCGCAGCAGATCCGTGAGCAGGAGAGGTACAAGCAAAGTCTGAAACAACAGGTATGGGGCATTTCCTGTCACATATTCAATATTTGTTTCTGAAACTGCTTGAGCTGATGCTACCATGGAATTTTGGCCTAAACAGATAGAAGAGAAGCAGCAGATGGAGGCAGAGAGGAGAGCGAGACTGAAGCTGGAAGAGGAGAAGGAAGAGAAGAGGCTGGCTGAAGAGCGAGCACACATACAAAGACAGTATCAGGAGGAGCAGGAGAATGAAAAGCGCAAGGAAATGGAGGTGCCAAACCATGCTTTTGTTACTAATACACTTGTAGTGAAACCAAGTGCTGCCTTTTTTTAAATTAATTAATTTATTTATTAAGGCAGTGGTGGCCTAGTGGTACAAGGCGCTGGATTGCTGATCCAAAGGTTGGGGGTTCGAGTCCCACTCTCCGCAAGGTTGTAACCCCCCCCACCCCCCGTGCAGCTAACTTGGTTATCAGATGCCAGCCATGTCTCTCACTGTCTATGGTGAGAGGTTCATGTAAAAGATCCATTGCCGACTTTCGACAAGAGTAGCTGCAAAGCAGTCAGCGTGTTTCCGCTCTGTGATGGCCTGGCGAGCTGTCCGGAGTGTACTCTGCCCTCGCCCCGAGCTGGCTGGGATGGGCTCCAGCCTCCCCGTGACACGAATTAGGATTAAGCGGTTACAGAAAATGAACTGATCATGAATTTATTTATTATTAATTGTTGACTCATTCAGAATCTCCACAGCTGTGTCAGGTAAAACTAAATGAGAAAGTGCCCTCTTCTTTTGCAGAAAATGGCCAAAAAACAGGAGGTAATTCAGCAAGCTGAGGAGCAGCACAGAGCAGCTCAAAAGAAGAGGGAAGAGGAGAAGGCAAACAAGGCATTAAAGCAGTGCGAGCAGGAAAGAGACTCCTGGCTGGAAAAGGTTCGTGCAACAGGTACACTCAGTAAGTGTTTGTTGTTTGCTGGAACGTTTGTATTTGTACTGATGGCAAGAAATGTTTTTGTGAACCCAGAATAACTTCAGATCAAATTCACCACCCATTCCTACAATACGAAATAAACTGGCTCGCCAGGTTCCTCTAAGACCGCCATCAACCGAGAGCCAGCAGTCAGCTGTAGCACTCTCTGTAAGTTGAATCTAAATGCATCACATCTCATATGGAAGGGACGGAACAGGGCTGCTGTTCGAACAGTTTGTGAATAATGAAGTACATCTGCACATGGCAATTGTTAATTTGAAAGTGAAAAATAATTCGGTTGAGGTTTCATATAAATGTATAATGTAAAGGATTTTCCTAAATGCAAATGCTTCACTGGAATTTTATAAGCACAGTCGTTGGTGATTAATGCTTCTGATGAAATAAGATCGGTAAATTGAATGAGCTGAGCAGTGTGACTCCACAGGTTCAGTCTATTTCCACTCCCCAGTCACCATTCGTTCCTGCACGAAGAAACAAGATCAGAGCAGCAGGTAAGTCAAATTATACCTTTTCATAACTTGAGCATCACAAACAAAATCACATTTTTCTTTTCTTTTTTTTTTTTTTAATTAATTAAAAAAAATTGTGTGTGTGGGGGTAAAGTTCATACATTTAGTTGCCAATTAAGTGTGTGTGTCTTTAGAAAAACAGGGTGTGATCAGAGAGTTGTCTGTTATGCGGGAGCTCCTCAGAAGTGAGCAAAAAAAACTTGACAGGCAGCTGGTAAAATCAGACCGAGAGGATACTCACCTGAACAGCAGGTAACTCAGCACTAACATCAGGCTTCCCTGTTTTAAAGTTTACAATGACCAGTGCACAATCAAATGACCCTGTTCTGTTATGACTGAATATCAAATGGACCGGTGTGTGTGAATATATACAGACGCTCCCCAACTTACGTTTTTAATTGGTGCCGGACGTAAGTTGTTACAGTAACGTGTGCCGCTCAAACTGTACTATACATCCATAAATACCATTACAGTATCTCATGAAACACCCCTAAATCAATTATTATAAACATAACATTGTAAAATATCAAATAATATCAACTTCGTCTTCTTGTCCTTTCGGCTTTTCCCTTCAGGGGTCGCCACAGCGAATCATCTGCCTCCATCTCACCCTATCCTCTGCATCTTTTTCTCTTACACCAACTGCCTTCATGTCCTCCTTCACCACATCCATGAATCGTCTCTTTGGTCTTTCTCTAAGCCTTCTGCCTGGTAGTTCCAACCTCAACATCCTACTACCAATATACTCACTATCCCTCCTCTGTACATGTTCAAACCATCTCAATCTAGCCTCTCTGACTTTGTCTCCAAAACATTAATTTCAAATAAGTCACTTATTTATACCGAGTCACTTTACATGAAGCTTAAAACAGTCAATCAACGCTTACAATATGTGAAGTGCTCAATACCGAAAGTAGTGTACTTGCTATGGGTTATACGGACTTCCGGTCTTTCAAGTGCACAAGGGTGCCGTTGAACTCGTTTAGAACACAGCCTGCACTGTTGCAGGCTCCCAGCAGAGCGGAGAGCTCTTTCTTTTGTGTAAGTAAGTAAACTTTATTCAAGAGATGCATACAAAGAACAAGTACAAATCCTAATGAATATTAATATAAAAATAAGTATACACTCTTAGGGTTCTAATAAAAGCTAATAAATATAAAGATTGTGCTGATCTGAGCAGATAGTTAATTCATCTGTGTGTATGAGACTTGCACCCGTGCTAGTAGGCTTACACTTGTGACCAACCATATTTGCTTAGGGTTACAAAAGTCTGCAAAGCATGTAAACACAGAGATGACGTCTTAACACAAGAGTAACACAATATAACTGATATATATATATATATATATATATATATATATATATACACACACTCAGTCTTTAGTTTGTAAACAATGAATGCAGTGTCATGACGTCAGCGTACTACGTAGGTACGTCTAAACTCAAAATTTGACTTTTTTTTTTTTTTTTTTTTTTTGAGAAAAAAAAACGGATGAACGTAAGTTGGGGAGCGTCTGTATAATCCCCTTTATTTCACAGTTAATGGGGACCAGCCCTCTCCGCGATATGTGAAAAACGGCGAAATGACTTCTGCCACTTCTTAAGGACACCCACCCACCTATATATTGTATAAAATTTATATAGAAGTTAATTTTAAAGTGTTCTCTGCATGTTAATGTCATACAGGCAATGTTTATTAATATAAATAAATCGTACCCCTTATAATGATAGATATATATAAATACTGTATAACAAATCCACAGCCACATCGAGGAGGAGAATTATTGGCAGCACTAGTGCTTGATTGGGGCTCGTCAGCGCCTCCAGAGCCTTTGCTTTACAGTAGTACGTATCATGTTAGTGTCCAAACTCATTATTTTTATGGCAATCCATAATCCAGAACAATAAGGCATTTTCACAACGGCCCTATTGCGCTGTTACTGTTATGGTCTGTGGTAGTTGGCGGTATTTAACTCTTCTCTCTCCGCATGCGCCGGTGAGGGGCGTAACTATTACCCGCCGGTGAAATCCAGAGAGCGCACCTGAATTCACTCCGCCATCAGCACGCTAGAGGAGTTTGACACTGCTTTTCCCTCACCACTATGGTGAACACAATTTTCCCACACCCCAGTGCTTCCCTTGAGCTCAATAAAAAATCTTTGTTTTATCGTACTTGGTCTCCTGCATCTTTGGGTCCGACTGATGTGTATTTTCTCCTCCTACTTCTTAATGTAACGCACAGTCGACTCGTTAATGATGTACAATCATCCCTTGAATATCGTGGATAATGTAGACCAGACCTGGCCGTGATATTCAAAAAAACCACGAAGTAGGAACGCCCCCCATTTCTACTATGTTGTCTCATTTCTATGTTTTCGCGTCTATACAATATCAAGAAGTGTATATTAAACATTACACAGTTCCATGCATATGTAAATACTGTAATGTATTAATATTTAAATAAAATTTATAAGTACTTTAAGTACTGTACTCACCTCTGACAATACAGTACTGTAGCTCTTCTCCGCGGTGCAGGACGTTCACAAACACTATACTACAGTAAGATCACAAAAAAATCCCATGGGAATGTGCGAGGCAACAGCGTCACGTGTCTAAGCCAATCAGCTTGCGAGATTGAGTTGAGTGGGCGGTCCCTGCCTGAACTGGGGAGGAGGGGCACTTGAGTCTGTTGTTTGGAAACAATGGATGCAGCCTGCCTTGGGTCCCTGCCTTCTGCTTGCTTACATGTGAGTTTCAGCGTGAATTCTGAATTAATAAATATTTTATTAAAATACCGCGATGTACCAAGACCGCGCAGCTCAATCGCGAAGTGGCAAGGGATGACTAATGGGGAGCCACAGATGCAAAACTTCACCCTTTCTTTTAATAAATCTAGAAGCTAAACTTTCTCACTAACTCCTCATTTTCCTTTTCTTTTTCGGTTCACTCGATCTTCCTGTGACGCCGGGAGAATATCAGTCGGACCCAAAAATGCAGAAGACCAAATACAGTAGGCCCTTGACAATTCGCGGTTTTGCACTCACGGTGTGGGTATTCGTGGACTGCAAAGCAACTGACACGTCACTCAAATTCAGCCAATGGCTGTCCTCCTTCCTGCTGATTGGTTGAGATTTTTCCCTCATTCGTGCACAAGTTTTCAATGAGCCTTTTTTTTTTTTTTTATTAATAAAGTGTGTTTGTTACCAGTTAAGCTGTATGATGCCACTCAAATGCTGTGCATCTTCTCTGGCTAAGCGCTAGAAAAGGTAATGACGTTGGAGGTCTCTTCTGAAGAATTAAGAGCACAAAGAGAGAAAAACTTAGGCGCTTGGCTGGAGAACTGCTTATACGGAGCATTGACGAACTAACAATGCGGCTCGAACACAAAGACAGGAAGCGTGTTGGATGCTGGAAAAGATAATCTCAACCAATCAGCTTGCTGGATTCACAGCCAATCAGAGAACACTAGAGTCAAGCAGGAGAACCGAGCATGTTGGGTAGCTTCGATGAATGTAGTTTGCGTGAAGTTTGAATACTGTAACTATAATCTTTAATTTTTTTTAAATTTCTCGATGGGAAATCTCGTGATATTGTGGGGAAACGTGATGTGGCAGGGGATTACTGTGTGTGTGTATGTGTGTATATATATATATATATATAATGATTTTCTGAGTAGATCCTTCCGTAGGAGAGTGCTCAATACTTTTTGGTAGAGCAAATAACAAATAAAAGGACAGGACAAAGACTTTCTATTGAAACTCCATTTAACACTACAGATCTGTTTCGAGGGGTGGTGAAACCATCCTCTCTCTTCAGGTGATTATAGAAGAATGATTACAAAGTTCTGGGGGCGGTACTATGGCGTCCTCTAGATGGGGTGGTCTTCATTATGTATTCGGGGGCGGGTTCTTTTAAATATTGGTATCGATACATGCATATATGTGCATACATTTTTTTCATGCCCGTGGACTCATATATGTACACACACACACATATATATATATATATATATATATATATATATATATATATATATATATATATATATATATATACACACATACACGCATATACATATACATAAATATATCTACATATGTACACGTACGTTCACGTGCGTAAACACATACACACACATACACAAGTATATATAATTTTTGTTTTATATAATATATATATTACTAGTCCTCAAAAAATTAGCATATTGTGGAAAAAGTTCATTATTTTCTGTAATGTACTGATAAACATTAGACTTTCATATATTTTAGATTCATTGCACAACTGAAGTAGTTCAAGCCATTTTATTGTTTTAATATTGATAATTTTGGCAAAAAAGTAAAGAAAAACCAAAAATCCCTATCTCAAAAAATTTGCATATTTCATCCGACCAATAAAAAAAACTGGTGTCTCTCAACTTTCTCTTCACAATATCCCACAGATTCAATATGGGGTTCAGGTCAGGAGAGTTGGCAGGCCAATTGAGCACAGTCATACCATGGTCAGTAAACCATTTAGCAGTGGTTTTGGCACTGTGAGCAGGTGCCAGGTCGTGCTGAAAAATGAAATCTTCATCTCCATAAAGCTTTTCAGCAGATGGAAGCATGAAGTGCTCCAAAATCTCCTGATAGCTAGCTGCATTGACCCTGCCCTTGATAAAACACAGTGGACCAACACC
>CM045734.1:26393563-26446063 GCA_024760905.1 Plotosus lineatus | reverse complement strand
TGCTCTGGATTGTTGAGCCTAAGTACTTAAAATCCTCCACCTTCTTTATCTCTGCCCCCTGTAACCTCAAAGTTCCTCTTGGGTCCTTGTCGTTCACACACATGTATTCTGTCTTACTAAGACTAACCTTCAATCCCCTCCTTTCCAGGGCATACCTCCACCTCTCTAGATTTTCCTCCACTTGGTCTCTGCTCTCACTACAGATCACAATGTCATCTGCAAACATCATAGTCCATGGAGATTCTTGTCTAACCTCATCTGTTAGCCTGTCCATCACCATAGCAAACAAGAAGGGGCTGAGAGCTGACCCTTGATGTAGTCCCACCTCCACCTTGAACTCTTCTGTCACACCGACAGCACACCTCACCACTGTCTTACATCTATCATACATGTCCTGCACCACTCTAACATACTTCTCTGTCACTCCAGACTTCCTCATACAATACCACAGTTCTTCTCTCGGCACCCTGTCATATGCTTTCTCCAGATCCACAAAGGCACAATGCAGCTCCTTCTGACCTTCTCTGTACTTCTCTATTAACATCCTCAAAGCAAACACTGCATCTGTGGTGCTCTTTCTTGGCATGAAACCAAACTGTTGTTCACAAATGCTGACCTCTGCCCTTAGTCTTGCTTCCACTATTCTTTCCCATAGCTTCATTGTATGGCTCATCAACTTTATCCCTCTGTAGTTGCCACAACTCTGTACATCGCCCTTGTTCTTAAAAATGGGCACAAGCACACTTCTCCTCCATTCCTCTGGCATCTGCTCACTTTCTAAGACCTTGTTGAATATTCTTGTCAGAAAATCTACTGCTACCTCCCCTAGACACTTCCATACCTCAACTGGTATGTCATCAGGGCCAACTGCCTTTCCACTCTTCATCCTCTTCAATGCCCTCCTCACTTCTCCCTTACTAATCTTTGCTACTTCCTGCTCCTCAACGGTCACCCCTTCTACTCTTTTTCTCTCTCATTTTCCTCATTCATCAGCTCTTCAAAGTACTCTTTCCATCTTCCCAGCACACTTCTGTCATCAGTCAATACATTTCCCTCTCTGTCCTTTATCACTCTAACTTGCTGCACGTCTTTCCCATCTCTATTTCTCTGCTGTGCTAACCTGTATAGATCATTTTCTCCCTCCTTACTGTTCAACCTATCATACAAGTCATCATACGCCCTCTGTTTGGCCTTTGACACTGCTACCTTCGCCTTACGCTGTGTCTCCCTGTACTCCTGTTTACTCTCTTCGGTCCTCTCAATGTCCCACTTCTTCTTGGCTAACCTCTTCTTTTGTACACACTCCTGCACTTCCTCATTCCACCACCAAGTTTCCTTATCTACTTTCCTTCCAGAGGACACACCAAATACTCTCCTACCGGTCTCCCTGATCACATTGGCTGTGGTTGTCCAGTCCTCTGGAAGCACTTCCTGACTACCCAAAGCCTGTTTCAACTCCTCCTTGAAGACAACACGACACTCTTCCTTTTTCAGCTTCCACCACTTTGTCTTCTGCTCTACCTTTGCCTTTTTCACCTTTCTCACCATCAGTGTCATCCTGCACACCACCATCCTATGCTGTTTGGCAACACTCTCACCCACTACTACTTTGCAGTCACTGACTTCCTTCAAATTACCTCGCCTACACAAGATGTAGTCTACCTGTGTGCTCTTACCTCCGCTTTCATAAGTCACCCTATGCTTCTGTTTCTTCTGGAAGAAAGTATTCACCACAGCCATTTCCATCCTTTTTGCAAAATCGATCAACATCTGTCCTTCTGTGTTCCTGTCCTGGATACCAAACCTGCCCATCACTTCCTCGTCCCTCTGTTGCCTGCACCAACATGTCCATTGAAGTCTGCTCCAATGACCACTCTTTCACCTCTGGGGGTACTCTGCATCACTTCATCTAACTCACTCCAGAATCTCTCCTTCTCTTCTAGCTTACATCCTGCCTGTGGGGCATAAGCACTAACAACATTGACTATCACGCCTTCAATTTCTAACTTGAGACTCATCACTCTGTCTGACACTCTTTTCACTTCTAGAACATTCCTGACAAACCCCTCCTTCAAGATGACTCCTACTCCATTTCTCTTCCCATCCACACCATTATAAAACAGTTTAAACCCTGCTCCTAAGCTTTTAGCCTTTCTACCTTTCCACCTTGTCTCCTGAACACACAGTATGTCCACCTTCCTCCTCTGCATCATGTCAGCCAGCTCCCTATCTTTTCCTTGCATAGTTCCAACATTCAAAGTCCCTACTCTCAGTCCGAGGCTCACGCATTTCCTCTTCTCTCTCTGCCTACGGACACGCCTCCCGCCTCTCCTTCTTCGACGTCTTCGACCAACAGTAGTCCAATTTCCATCAGCACCCTGTTGGTTGACAGCACTGATGGCGGTCGTTGTTAACCCGGGCCTCGACCGATCCGGTATAAATTTTGTTTTGATCATTTGCATTTTTAAATGTGGCAGAAGTTTTACGCCGGATGCCCTTCCTGTCGCAACCCTCTGCATTTATCCGGGCTTGGGACCGGCATAAGGGGGAGAGACACTGGTTAGTGCCCCCCCCGCCTCATGGCTGCATTTCAACATGGCTCATGGCTCATGGCTCACGCCTCATGGCTGCAAGTCAACACAATGCAATTTTTAAATTATGTTTCATTATGATGAAGGGCAGTGGTGTTCTGGTGGTAAAGGGCGCTGGATCACTGATCCTAAGGTTGGGGGTTCGGGTCCCACTCTCCAAGGTTGTCACTATCCACCCCCACCCACCCCCCGCAGCTAACTGGGTTATCAAAGGTGGGCCATGTGTCTCACTGTCTATGGTGAGAGGTTCATGTAAAAGAACCATTGCTGACTTTCGACAAGAGTAGCTGCAAAGCCGTCAGTGTGTTTCTGCCTCTTGCTAAAGGGTTGTCAGGAAGGGCATCCGACATAAAAACCTATGCCAAATCAAATGTGCGACTCATTCGCTGTGGCGACCCCTGAAAAAGGGAAAAAGCCGAAAGGAAATCTCATAATTGTTATGAAGGGAGAAAAAAAGAAATCCAAACCTACATGGCCCTGTCTGAGTGCGTGCGCCCCCTCCACCTAATAACTGATCGGGCCACCCCTAGCAGCAATAACTGCAAGCAAGTGTTGGTGCTAACATGTAATGCGTCTTTTCATAGCACTGGAGGCATTTTGGTCCCTCTCATCTTTGCAGAATTGTTATAATTCAACCACATTGAAGGGTTTTTTTTAGCATGAACCACCTTTGTCATGTCACAGCATCTCGATAGGATTCAGGTCAGGATTTTTGAGTGGCCGTCAGTCTTCATTTTGTTTTTTCAGCCAGTCAGAGGTGGACTTGTTGGTGTTTTGGATCATTGTCCTGCTGCAGAAATGAAGTTCGCGTCAGCTTGAGGTCATTTTTTTGGTAGACAGCAGAATTCCTGTGTCCTTTTGTCATGGCAAGTGTTCCTGGTCCTGAAGCAGCAAAACGGCCCCAGATTGTCACACCACCACCACCATCATATTTTACTGTTGGTATGATGCTCTTTTCAGAAATGTGGTGTTATTTTTATGCCAGAAATAATGAGACCTGCATCTTCCAGAAAGTTGAACTTTTCTCCTGTCCGTCCACATGGTATTTTCCCAAAAGTCTTGAATCATCAAAATGTTTTCTGGCAAAATTGAGAAAACTTGTTCTTTTTGCTTAGCAGTGGTTCTCGTATTGGAGAATCGCTCTGCCATGCAGGTGAATTTTGCCCAGTCCCGTTTTTATGGTGGAGGCATGAACACTGACCATGACCGAGGCATGTACTGCAATTCTTTGAATGTGGTATGTCTTTTATGACCTCGGATGAGCCAATGCTGGGCTCTTGGGGTAATTTTGGTTGCCTAGCCACTCCTGTGAAGGTTAACCATTGTTCCATGTTTTAGCCTGTTGTGGTTAATGGCTGCTTTAGTTCCAATGGTTTTGTAACTTTTTTTTTTTTTTTTTTTTCTCCCCCCCCAGACTTATAGAGCTGAGTTTCTTTGGATCTCAGCATATCATCTTTTTTTTTTTTTTTTGAGGATCTTATGATCTACTTCACCTTGTCAGACATGTTCTATTCGAGTGATTTTTAATTTGAACATGTGTAGGAGTAATCAGGAATGATGTGGCTCGCGGAATTGAACTCGGGTGTGATGAACTACAGTTACGTTTTAGGGGTGGGGGGGGTCAAACATTTTCACACAGGGTCATGTAGGATTTGGATTTTTTTTATTCCTTTATAACGTGTGTGTTTTATTTTTTTCATTTCACTTCCAACTTGGACCATCTTGTATAAATCCAGCACAGATTTAAAAAAAAAAAAAAACCACTACTTTACAGGTTGTAACGGAACAAAATGGGTAAAACGTTGGGGGGGGGGTACTTTTGCAAGGCACTGTATGTCTGAGATTTCTGCTCATGCATTTACAGTATCATTATTGTAGTAATACAGCAATAGGCTGCTCCATAAAATCCCTTTTACACATTGTTCATATCGGGAAAACGAACCCAGTGCTAGGATTTGTAAAATGACCACCTTGTTACAACAGTGTGTGAATGCAAAATACCAAGAATAGTTGATTTCCCTACACACTGCCCTAAAAATTGCTGTAGGCCGCATTGAAGCAGTTATTTCTGCAAAAGGATTCCCAACCAAGTATTGAGTGCATAACTGAACATAAAAAATTAGCATATTTCTTCCGACCAATAATAATAATTGAGATAGGAATTTTGGGTTTTCATGAGCTGTATGCCAAAATCATCAGTATTAAAACAATAAAAGACCTGAAATATTTCAGTTGGTGTGCAATGAATCTAAAATATATGAAAGTTTAATTTTTATCAGTACATTACAGAAAAAATGAACTTTATCACAATATGCTAATTTTTTGAGAAGGACTAGTATGTGCTGTATAATGTTTGTATTTTATCAATAATCACAGTAAAAATTGTTTCTATTAATCAGTACTACATTTTACATTAATACTGTATTAATGAGTAAGACTGTCTATAAAATGTGTTTAAGAAGCATATTTTAGCAGATACATAGTATTTTACTTCCGGTTGATCATTCACGCATGTAAAATGATATATGGGATTTTACTTCCGAGTACAGAACTCGCAGATTATCTTCATTCGCAGGAAGGGCAGGAACCGAACCCCCGCGAATAACGAGCTTGCTTTAACGTTGCTTGATTATCTCCAAATTTCTAACACAATGGTTGGCCTGTAATATTTTACCAGGAAATGTTAAAACTACAACAATATTAATAAATTTATTCTAGGTGAGTAGCATATACCAGACAGTGAGCCAGTTCATTATTAGAGGCTGTGGCATCTGGGGGGGGGGGCTTCCAGGTAATAAATGATTTGACCTCAATACTGACCTGTAAATGTGGTAAACCTTGTTATAGTAAGGACATAGTATTCAGATAGTTGAAACACCTCCGCAATATTTTTAAGAGGGTTTTTTTTTTTTTCTCTTATCCTTGTGGGCTGTCTGATTGTGCACTGGCCATAAACATTTTGTTAATTTATTAAGTTTGCTTGTTGCTCATTGAGGTGGTGCTGTTTATAATGCTTTTAGAGTTTTGTATGTTAATTGTGTGCGGGTGATACGGTTCTTTTAAACACTAATCTGCTGATGCCAACACTGTTCATCTTTTCTATTTCACTGCAAAAGGGCTTTATTACAGTACTGTGTGTGTGTGTGTGTGTGTGTGTGTGTGTGTGGCTGGACACAGGGCACATCCTCGTTCAAACGCCTTTGACATGGCGATGCTCCAAATGCAGGTTCCATCTTCAAATAGCAAGCCACTGAAAAAGCAGATCATGCAGGACTTCAGCCAGCTGAAGTACCGAGGTAAAACACCAGAGGGCTGTATTTTATACACACACTCGCACATGATTCATGGGCAGTGGTGGCCTGGTGGTATAGGGTGCTGGATCGCTGATCGTAAGATTAGGGATTCGCGTCCCACTCTCCACAAGGTTATCGCCCCCCCAGTGCAGCTAACTGGGTTATCAAAGGCCGGCCATGGTTCATGTAAAAGAACCATTGCTGACTTTCGTAAAGAGTAGCTGCAAAGTTGTCAGTGTGTCTCTGCCCCTTGCTAAAGAGTTGTGTCAGGAAGGGGATCCGACGTAAAAACCTATGCTAAATCAGATATGCGAATCAGATGATCCGCTGTGGCAACCCCTGATAAAGCGAAAAGCCGAAAGGAAAAGAAGACTCACACACACAGTTCATGTCGACACCAAAGCTGTGACTTTTAAATCGCCAAATATATCTCTGAGGTGAATCTCCATTCATACTTAAATAAATCCTAGACAGATGTACAGTGTAATTAATTGAAGCTTAATTAATGAGGCTCTTGGGTGTACTTAAAATCTTCATAATCCCTTTTCAGATATGAAAATATTCTGCCTGATCCTTGTCGCATGCTTTATTATAATATATGGTTGTGCAGTAGGTCCCCGTTTTTCATGATTGTTGGGGTCTGGCCCTTCCTGAGGATCATGAAAATCTGCGAATTATTGACACCGGTTTTCAAACCCTATGCATGATATTACATGCACTAAAATATGCTTCTTAAACACATTCTATAGACAGTCTTACTCATTAATAAAGTATTAATGTAGTAATGATTAAGAAAAACTTTAACTTTGTACTGTGATAATATTTATTAATGAATAAAGCACTTAGGGTCCTTACCAGAAGCTAGAGAAGATGCAAGGCAATTGAGTGGCATCATAGGGCTTAAATGATCATTAAAAACACACTAAAAATTACCTCACAATTCAGGCAATCATGTTAATAACCTGTGCATGAAGGAGAAAAAACACATCTGCAACCAATCAGCAGGAGGGAGAAACAAAAGCTCTCAGCCATTGGCTAAATTTTTATCACATGCCAATTACTTCCGGGTTGTCGACAATGCACAAGTATGCAGGGGCATGAGCGCTGAACTGTGAGTGGTCAAGGGCCTACTGTCTGTAGATTGTAATTACAGTCTGCCCCCAACTTACGAAATGGGCTCTGGAACAGATTAATTTCGTAAGTAGGGGTCGCATCTTACATGTTAAACGCCCAATTCGTTCCAAGGCTCCAGTCTTTGGACTGGATGAACCCCATAAACCCTTTAAAAATGACAAAAGTACACCAATTTTGTATGAAATGTGTTAAAAGTAGAAGAAAATTATTTATTAAACCATTTAAACATTTCATTAACATATTAAACCATTTTATTAACATATTTATTAATTAAACCATTATTAAACATTTATCACACCACACACACTCCTCTTTTTTTTCCTCTCTCTCCCCATCTCTCGTGCGTGTGCTGCGGGCCACGCCCACAAGACGTGAATTCAAAGCGCATTCCCTGCTTGACAAACTCTGCTTTAATTTGATTCCTTGAGGGATCGGAATTCCAGATAACCTCAAATGCACCCACATTTATTAAACATTTACTGAATTAAAACAACTTCAAAAACTAAAGCGTTATTCCTTCTCTCTCTCGAGGGCGCGCGCACTGTGGGCCACGCCCACAAGACGTGAATTCAAAGTCCATTCCTTGCTTGACAAACTCAACTTTAATTTAATTCCTTGAGGGATCGGAATTCCAGATGAGTTCAAATGCACCCACATTTATTAAACATTTACTGAATTAAAACAACTTAAAAAAAAACTAAACTAAAGAGTGAAGCTTCCTTCTGTCTCTATCTGGGAGGCCAGCGGGATGGGCTGTTGAGAGACAGCCAATGAGAGCAACTCGCGCGTCAATGGCGCTTTTGAATTTTTCATAAAAGGGGGTTGTCGTATCTCGGGGATGGAACCGCAGGAAAATGCTTTTCGTAACCCGGGGATTTTGTACCCAGGGGTCTTCGTAAGTTGGGGGCCGACTGTATTGTAAATGAGTGTTTTATTTAGTATTGGCTTTAATATTCTGCTGTTTACGTTCAACAGCAATTGTGGTCCCATGAACTTTCTTAATGTACTGTGAGAAACGGATGTTTTGGGTGAGGTGGGGACCTTAAATATCACTACAGAGTTAGTTTAGACTTGAATGAGGTTGGGTGTTTTAAGATGCTTTGGCATAATTCACAAAATCAAAAATGGAAATCAGTATTCTATGTTTAGGTCACATGATTTGACTTAAAGAGCAAATGGAAATGCCACCTTTCTGGAAAAAAAGAGACTTTGTACGAATCTGAAATAAAAACCTGGCTGGTGATATTTTTCTTTATTTGGCACCATATTAGCTTCCGTTATATTGAGGCTTACTATGTACTGCATTGATTTTGCAACATTTTAGATTTATTGTTCTCTGTGCTACATGAATTCGGAAGATGAATGGATGAAATGCCAAAATCGTGTGTTTTACATCCATGTTTGTGTGGATTTCTGACAGATAATGATTCTCGTGAAGAAGTGAAGCAGGCTTATCCCAAAGGACAACAGCGGAGACTCAACAACTTGCAAAGAGAAATCGGCATCGGTCAGACACACAAACATGCACACCTGTGAACAAATGTGCATTACAGGGATCCCTCACTTTCCACGGTTTATGGGACCAAGATCCCCCTGCGACTGTCGAATTCCGCAAAGTAGGATCAACCCCCCCCCCGGACTGAAGTATACGAACATGTGTATATAATATCAGATACATAGTCAATGCTATAAATGCTTATAACAACAATAAACATTAAAAAAAATAATGCTTAAGATGTAAATAAAATATAAATACATTTTTATGTGAGGTGTGCATCAGTGTGTGTAAGTAGTTTTGATGGGAGGTTTTGGGTTGTTTGTTTTCTTTTGTTTTGGGTTTTTTGCATAATTGGCCTTCTTTTGTGGAATTTTCCTTAACATTTCCCTCTATTCTTCCTTAATGTCCAAATTTTTTAATTCGATGAATATTTTTGAAAAAGCAACCACGATGCACTGAAGCCGCATGAATGGAAGTGCAATGAAGCGAGGGATCCCTGTGTATGATTTGGATAAAGGGCTGATCCCTATTGTAGTTTTAATGTTCACCCAGCTTTATAACCGACAAACATGAAGGGTAATGCAGGTGATTATTTTTTATTTTTTTTAAACCCTCAAGTTGAATCTAGCTAGGAATAAAAACTGATCTTGGGTCTAGAAGTGACCCAAGGAATGAATGTCGCTGATTATTTCTCTATGCTGGAAGGAGCCACATAGATCTGAGTCACTCAGTATCTTCAGTCTTATCTTTATGCATGCACACACTCATGTTGACTTGTCTCTCTCATATTAGATTACTTTGACCTGTCGTCAACCATGAATCCTGCTCAATGTCGGGTAAGTGCACAATACACAGCTGCAGGACTGACCTGCTTCCTGCTGCCCCACCTTCTTGTGGGCTTTCAGGCGAACCACTGTACTGCCTCTCTTCAGCATTGTATATGAACCTGAATTGTTCCTGATGTGGTTTACAGCTGCAAAAGGACAGTTGTGTTGAAGCTGAGAGAAATACACCACTGGAGTCTGAGAGTGCTTTTATCGGTGAGCTGAGCATTTAGAAATTGGTTTTAAAGTGCTGGTTTTACCTTGTTCCCTGCTATTCTCTATTACATGTTCACGAGGCTGACGTCTGGGTCACATTTGGAAGAAATTTGTCAATGTTCAGGCTGAATAGTTTCCTCCTGGTTTAGGCTGGTCTTGCTCAACAAATTATTCACGCCCTCATTTGCTGAATCATTAATCGTTTCCCAGTGCAGCTAACTGGGTTATCAAAAGGCTGGCCATGTCTCTCACTGTCTATGGTGTGAGGCATGTAAAAGAACCATTGCCGACTTGCGACAAGAGTAGGCTGCAAAGCAGTCGGCGTGTTTCCGCCCTGCGATGGCCTGGCGAGCTGTCCAGGGTGTACTCTGCCCTCGCCCTGAGTTGGCTGGGATGGGCACCAGCCTCCCCGTGACCCAAATTAGGATGAAGTGGTTACAGAAAATGAACTGATGATGAATTAATCATTCTATGGCTACAGGGAGGCTAGAGCCTCTCTGAGCCCACACTGGGCAAAAGTGGGGTATACCCTGAACACCTCACCAGACCATCACAGGGCTAACACAAACTATTTATACACACTCCAATGGGTAATTTATAACAGCCAGTTAATCAACTGTGCATGTCTTCAGAGTGTGGGAGTAAACCAGAGTACCCAATGGAGACCGACCTGTACATGTGGAGAATATGCAAAATCCACACAAATGCTTGAGCCCAGGACGTGAACCCAAGATTATCTTGCTGTGAGGTGCACTTGATGATCAGTATGCCACCCACTAGCATAGCTACCAACTAGTACGTTTTCTTGGGCCTGAGTATGGAAATACGTTTTTGGGTCGGATAATACGTATTCAAATTATAATGCCGGCTATTTCGTGAAAAATAAACAAACCATAAACTTTCACTATGAAGAATGTGAATGAGAAAATGTATGAGCCACTCAGAGTACCGGCCCTTGCCAAATTTAGCAACTGCGCATGTGTATGGACATTGTTTATGCCAGAAGTAGGGCCATGAATTAGCATGAATCTGTGAAGCAGTCGTGCAGCACTGTTAGAGCAAGGTGCATGAAAGGGTTTTACAGTCGGAATCGGAGGTAGGACGCGCTCAAACTTTCGTTGATTTTCTTTCACTTCAAAGACAGAAAGTACCAATGCTATTAAAGCTGAATGTTTGTTTGCAGCCTTTTATGTGGAGCATAACCCTCCTCTAGCTGCTGCGGACCACATGGGCAAACTGCCCAAATAGCAGATGTAATCAAGGCAGACAGCTGTACCTTCAATTCCCTCAGATTCTTTTTCACAGTTTCCAGTATTGATCAAAACTGGAATTGCAGACAGATGAAGCTATCAATAGCCTTGAGATTGAGTTTAATGATTATCGCTCAACCAGTTTCAAAGAGGAACAAAATGAGAATGTCTGCAGATGAGTTGTGGTTCTCACTTTCCCACACTGTCAAAGGAGATGGGAAGCCTAGATTTCAAAAGTCGAGCCACTGCGTGGTTGGCATTTTAACAATTCCACACAGCAATGCTGAATGTGAAAGAATTTTCAGTGAGTTGAGGAAGAAGACATACTTCAGGGGATGACTATCAGATGGCATACTGTCAGCCCTGCTTATTCAAAAAAATAATAGCATGGCTTTGACATCCCCTTGTTTGTCTGTATACTTCTAAATGGGAGTAAGTTTATTTTTAAGTGATGGGATGTCTCCACTGTGGAGTTAGGATTGCTTTGTGATGAGTAAAAATGCTTAGTACTGGGAAACTACCCTTTCCCGTTTGTTGCATTTCATGTGAATCACCTTAAAACATGTGGGGGTTCGTATCAATTTGGTGCATTTTGACAGGCCGCGAGAGCAGAGTCTGTTTTTTGGTTTGGAAAAGTTGGCAGCTATGCACTAGTTTTGTAAAATCATAAATATCAACCACCCTTGATTTCAATTTCCTTGCCATGTGGTTACATATTCATAATAACCCTGAAATGAAGTACTTCAATATTTAACATCAAGTTGATTGTGGTAAGAATTCTGATTGCATGGTGTTTGTATGCAATGTTGAATAAAGAATGTTCTCGATCCTGAGCAGATGCGAATGGTTATGCTTTCTCAATAACGCCAACTCCTGATCGAACCTCTGCGAGACAGAGAAGACGCCGAGCCAGGACGACGGACTTCTCTGATGTAAGTGTGACTGATGTCGAGAGTCCACTACATGGGATGTCAAACTTTTTACAACTGGACACCCATTTAACTAAAAAATTCTAGACTCCCTAAATACTGTTGAACATAATCAGACTATTTACATCAGGGGTGTCTTCTTTTTTTTTTCCATCCAGTGTTTTAATATTTTAGCAGCATCTTGAATTGATTAGGGGTGGGGTTGAACCACTCCAAGTCTTCTTCAGCACATCCCAAAAACCTTTATTAGGGTTAAGCTCAGGATTCTTTCACAAAATTCAGTCACAGATGAAGATTCTACGTCACACTAAAACAGTGCTTCTCAAATAATGAGGGGGGGTCGGCGTGTATAACCCTGGGGAACATGCTTTTCTGGAATAGTGTATGAGAATTAGATGTAATTCCACCTCCACTCCAGTAGTTGGCAGTGGTGTTGTCATTGTCGCACTATGGTGTCGCATTGAGCAAACGATATGAAGTGCAGTAAGCAACCCAGAAAAATTTCTAACTGGAATGAAGAGAAAGGTGAAGAGAGACTGAGATATTAAGACATAAGTCAAATGAGTTTAAATAAGGATTTTTTTTTCAGGCACATTGGTGCACTTTAAATCTTTTTTTATTACAGATTAAAAAAATGTTAATGAAGTTTTTCTTTATTGTAAGTTCAACTATATTTCTTTATTAACAAACACAAAAAAGAAAAAATGTTATGCAGAGGTGAACTAATAATTTTATAGACAAATAATACTATTTATAGTTGTTCGGGAGGGGGTTCTTCCTAGAGGGGGCGCCACAGAAAGTAATTGAGAAGCACTGCACAAAACGAAGTTCCACTGAGCCATTTGGTTGTAGAGCAACAACTTGGCTGTAACTCCACCCCTTGTGATGACATCACTCCAAGCATGTGTTCTGATTTCTGACTTTCACACCTGCCTAAATGGAGACATTTTGGAGAGGGCAGAAATCAAATGCAACTTGAAGGGTTCTAGAACTGTATGATTTGAGACTGGGTTGTTCTGAGTGACGGTGTTGTGGATCGGGTGTCTTTCTTTCAGGGTGTGGCAACCAATAGCAGAAAAAGCATCAGTCATTCTCGGGGTTCAACAAACAATTTCCAGCCAGACCAAGTGCGAGTGCAGAACCAAAGCAGGATGAGAGCATTGGACGGCACGACTGTTATGGACCAGAAATCAGGTGAGAGGGATGATGGCGTCTCATCACCACATTGTTCTGTGACCTCATATTCGTGCAACGATAGAAAGCACGAGGTTAATACAGACAGCAGTTGTTATTGCTGGATCCTTTAATGCTCCAGTTTTGTTTCTAACATATTATTTACACAGCAGATTCAGATTGGTGTAATCTTTGGGGAGGTTTGACCTTCATTTGGTTAACTATTTGTTGTAAGAAATATTCAATGACACTGATTGAAGGCAGTGAAGGACATTTTGGTGAAATCAGCACTCTAAAAGAAAAAAGAAAAAATCTAAAGTACAGGGATTCCTCGCTACTTTGCACTTCAATTCAGCTTCAGCGCATTTTTAAAATTTTTTGTTTAATATTCATCAAATTAAAAAAATAAGGAAATGAAGAAAGAATAGGGGGAAAATTAATGAAAAATGCCACAAAACAAGGCCAATTATGCAAAAAAAAAACCAACAACCCAAAACCTCCCATCAAAACTACTTTCGTATGTGTTTATATTTTATTTACATCTTATGCATTATTTTTGAATGTTTAATTGTTATAAGCATTTATAGCATTGAATATGTATTTGATATTATATACATGTACGTATACTTCACGTGGGGGTGGGTGATTCTACTTCGTGGAATTCGGTGGTCACGTGGGGATCTCGGTCCCAATTAATCGTGGAGCGTGAAGGATCCCTGATCCTCCCACAAAAAAAAAAAAAATAAAAATGAGCGGCTGCTGCTGTTACTGTGCAGCAGGTTACAGTCATATTCAACCACCTCATGTTTCAATCACATGTAACAAAATACCTAATAATCTGACAGCAATGAACAGAAACAAACATGGTGTTATCGAAGTCATCACCTTTTAGCAATGTGTCTGGTTCACCTTTTCTTAAATTTTACAGTTTAAAACATTTTAATATAAAATTGTATTCTGTTGAATTGTATCTAATGGTTAATTGTTTTTCCAGGCAGAACATCTGCTGACAAAGATGGTGACCTTTGGCAACGTACTCGATCTTCTCCTCTCGATGGTCATGTTTCTACAACCACGGAGGCCTGGCTCTGCCCCAGCACAACAGAAACACTGAAGAAGTTAATGGCAGGTCACAGACTGTCCAGCTGCAACCTGCCTACCGATGAATGGGATGCAGCGTCCCCGTGCTACGGCTAGTCCACGTTCAGCCTTTCTTTAAAACAAGACTGCTGCAAGTACATTTGCTGCATATCTTGGTTTTTATGTCTGTTTTTGGTCTTGCTGTCACAAAGCAGTTGAAAAGGCCCCATGGAACTGAAGCCACGGATATAGGTCTAGAGCAGGAGCAACCTGTGTGTGCGTGCACAGGAACGAGCCCCCTGCCGGCCAGCAGAGCCTGAGAAGATTAACTGCAGTCTATTGCTCTGGTACAGATTTACTAGCGTTCTGACAACACACTAAATATATTAAAATCTGAGTAGATTGAGTGTAAGATATTGTAATTTGCAGTATTTTAAATATGAAATAAATTATTTTTGGAGTTTATGGAGTCCTGTTGACACTTGGTAGTCCTGTATGCCATTTACAGCATAAAGAAACATTCCCTTTTTCCTTTATTATTTTTTTTAAATTAATCTTAACACTGGTCCTCAATGTCTGCAACTTGGGTTTTGTCTGAAGGTGGGATGCTCCGATACAGCGTCAGTGGTGCTGGTTCTGCCAGACGTAAATACAAGAGAAGCCAGTAAACTTTTTAAAAATGTGTACATCTTGCACACTTTTAAAAAAAAAAAAAAACAAGTTTTTAAAATTGAGGTTCTGTGAATATTAATTAATGATTTTTAATACTGATGTTATTTCTAGATTTTCGAGTTCACTGCATGTAAAGGGGCTTTTAATGGTCAGTGTCCTGAAGTAGAAATGGTTGGTATGTTTGGAATGTAAGTCGTGTCTGATTCCTTGATCAATAGGATATAAATCAATTTACATGAATTCAAAAATAACAGCAGTGTGTTAAAAAAAGAGTAAAGCTCAGAATCTTGAGTTTTATTTGCGTATAGATGTATTGGGAATACAACACGCTCTATTCCAAATCAAAACATGCAGAAAAAACATCAAATGTGTGTTTCCTTTAAGGAAATCGGAGAAAAGTGAATATTGGACTGTTTGGAATAAAAAGGGCATGTCCTTCTTCCCAAACTCATTCACAGTGTAAACTGAATAAAGTAAGATTGTTTTCCTTTGACTCGCTGAACTAATATTTAGTTGTATAATCACTGTTTGTGAGAACCGCAGCACATCTGTGTTGAGGAGTCGACCAACAAGTACCACCTGTGAGCAGGTTTCCCAGCCCAGGATGATCGGACGACAGTCCACAGTTCTTCTGGTTTGGTTTTGCCTCAGAAGCTGCATCTTTGATCCCTCAAGTTTTGTATTAGATTAAGGTTCGGGGCTGCCGCTCAGCAACGTCAATGTAGTTGGTCTAGAACTAAGATGTTGCTGGTGTGTTTTGGGTGGTTGTCTTGTTGGAACCCCATTTCAAGGGCATTTCCTCTTCACTATAAGGCAGTGCAACCTCTTCAACTATTCTGATGGATTCAAACTGATCCATGATCCCTTGTATGTGATAAATAGGATAAATATCATGATGCCTGCAACACCATGCTTCACTCTCTTCAGTGTGCTGTGGCTTGAGTTCAGTGTTTAGGGCCCTGCCAGGGGCCACTAGACCCAAAAAGAACAATCTTACTTTCATCAGTCCACAGAATGTTGCTCCGTTTCTCTTTAGTCCAGTCAATGTGCTCTTTGGTAAATTGTAACCTCTGCAGCATGGCTTTTTTTTTTTTTTTTTTTCCAGCAGTGGGACTTTGCGAGGGCTTCTTGCTGATAGCTTGGCTTCACATAGACGTCTTCTAATTGTAACAGGACTCACAGGTAACTTTAGACCTTTTTGTTCTTCCTGAAGCTGATTGGCTGAGTCCTTGCCATTTTTGCACTTCTCTGATTCATCCGAATGGTAGTTTTTCACTTTCTTCTATGCCTTTCAGGTTTTGGTTGCCATCTAAAAGCATTTGGGATCATTTTAGCCGAGCGGCCGATCATTTTCTGCACACCGATGGTGTGTACGAATGAAGGTACGCTGTTCTTCTGAACAATGTCCAGAACGAACCATTTTTCTCCAAATTTCAGAGAGAAATGTTCTATAACCTGCATGTACAACATTTGCTGCCTTCCTTCCTTAAATAAGGACAATTATTGGCAGCTGCTTTTCAAAGAATGAATGACACCACTACTTGAACTCCACATTGCTACTATTCTGAACACGCCCCTTTCGATTAGTGATTCAATTACACAGAACCAGCAGCAGCAGCAGCAGCAGCATGACTGTTGGGTTTGTTGAATTCTATTACTCCACTCCACCTGCTCGTAAACTATCTGCCATGAAGAAATGTCATTTCTACCAAAACACTGATTGGATTAGTGATGTCTGACTGATATTACTTTGAACACAACTGTACGTTCTGGAGAATTTACCATATTCACAATGTCATTGTTGTTTTGAGGTATACGGGTGTCACCAAATGTATATTTAAAAGGTAGTAGATGATGAACACACCTAATGTGAGTATGCAGATTAACCGGTCAGCCTGGACTGGGGGAAGAATATTTAGCAGTAGTGTAATGTACAGGGGAAAACACACACGTCTTAAAGAATCATTTACGCTGCAGTGGTACAAGTATAGCAAGTTGAGAAACTTTTATTGACCCGTGTGGCCTAATCAGGACGTGAGAGGAGAAGCAGTAATGTACACAGTTGTACAGATCATTTATTCCACATAGAAAACTTTACAGTACCATTATACACTTTCCACCATAATCAGGAATGCTTCAGCTCAACCGTCTTTCAGCGAAATGATTCATTCAGTCTGTACTATAGAACACAACCCCGCCCCCAAACCAAAGAGAAGATTTAAATATATTAGCTTTTTAAATTTGTACACGTACAGTGAAGCGTACTTCAGGATTATATAGACCAGTGACTCAGATGCAGCTCACATTAGGGTGGTATTATCACCATGACTTATTTCTTGTATTGAACCCCAAAAGTTCCAGTTTTAAAGGATCCCATATGTTGCCTTCATCATAAATTTTATCTTGGAGGAAAAAGGAAAAAAAAAAAGCAAGCATCAGTAAATATAAAACGGAATAATTTAACTATAGAGTTGATATGGTATCAGTTAGAAATCTTCCTGGACAATCTGGGAGGCATGGCATAGTTAAATAAATTATCACAAAAGTAAAAATCTCCAGTGCATTTGAAAAGGAAAATAAGCAAATTCAGAGAAATCAGGAAAAAAAAAAATAGAAATAAAATCTAGTGTTATGGGATTATGTTACAAGCCACTTTTCTGTACAACCCGATCAATTCAAAGAGCTATCGGTGCTAATGTTTGCCATTAGCGGTGCAAAACCAAAAATGAGATTATAATAGCGCAACAGCCGTTACTCATCATCCAAACTAATTACTAACCGTTTCCTCGATGGTGACGCCTTCCATCATCCTTCATACAGCTTTAGGATTATGTTGAAAAAAGTGACACACCCTTTTGAAATTTGCTCAGCAGCGCCAAGGCCTTGAAGAGTCGCCACAGCATCGTCTGGATTCTGCAGGTCAATTCCGAGTCTTATACAAGACCATTAGTTTCAGTCTAGAACGTTTCTACCAGTACCATCAAGATGCTCTTGTAGAAGCTTCGGCTCACATCCTGTCACGGCTTCTTCAGTGCCCTTCTTTCAGGAAGAGAGTAGATCACGGTCCTAAACTGGTTGGACGGCAGATAAAAGAGCAAGGGACAACTTCAGTGGGCATTTCTAGGCCTCGTGCGTCGGTTCCACTGTGCAGGAGATGCGGAACACGAGCCCGATGCGCAGGAAGAACTTCCGCAATACAGCTCGTAGCTCAGGGATCAGGTCAAACTGCATGATCTCACACAGGAGTAGGTAATAGCGAGCTGCATGGGCCTTGAACTGAACACAGGGGGGAGAAAGGGGGGAAAAAAAAAAAAAAATTAAAATCCTGCTTTATGAGCACCATGAACACAGAGAGAGCAGCACTCACCCGGTCATCACTGATCTTCAGCACTTTGGTAAGGAAGAGGAGCAGCAGGTTGGTCCAAGCCTCACGGTGACTCTCGGATGTCAGTGTGAGGAAATAAGCCACTGCGTCACTGCACACACTGCACAACACACAGACGTCACGAACGCAGGCTGCTGGCCACGTCTCCACTCAATCATTACATAACCTCCAGATGTGGCTCAAACATAACTCCAGGCAGCATGGATACATTTGGGATGTTCGGTCAGTGCTACCCTGCTTCATAATTATACTCGTTATGTATATCAGGACAGTGGTGACTCTGTTAGTGATCAGAAGGTGAGGGGTTCAAATCCCAGCACCACCAAGTTGCCACTGCTGAGGTCTTGAGCCAAGCCCTCAACTACCAAGTTGAATAAATGAGATAAAATGGATAAAATGTACAGTCACTCTAGACAAGAGCATCGGCCAAATCCTTTAACCCAGTGCATAGTACACGGGAATGACATGATCTGATTGGTTCAGTCGCTTGGGCTAATAAGCAATTACAGAATTCGGCTTGCGTGTGATATGAATTATTCAGAAATGAAAAAAAAAAATTGAAATAAACGCTGAAAGCAATTATTAAATGAGGTGGAATATGATAGAGAATTATTCAGTCAATGGGATTTTAAGGCTGAAGTGAATAACACCCTGAGACCAAATAATTCCCCACATGCTACTGAAGCTTGACTCAACAATTCTTTCATTATTAGTTCAATATTCTCAATGCAGACAGTGTGGGATATGTACGAGTTATCTTCTCCACTAACGAGCATCAGCGACAACCACGATATGGAACTCATACTCATCCGAAACCAAGGAGATTGAAACGAACACTCTGCCCACTACGTTGAAGGAGAGAAGGTAGATAGGGTGGAGTACTTCAAGTTTCTTGGAGTCCACATCTCTGCTGACTTCACCCGAGTCACAAACATCTCCCACCAGGTGGGGAAAGCACAACAAAGGATGTACAGTCGGCCCCCAATTTACAAAGACCCCCTTTGTACGAAATCCTCGGATTCCGAAAAACATTTTCTTGAGTTTCCATCCCCGAAACACGAAACAACCCCCTCTTACGAAAAGAAATTCAAAATTTCACACGACACGGGACTTGTTCTCTTATTGGCTGTCTCTCAACATCCCGCCCTGCTGGCCTCCCAGATAGAGACAGAAGGAAGCGTCACGCTTTAGTTTAGTTTTTTAAGTTGTTTTAATTCAGTAAATGTTTAATAAATGTGGGCGCATTTGAGCTCATCTGGAATCCCGATCCCTCAAGGAATCAAATTAAAGTTGAGTTTGTCAAGCAGGGAATGCGCTTTGAATTCCATGCCTTGTGGGCGTGGCCCGCAGCACGCACGAGAGAGAGAGGGGAATCGCTCTTTAGTTTTTAGTTTAGTTTTTTAGGTTTTACCAATGACAATTCACTAAATGGTCAAGCAGAGAATGCGCTTTGAAATCACGTCTTGTGGGCGTGGCCCGCAGCACGCGACAGAGCGAGAGAGAGAGAGAAGGAATAACTAGTTTTTGTTTTTTTAAGTTGATTAATTCAGTAAATGTTTAATAAATGTGGGCGCATTTGAGCTCATCTGGAATCCCGATCCCTCAAGGAATCAAATTTAAGTTGAGTTTGTCGAGCAGAGAATGCCCGCAGCGCACGCGCGAGAAGGAGATAGATAGAGAAGAGAGAGAGAGGTGTGTGTGTGTGTGAATCAAATGTTTAATAATGGTTTAATTCATAAATATGTTAATAAAATGGTTTAATAAATAATTTTCTTTTACTTGTAACACGTTTCATACAAAATTGGTGTACTTTTATAATTTTTAAAGGGTTTATGGGGTTTATCTAGTCCAAGGACTGGAGACTTGGAACGAATTAGGCGTTTAACATG
This sequence comes from Plotosus lineatus, assembly GCA_024760905.1. Lineage (NCBI taxonomy): Eukaryota > Metazoa > Chordata > Actinopteri > Siluriformes > Plotosidae > Plotosus > Plotosus lineatus. The sequence continues at coordinate 26,426,129 of CM045734.1, read as the reverse complement.
TAAGATGCGACCCCTACTTACGAAATCCCCGCAATACGAGAAAAGGCTCTGGAATGGATTAATTTCGTAAATTGGGGGCCGACTGTACTTCTTTGGGAAGCTCTGACAAGCCTGTCTACCTCAACCCTGACTGATGAACCGTTACCGCTCTGCCACAGATAGTGTCCTCATCTACTGCAGTACAGTGTGGTTCAGAAGCTGTAGTGCAGAGGACAGGAAGTCCCTGCAGGGGGTGCTGAGGACAGTACAGCAGGTGATTGGAATGACCCCCCCCCCACCAGTGACGTTTACACTGACAGATTTCAGAGGACAGCCAGTGGAATTATCAGGGACCCCATACACCCGGGACACGCCCCTTTTCTTCTCTCTCCTCTCTGGAGAAAGGTACACTAAAAACAACTAAAGGTACAGGACACTAAAAACAAAAACTAATACATTCAAGAACAGCTTTTACCCGCAAACTGTTCAATGTGTAACCCCAACATAACCATCGCACGCACACACACACACACACACACACACACACACTGACTGTATAAACATTATTCACACCATCTTCCTGGACACTACAGCACTCGTGTTTCAGTGCAACATTCATGTTCAAGTTTTAGTTGTGATCACTCGCCATATCGTGCTTCAGTTTCTGCGGCTTCAGTGCATTGCGGGTTTTTCAAAAATATCAAAAAATTTAAAAATAAGGACAAAGAGAAAAGATTAAGGAAAATGCCACAAAACAAGCCAATTATGCAAGAAAAAAACAACTCAAACAAACAATATTAAAAAAAAAAAAAAAATCAAAACCCCCAACACAACTACTTACATTTTGATGTGAGTCGCGCATCAGTATGTGCGTGTATTTATATTTTATACATTATTTTTGAGTGTTTGTTATTATAAGCATTTAAAGCATCGAATATGTATTTATTGATATTATATGCGCATATACATGTATGTGTACGTCAGTCAGGGGGGTCGATCCTACTTTGCGGGTCGCGCGCGCGGGGTGGGGGGTGGGGGGTATCTCGGTCCCCATTAACTCCGGAAAGTGAAGGATCCCTGTGCTCGTGTTTAGAGCAGGTCTCAAACATCATAACATCTTAGCGGCATGCACCTTCTAATTAAAACCTCTTACCTGGTGTACATCATACGCACCTTAACATATCACTCGCCCTCCTTTATACATGTCAACAGGCGTGAACGTGGACAGACGTGTAGGTGGACAGTATATAGAATATATGTATGCACACGTCTGTACGTGTATGCAGCTTTATGCACATGTTTAGTTTACTTCCTTCGTTGTCTTTTGTGCATTTTCTTTTTATAATTGCTGCTAAACAAAGAGCTCAGAAACTGATTTTCCATGTTCATGCAACACTTGACAAAGATCCAGTTATCATTCCAATGGCACCAGGTACTTCTACTTGGAACGGGGAGGGCTTTCTAACAGAATCTGGAGAACTGATGCAATAGTCCTGTTGGCTTTGTCTTCACAATACAGCAGACAATTACATTACTATGTTGCTAGCTAAGTATTCAGCATTTCGGATTAGAATGCAATCAGCTCGACAATCATAACACTCAGCTTTTGTCAAATGATCAAGTCGTCGGGCTTCACAGTGGGCAGCCATTTTTTTCTGTGCAATAATTATTCAACTTATCTGGTGTCTAACAAATTCACTGATGGCTTTCCACCAATAAGAAAATAATATGATAAATATGATCCATGTGGCATAAATACCAGCGCCCTGACCCCAGCGTTGTCATTATGAGAATGCGCCGCATCACCACACTGAAATCCACATATTACTGTGAATTCATGTTCCACCAGCAAAGCATTCAAATACACTGTTTTGTTTTTACACCAACAGTCAGCCTGTCATTCACATCCGTACGCACTTGATTTCTCCTCATCTTTTCCATCTTGTATAAAGAACCATTCTGCATGACGGTCTATATTAACCCTTGCTGTGCCTCATACCGGACCCTGAAACTCCAGACATTTTTCTGCATAACCAACATGTATTCTATATATTGGTTTTAGATGCCTACATATTGGATTTACATGAGTAAACTATATATGTTATGAATAGCTCTCGTATTGTCCTTTTCAAAAAATTATTTATTTATTTGTTTTTGGGGGCAAAAAGGGGGACTTCTGGTCACAAGACCAGAAGTCCAAGATGGCCACCATGCTATGGATCACTCAAAACTTGGCTAACATGGTGATTCTAGTATTATTCATCATTTTTGATAATGATTTGGTGATAGCATTGATGCTCAATGTAAGAGGACCCGAGAAAAGAAAACAGAATTGAAATACTTCTATTTGTCACTTAATTAGGTCCAAATGAGTCCACCGACAAAAAACGTATAAACAAATAACTTGAACGTCTTCAATCCTTAAACCCAAATCCGAGACGTCCCAGAAGAGGGAAATCAGGTGAGTGTGAGGACCGAGTAGTGATGAAGCAAGTGTCTCAGAAGGTTGTGAATCAGAAGTTGACCCAGTATTCACACTCACTGCAGTGTCGGTGTGCAATTCGACCAAGAAGCATTTTCTCATCTGAACTACAGTCATACCTCACCTTACGAAATTAATCCATTCCAGAAGTGGTTTTATGACCTGATTTTTTTCATAAATTGAGCCACATTTCACATGTAAAAGGCCTGATTCGTTCCAAGGCCCCCAATACTACCCCCAAACCCTTTAAAAATTATACCTTTTAAGGCCTCCTACTGCTTCAATATCGTACCGATGGTAGACGGGTTTGGCCATACGCCTTTGCAATATCACTCAACCGCATGCCACAAGCCCGCATCTTCTTTTTACTCACACCGGGAATCACTTTCACCGGGAATCACACGTGCGTGTGTGGACCATGTCTTCTTAGCAGAGTTATAATCTTACAAATGTTTATGCAAGGTTTAAAGCCTGAGCCAAAAAATAAAGTTGCCATGAGCACACTCGAAAAACTCACAAAACAACAGTAACTCTGTCCTTTATGCGTGTTAGAACTCATTTATGAACAATGGGCCAAGGGCACACGAAAACCATCATGGGTATTATGGAGATACAGCTCCGTAATAGCCAATGGGAGCCAATGGAAACGCTCATGTTGGTTGTTTGGTTCACACGGAAATCATTTCAGTGTTTGACGTCATTATAGATTTTCTTTGAAAAGTCCAGATTGGGATAAATTTTATTTTACATTTATTTTGCACAATGTTCATCTTTTTTAGGATTTTCAGGTTGTAGCAACTCGAGATATTAGTTATTGTACCTCACGCTTACTTTTCAGTTGGCTCGCTCCGTGTTCACACATCGTATCACAAATGCGTCGAAACCCCGCCGTAAAATATTAGTGTAAACTAAAACTGTATCTCGTACTTGATGCCGAATTCCACAAAACTACACAAACAACAAACTGAGACATTCACACACATCACGGTGTAACCCGAGTCTGTGCAGAGCCAGCTGTTCCGCATAGTGCGCTAACCAAGCAAGTCCAGCAGTGCACTGACCGATTGTTAATAGCCAGGAAACGAGACGCACACAGTCTTGCCTCACAAGACGAACACCCTACCGGGCCGACCCTACCCCTACCCCGCCCCCTAAAATCTTCTCAAAGGATTTACGCGAAGCTCAAGAATGATATTTTGGGTTGGAAAAACTCGGAAATCGGGGAAAAATTCTCAAGCCTTTTGTTTATACTATAAATCACATCAAGAGGACTTAACCTAGTGATAAGTACAAAACAGAAATCTCCATCAGGTAAATAATCACATTTTAAAATGAAGACGTGTTTAAGTTTAATTTTTGACAAGAAGCAGCGGTAAAGATTCTGGTAAGTCCCCAAGAAATTAATCCAAGTCTAACTTGTGGAAACAAGACTCTCTCTCTCTTTGTGTGTGTGTGTGAGAGAGAGAGAGAAAGAGAGATAGCTCGATGGTTGAGAGATAGATGATACTTACTTGAGCAGACGTCTCTGCACCTCCTCCCAGGCGTCCTGTCTGTTCTGGTCTGTGTACATGCGGAAGAGGATGCGCAAGCCACAGGCCAAGCTACTTGTCTCCTGTTTCAGCAGGTTGGGTTTGGACTTCCCTTTAAAACCTAAAACACAGAATCACACTTAAAGACGTTCCACCAGACATGCATTTAATTTTTTTTTGTGCCTTTTGTTGATGTTTGAGCATTCAGACAGATATACAGTCCAAAATCATTAAGAGTGCCGTGTGGTTTCAGTCCAGCCCAAATCTGCTTCAAACTGATTCAAGTATCTGACATGAGGCCACAAATGTAGTATTTTATTCATTTCAGTAATTTCAGCAGTGTGCAACTCAGGAAAATCTGAGAGATGATACACACCAGCCTTCCACAGGGCTGTCCTCTGCTCGTTATTGGAGTTGAAGGCTTTAGCAAACCGGTGCGACTCCAGCAGGCAGTCTAGAAGTTTAAACAGCTGCTCTGAGGTCAGGTATCTGTACATTCCCTGATCCTGTGTCTCCACGTGGACATCGGCCTCTGGAGCATCTCTCTGCACAATGCATTTATGCACGCAGGTGAACTTTATTTATTTATTAAAAGAAAAGAAAGAAAAAACAGATTGGTACAAAACACATCACACCTGTGCTGCTGCAAAGTTCTCTGCATCCTCCTTTTTGCTGGTGGCTGGAAAGAAGACTATGTTGTCGATGGTTTGGATGAGCTCCAGCTGCACCACACACTTGATGAGCAGAGCTGCAAACAGTCTCTGCTCCTGGACTTCTACAGGAGGCAGGAACATACACACGGAGTAAACCGCTATTCTTCACTCTTTATATATATAAAGATTATATATGATATATACTTTATATATATAAAGTTTGTGTATGTATATATATATATATATATATATATATATATATACACGAACACACACACACACACACAAGTATAAAGGATTAAGTGACCAAAATGATTATAATTACAAAATATTTTAAGTTTTAAAAATATTGTGAGTTAAATTTCTTACAGTGCTATAAAAGAGATGTCCACACACACACACCAGACCACTTCATCCAAAGGGGTTGCCAAGAGGCTGGCACCTATCTCAGCCGACACTGGGCAAAGGGAGAGTACACCCCAAACAGCTTGCCAGACCATCACAGAGCATGGAGTTTGCATGTTCTCCACTTGCTTGCACAGGTTTCCTGCGGGTACCCCGGTTTCCACCCACAGTCCAAAGACATGCATATCAGGCTAGGCTAGGTAGTTCATATTTGCCCATGGGTGTGAGTGTGAATGGTTGTGTGTGTGCACGTGCTGGCCCTGCGATGAACTGGAAAGCTGTATACTGTGTACCCCACCTTTGCACTGAATTGGTGGAGATGGGCTGCAGCCTCCCCACAATCATAGCAGGATTAACTGATTCTCAAATGAATAAATGGTTTGTACTTGTAGTCGCTACACCACTTTGAACCTGAAGATGGCATTAACAGCCTACCTCCAGAAGGTGACAGTAATGTGCAATGAATTTAAAAAAAAACTTTCATTAAAGTAATTAATAAATAAAAGATCCCCTAATAACATTTCTTAAAGTAAAACCAATTTTAAACTTAAACTTTAAAAGACTAAATTAAAAAAGAATTCAAAACTTTAATAAATCTGGTCTTTGCAGCAGAAGAAACTCCCTGTGAGCACATGCCGAGTTTAGATTGACAAATTAGCACCTAAGCACAAGTGCAGGATCCAGAAACCCGATTAGGTCTACTAATAAACTCCACACGCATATGCTGGGTTTAAACTTACCTGAAGACAAACTGAACTGACTCTGTCTCTGATTCTCTGCCAGCGCCTTCTCCATACTGCTCACAGAGTGCTGGTCGTCAGCCCGGGGCTGGATGTCCACAGACTTCTGGGACACCGAGTCCTATAAATGTCACACACAATCCATGACTTACTAGCAGTGGCATTGTTCGACTACAGACAAGTGCTGAGCTCCACCTCACAGATAAAATATTCCTCATCCAGATACAGAAGGGTGACAACCAACAGAAACGACCATTATAAAAACTTTAAAAGGTCGGACAGTTCTGTTTGAGGGAGATATATGGAACTCTTGCTAGTGTACCGGTTGTTTGTCATAGTCCAGCTGAGTCACGTGATCGCTGTCCGCACCAGCCGGCCTCCACGTTAGCAACCTGAGATGAAGCAGAGACAGAACACAAATAAGAGGTAGCACTCCCAACTACTGCCCCAAGATCAGCACTGAGGGAGGGTGACGGGAACTCACGCGTGTGGGATGGTGGTCTTGAAGATATCCAGCATGCAGTTGCACGTTTTGTCCCAGGTCTCAGCTGTGAACTTCTCTCCGTTAAGGATCACGACATTCTCCAAGCAGTTGGTTCCGGATCTTGCTAGCTGTTCGTTATCTGCATCAACAACAAAAACAACAACAATAACAACATTAATAAGAATAGTAAGCATTTAGAATCACATTAAACAGTCTGGTTAGTGTTGCTTCACTCCCAGCCCTGAGCCAAACTCCACTAACGGTACATTTGAAGAAGGAAAAAAATTTGAACGAGGTTGAGAGGGAAGGTGGACAGGGCTTAGGACAGGGTGTGGGGTATGACGCATATAATTGAAAATGAGTTGTGAAAATTGTGTTGTGCACTGGATTAATGTATTTACCATATTTTCCGGACTATACGTCGCTCCGGAGTACAAGTCGCACTGGCCAAAAAATGCATAATACAGAAGAAAAAACAATTCGCACTGGACTATAAGTCGCAAACTCATGAAAACTGTCTACCTTGGCTCGGAAATCTGCTGGCAGTTTATGTGACGTTGTGGTCCTCGTTCTGATATAGAGGTGGTTGCGTTGCATGAAGCGCTAACACCAAGAAACTCCTCATGGAAAGTCATTTATACTCATCTCCTTGACAAATACCTGGACGTGGAGACACAACTGCACTATTGACAAGCCTCTCCCTGAGGCACATTGCTCAAGCACCCATGTTCTTCTATCTGTGGTCATCTAGCTTTTAGCCCGCGATTAGCTTTTAGCATTTTAGCGATTAGCTTTTTTTGTTTTCTTCATTGCAGTAATAATACTCTATGCTTTTCTGCCCTCTTGTTAGAATTATATGTAATAATTTCACTCCCTGGACATGACGATGCAACAGCACTGTTGATAAGCCTTTCCCTGTGGCACGTTGCTCAAGCACCCATGTCTGAGCTCGTTCCTCGAGCTGTTCCCATCTAGCTTTTAGCCCGCGATTAACTTTTTTTGTTTTCATTATTGCAGTAATAATAATCTCCATTTTCTCCAGTCCCTCACAAGTTTCTTTTTGGGGCCATTTCTTCAGTGGTGGATGAACAGGTCCTGGTACCCGAGCATAGAGTGCCCTCTTGTGGTTGTGAGTGTAAAAAATAACAAAAGTGAAATTATGTTTATAATGAACAACAGAATTGTATGTAATAATATAATATATAAGTCACTCTGGAGTATTATTCGCACCTTCAGCCAAAGTATGAAAAAAATGCAATTTATAGTCCTGAAAATACGGTATAAGAACAAACATGATGGGTACATTTCTATAAACGATTTTAATTGTGCAGGTAAACAAAAGAAACATGAAATGTGTGTTAAAACCTGTGCAAAGAGAACTGAACTCGAATGCTGAGCGCTGACCACTACAATGTATGACCCAACTAGTTCTATCGGATGATAGATCAGATGATATAAAAGATACAAATTTGTTATTTAGAAAATTAAAAACAAAAAAAAAAAAAATCTGTATAGTTAATTTCAGAATTCTGAGGAAAAGTTTGGAAGCCCCCACAAAATCCGTCAAGAAATAAAGGAAGCAAAATTGATTTGAAAATTGTGGACAGGCGCCGACCAGAGGAAGGCCACATCGAGCTGGATGACTGAAAAAAGGAAACTCTCAATATAAAGATCAGCACTGATGTGCACCCACAGTACAGTCGTTTAGTTTACAGCTCAAAACACACTGAAGTGTCCCACATCTGTTTATTTCTCCTTTGTTTGTGTGAGCATCCACCCGTTCATAAACCTAGAACTCATTTTTTATGCTCCATGCACACCGATATTCCAATCGTGCTCCGAATATGAGAATAACTTTGTGACCATGTGACGTTTTCCACTTGTCAGAGATGCCCCAACAGTCTCAGTCGAGGGTTCGACACCAGTTTGCGAAACAGAATCTCTTGCTTTGCGCGCTGCACACAAACTGACTGGACAACAGTTGGTACTTTACAGCTGTATATTATCTGCATATTTATTTTAATTTGTCAAACGTTTAATAAGAATATAGGTTTGAATACATCACGGAAAGATGTGAACTTTTCTTTTGTGAATTACAGATGCTCCTAATTGGTTCCGGATGGCCGAACGTTAATTGAAAGTGAATGCAAGTTGTTACAGTGACATATGACGTATGACGCTCATACTGTACTATACATCCATAAATACCATTACCGTATCTCATAAAACACCCCTAAATTAATTATTATAAACATAACATTGTAAAATAATATCAAATATATCAAATAATATCAACACTAATTTCAAATAAATTAAATTCAAGCAAAATAATTTCAAATAGATAAATTTTAATTAATTTCACTCATCAAATATGGTATAAAACCTTTAACATTCTCTATGATGCGATCTTTCTGCTTGTATACGAAAAATAAAAACCAAAAGTAGTTTACTTGCTGTGCTTGACACAAAGCGCGAGTTATACGGACTTCTGGTCTTTGAAGTGAGCAAACTCGTGTAGTACTCAGCCTGCACTGATGTGATTCACCAGCAGAGCGGACAGTTCTCTTTCTTTTCTGGATTCGGGTTTTCATTCATTTTACAACTCTCTTTGCTTAACTGAGTATGCATGGTAGATTGCGCCGATCCGAGCAGATAGTTAATTCATCTGTGTGTATGAGACTTGCACCCATGCTAGTAGGCTTACGCTTCTGACCAACCATATTTGCTTCGGGTTACAAAAGTCTGCAAAACAGTGTAAACACAAAGATCACAGAGATGACGTCTTAACACAAGGGTAAGACGCTATATAATATATATATATATATATATATATATATATATATATATATATATATATATATATATATATATATTTGAATTGGGAAGAAGGAGGGGCACGTTCAGTCTGTCATTTGTAAACAATGAACGCAGCGTTATTACGTCAGCATACTACGTAGGTACGTCTAAACTCAAAATTTGACTTTTTTTTTTTAGAAAAAAAAAAAACGTAAAATCGAAAAAACAAAACAGATGAACGTAAGTCATCACAGGGGAATGTGTGTATACACATGACTGTTACATAAGGGATTGAAAACAACAGGATTGTTCTCACTGTTGCTTTGTGTGTGAGGAAGAGTGCATACGGACGCCATTCTCACCTTGCTGCACACACCAGTAGAGCTGAGAGAGGATGTTGTCTAGCAAAACATCACAAAGAGACTCGAAGTACTGCGTGAAGACATCACAGATGGCATAAAGTGCGTGGTTGCAGGTTGTAGTCATCCATTCTGCTTTCTACACACACACACACACACACACACACACAAGCGCTGTGTTACTTACCTGAGCATCATTATTTTAAACAGAGGAGATGACTCGTACTACCTCAGTCTGCTGCTCAGGTAGTTTCATGTTGTCGAAGATTCTGAAGACGATCCTGAACAGGTCTTGCCACCAGTGTTTCTCATATGTGTGCCCATAAGTCTTCATCACCTCAAACATCACCGTCAGGCCCCTGAGGCAGTTTACCAGGGAGAAAAATCTTAAAGAGCAGCTCCTTACAAGCTCATGATCCTTACAGTTTAGTGTGGTGGAAATGTTATATATTTTTCTCCTCACTGAATATGCAGTCCAGATTCTCAATTACCTGGTTCTGACGTCCAGCTTGCACCTGTTGATGATGCAGGAGAGTTCAAACAGGATAGGGAACCAGCCTCGCACCCACACCCGGTCCTCTGGGGCTACATTCATATCATCACTAGTGTAGTCTTTAAAAGCCTGACAAGGAACAAAAACTCTCAAGATTAATATGTCGAAGCTTTTTGATTTCATGAGCCAAGAAACAGTGTGAGTCATTCAATTAACACAGTTAAAATTTAAAAGGATTCGTGAACCTGGCAACCCTCCCATCCTCTCCCAGAATTCTACAGTGATACGCCTAATCCTCATTCATTACACTGTGCAAACCACACATATCCTAAACCTTATAGAGCCATATCGCAGCTCAGAGCAAACTCAGTTCAGGGGGAGAATAACAGGGTTTTGGGCGTCAGCCATCTTCCAGCTTTGCATTTATAATACAGGCTTAAGGACTGAAGGACATTATCACCGACCTGAGGCCTGTCCGAGACATATTTGGCGCAATGCCGGATTAGACGGATGGCTTCCATGCTGGTGTCGGGGAACGAAGCGTTACAGGCGAACTCTGACAGACACTTCACAGCATCCTGAAAGGAGTCGATGGTGGCAGGGAAATGCTTCTCAAATACATTCGCTGGGGAGAAAAAGGAAAGCCGGTGAGTATTCAACACCTGAACACTTCACACAAGTCACAGAACTCCAGCACCAAATTCCTGTTATGCGCAACTCTGAAAAGATCAACGCCTGTCTTATTTAATGTCCTTTCAGCTGTGTACCGGGAAAAATCTGTAATTTCTGTGTAAGTACAACACACAAACAAATAATAATACAATAAAATAAATCCTGTTTACTCACTGAAGCACAAGTCAGAATGAAAACTCAAAAGGAAAGGTAGAGAAATAATACAATTTTGATACTGGATTAAGGAGTAAATCAAGCAAAATATTAAAAAAAAATAATAATAATAAAATAAACATTTTTTCTTTCCCATTCTGTCAAACATTCCTTTTGTTGAATTTCAAAACCTTTAGTTTTATTTCTTCGTAGCCAGCCATAATTATTTATTAATGCGTGCAAAGGGTAAAATAAAATATAATAGCCTGATAATTACACTGTTACTTTTATTAAAATTAATTAACTAATAATTTTTGAACATGTGTGACGTCTGTAGACAGACCGAAACATAAACAGTTATCCATCACAATAAACTTTCTCCTTTTTAGCGTCTGACAACCTGACGCTGGAATTCGGCTTCGAAGAAGATTATTTCGCACTCACGCGCACTCAGTGTGCAAACGATTAAATGAGCAGCATCCAGATGAGTTAGTGCAATTTGAATGGAAGTGAGTGGGGCAAATGTGCGATAGATGCACAAATGAGCAGTCACCCACTGCTTACAGTCTGTGTGTGTGTGTGTGGGGGGGGTTTGATACCTCAGGTCTGCTGGAATATTAAGAAAGACATGATTCCATTGCAATTCAGTCAAAGAAAATCCCATATGCTCAGTATTATGTACTTTAGAAACTTAATATGAGTATGGTATGAGTATTGGTATTTTTCTCTGCATGCAAAATTCGATTATGGAATTTTTTTGATCATTTGATTTGTGTGTAATCTTGTCTGGACTGGACATGCTGGATCGTGGGTTGTTTACTTTTGTACGAAAAATGGTCAAAACCTGAAAAATACTGAAATGTCTTATACCTTTTACAGATGAACAAACTGATGATGACTATGCCAGCTGTGTTGATGGAAGATTTTGATTTTAATGTTGATGAAGAGGCATCTGTTAATAAAAGTGTGATGACTGGTGTTTGTGAAGATGTGATTTTATCTGCTGAGCAGGATATAGATGAAGATAATGCTGAGGGCAGAGTTGATGAAGTTTACTTGTATAAAGAGATCAGAGAGTTTTGTTATATAATTTTGTTATATATATAGTTTTCTTAATTTCAGTGTGACAGTGTTTTTTTTTTTTTTTCAATCAGTATCATTTGAAGGCATTTGAACCTTTATATAATGGTCAAAAAGATACATACTTATCTTATTGGAATTAAACAGAAATTTAAAAAAATATATAGTCCATTTTTTTGTTCATTTTTGGGGTTTACCACGGTGCCCGATGGGTTTAAAAAGGGCGTGTCAGATTAAAATGAGGATGATTTGTCTTATCATCTCTTCATAAAATTCTTCCACATAAAATACAGTGGACCAATACCAGCAACTGACATGGCACCCCAGACCATCACTGACTGTGGGTACTTGACACTGGACTTCAGGCATTTTGGCATCAGTAAACCATTTACCAGTGGTTTTGGCACTGTGAGCAAGTGCAGGTCGTGCTGAAAAATGAAATTTTCATCTCTATAAAGCTTTTCAGTGGATGGAAGCATGAAGTGCTCCAAAATCTCCTGATAGCTAGCTGCATTGACCCTGCCCTTGATAAAACACAGTGGACCAACACCAGCAGCTGACATGGCACCCCAGACCATCACTGACTGTGGCTACTTGACACTGGACTTCAGGCATTTTGGCATTTCCTTCTCCCCAGTCTTCCTCCAGACTCTGGCACCTTGATTTCCGAATGACATGAGAAATTTGCTTTCATCCGAAAAAAAGTACTTTGGACCACTGAGCAACAGTCCAGTGCTGCTTCTCTGTAGCCCAGGTCAGGCGCTTCTGCCGCTGTTTCTGGTTCAAAAGTGGCTTGATCTGGGGAATGCGGCACCTGTAGCCCAGTCCACTGCTTCCACAGGTCCCCCAAGGTCTGGAATCGGCCCGTCTCCACAATCTTCCTCAGGGTCCGGTCACCTCTTCTGGTTGTGCAGCGTTTTCTGCCACAATTTTTCCTTCCCACAGACGTCCCACTGAGGTGGCTTGATACAGCACTCTGAGAACAGCCTATTCGCTCAGAGATTTCTTTCTGTGTCTTCCCCTCTTGCTTGAGGGTGTCAATGATGGCCTTCTGGACAGCAGTCAGGTCGGCAGTCTTACCCATGATTGCGGTTTTGAGTAATGAACCAGGCTGGGAGTTTTTAAAAGCCTCAGGAATCTTTTGCAGGTGTTTAGAATTAATCCGTTGATTTAGATGATATACTAATTTTTTGAGATAGGAATTTTGGGTTTTCAAAATATGAAAGTTAAATTTTTATCAGTACATTACAGAAAATAATGAACTTTATCACAATATGCTAATTTTTTGAGAAGGTCTAATATATATATATATATATATATATATATATATATATATATATACACACACATACATACACACACACACACACACACACACACACACACACGCACACACGCATAGAGTAAGGCATATATATACTATATAGTGTAATACATCTATAGTAAAAATTAAAAGTTTTAAAAAAGTGAGGCAGACATTGAAAATACAAGACAGTATGACAACTGAATATAAATCTGTAACGGTCAAAATTGGCCGTCTAGTGCAGAGATTAACAAAAGTCTGGTTTAAACATTGGTGTTCAAATGAAGGTGATAGTGTGCTGTGAGAGGTGATCGTGCAGTGCAGAACCTTTTGTTGACCTGGTTATTGTCTGGAAAGAGCAAATGATTTAAAATATATGACATTCATCTTCCATTACTGTCGAGTTTGATTTAAAGGTTTTCGTTGTTCTTTACTCAGTACAGGAAATACTGAATGCTGAAATTGTAATGATCACGCCCATATTCTACTGATAACAGTCAGAGTCAAAATCCAGTCTTGTAAAATCTAACAAATTTATAAATAACGACAGATTTACTCAAAAAACAAACTCTCCACCAGCCATAGTATGTTTTAGCCAAAATCAAACACCCTCATGGTGGCGACTTACTGACAATATGTCCGGTGGTCTGGAAGGCGAGCTCTACGATGCTCTCGTCTTGATCTGAAGCTGCCAGGTGGAACACAGAGAAAATGTTCTTCCAGCCTGAACGAATGTTTCCCGCCTGCGAGTTTACCATCTGAGCGATACAACGTACAACCATGTCTCTGATGGTGGGTGATCTGTGTGAGGTAAATAAAAAATGTGTCAGTTAACACCACACGCTCATGTGCACCATCTTTATTTTGAGCTGTGACAGCTAACACACAACGACATCCTGATATATTCTTCACAGCGCTGATCCAAGTCTTAATCATGTTCAACACTTGCATGTACATGATTACTTGGTACCAGGGTTTAATAAGAACACTGCTGCGGGGTGGAGATGCTCACGGTTGAAGGTGGATGTAATGATTTTTTCATCTGTTACAATACTTGTGATTTTTATTACACAAAGCACCTCTTAATTCACTGGGAATTAACTGTGTTCTGTATTATGTACAGAGGTGAGATTGAGTCATAAGGAAGTGGGCTTTCTGTTTTCACAGCAACACAAAAACACCAGTGGCGAGATATACATATTCATATGAAAACAAACAGCAAACTATTGACATCATTGCAGCAACCACTGCCTGGCTTATGTCTCTTCGGGAATCTGACTGGTAGTGCGAATGAAACCTTCAAATGCAAAACCCAGTTCGTCCACTTAACCTTCTTTGTTTTAAAATGATGAAATTGGACCTGGTGATGAAGATAATTTCTTATTTTTTTTTTTTTTATACAATGGTAAAGGGGCACTGAACAAATTACATTCGGCCCCCTACTTACGAAACCCCCTGGGTACGAAAATTCAGGGTTACGAAAAACATTTTCCAAAGTTTTCGTCCCCAGGATACGAAAACAACCTCCTCTTACGAAAAGCACACGCGCCAATCAAAATTTCACACGATGCATGAGTTGCTCTTTCATTGGCTGTCTCCCAACATCCCGCCCCGCTGGCCTCCCATTGGCCAAGAGGCAGCTGACGTTAACCATACTTCCTGTACCCATACTTCCCGTTTGTCACACGCGTGAAGGAGGGTTGACTGTTGACTTGTTTTGAGATTGATCATGCAGCATTATATTTTGTTATCACCGAAACCCCTCTATAATCGGGACGATATTGAAGCAGAACGAGACCGTAAAGCGGAAATACAGTGACGAAGGCGATTATTTTGGCACGATATTAAAACAGTGTGCTCCGTGGGAGAAGACCTCAGATCTCGCAAGGAAGCAAGTTAATATTGAATGAGGACCTCTGATCTTTCAAACAGGTACTGTAATTCCACTTTAAATACAACATCCCGTCCATTTAAACATTTAAATAGAATTGTTCCGTCAGCTGCACGTTGAATGTGGGCGGGGCCCGAGTTTTGTGTGTGTGTGTGTGAGAGAGAGAGAGAGAGAGAGAGTCAGAGATGAAAGGAGGCTTAACTCTTTAATTTGTAGTTTAGTTTTTTAAGTTGTTTAATTCAGTAAATGTTTAATAAATGTGGTGCATGTGAGCAAAGCGCAGCTCATCTGGACCGCCTATACCTCAAGAAATCAAGTTAAAGTTGAGTTTGGACCTTCGATCTGTCAAGCAGGGAATGCGCTTTGAATTCCACGTCTTAAAATGCTCTGGCGTCCTGCTTGTGGGTGGGGCCCACATTCAAGCGCCACAATAAACATCTATTGTGTACTGTATTGTGTGTCTGTGAGAGAAAGAGAGAGAGAGCGAGAGAGAGAGAGAAAGATAGAGAGAGAGACAGGTGTGTGTGTGTGTGTACGCATGCGTGTTAATAAAAAATGTTTAATAATGGTTTAATTAAGAAATGTTAATAAAATGTTTAAATGGTTTAATAAATTATTTTAACACATATTTCATACAAAATTGGTGTACGTTTATCATTTTTAAAGGGTTTATGGTGTAGCCTTGGAACGAATCATGCATTTTACATGTAAAATGTGCCCGTACTTACAAAACTCTCATGTTACGAAAAAAGGCTCTGGAACAGATTAATTTCATAAGTAGGGGGCCGACTGTATCAGATTGTTCAAAATAAACCTTTATTCAAAAACTCAAATTAGAAAATTTTGTTAGCTTTGTCCCCCAGTGCAGCTAACTGAGCCATCAAAGGCTGGCCATATCTGTCACTGTCTGTGGTGAGAGGTTCATGTAAAAGAATCATTGCTGACTTTCGACAAGAGTAGCTGCATAGCCGCGTCAGCGTATTTTTGTCCTGCGATGGCCTGGCGAGCTGTCCAGGGTGCACTCTGCCCTCGACCAGAGTCGACTGAGATGGGTGCCAGCCTACCTGCATCTCTAATTAGGATTAAGCGGCTCAGAAAATGAATGAATGAATGTTTGCTTTGTCTCGGTTAAGTCCACCTTCAAAGAATAGTCTTTCTAAACTGTTGCTGAATCAATAAAACACAGTGTATAAATGAATACGGGGATCCATCAGTTTCCCTGGTTAATTGGTACAGAGATCCCCTGTAACCACCGAATTCTGCGAAGTAGGATCACCCCCCCATCTCCCCCTGACTGATGTATACGTACATGTGTATATAATATCAATAAATACATATTCAATGCTATAAATGTTTATACTGACAATTAAACATTCAAAACAGTGCACAAGATGCAAAAAATATATATAAATATAGTGGTACCTCACTTTACGAAATTAATCCGTTCCAGAGCCTTTTTCATAACCTGCATTTTTCGTAAGTTGTACCGCATTTTACATGTAAAACGCGTGATTCGTTCCAAGCCTCCCAATACTTCCTCTTAAACCCTTTAAAAATGATAAAAGCATACCTTTTAAGACCTCCTTCTGCTTCAATATCGTACCGATGGTAGACGGGTTTGGCCATATTCCTTTGCGATATCACTTGAGCCCATTTCTTCTTCTCACTCGCACTAGGAATCACATGAGCGCGTGTGCGCATGTGTGTTGACCATGTCTTCTTAGCAGAGTTATAATCTTACAAATGTTTATGGAAAGTTAAAAGCCCGAGTCAAGAAATAAACCACGAAACAACAGTAACTCTGTCCTTTACATGCAAAGCATTATGGTAGCTTGGAAGAAGCTGCGTCATCCCTCCGAGCCAATGGGAGGCCAGCGGGGCGAGCTGTTTGAACGTCATTGATGGGAAAGCAGCTCGTGCATTGTTTGAATGAAGCGTTTGAATTTTTAAGATGGCGCTTTCGTAACGTGAACTTGTTTTGTATCCAGAGACAAAAATTTTAGGAAAATGCATTTCGTAACCTGCATTTTTCGTTCGGTGAGACTTTCGTAAAGTCAGGTACCGCAGTACACACATATAGATGCATGCAGACACACATGCAGATACGCGTGCACGCACTCAGATGCACACGTCACAAAAATGTAACTAGTTTTGATGGGAGGTTTTGGGTTGTGTTTTGTTTGTTTAGGGTTTTTTTCCCATAATTCGCCTTGTTTTGTGGCATTTTCCTTAACTTTTCCCCTATTCTTCCTTAATTTCCTTATTTTTTAATTCGATGAATATTTTTAGGAAAAAAAAAAAAACAAAACGTGATGCACCGAAGCCGCATTAATTGAAGCGCTAAGTAGTGAGGGATCCCTCTACTGATTTAAAATTTACACAAAAAGAGTGCCGCCATTAACGTCATACCAGTTAACTTAATTAAATATGATTAAACATAAACTGTAACACAATAAAATAGCGAATGTGGCTGCATCATTTGACCCGAAGTAAATCACCTGTTCTTTTTCATAATGTGCTCAAATGGCCTCAAGAAATCCTTCTGAAATCTGAAATTCGCCAGTTCTCCCTTCTCCAAAAACTTCATGGACAACTGCCTGAGCGAATCTACAGCAAAGATAGCAACATCTTCGTTGGGATTACAGCCCACCTGAGTGAAACACAGAAGCACAACAGAGGAGCTGTTCAACATTGTTCTCTCCCAATTCAACTTTCAGAACTAAAGATCCAGCTCAAAAAAGAGTGACGAGCTTTTTTTTTTTTTTTTTTTTTTTTTTGGTTTGTGACGTGGAACTAATCAGACCTTGTTGAAATGATCCCCGATCACTTCCCAAATCCTGGACCACTGGAGTCTGATGCGGCCCATGTTGTAGTAGGAAATCTCCACAATCTTCTGCAGGCTGAACATGCGCGGGTGGGTCGGAGAGGCCAGCTCGTCCATGGACACGGCACACAGCCAACGCACAAAATCAACTGCAAAGATACAAACAATAACACACCATTATCTCAGAATTATGTTTGCAAAACAATTATTGAACTGAAACGTTTCGTCGACAAAAGGTTAGGATGATCCAGTACCGGTTTATTCTTCTAAAGGAATTTATACAGACTTGGCAATAAAATGAGGAAAAATAAAAGCCATAACCTCATCTGATAACATAACTGAGTATTTATGTACTATATAATTGCCCCTGAAAAGACAAAAGTAAAAGAAGAAGACGACAATTGGTTAATCTCAAATGTTAATAGTCTTTATACCCCACATGTACTTGTGTCAATTATAAAATAAATACGCTGCAATAAGTGTCTAATTAGACTGAACCTCTAAACCTCAGATGCTTCCGATAAAACACAAACTCTCAAATATTCCTCAAAGTTCTTCCAATTAACCCAATTTTATGATAAAAGCATGTTCTTATGACTTGTACTGTCAATAACGAGCCCCTTATATAACATGTCGGCTGCACGGTGACGTAGTGATGAGCATGTCTGTCTCACAGGATGTTTTTATCTGGATTTTGTATGCTCACGCCGTGTTCGACTGGGTTTCCTCCGGGTACTCCAGGTTTCCTCCCACAGTCCAAAAACATACACAGTAGACTAATTGGCTGGTCTAAGTCGTCCTTAGGTGTGAGTGTGAATGCTCGTATGAGTGTTGACAATGTGATGACCTGGCTAGTTGATCAGGGTGTAAAGCTAACCGCCTAAGGCTGAGATGGGCAGTAGCCTTCCCACGATCCTAATTAGGGTTAAGTGGCATAGAAAATGAATGAATGAAAATAACAGGTCATCATATACAGTACTTACCTATAGCATTACCATCCAATCTAATAGATCCTGTGAATATCCTAAAATAAAAAAAAAAAGTCATATTAGGACCTAATGAGCAATGCAGGGGTCTGTCAGAGTCTGATGTTCACAGCAAAATAAACACAGTACCTGTCCACAGCAACCACAACGCTTTGCGAGCTGGTCTCGCCAATGGATTCTTGAATGCTGGCAATCTGTTTCCGATCTACAGTCCCACCAACTAGAATAGGCAATGCAAAATGATGAATATCTACACAGTGTGGATACCAGAACAACTTCAGTCTCCTTTAAAAATATGTACTGAATTCTTTCATTGTAATAGAACCGTGATTTCCCATGTTTGTTTTTTTACAGTAAGAATACACCTTTCGATTTTCACAGACTTATTTAAGAAGTTAATAATAATTAAATTCATGCAACAAAATATCCGATGGCTTCAGTTTAAACAATAGTTATGTTGACAGTCTGGTGTACTGACCGAGGCCCAGATACTCATCTGGACTCTGCTCCTTAGTGCTAGTGATGAGTCCCTCTTTCCCCCGAACTGTCCCAGATATGTAGCGAGCCTTCACCCCTGTGCCAATGAGCTGGGCCAGCTCCAACTGACTAATGCACTTCAAAATCTGCAGGAAACGCATGCACGCGCACACACACACGCGCGCGCACACACACACACACACACACACACACACACACACACACATGCACACACACTAATAAGTATCTATTATTTAACTGAATAAGCCTCTGGAGCTATGAGGTCATTTTAGTACATATTCCAAGTGCATTGGTTGCAAGCACTGTCTTGCAATGCAGGGTTAATATATTATTTCAACAAAAATTAGAACAAACAAAAGTTGACAGATGTAGTTATCTGAAGAAAAAAAAATGAATAAATTAAAGCTACAATGAATAATGACACCACAAAGTAAAGTTTTCCACTTCTATTTGTATTGAGGTTGTTGTTCCACCTTAACAATGAACATGAAACATTAATGGAGGAGTTCCAGAAGGTGGCAGTAATGTAAAAAAAAAAAAAAAAAAAAAAAACCAGTCAACTCTTCTACTAAAAAAAAAAAAAAAAGTCATATGCATGTATGAAATGACTAAAAACAAGACTGAAAAAAATCTAAATACAGCAGTGCATGTCGAGATAAAGATAAAAATCAAAAATCAGGACCTTTGCTTTAAAGCTCACCTCATGCCATGAGTTTCCCAGGTAATTTCCATCAGTGTGAGCTACTGTGATCAGGGTCTTGATAGTATCGATGTTCTTCTGCTTCATCTCCGTAATGCCAGAGCTGGCTGTGAGTAAAGTGAAGCGTGCCAGAGCCTGCACGTACGCATCTCTCTCCAACTGGATCCGAGAAAGATTCATCACACAGCACAACACATTTAGCTTTCTCTTCATTCTCATCCACACACTATACACTTGCTCGATTTTCAACAGCCCTCACACACCTGCACTGCTAACCGCTGTCACAACTTCCATTGAAAACTAGATAACCAAAGATCTAAAAGAGGAGCAAGATTAAGAACACACCTGTATACAGAAGATACAGGCTATTCTGATGGCGCAGCGGATACCCTCCAGGCACAGAGATGCTACCTCAGTGTCATCGCAGTCCTGTAGACCCACGCTGAAGGCCGCGAGGAACGGGGTCCAGGCCAGCTACAATGTTAGAAATTGAAAGTAGAGTCGATAACTCGAAAGCGACACAGATCCTTCCGCCATCACTCCCATCAAAATACATGCAACGCCACAATGCTAACACATCAAGTACAGTACTTTCTAGTTCGACAAGCTAATTAGGATGCCCCTTTATCATTGGTTGGAGGTGGTCCATCATGCATTAGTTCAATCTTCTCAACTCAGACTGAAATTTTGAATAGAAGCACACAAAGCTAGATTAGAACTCATATCAGTCGATGTGTTTCCTTTCACTCCATCCTCCTCGTGGAATTACAAGAAAAATGATGGTAATGTGACATTAAACAAAAAAAGATACAGTATTTTAGCCATGATGTCATGCATTTGTACGCCAAACGGCGGCTCAAATAAACCCAAAAGTTTAAAAACTACATCTCTTTCAAGCAAAAGTCAAAGGTCACGGAAAGCTGGAATATGGCGTAAAAATAACCTAAAAAGTTCTAATTCCAATAAAGATTCGAGTCTTCCCTAGAAATGAATTACAGATGATAAACTTGACAAGTCAGTGACACCGCATCATACAAAAGATCCTATCATACGACAAATAAGCCAGGCCATCTTCCAATTCTTAAACTCATATAGACCCATTTACCTGTGATGTCAGCTGACCAGCGAACCGGATTCTTTATGAAGGCAAAATGCAACAAACGGGTCATAGTGTTCATTCGGATGACTCAGCAATATTATTCACGGCTGTGAAGCTAAAATCAGCATCCCGTGTACCTGTTGTGTCCCAGGAGGCACACAGTGTTTTGTTAAAGGTTCGAGCAGCTGTTTTTATTCAGTTTCTAAAGCACAGCGGCAGAAAATTAAACTGCAAAAAGAGTCTTAAAACAGCCGGCCCGGAATAAGCCTAAACTTTCACTACTTGCTAACACGTGTGCTTTCCAGAGGATTTCTGCTAAAGCAGGTACAGTATCCAGAACAAAACCTGGAGAACTTTATCCGTGGTAGTTTTTATCAGAGTTTAAAGTCCGGAGTGATTAATATATCCCATACACTGCGGGAACATTTTTTATTCATATTTTCCAATTCGAGTGCTTCAGTAATAGACAGTCGGTAACAGCAGTCTTACTGGTACCTTCAAGTTTTTTAATAATAAAACTCAACCTGATCTTTATCACATATCATAACTTTTTGTCCATTGAAGTTTGTTAAGCTTTAAATCGGTCTGATGGTTCTTGTTCAAGTTCATGATATAAAACTTCCTGATCGCAGCTGGAGAAGTGATAATTATTCATTCGTTTTCTGTAACCGCTTAATCCTAATTAGGGTCGCGAAGAGGCTGGCACCCATTTTACCCGACACTGGGCGAGGGCAGAGTACACCCTGGACAGCTCGCCAGGCCATCGCAGGGCAGAAACGCGCTGACGGCTATGCAGCTATTCTTGTTGAAAGTCATCAATGGTTCTTTTACATGAACCTCTCACCATAGACAGTGAGAGACATGGCCGGCCTTTGATAACCCAGTTAGCTGCACTGGGGGACAGTGACAACCAGTTGAGAGTGGGGCTTGAACCCCCAACCTTAAGATCAGCGATCCAGCACTTTTTACAACCAGGCCACCACTGCTCAAGTGATAATTATATTCATGCAAAAATGTGTAAGTTTTTAGTCACTCATATGTATCCAGGACGGTGCAGCAGACGAGTTGGATGTAACCACAGGGATCCCTCACTACTTCACGCTTCAATTCATGCAGCTTCGGTGCATCGTGGTTTTTATTTTTAAAAAATATTCATTTTCAGGTTGGAATGGTTGGAGAAAAGTGTCCGGTGTGATGTGTGATAGGAAGATATCGGCAAGAATGAAAGGAAAAGTGTACAAGACGGTGTTGAGGCCGGCGATGTTGTATGGTTTAGAAACAGTGGCACTGAGGAAGAGACAGGAGGCAGAGCTGGAGGTAGCAGAGATGAAAATGTTGAGGTTCTCTTTGGGAGTAACGAGGATGGATAGGATCAGGAATGAGCACATCAGAGGGACAGCACATGTAAGACGTTTTAGAGACAAAGTCAGAGGCAAGATTGAGATGGTTTGGACATGTAAAGAGGAGGGATAGTGAGTATATTGGTAGTAGGATGCTGAGGTTGGAGCTTCCAGGCAGAAGGCCGAGAGGAAGGCCAAAGAAGAGATTTATGGATGTGGTGAAGGAGGACATGAAGGTGGAGTAAGAGAAGAAGATGCAAGAGGATAGGGTGAGATGGAGGCAGATAATTCGCTGTGGCGACCCCTGAAGGGAAAAGCCGAAAGGAAAGGAAGAAGATTCATAAAATTAAAAAATAAGGAAATTAAGGAAGGATAGGGGGAAACTTAAGGAAAATGCAACCAAAACAAGGCCGATTGTGCAAAAAAAAAAAAAAAAACTCGAAACAAACAAACAAAAAAACAACCCAAACCCCCCCCCATCAAAACTACTTACATTTTTATGCGGTGCACATCTGCGTGCGTGCACGCGTGTCTGTATGTGTGTATTTATATTTAATTTACATCTTATGCATTATTTTTGAATGTGTAACTGTTAGTCTAATTATTTATAGCATTGAATATGTATTTCTTCTTCTTCTTCTTCTTTTACTTTCGGCTGCTCCCTTCAGGGGTCGCCACAGCAAATCATCCGCCTCCACCTCACCCTGTCCTCCGCATCTTCTTTTCTGACTCCAACAACCTTCATGTCTTCCTTCACCACATCCTTAAATCTCTTCTTCGGTCTTCCTCGAGGCCTTCTGCCTGGTAGTTCCAACCTCAGCATCCTACTGCCAATATACTCACTATCCCTCCTCTGTACATGTCCAAACCATCTCAATCTAGCCTCTCTGACTTTGTCTCCAAAACATCTTACGTGGGCTGTCCCTCTGATATACTCATTTCTGATCCTATCCATCCTCGTTACTCCCAGGGAGAACCTCAACATTTTCATCTCCGCTACCTCCAGCTCTGCCTCCTCCTCAGCGCCACTGTTTCTAAGCCATACAACATCGCTGGCCTCACCACCATCTTGTACACTTTTCCTTCATTCTTGCTGACACTCTCCTATCGCACATCACACCTGATACTTTTCTCCAACCATTCCAGCCTGCCTGCACACGCTTCTTCACCTCTTTCCACACTCTCCATTGCTCTGGATTGTTGAGCCTAAGTACTTAAAATCCTCCACCTTCGTTATCTCTGCTCCCTGTAACATCACCGTTCCTCCTGGGTCCTTCTCATTCACACACATGTATTCTGATTTTCTGAGGCTAACCTTCATTCCTCTCCTTTCCAGGGCATACCTCCACCTCTCGAGATTTTCCTGCACTTGTTCTCTGCTCTCACTACAGATCACGATGTCATCTGCAAACATCATAGTCCATGGAGATTCTTGTCTCACCTCGTCTGTCAGCCTGTCCATCACCATAGCAAACAAGAAGGGGCTCAGAGCTGACCCTTGATGCAGTCCCACCTCCACCTTGAATTGTCGGTCACACCGACAGCACACCTCACCACTGTCTTACATCTCTCATACATGTCCTGCACCACTCTAACATACTTCTCTGCCACTCCAGACTTCCTCATGCAATACCACAGTTCTTCTCTTGGCACCCTGTCATATGCTTTTTCCAGATCCACAAAGGCACAATGTAGCTCCCTCTGACCTTCTCTGTACTTCTCTATTAACATCCTCAAGGCAAACATTGCATCTGTGGTGCTCTTTCTTGGCATGAAACCAAACTGTTGTTCACAAATGCTGACCTCTGCCCGTAGTCTAGCTTCCACTATTCTTTCCCATAACTTCATCGTATGGCTCATCAACTTTATCCCTCTGTAGTTGCTGCAACTCTGCACGTCTCCCTTGTTCTTAAAAATGGGCACCAGCACACTTCTCCTCCACTCCTCCGGCATCTGCTCACTCTCTAGTACCGTGTTGAATGTTCTTGTCAGAAAATCTACTGCTACCTCTCCTAGACACTTCCATACCTCCACAGGTATATCATCAGGACCAACTGCCTTTCCATTCTTCATCCTCTTCAATGCCCTTCTCACTTCACCCTTACTGATCTTTGCTACATCCTGCCCCTCAATGGTTACCTCTTCTACTCTTTTTCTCTCTCATTTTCCTCATTCATCAGCTCTTCAAAGTACTCTTTCCATCTTACCAGCACACTTCTGTCATCAGTCAATAGAGTTCCCTCTCTGTCCTTTATCAATCTAACTTGCTGCACGTCCTTTCCATCTCTATTTCTCTGCTGTGCCAACCTGTATAGATCATTTTCTCCTCTTTCCTATCCAACCTATCATACAAGTCATCATATGCCCTCTGTTTGGCCTTAGCCACTGCTACTTTCGCCTTGCGCTGTGTCTCCCTGTACTCCTGTTTACTCCCTTCGGTCCTCTCAATGTCCCACTTCTTCTTGGCTAACCTTTTCCTTTGTACACACTCCTGCACTTCCTCATTCCACCACCAAGTCTCCTTATCTACTTTCCTTCCAGAGGACACACCAAGTACTCTCCTACCTGTGTCCCTGATCACATTTGCTGTGGTTGTCCAGTCATTTGGAAGCACTTCCTGGCCACCCAAAGCCTGTTTCAACTCCTCCTTGAAGACAACACGACACTCTTCCTTTTTCAGCTTCCACCACTTTGTCTTCTGCTCTGCCTTTGCCTTTTCACCTTTCTCACCATCAGAGTCATCCTGCACACCACCATCCTATGCTGTTTGGCAACGCTCTCACCCACGATGACTTTGCAGTCACTGACTTCCTTCAAATTACATCGCCTACACAAGATGTAGTCTACCTGTGTGCGCCTACCTCCGCTTTCATAAGTCACCCTATGCTCCTGTTTCTTCTCAAAGAAAGTATTCACCACAGCCATTTCCATCCTTTTTGCAAAATCTATCAACATCTGTCCTTCTGCGTTCCTGTCCTGGATACCAAACCTGCCCATCACTTCCTCGTCCCCTCTGTTGCCTGCCCCAACATGTCCATTGAAGTCTGCACCTATGACCACTCTTTCACCTCTGGGGGTACTCTGCATCACTTCATCTAAGTCACTCCAGAATCTCTCCTTCTCTTCTAGCTCACATCCTGCCTGTGGGGCATAAGCACTAACAACATTGAGCATTACACCTTCAATTTCTAACTTGAGATTCATCACTCTGTCTGACACTCTTTTCACTTTTAGAACATTCCTGACAAACTCCTCCTTCAAGATGACTCCGACTCCATTTCTCTTCCCATCCACACCGTGATAAAATAGCTTAAACCCTGCTCCTAAGCTTTTAGCTTTGCTACCTTTCCACCTGGTCTCCTGAACACACAGTATGTCCACCTTCCTCCTCTGCATCATGTCAACCAGCTCTCTACCTTTTCTGTGCATAGTTCCAACATTCAAAGTCCCCACTCTCAGTCCTAGACTCATGCCTTTCCTCTTCTCTCTCTGCCTACGGACACGCCTCCCACCTCTCCTTCTTCGACGTCTTCGACCAACAGTAGTCCAATTTCCATCAGCACCCTGTTGATTGACAGCACTGATGGCGGTCGTTGTTAACCCGGGCCTCGACCGATCCGGTATGGAGGTAATACTTTTGATTTGCATTTTAAGTAATTGGCATTGGTTTTACGTCGGATGCCCTTCCTGACACAACCCTCTGCATTTCTCCGGGCTTGGGACCGGCATGAGGGGGAGAGACACTGGTTAGTGCCCCCCCACCATTTATTGATATTATATACACATATACAGGTACAGGGGAGTTGGTGGGGTTATCCTACTTCGCGGAATTCGGAGGTCAAGGGGGAATCTCAGAAAGTGAGGGATCCTTGTATTTGGATTAAATTTAAAAGAAAAAAAAAGAAAAGAAAAAAAATCACATTAAGTTTTTTGGACAATTTATCTTCTTTGTTTTTACCACCCATAGGAACCTGGAAACTTCTCTCCACCAGCAACCAGATTATCATAATTTCTATCCAACATTACTTTATCAAAGCCCGTAATCTGTGTTAAACATGTTGTCGGGTTTTCAATGACCCCACCGCTGTCCTCCATTATCTTTACTTTTGCCCACCGAGTGACGCTCAAAAAATTAATTTTAGATTATATTCATTCATTTTCTGAACAGCTTAATCCTAATTAGGGTCGTGGGGAGGCTGGTGCCCGTCTCAGTCGACTCTGGGTGAGAGCAGGGTACACCGTGGACAGCTCACCAGACCATCGCAGTCATTTGTTTATTTCAGTAAACTTATTTAGATTTCCTGATGTACTTCTTTAAGATATTAAGGTTTTTAAAGACATCTGTGTAAAACTACAAGAATTTATTATTTCATAAGAAAAACGTGCGTTTCAAAAGTGTGAAGGCTCGTATGTTTTAGTCCAACATGCTGAATGTTTTAAGAGCGTCTTGAACATTTAGTCAGTAAACATTACCAAGAGCCGCCTACTTTCATGAAGAAAAAAAATGTCCATCTGTCATGACTGCAGATCTTTTCCTGTGGCTTAAAGACAAACATTCACTCAAATGTCTCGTCTCAAATTCTTTCAAACAAAACTGAAATACTGTTTAAAAGATTCTATCTTGCTCTGAAAATCTCATGATGCTGTTGGCCTGAAAACATTTGTGCAACTGGTGCACAGGAAATGCACAAAGCAAATTAAATCTCGGCCTCCTTCAACATTCTTCAACTTGAAGCCAGAAAACAATAAAAAAAAAACGAGTACCAATGATCATCCCACATGATCTCAGACTCTTAATGGGCACCTTAAACATCTGTGTCTGTTTTTGTTTGTTTTTGCACCTTAAACATAGGTCTGACGTGCTCCAGGTGGGTGGCGCTGGTGAACGGCGCTTGAACATGGCTCACCGCCTCCATCAGAGCCTTCGCTGTCTTCGCCATCTGCTCCATCTCCACATTGTACAGCAGCCGTCTCTGTTTCTCACTGGCCACGCCTGTTTCAAACAGCAGCACAGACCACAATTCATCAATATCTTGATGAAAAATGAATAATAATCTGGAATAACAAGAATAATGATGATAACAATAATAATATTTTTTAAAGTTACTGCACCATGACATGATGGCATTATTTTAGATATGACGTGACATCATTATTAACTCATGAAAATCCAGAATCCAAGGCAAGCCCAACTATACTGTTAATCTTATTTACAAATGCTAACATTCGAGCCTGATATTGGTTCATTTACTCTACAATACTGACGGCTCTAATATCATCTCTGACAAGTTGATTCCAACATCATGATTCAGCTTTCATTGTGCCGAGTGCTAATCTCACTTTGTTTATTTGATTTGAGTGGCAGCTCCTTAGTCTCCTTCATAGATATCTTCTTCCCAGCAATTTCATCATAGATGGAGGATAAATAGTCCTCCGGCAAGTCTTTACTATCATTGATCCCTCTGTTCATCGTTATGTATTGCTCTTTAGTCATTTTATTCTTCACCTGTTCAGAGGACACAGAAAACAAAACAACATTTTCACACGTTTACAGGAAACAACCTTTCTCTCCCCACGGGTTACTTCACACCTCAACCACCGCACCGCATCTCATGCAGCACAGCTGGGTCAGAACAGTGAAAGTACTTTAATCACAAAGAGAAATTCAACGATTTAGTACAAGCATACATAGAGACGCACTCACCTGTGGACTATGAAGGTCTGTAGTCAACATGATGATTGAATAAGCAAGTACATACGCTGTGTCTGCACTCGCAAACAGGGTTTGTCTAAAGACGAGAGAGATGGGGGGATGGAACAGATATCACTCGTGCACAGTTATTACCCAACATTATTGGCATGGACTCTGTGCTTGTCAGTGCCAAAAAAAAGAGGTGTGGCCTTTGTGTCAGTCCCAATACAGGCAGTGTGTCCTCGAAACTTGTCAGTATAATGAAGGAGGTGTCAACTCTGTTACTGTCATTTATTGTGAAGGAGGCGTGGCCTTTGTGTTTGTCAATATAGTGAAGGGGGGTGTAACCGGTATTTCTGTCTGTTCTGCTAAAGAAAGAGTGTCCTCTGTTATTCTCAGTGATGATAAAGAAGGTGTGGCCTTTGTGCCTCTCCGCTCCAATAAAGGAGGTGTGGATTATGTGATTATCAGTGTAGTGAGAGACGTGTGGCCTCTGTTAGTGTCAGTCCCGATAGAGAAGGTGTAATCTTTGTACCTGTGAGTCCCAGTAAAGGAGGAATGGTCTCCAGGCTTGTCAATTAATGAAAGGTTGTGTGGCCTCAAATACTGTCAATCATGATAAAGGAAGTGTTGCCTTTGTGCCGGTCAGTTAAAATAAAGGGGGTTTGGCCCCTGTGCTTGACTGTGCGGTGAAACGTGTGTGGCCTCAACTATCAGTGAGGATAAAGGAAGTGTGCCCTTTGTATCTGACAGTTCCAATAAAGGTGGCGTAGTCTCCGTTACTGTCAGTCATAATAAAGGTGGTGAGCTGTGCGCTTTTCATTCTAGTGTTCTTCAGACCTCTTACCGCTGGTTGCACTCTAAATATCGAGCAGCAAATTTCTCCATGAGTCGATCGATTTTCTGAGCTTCTCCAGGAAGCCGGAAGCCCTCCAGGAACAGACGCAGGGCCGACACAAAGTCCTTTCCCTGGAAGTCCATTTGATCCACATAGGCATACATCACATCTTTATTGAAGCGATCATTGTCTCCAAGGAACTCTCCAGCTTGGACCTGTAAAGAAAGTTAAAAACCAGTTATACATAAACCAAACTGTGTGGGAGGAGAAGTTATACAAATATCTAAAGCTAAAATAGTTAAGCATTTACACCATAATCAAGTTGTGTGTGTGTGTGTGTGTGTATATATATATATATATATATATATATATATATATATATATACATATATACATACACACACACGCTCCCCGACTTACGTTTTTAATTGGTTCCGGACAGCCGAACGCAAGTTGAAAGTGAATGTAAGTTGTTACAGTGACGTATGACGCTCATACTGCACTATACATCCATAAATTCCATTACCGTATCTCAGAAAACACCCCTAAATAAATTATTATAAACATAACATTGTAAAATAATATCAAATAATATCACATATAATATCAAATATATACCAAATATAATCTACCTCTGTCATTGCCAACCAAGGCTACATTACAAAGTATTAAAAGTAACTTTTGCTGGCTGCCCAATACTTATTGGCCTCCCATTTTCACAAATAAATTGTTTAAAAATCATACAATGTGATTTCCTGGATTTTTTTTTTTTTTACATTCTGTCTCTCAAGCTTGATGTGCACCTATGATAAAATTACAAATCTCTCTTATCTGTTTAAATGGATGAACTTGCACATTTTTGCATTGCCTAATACTTATTGGCCCCACTGTGTGTGTGTGTGTGTGTGTGTGTGTCTGTGTATATATATATATATATATATATATATATATATATACACACATACATACACACACACACACACACACACACACACTATATTGCACCTGGATTTTTTTAAAATCCAAAAATCATATTTTAAAAAAGATCAGTGTTCTGATTCTTACCCAAATTCAGTTGCCTAAAATGGTGTGTATATTAGCAACGTGTGGGGCCGGTGGCGTAGTGGTTAGGGTGCTGCGCTCATGATCGGAAGGTTGTGAGTTCGAATCCCCCAATGGGCAAGGTCTCAACCACAAGTGTGCCTCTGTTCACCCAGCAGTATAAGTGGGTACCAGTAAAATATACTGGGAAGGTAACCTGCGATGGACTAGCGTCCCATCCAGGGGGAGTTGAACTCCTGGTCGCTTCACGCTACGGAAACCGGGGATAAGGACCGGACTGATGAGCCACGAGGCTAAGCCACTAGGCTCGGGTGTAAAAACTCAGAAACGATTGAATTAGAACTGAATGTCCAAAATACTGACCAATATTTGTTAAACAGCCTTTTAGCTTGGAAGAAATTGAAGGTTTTTGAACCCAAGACGAAGCAAATGGAAATGATCACCACCACATGAACCTATTGAAATCTTGCTGGGCTAAACACTTTTCAAAGAAAAGATATCACTGAAAAGTCTTAGTAAAATGTTATGTGAACCAAATTTGTTCTAGTTTGCCTTGATCAACCAAATTTACCGTTATTAAATGTCTGTTTTGTCTGATCACACCAATAAAGTTAATAAGACTCCCTTTCTTCAATCTTGACACAGTCCCTTCAGTTGGCTTTGTTTAATATCCTATAACATCATTACATGGCCCTGTATTACTCAGTTGCCTCAATGTTACCAGACAGAATTCACAGGCTTCAGTAGCCGTGAGGCTCTCAGCTCTTGTTTTCAAACTAGCGTTTCCACCTCGAGTATTTCTTTATTTATTTACTGAGTAATTAACGAGAAAATGCTGTGTATTCATGATACTGAATAACATAATGAGATAAACACGCATCTTGGCTGCCACCCTCAGTGCACGGGCTCGGTGCTGATGAGCTCTTGTTTCAGAGTAGACGTTAAGAGAGTTCTCTCCCACTCTGTGACTCCATGAAGAGGCTTTTCGAGCCTTACGAGTGCTCAAAGTGCTCCAACACTCACCCAAATCATCACAATCTTTCTGGAATGGTCATATTTGGGTGTATTCATGAGGATGAGTACTGCTTCCTGGCTACAATTATTAGTATTTTAATATTATTATTTATTCGTTAATATTTGGATTTGTAATTACAAATAGCGATGAACTATTTATAGAACATAACTTACCGAATCCAGCCTCTCCTCCTGATGTAAAAACTGAGCAATGTCCTCTGGTGTTGTTCCCAGCATGCCTTGCTCCTGTAGATACTGAATGCCTCTCTTTGGTTTCTTGTTGAACCTTTAACACCACCAACACATTCACCATAAAACTACAGCTTTGGCACTGATGAAGGATTCCCTATATATGATGCAGTAATAATTATAATAATTAAAGTACTTATGGTTGTGAGGTTAAGATGTAGGCAAAGAATCAGTGACCATTGTGAGAAATTGTCGGTGCAAAACAATCTTGAATAATAAAAAAGTCAAAAGGAAATTTATTGTCGACATTTGGATTTACATTAAGGATCTCAGACAATATTACGTATAACACTACATTTAAAAATAAAACAATTACAGCCAATGGAAAGCCACTGTTCTCTCATCAAACTTTCATTTTTATGAATTATATTTCTTTAAAATTTAACATTCAGGTAAAAATATAAAATGACATAATTTTCCTCCATTTTTTGGGAAAGCAAATTATACCAAAAAAAATCCATTCATTCATTTCCTGTAACCACTTAATCCTAATTATGGTCATGGGGAGGTTGGTGCCCGTGCCAACTGACTCTGGGCGAGGACAGAGAACACCCTGGACAGCTCGCCAAGCCATCACAGTGCAGAAACACACTGACGACTGTGCAGCTACTCTTGTCAAAAGTCAGCAATGGTTGTTTTACATGAACCTCTCACCATACAGCGTAAGAGACATGGCCGGCCTTTGATAACCCAAGTTAGCTACACTCAGGAATCAAGAAAAAAATCATTTGTTTAATTTCAATTTGTTTAAGGTATGTTTCACAAGATCCGAATACTTAAGCTATTAAACAAAAATTGTTTTGTGCGATATAGAATGTATGACATCACTAGAGTAAACATCCTTAGTTTAGTGATTCCATGACTTTTGCCAGAGGTTGTAGTATCCCATGATAGAAAACTTTCCAAACATTACATCAAGAGTTCATAGATTTCATAAATGCTTATTCAGTTTGTACACAGTGGCATAAAACCTTAAATGTGTTGCATTAGCTTACAAGTCAATTCCTTGCTCAATGATTTCCTTCTGTTGCTTGAGCACTTCGAACTGCTCTGGATTATCAGTCCCGGACATCTGGGTGCTGTAGCTTCCAATGCCCGAGGAAGCTGTAGAGTCCAGAGAGTTAATGCTACCATAGCGGTTAATGGTGTCTGGGTGCTTGGACTCATTGGCTTCCTGCTCAGAAGGCTTCTCCTGGCCTGAGAGAGACAAAGATGGAGGACAAAGACATGTACAGTGAAAAAGAT
>CM045734.1:26373563-26391063 GCA_024760905.1 Plotosus lineatus | reverse complement strand
GGTAGAGCTTAAATCCTTATTTGAGTTAATTTTGTCTTTAGATTGCCATTTTTATTTTATTAATTTATTAACTTATACTATTTTCTCATGAAAAACAGATTTTTCTTCTTCATTTATCATTTTAAAAATCAGTCATCAAACAAACAAAAACAAAACCCTGAAGCCTGTTTCATATTGAACAATAAGGAAGCACCATAAATATTCATACAGGTTATCTGCATTTCCATACATACTTTTTTGTTTCACGTCAACAAGCACTTCCTCACCTGTGTATATAATTATGCAACCCACGGCGCTCTTTGGAAAACAGACAGGACCACCAGAATCACAGCCAACTGACTTCACATCACTCTCTATAGAATGATGCTATCAGCCTTCTGATTCGTACAGTACATCGACTCATCTTTAATCTGACATTGCGTTACTATAGCAACAAGCTTAGCTATCTCGCAGCCGGGAATTTAATGTTTGCCTTTCCTTTCATGAGAGGCAGGAAGACAGAGAACAAACACAAAACACAAGAACAAAGATGAAGCACAACAGACTTCAGCGATGTTTGACAATTTATATTATCACGCGAAAAAGAAATTGACACCAATATGACTTCCTCAGCTGTTCATAGCAAGACTTTGAATGTGGGCTATTTGACACAATGTGGGCTATTGCTTTGTCATGATAAACATTCTGGCTGGTGTAGATGATGCCAAAGAAAACATACAATAAAGCATAAACAATAAATAACATGTTCTGGATGGTTAAGCTTTCTTGTATATGTTTTTCTTTCTGCAGAGAGAGAGAGAGAGAGAGAGAGAGACTTTGCAAAACCCGGATAAGAAGCTGTTAATCCTCGATAAACTCGCAGTCTGTGCGCTGCTTCGTTTCAGGCTATTTGTGTTTCCTCTGATTAGAAAGAGCTCCCGGGTTTGTTTGATTAAGATGGAATGCTCGCCACAGGCACTTGCTGGGATAATTTCCTGTATTTGCTCTGAGACTCTGGACTTTCCTCGAATACAATTCAGTGTTTTATCACACAGGAAACATAAAAAAAACCTCAATGTGAAAAGGTGGAAAATTAGAGTGATTTTATGTAATATATATATATATATATATATATATATATATATATATATATATATATATATATATATATATACACATACACACACCTCAAATTTTTCGAAAGTTTGCACAACCTATTTTTTGTTCAAGGGTAAATGGTTCTGGTAACCTATAGTTCGTTCACCTATAATAATTTGCGTAACCCATCGGTTATGCAAAATGGTTGCCTGAAATTTCAAGTTCTAAAAGAATCAATGAGAAAGACCACTATTACATGTAACTGGAAATGAGGAACAAAATAGGGATGTTAGCAACTATGAAAAATCTTTAATGAAGTTAAAAATTACAAATTCAATGTCAAACATAAAATAAAACAATTTTACTGAATTTGACTTATTTAAAGAACTTTAAATTTAATAATATTGAAAGCAAAAAACGCAAATATTAATACAATCCAAATCAGTCTATTCCTGATAGCATTCTGCATATCGACTACTCACTAGATATAAAATATAATACTGCTAATACAAAATATAACATCGCAATGTCTAATTCAACTTGCTATTGCAAACAATGCAGATCAAATAGATCTGAGAAAAAACTCAAGTATAACAAAAATAGAAATAGCACCCTAATCTACTACAATAAAAACACAACATTTTAACAACTATAGCACCAATCTGTGATGACTGCGTAACCAATTTGAAATGTAGTTATTTTTGGACACTGTCATAATG
This sequence comes from Plotosus lineatus, assembly GCA_024760905.1. Lineage (NCBI taxonomy): Eukaryota > Metazoa > Chordata > Actinopteri > Siluriformes > Plotosidae > Plotosus > Plotosus lineatus. Next base: position 26,389,267 of record CM045734.1, on the reverse strand, counting down.
GATGGCGTATTATAAAAATACTACTATGGAGAGAGATTAAAAGTAACTAAACTATAATGACTATCTCTTCTGCTTGTAAGAACGTTCAAGAGTCCTCCATGGTGACATCACCGTCATCATCAGTTACTAGGCAAACTTACTAGGTTAGTAGAGTCAGAGACGATTTACGGCAATCCGGCCATTTGCGGCATTACCAGTTTATGACATGCTAGGACCGTATGCTTTATATGTGCAAACTATTGAAGTTTTATTATAGTTTTTACCGTTCCTGGAGAAGTCTACAATTTGTGCCGACTGCGAACGTCCACACGTTTTTAAAATTTCTATTTTACTAGAAAATGAGTGTCCCGAGTTGTCGAAGTTTGTTTGTTGTGAACTCTGATATTAACTTCCTACGCGACCGTATTGTCGTTCGGGTGTTTTAATAAAGTGCCGACCGGTCGCCTGAATGACCTGAATGATCGGTCGCCTGAATTTTCGAGGTTTGTGTATTATTGATATATATGTATACACACACACACACACACACACACACACATATATATATATATATATATATATATATATATATATACACACACACACACACACAAAGGGATCCCTTGCTACTTCGCGCTTTAATTCATGCGGCTTCAGTGCATCGCGTGTTTTTTTTTGTTTTTTTTAAATACTCATCGAATTTAAAAAATAAGGAAATTAAAGAAGAATAGGGGAAAAGTTAAGGAAAATGCCGCAAAAACAACGCCAATTATGCAAAAAAAAACAAAAAAAACAAAAAAACAAAAACAAAACAAAAAACAACCTAAAACCTCACATCAAAACTAGTTACATTTTTGTGAGGTGCAGATCTGAGTGCGTGCGCACGTCTGTATGTGTGTGTACTTACATCTTATACATTATTTTTTGTTAATAATGTTTAATTGTTATTATAAGCATTTATAGCATTGAATATGTATTTATATACATTTATATTTACATACATTTACACTGAATATATACACATATACATGTACGTATACGTCAGTCGGGGGTAATCCTACTTTGTGGAATCTCGATCCCAATTAACCATGGAAAGTGAGGGACCCCTGTGTGTGTGTGTCTCACACACACACACACACACACACACACACACACATATTTTAAGGTCTTACCTAGAGTGGTCTGTAAGTTAGGATTGACATACTGATCCTTACTCCACTCCACCATGCACTTGAGGATTGAGACAAGACATTCCAGACCCTTCTTTCTCAAAGTCAGTTCCTAGAGAACAAAGCAGACTCGCATCGTAACAGTCTGTCCATGAGCCTATTATCCGTACTGTGTTTACTAATTGAAGTGCATCAGCACAAAAGACAAAGATTTGAAACTGCACAGATACTGAATGAAGGGATCAGATTTACCTGCAGTGGGCTTGTGCCCAGTTCGTGGCCTCCTCGGCCCTGTGCAATCTTTGACAGGTCGTTCACCAGCCTCTCAAATATATTAGCAGCGTTCAGGTCACAGTCATAATTCACATAGATATCCACAACACTCTGGGCATCTGTGTGCACAAAAGAGAACGCACACTCAAACATGTAATGTATTCTATGGTACAAGACATTTTGTGTGTTTTGGGAGTACGAACGCTTCATACAGACTCACACTAGATTAGGAAAATTTTAGACCCTTTTACTGACATTAATTCAAAATGAGTCTAACAACAAATCCACTAACACATACAAGTCACTGTCCTAAACTTGAAGTACAGTTCGTCAGATCACGTCACACCCACTATTATACGATATATACACTATATATAACAGGGATGACAACAGCAAAATATATTTTCAGCTGAACTTTAGCGGGGAAGGGATGTGTGTGTGTGTGTGTCTGGGGGCGGGGTCCAGGGCGGAGTCCAATTGGAATATAATTTTATTTGTAAACATATTTGCAATATATACACAGAATTGAGAAATAGGTCAACCATGGCTCTATGTTTTGTGTTGTATAAATGAAACCTTCACTTGCTCACTTGAAAGATCGGAAGTCCGGATACGCCGCGCTTTGTTTCACAAGCTCCATATGTCACTTGCGACTAGCATGGCCCTATACCCCCCTAAAATTTTCTCCCCGGATTTAGACGCTTCACAGAAATGACCAATTTGAGATAAAAACCTCGGAATTCCGTGGATCTACGGAAAAATACTTATCCCTGATATAAGTTCACAAAAGTACTCTTTCTCAACTCACCATCAGTATGTACGGTTTTCCAACCAATCACCAATATCCATGGTCCCACCCACACCCAGTAAGTGAAAACCATGGTCCTACTCACACCCTATCACAGATAAATCGTCCCACCCTCACCCAATCACCAATAACCATGATCCCACCCGCACCCAGTTACTGATAACCATGGCCCTACCCACATCCAATCACTGATAAACATGGTCCCGCCCACAGCATTTCAGTAGAAATTTCAGATCTGTAGACCATTTGCAAAAGATGTCTATAAGTCTAACTGTGGTAACAATAAAGTATGAGAATGCGCACATTCATATAAATCTTGCACATTAAAAAAAAAATTTCAATGCTGACAGCGTAACCATGATAAACAAGCATGCATGAGAGTCTAGTCTCCAAATGTTTCATACCAGCACATATTCTGGTGAGAGTCTGAATAACCATCCACTTATGGTCATAGGAGCTTGTGGATGTCTCGAGGATGTACAAGAAAATCTCTTTGAAAAAGACCTGCAGTGAACAGAAGCAGAGAGAACAATTACTGTCACGTTCAACATCACACGGGACTTGGGTCAATTTAGAGGGTGAAAAGAAAGGGGGGAAAAAAGCCACTGGTATAACTATAAATTCTACAGATTTAAAGTGGCTCCTGACGAAATCCTCACAGCCTGATTTAGGATGACAGACACACACAGTCTGGGACAGAATTACAAGCTGTCACAACAAAGCAGACGGTGATAAATCCACACTGTCAGCAGGTTCAGCAGCAGGGGAGGGATGAATACTTTGAGTGTGGGAGAACTGTGCTACCTCAATCTGCATCTTGAGGTGTGTTTTGAAGTTGGACAGGAGCGTGAGGAAGATGGACAGGGAGAGTTCGAAAACCTCGGGGACGGACGAGACACCGTTTTTGGACAGCGCAACACACAGGTACTGTTTGATGGCGTTGATGAACATCTCGTTGGTCTTGAAAATGGGGCCGGCGTTCTGCAGGATAGAGAGCAGCAGTTGCAGTGAGAGCACTTTGGAGCGCAACTCGTGGGATCTGGAGAAAGGGGGGGAAAAAAAAAAAAAAAAAAAAAGTTGTTGATCAGGCATGTGATTTGACCATCACCAAAATATCTGAAAATCAGCCAGGGTCTGGGGGGGAGTGGCCCCCACCCTGAAGCTCCTCCCCCCAAGCTCCTAGGTTTTAAGCATTTCAGAAGGGAAAAAGGCTATTTCATGACACTGAAAGAGCTCTAGAAAGTTTCATTTCTAATCTCCATATTCATACTGTACCTCAACTTGTGGGTTTATCATGTGGGATTCCAACACTAATAGAAGTGTCACAGTCACAAATCAAATAGTCACTCTTATAGATATGTCCTGCCACACAACACTATTATCAACAACCATTGTCTTTAAACACAATCTGGAAACAAACTACACACACGACATGCTATATATGACACGTTTTTTGAATTGATGGTTCTTTGTCTTTAGTGCTTTAGCATGGCACTTTCTTTCTTTCGTTTGTGCAGCCTGAACTGTCCTTCTGGAGGCTGCCTGAGAACGTTTGTTGTCCTTCTGGATGCTGAGGCGTTTCAGTTGAGGCTCAGATTCATAGTTTTACATTTCCAATATTAATGAGCTACTTACACGAGCACACACTCCCGCTGCTGTTTAGCAACACTGAATAACAATGCCTATTTACATAAGTTAATTACGAAAAACTGGTGAGTTAATGCGGCAATAATTTATTTATTCTAAACAGCAGAAAAATGATTCAGTGACCAGAGAGTCGGCTCATTTGATTCAGTTCACAGAGTAAGCACGTGAACGTCCTACACCTAAAACATGCATGCATTCACAATCATTTGGAAAATATAATCGGAAACTAGACAAGAAAATTCTCAAACATACCTCAAAATTAACTACTCGATCGGCAACAGAAACTGGTTGTTTCACTGGCTCTTTTCTTTGCACAGATGTTTGTGGTCGAACGGCAAAACAAGGGTTGGGTTAAGTCTGTAGGATTCTGGAATCTTCCGGCAATTGAATAATTTGTTTTCTTTAATTCCAGTTTTTTTTGACATGTTTCTTGCTTTTCACGTGGCTCTCAAATCGCCTTAAAAGCCCTTCCACCGTAGTCGATAGTGTCGTTACACCACGTACACAAAGTATATGTTTACGTACATGTTTCAACATTAGCCAATCAACATCAGCCAATCAGCATCAGCCAATCGGCATCAGCAGCAACGTTTCAAAAGAGGTCATAACGTCATGGTCTTAAGTAAGGTCATAAGTAAGGTCTCAAGAGAGGTCATTTTATGCAAAACTTTGAACGGAATAAAAGCGGAAAAGGGTTATTTTGACATACTGTATTCGGCTCGTTTTTTTTTTGTTTGTTTTTTTTTAAACTGGGCAAATGAAAAAAATCGGAATTCCAATATTTCGCGGAAGAATCACATGCCTGGTTGATTCATTTTGGCTTTGCAAATCAAAGGAAAAATCCCATAATCAAGTTATAGAAAAAATAGGGGAGGCTGTTTGGCTTTTTACACCTGAGCCCAAGTGGCTCACAGACCTGGAGCTCATCTGGGTTTCTGTAACCTGAAGCAACTCCTCCTGGATGGCAGGTGACCTTCCCAGTATTTTTAGTGATACCCATTTATACTAGTGGATGGAAAGAGCACATTTGTGATCAATGTACCCTGCCTATGGTCTAATAGAGATTCAAACCTCAGGTGAACAGAGGCACACTTGTGGTTGAGACCTTGCCCAGGGGTCTTAGCACAGTGAGGGTCTAACCGGGCACCCTAACCACTACACCATCGGTCCCCCTATTACCAAAGGAGTGATGAGGGGAAAGGTGCTGTGGTGGTTTTTTTCTTTCTTTTTACACCCGAGCCATAGTGGCTCATCGGACCGGTGCTTATCCCCGGTTTCCATAGCGTGAAACAACTAGGAGTCCAACTCCTCCAGGATGGGACGCTAGTCCATCGCAGGTTACCTTCCCAGTACGTACATTTTTACTGGTACCCATTTATACTGCTGGGTGAACAGAGGCACACTTGAGGTTAAGACCTTGCCCAGGCATCTGAGCACAGTGGGGGTCTAATAGAGATTCAAGCCTACAACCTCGCCATCATGAACCCAGCATCCTAACCACTTATAATCAATTGTTCATAAACTCAAATTCATGTTGGTTACAGGTTTCCATCATTACCCATAATGCAGTTTGAGTACGCTAACTAGTCAACCCGACCCGTGTCACAACTTGAGCTACGTCTATGTGCATAAATATATAAATGCAGACTTTATGTACATATCAAAATATTTTACATACACACTATTGCTATTGTACGGGGCAGTGGTGGTCTAGTGGATAGGGTGCAGGATCGCTGATCCTAAGGTTGGGGATTCAAGTCCCCACAGGGTTGTCACTTCCCCCCCAGTGCAGCTAACTGGGTTATCAAAGGCGGGCCATGTCTCTCACGGTCTATGCTGAGAGGCATGTAAAAGAACCATTGCTGACTTTCGTAAAGAGTAGGCTGCAAAGCTGTCAGCGTGTTTCTGTCCCTTGTTAAAAGGGTTGTGACAGGAAGGGCATCCGACGTAAAAACCTATGCCAAATCAAATGTGCGAATCAGATAATTCGCTGTGGCGACTCCCGAGAAAAGGGAAAAAGTCGAAAGAAAGAAAAAAAAAACTATTGCTATTGTACGTTATTCCATATGTTCCACTTCAATATCAAAACGCTGAAGCATTTTCGTGTTGGTTGTGACACCGTTTCCAGTCAACTTCGTTGCAAGCACAAAAACAGCTGATATCTTCTGTGGAAGGATTCTCACCACACCATGGATAATACCACTTGTGTAAGCTCCACACTAGCTGAGCAAACACTACAGTATTCCTTCATTTAGTGTCTCCGTCCAAACAAGCAAACGGTGTTTTCTAAAAGTGTTTTCTCACTGAAAAGGATACTTTTCTAGAACGTTCTCAATGATGTATGGTTGCCCTGACATTGACCGAAGTTAATACATGAGTTACCAAAACAAACATGGTGGGTGAAGTGAAGCTTCTCTGCTCATTAAACTTGCAAATCTATCTCCAAATACAGATTATAGATCAGACCGCCCATGCTTAAGAATTGGGGGGAATTTGGAACAGAGAAGTGGAACAGTGATGTAGGGGTGCATGGAGTGTTGAAGCGCAACTTTCGGATTTATCCGCTAGACTTAGAAGGCAGTCATATTGTAAGCCCTGCTAAATCTAAACGCCTATCACACTCAAGCCAGACTCCACCTCCGTCATTAGGACAGGTGCACCCTGGGTAGCTCGGCCTTGCAGCAGAGTGATCCAACGGAGTCACTGGCGACTAGGAAGTGAAGTAACCTCTTCCTCCTAGTTAATTTAAGCGATTTTATAACACTGCTTTAAAAGGTAATGAAATTGAGTCTTCATAGATGGCGAAGACCGATTTCCTGCGACTGCTGGGTACCCGATTCCAGCAAAAGCACCCCAAGGTTGTCCACGACGCCACGGGAGAAACGTGATGATGATGATGATGATGATGATGAGTGATGTAGTGGTTAGAATGTTTGCCTCACGGCAAGGAGGTCCTGGGTTCGATTCCCAGCTCAGGCATTTCTGTGTGGAGTTTGCACGTTCTCTCTGGGCTTATGTGGGTTTCCTCCAGGTAATCTGGTTTCCTCCCACATCCAAAAACATGCACAGCAGGTTAACTGGCTGTTCCAAATCACCCCAAGGTGTGAATGAGTATGAATGTTTATGCGAGTGTCGTCCTTGTGATGACCCAGCGAGTTGTCAACGGTATACCCTGCCCTCACCCGGAGTTGGCCAGCCTCCCCGCAACCCTAATTAGGTTTAAGCGGTTCAAAAAATGAATGAATGGGTTGGAGGTAAAAGGTAAAGTCCTTTGGGCTAATTACAACCGAGCCATAGTGGCTCATCAGGCCGGTGCTTATCCCCAGTTTCCATAGCGTGAAGCGACTAGGAGTACAACTCCTCCTGGATGGGACGCTAGTCTATCGCAGGTTGCCGTCCCAGTATATTTTTACTGGTACCCATTTATACTGCTGGGTGAACAGAGGCACACTTGTGGTTAAGACCTTGCCCAGGGGTCTTAGCGCAGTGAGGGTCTAACTGGGATTTGAACACACAACCTCCCGATCATAAGCCCAGCACTCTAACCACTACACCACCGGCCACACTGAATAGGTTGGAACAGAGGGTCGAATCCCACATGGAGCAAGAATTTTGGATGCAGCTTGAAGAAACATGTAGTATTACCTAAGGAGTGCTAAGGAAAAAGGTGCTGTGGTGTTTTGGTACAGACAAAAAAAAATAAAAAATTGAAGACGGTATGAAAACATATATGAAGAACATTTTTATAAATGATCTGTTTACAAATTTAAATGTTTTGGTGTGGACATGGTCTCAACGTTGTATACTGGAATTTTGAGGCTGACATTTCCTGTTTCTGGTACATTTTCATCCTGAATGACAGTCTTACAGGAATAAAAAAAAAAAAAAAAAAAAAAAAAATACGGCATCAATCAATTAAAAAAATCTTACATATTTCAATCGGAAAACTCATTGTTGATGAGAAACTAAATTTGTCTGTAAAAAAAAATAATAAAACAGTGTGTATATAAGTACGAACCCACAATATGTGCTTGTGTATATAAAACCAGTGCTTCTCAAATAGTGGAGCACGCCTCCCTTGGGGAGCGCGGTGTGATGCCGGGGGGGGCCCGTATGACCCTGGGGAACATGGTTTTTTTTGCCATACTGTACTAGAATTAAGTGTAATTGCACATCCACTACAGTAGTAGTGCTCTCATTGTCGCACTATGGCGTAGAGGTTTTTCGCACCGAGCAAACGAGACGAAGTGCAGTAAACAACACCAAAACAAACAGCATGGAAACATTTCTAACAGGAACAAAGAGAACATACAATGTTATACAGAGGTGTACTTATAACAATTTTATAGACTAATAATACTATTTATAGTCACGTGTGGGGTGTCAATGAAAATAAATGAGAAGCACTGATGTAAACCATCATGTAACAGCACATCCCAGAGCACTACGGAAAGGCTGTGTTTAGTGTATTTCCAGGTATAGCACCTACAATTCTGGAGTGCACTTCAATCTGACATGAATCATAACCACAAGAGCTTCAAATTCCCATGTTGGAAACCATTGACTCTTAAATGACCTTCACAGACAAGACTGTATTAATTGAAGTTATTTAAAGCCCATCCTCAATGACTGCTAATTTTCAACACCTACCAAGTAAGAACACATCTCAGACATCTCATTAAAGATGGTGCAGGAAGTACACAGCGCAGAGACCTCAAGCTTCCAATAAACCAAGTAGCACACTAAATACCATTGGTGAGAAATTCTCCAGAAAAGAAAAAACATGAGGTTCACAGTCATGAACACACCACACAAGTTTTCAGCTCAAGTGGGCAGCTGAGTATCAAGTGTTAACCTCTGCAGCGGACGCTCATTCATACCCTGAATACAAAAAAAAACCCCTAAGTTTTCTCCAAGGCTTCCACCTCCACTTCATCTTTTTGAACAAACAGACTTGCAATTAATCTTCTGCTGAGAAGTATTGATTCATTTTGGGGATAAGTGAGAGCACCATGCAGCACATTAAATCCAGACAAAAGGCAAAAATGAGTAATATGAATATATGAATACGAGTGTGGTGATTCAGTTGCATGAAAAAGTAGAAAGCCAAGCCTCATTATAACCGCCTCTGCCAAAGCAATAATGCAGCACCTCATAGCACACTTCTGAAAGCATATACACACACAAATATCACTGTGGGAAATCGCTGGCGAATGCAAATAAAAAAAAACACGCCAACTTATTTTTTCCTTTTCACCTCTGAGTCACTGCTCACCAAAAAAAAAAAAAAAAAAATCATTCTCACTGAATGTTTATTTTGTAATCTTTAGTAGCCCTGGTGAAAATCTGCAGGGATGAAAAAGCTACCTCAGTTTCAAACACTGACCGGTAGAGGAATGATTTGCTCAGCGGACTGCGGTTTAAGAGCTTAAAATATACAAATGATTCATCCTACTGGGATTTGACACGATTCGATTCAACACAGTGTACAGAAATACAACACGAATGCAATTCATATTTACATTTTTATAGTTACATCCACCAGAGATACCATAACCACAGTGTGTGGTTGTCAGTTTGTCTGTGAGCAGAATCCTGACCACACCCACACATGGACTTTCATCATTCTCGGTCGGAACACGACTCTACCCGAGTCCCAAAAAGGTTTGAGTTTGGAATGGTCTGGTTTAAAGGTCTAGGTCACAGAAAGGTCACAGATTGTTTGAACGGATAGACATGTGATTACTCTGCAACGCTAACAGAAATCGATATATGGGCTTTTAACTGAGACAATGACCTGTGACCTTGAGTGAACTCCCAAACACCAGTCATCTTGTAAAACCTTTCAACAAAAATTTTTTTCTGCTAATTTGAATATGTTCACATGCTGTAGGACATACAAGATGAACACATGGGTAATTAAAACTGGAACCCATACAGGACCTCTTTGCTTTATCAGCCATTCTGCATGCTGAGTGTCAATCTAGCAGTTTTCTTTTTTTATTTATATCACTTAAGAAATTTAAGAATACTTAGAATTAAAAATAAAGCATAATACAGTGCGACCCTGAAGGGAACAGCCGAAAGGAAAAGAAGAAGAAGAAGAAGACTGTGCTATAACTTCTGCCAGCACAGGCATCCGCATTTACCATGATACATTCAACGGTGAGCAGAAAGCACTGATGTGATTTCAATATTCTTCTTTCTTCTTCTTTTACTTTCGGCTGCTCCCTTCAGGGGTCGCCACAGCAAATCATCCGCCTCCACCTCACCCTGTCCTCCGCATCTTCTTTTCTGACTCCAACGACCTTCATGTCTTCCTTCACCACATCCATAAATCTCTTCTTCGGTCTTCCTCGAGGCCTTCTGCCTGGTAGTTCCAACCTCAGCATCCTACTGCCAATATACTCACTATCCCTCCTCTGTACATGTCCAAACCATCTCAATCTATGTCCAAACCATCTCAATCTATGTCCAAACCATCTCAATCTATGTAAACAATAAAAAATACTCTTTTACAAACAGGTCTTTTATAACTGCTTTCAAATGTAAACAAGCACTTAATTATTTATACAGAATAACTCTATATTAGCATAAGCATATTTATATATGGTATGTATTAAATACAGGAACTACTCCCTGGGCTGCTGTTACTGAAAATAAATCAACACTATTTATATTAACAATATAGAATGAGATAACAACTGGTTCAAGAGCACCAGGATAAAACCCGCACCAGCCCTAATAACAATAACTGACACAACAATAAATCAAATTACACAGGGGGGCGGGACCAGAGTCCTGTTCAGCAAGTTCTACTGTCTTATTCGGCTAATCTGATTCATCGGCGTCCATACTGCAGATGGTATCAGCCATTAAAACCTTGATGTTTGATCAGATGATTCTTATGCCATAAGAAATGGTTCTTAAGAATTCTCGTATATAGGAGCAGGCTTACTTCGGATCAGGTGGCCCATCAGACAGAGGCTTCATGGACAGCTTGCAGAGGGAACGGAACACCAGGAAGGCATCTTTTTGCAAAATGTGTGAGAACTTTGCACCCGGTGCAGGTCCCACTGGAGCACCAGATTCCTGCAGCAAACAGTGGAATAGAGAGAAAAGAAAAAACAGGCAATGGAGCTAATCAGATCAAATTCTCGAGCATACAGGGCAGGTCGTGAGATCTCAAGAAACCAAACGCATTATGTTGTAAAAACAGACTAGAAGCAAAACATAAAAAAAGAGGTCAAAATATCAATAAAAGATTTTGAGAACACATTTTATATATCATTGGATGGCTGATTGGACATTTCAATGATTCACCTGAGTGTCACTAGAGGAGACAGACAACCTGTCATCAGGCAAGGACGGGGTGAAGCTGGCAGAGATGGGTGTGCCAGGGATACCATTTGCATGTACGTTTTCACTGTCGCTGCTCAGGCCAGCCTCCTCCTCCAGTGATGTAGGCGTGGCCTCTGGCTCCACCTCACCTCTTCTGCTCTCCTTAGCATCTAAACACAGACCCCCCCAAAAAAAAACCCATGGGTATATGGGGTATGAAACAAAAATGGTACCCACTGCACTATTCAAGTCTCTATTACTCTGTAAACCAGTGGTTCTTAACTTGAGTTCGATCAAACCCTAGGGGTGCAGTGAGTCAGTCTCAGGGGTTCGGCGGAGGTCAAGACACACACCCGACTCATATTCATGACGACACCCCCCCCCCGGCCATCATTGGCTGCAGGTGATCACGCTACATTGCTTGGTGAATCTGTGCTGCAGGAAATTTGGTGCGCTCAGTGGTCGACTTGTGACTGTTGTGATGTTACGTCGTGTGATTTCTTTCTTAATGTTTTAATCCGTACTATGTTGAGCAAAAAAGAAAGTGGTCGGACAAATATGTACAACATGAATTTACATATATAACGGAACGTGATGCTAGTCAGCGTCTGATCTGCATGAGTTGCGAAGTAGGATCAACCCTGCTATATGTGTATGTAATATCAATTAATACATATCCAATGCTATCAATGATTATAATAACAATTAAACATTCAAAAATAATGCGTAAGATGTAAATAAAACAAATACACATACATACAGACGCACGCGCACACACAGATGCGTGTGCACGCACCTCACATAAAAATGTAAGTAGTTGTCATGGGGAGTTCATGCACTGTATTGGTTTTGTTCTTTGAACACAGTGATGTTAATGCACGGTTCATTTTGTTGCCCCAGTAAAAATGAATACCTATGTCTTGAATTTGAAAAAAAATCATATTTTGTTTTTCAATAAAGTAGGGTTCGAAGAATAAGCATATGAAACTGGTGGGGTTCAGTACCACCAACAAGGTTAAGAACCACTGCTATAAACAAATCAGTGACAACATACACAAAAGCACAAAGCATTTGATTAAACAGAAATCCTTTCCAAAATGAAATAATGAGAAATCCATCAAAACCCAAAAGCACCAAGGCTCACCTCCAGCCACGGTGCTGACCACCTCCTGCAGTATACTCTGCACAATTTCCTGAGCCTTCTCCTCATAATTCAGGCTCTCTTCTTCAGGAGCCTCGGAGCCACGCTCGACTGCACCTGCAGAGAAAACCAGGCTTTAGCTCTGATTATATTCCACTCAGAGCATTTGGTTCAGTATCACGCTTCATCTCTAATCCTTCCACACAGCTTTCATGGTAGTCTTTGGAGACATGGCTCAGCGTCTTAAAGGTACAGTTGTTTATTTATTTTGTCAAATACAGATTTTTATTTCCACACTGTCTGTTTGGTGTGCATGCTAAAAATATCCAGTGTCCGAACATTATTTTTTAAGAATTATATTTAAAAAAAAAAAAACAAGGAAAGTGACTCAGAATGAGTCACACAACACTATTCCTACCAGTTAGAAATAGGAAGTGTTTGTTCTCCTACACAGAACAAAAGTGTCTTGTTGCTCATTAGGAGAGGAGACGGGAATGTCACTGAGGATGGCATTGCCTTGGCAATGCATGGCCAAGTATCTGAGGAGGCGGGGCTCCTAAAGGAAGATGTGTACCTGTTTAGCAGTTTATTTCTAATATCAACAAGCTTTGTCCTGAACCTTTTCAGTTCTCATTTGGAGATTAAGGAACTCCCTGATGTGGCCTGATTTCATCTTTCAGTGTGGATTTGTTTGCCATTTGGTTTAGTTCTAAAAAAAACATTCAGTGGTGAAAAAACCCTGAAAATAATACATTTAAAAACATCTTTACATAATTGATCTTAATCAAGTGCAAAGCACAGCTGATATTAAATAAGATGCTCATAATTTAAGGGCTACAGAAAAATAAATTACTTAAATAATGTGTTCGTCTGGTTCTCACTGAGTTCAGCATATTAAAAAAAGTTCAATTATGCATACCATATTTGACGTGATAAGCGCCCAGGGTGCTTAAAAAATTGGAGTTGGTGGGTGCCTATTCAAATGTTACCAGTGGAGTGGAACGGGAAGTGTTTATTACCATCGAGGTGGAAAACATGAATAATAGAACAATAAAAGAGTTTTACTGGTATTTGTGTTATTCATTTTGTGGTATCAACCAAACTACTTGCATGGAATCTGAAAATAAAAAGAAAACAGTATAATTAAAAAAAAAATAAAAATTTCCTTCCCCTACTTTTCCCTCCAGGTGATGTTCCTTTAAAGTTTAAAGGACATTTAAGCATTCCCTTGTAACATTTCCTTTAAACAATTTCCCGGAAATAAAATCGAGCCAATCAGCACGAATGTCAACTTTAGCACATGGCACGTTGAACCAATCAACACGAACATAAACAAAAGCACATGGCCAGGAACATCTTTAAATTTATGAAGTTAGTGAGCAGGAGAATCGGGTGAAAAATACTCGTCATCACTTTCTGATAGGTCCATATCTGGCTCAACGCTCCATTCATTCAGAGCATCCCATAGTTTTGCTGTAGCAGTTTCTAATGGTTTGTGGTTGTTGAACATTATAGACATTCCCCGGTGGCAGGTAAATTGGTAAGTATGATCTATGATTTTGCTCCCAGTACACATGGGTGGTTATTAGACACAAGATCAAAAACACTAGGGGTGGGGGGTGGCGGTGCTTATTGGAGCAGGTCACTTATTGTGTCGAATACGGTAACTACAAAACTTGGAGAAAGACTAAATCATGTTCTCCCTGCAGTGCAGTCACTTTTGCATTTTTTGATAACTGATCCTCAATAAACTCTGGTCTGGTAAGATGGTTTGAGATGGTAAAAGCTTTACTCTGTTCTGCTGCAGTGGCCTGGTCCGCCTCGGTCTGTTCATTCTCTACAGGACCGAAGTCAGAGCCGTTCTCAGGCTCCGGGTTCTCACAGTGTGGCGAATCCCGCTCTGCCGTACCGGCCGACACACCTGATCCTCCGTTGACCTCTTGACCTGACGGGCTCTTCGCTGGAGTATCTGGAAGCTGCTGAAGCTGTGGAGACTCCGGTTCCTGCTGGCTGAGTGGAGAATGCTGCCTGTGCCTTTCCCTTTCCATCTGCTTTGTCTCCTGGAGCTGAACACATGTAAATGAAAACACAAATGCTCCATTAAAACACACACACACACACACACACATGCTTCTGTTACCAGTTGGTAAACAGTATTTATCATTCCCCTGGGCAAAGCTACACTCTGGAGCATCCATTCCTCTGTGCAGCAAGCAAACATCTGTGTCCTCGAGCAAAAAACAAACAAACAAACAAACAAACAATAAATAAATAAATACAAGTCAGGAATTTCTTTGGTGCTGGGCTGTGGAGAAGGAAATACCCATCACATCGGTGTACATTGTCTACTACATGCAACTAAACTGATGAACTCTTCAAGAGCAGAGCCTTCATGCTTGATCTGATGGACGGTTGGGGAATTTTTTGCCGGAACTCAAACACAAATAACATGAAGGGAAGTCGTGTTCATAAAAAAATTAGAGATGATGAACAACACTATTTTTCATGTTTACTTGTGGAAAATTAACATGGTGAATTCCTAAGGACAGCTCAGAGTAAACAGTCTCCATCTACACACTCGATGAAAATAAATTGATTCTAAAAGAAACAAGGTTGTCAGACAACATATTCATGTAGTAGTACACTGGCTTTTGAGATGCTTATACAGTAGGCCCTTGACTATTCGCGAGTCAGTGCTCGCGCCCCCGCAAACTCGAGGATTAGCAACAAACCCGGAAGTAACTGGCATGTGATTCAAATTGAGCCAATAGCTGAGAACTTTTATTTCTTCCTCCTGCTGATTGGTTGCAGATGATGTGTACACCTCTTTTTTCCTCCTTTGTACACATTATCAATGTGACTGTCTGAATTGCGAAGTAATTTTTTTTGTGTGTTTTTAATGATTATTTAAGCCCTATGATGTCACTCAAACTCCCTGCATCTTCTATAGCTTCTGGTAAGGAGCCTAAGCACTTTCTTTATTCATAAATATTGCAGTACAAAATTAAAAAGTTTTTACTTAATCATTACTATATTCATGAGTAAGACTGTCTATAGAATGTGTTTCAGAAGCATATTTTAGCGCATGTAATATCATGCATAGGGTTTTAAAACCGCGTCAATAACTCGCAGATTTTCATGATCCGCAGGAAGGGCCAGAACTGAACCATCGCAAAAACGGGGGCCTATTGTACATCAATATCTCCAAATACATAGAGCTACTGCACATGTAAGTGTGTGGTTTTTTTGGGGGGTTTTTGGTAAAAATTAAATATGACTGTATAATGATAAAATACATCAACGCTGGTGTTAATATTGAAAAAATACATCACTATTATTAAAATCA
>CM045734.1:26331063-26368563 GCA_024760905.1 Plotosus lineatus | reverse complement strand
ACAGACAACTACAAGGCATTGACATTCCTTTTTTTTTTTTTTTGTAAATAGAAATTCAATGATGATGAAAAGTACAAAATAGTGAACTGTACATTACCAAATTCTTGCCACATTCAGAAATATTTTAGTCAGCAGATGCGGTTTTTAATTGTTTTCAACCCATATAATGTAGATTATTGTTAAAAAAAGTTACTTTTTTTTAAATCAACATAAGCACTGATATATTATCATTTAGCTCAAAAACCACATCAACATGAGCGTAGTACCTCTTGAAATTAACTCAGTACAGCAAAAACAACAACGACCCAAAAACAAACAAACAAAAACCATCAGCTGAACTGAGGTTTTACAGTAATATGATTTGGAACCCAATGGGGGGTTGGGGTGCTCCGACAATCTCACCCACTCGGCTCACCACGCTTCCCATGCAGTTCGAACTTCCAATCCTCCTGCAGTTCACTGACAGTGATAGTATGCTATAATTCTGAATGTGCCAAATAATCAAGCATGGATTGTGATTCTCACAACCTGAAGATGTGTGTGTGTGTGGGGGGGGGTCACCCTTGTGTTAAGATGTCTATGATGAGAAAATGCTCGGCTAAAAATCAAGTGATGGATGATATCATTTTGAAAACCATTGCACAGATCAATAGCGACACCACAGATCGTATTATAGTGCGATATCTGATACCGTGATACATCAGTTTGAGCCTGTGTGGCATGTGAGCTATAAGGTTTTGTTGTTTACACCGAATGCTCATCCCCAACGGTGCGATCTGGAGAGTTGGATTTCAATGGTGAGACAACGTAGAAACAGAAGCCTTTGGGCGCGATTATTTTTATAAATATTATAAAAAATAGGCTGGGATGAAATGATGATATTATAATGATTCCAGTAAATCTGATACACAGCCAGTCACATGTCATCCACATGCAGTATAAAGACACGCGTGCGCGCGCACACACACACACACACACACACACGCGCACACACACACACACACACACACACACACACACACACACACGCACGCGCGCACGCACACACACACGCACACACACACACACACGAGTGGTACAAATGTATACTTCAAATATCAAACAAACAAAAAAACACTGCAGGCAAAAAAAGGAGAAAATGGGAAAGAGAGAAAGCGGGAAAGATAAAGAGGGAGAGAGGGTGGAAGAGAGATGAAGCACTAAAAAAAAAAAAAGAATTCAGATCAAGCAAACTCCAGGCGGACCCTCTCGCTCTTTACCTGACGGTCACGCTTTCGGGATGCCATAGACCAACTGATCTTGTGATTTGTAAGCTAGGGTTTGAAAGGAAGAGGAAGAGGAGGCATCAATCAAGAAAAAAGAGAAGGTTAGGGTCATGACTGTGAGGCGGCGTATTTATTTTGATAGACAGGGTGGAGGTGCGACTCACGGCCTGGTTCTCCATGCGAGCGAAGATGACGTTGAGCATCTGAGTGAGCGTGGCTTTCGCTGTCGTCTGGTTGATGAGGTTCTTGCTGGCCAGGTAGATGTTGTAGCATGTCCTGACGGCCTGCAGCACCGTGCCCTCATGGATCTCGATGTGCTGAGAGGTCACCGCGGTCAGCAAGGCCTAATCGTCACCGGTAAGAATAAAAAAACTTGTTAAGTAACAATTCTAACTACACATTAACATTATCAAATATTTTTTTAAAAACTGTATGAAAACACGATGAAAAGGGCGCCTTGCACAAGTTTTGCACCACCATTGCAGAAGTTATGTATTTTTCCATTTTACTTAAAATAAATAACTATTCCAGATATCAGGACACACTGTAAAGTGACACTGATGCATTTTTTTTGTCTGTCATATCTGTAGTTGATATGGATTATGTTTGTAATCATTTGTTTTCATGTGTGCGGTCATTGTTGTATGATGTGTGTTGTTAATGTCCTTTGTAACTTTTGTCATAGCCGAGTGCTGTACTGATAGCAAATTCCACCAACTTGGTTGTGTGGTCATTAATAAATGATGCGGATTCTGATTCCTTAAAACAGGGGTTACCAACATGGTGCCCGCGGGCACCAGGACGCCCGTAAGGACGACATGAGTTGCCCACGGGCATGTTCACTGCTGTTTTTAGAAGAGGCTCATGGCTCCATAGCGCCACTCTCCACTGAGCTGCAGCTATATCTTTTTTTGTTTGTTTGTTTATTTTTTTTTTTTAATCAAATCGATATCTTCACATAGATGAATACAATTAATTATTAATAATAACATATAATTAAAGGTAAATTCAGAAAATTTGTTATTTCAGAAGTGTGAATCAACCTGGTAGCCTTTCGCATTAATCGGTACCCAAGAAGTAGCTCTCAGTTTCAAGAAGGTTGGTGACCCCTGCCTTAAAGAATACTGATACTGCTCATCTTTCCAGAATGTGTGAGGGATGGAATCCGTGTAAGCTTATTTTAATATAAATTATTATTTAAAAGGATTTTATACATATATATATATATATATATAAAGTGGTGTGAACTTGTTGGTCCGTTTTGTCCAGCTCAAGTAAACAAGCAAATCTATTCAGCAAGCGACATGTGATGTGATGAAAGAAAAAAAAACATGGTCAAGAAGCATCTTTGGTGATCAATTTGGAGTAAATGGGTGTAAACGGTTTCCTATTAGAACCAGAGAGGGAGGAGTCTTAAGGAGACAGTGAAACATCACTGACTCTGAGGATGAGAATGTTTGCCATATGTGTGAAGGTAAATCCAAAAATGGTGTGTGCTGATATATTTTTTTTGCCAACTCGGCTTTCCTGTGGTGAGGTGATTTAAAATCAAAAAGAAATGTCTTCTGTAATTTCTGCGTTTGTTGTTTTGTGCAGCCTAGCACTAGCCGATCATGTGTTATGGTACATGGGTCAGTTTACGAAGGCCATTCCAACGAATTCACATCACTACTGGGCTGGAACAGCCAATCAGAAAGGCAACATGTCTTGAGTACGTACTTTGATAAGAAACATGAAGTGGCGTTGCCAGAAAGAAACCATTGATGTCAACAATGATTATTTAAAGCCCTTATAACATTAACTTAGCACAGCTAACAGTTCATGATGAATCAAACTAGGTCACATCACAAACTGATCATATTTGTAGCTATTCTTTGGCTACTACGCTGCATGCCAAATTATTACGCAAAGTACATTTTTCAGGATTATCTCAAAAACGATTTACATTACTACATTCAAATGTTACATAAATATAAGTGGTAACTTGGTATTTTCTACTGGGAGCAATTATCTGAAATTTTATAATGTCAAAAATCTCGCAAACGTGTGACAAATTATTAGGCAAGTTACTAATCCGAGCAAAATATATAAATAAATGGACATATAGACAAGATTAAATAGTTTTTATGAATACAAAACAATACATTTTATGTTTTTTAATTATATGAATATAACAAAAATTATCCATAAAAAAAAAACTATTGAACAAAAGATGTTGACGTTAGTAAGCCTTGTAAAGTATAACAAAAATAATTTAATGTCTAATATAACCTCCTTTCAGCAAGTTTAAACAATCTCTGGTCAACTGATGTGAGATTTCGGATAATTTCCTTGCTGATACTACTTTCATTGCTTGCCAAAGCTGGTCCTTTGAGCTGTATTGCTTACCATCACGGTCTACTATTTTCTTTATTATTGACCAAAAATTCTCAGTTGGATTTAGGTCAGGTGACCATGCAAGCCAGAGAATCAGACAATCATCTTTGAAGCCCGGAAATGCCAACCAGGGTTGACAATAGCGTGATGCATGTGGGGTGCATCGTCATGCATAAAAACAAGTGTTCTTTTCACTCGAGGTGATCTCTTTTTCCACCAAAGCAGAAAATCGGTCTTTAAAACACTGCAGTACCCCTCTGAGTTTATGTTTCCATCATTCTGAACACATCCTGAACAAGAAAAGGTCCAACAAGTTCATCATCAATGATTGCTGCCCAAACCATGATGTCTTCATCAACTTGCTGAACCTAGTTAGGGCTGTCTTCTTCTTTTCCTTTCGGCTTTTCCCTTCAGGGGTCGCCACAGCGAATCATCTGCCTCCATCTCACCCTATCCTTTGCATCTTCTTCTCTTACACCAACGACCTTCATGTCCTCCTTCACCACATCCATGAATCGTCTCTTTGGTCTTCCTCGAGGCCTTTTGCCTGGTAGTTCCAGCCTCAGCATCCTATTACCAATATACTCACTATCCCTCCTCTGTACATGTCCAAACCATCTCAATCTAGCCTCTCTGACTTTGTCTCCAAAACGTCTTACATGTGCTGTCCCTCTGATGTGCTCATTCCTGATCCTATTCATCCTCGTTACTCCCAAAGAGAACCTCAACATTTTCATCTCTGCTACCTCCAACTCTGCCTCCTGTCTTTTCCCCAGGGCCACTGTTTGGGCTGTCTGACCACTTGAAATCCACCCAGATGCCCCTCCATTTGGTCCATCCAACGTTGCCCGGCATTCATCAGTGAAAATAACCTTGGAGAGATCAGCTTTCAGGTACATTTTAACTCTTTCAATATGCTTTTCTCAATGTTTTCTGTTCCAAGGTGGTCTACACTTTGCCTTTTGAACCCTCGCCACTTGTGTTAATGTTCTGCATCATGGTGATCTAGGCACATTTTCCAGCCCTGCTGCATCAAATATTGCTTTACTACGTGCTCATTGTCTTCTGGAGGCTTCTCATTTAATTCTTGATAAAGCTCGACTTGATAAAGTTCGATATTTCTTTTCAACTTGTGGATTTCTCACTTTCTGACTATTTTGGACAGAACGCTTCATAGTTCGGTGGTCACGCTGTAATTTTTTTAGCAATTTCAATTGTTAATTCCTTTCTCCCGAAGACTTTCCACGATTTGGCTTTTCTCCTTGTCGCTCAGGTCCCTTTGCTTAGCCATGGTCAAAGACAAGCTGAACATGCATAATAGTTTGGCGCACTTATACACCCAACATCTGTGCCACCGGAGATTAAAAATTATCTTGGATTTAAATAAAAAAGGGTCTTGTTTAAAGAAACATTGGTAAAGTATTATACCCAAAAACAAAAACTTTTTTGAGCAGCGGGTTTTAGAATATTTAAGAAAAATCAATTTGCATGGTAATTTGGCACGCAGTGTAACAGTGCAGGCCCGTAGCATATTCATCAGCAGCGCTGATATCCGTAGCAGGGCACCACTTTATTGCCTTACTTTGGAGGAGTAAACACAAAACAAGTGGGTGGTTTGGCACACAAATGGTCCCTATTGTTTCTTTTGTTCCTGTTCGCAGTGAGAATGAACCCGTCTGTGTCCCTGATTAGCTGTGTACACATGTGCAAGTTGTGCATTACTCCATTTACAATTTACTGAAGAATAAAGGTGTGAGGTTAGTCTTGTCCAGTGACATTGTACAAAACTTGTCAGCAGGAGTATTTCTGGTTTGGGCAGCTTTTAAATAAAAGGCAACATATTTGTTTATCGTATCAATAATAAAATCTTACTGAGCGATAATGATTCCCATAGATCTGGTGAGTTTCTGTCTGATTTTTATGGCCTCTTCACTTATTTCATTTTCAGAATTCGCCTTGTATTTGTTAAAGTGCCATTTTGGTTTAAACGAGTTTTCGAGCGTGCCAAAGAGAGGCGTGGCGGGATGACGTCAATAAAAGGGAGCCGCTTGTAATTACTTCTGAATGAATTTTGCAGACAACGTTGACATTCCAAGTATTTGAATTTGGATAAATAAGCTTGTTAATGCTAAACAAATATAAAGGGAACAAATTAAAGAAAAAATCTCAAAGTCAAAAAAAAAAAAAAGGAGGCTCCGGTTTTGTTTAGGAATCCTTTTTATTTCTGACACCAATCAAAGGGAGACTGGGCAAGACTGCAGTTTCCTGTGACATCATCTTAAACCGGTCATGTGATTTGCACGCACTGGTGCATCCAGCAACTCAAAAAGGAAAGATTGTTATTCTGCTGGCTATTGACTGATTATTTCTTCATTAAGGTTTGATGCTCAAACATGGTATGGACTGCACATTTATATGCCTAGTATGTGTAGGAGCCCACAGAACAGCTTCCGATGATTTGACGGGCTTTGGCTTTTAGTTTTGCTGCCATATAGCTGGAGTCCCTGCTTCAAACTGATCAGAGTGTACACTCATAACAGCCACTGCAGTCTAAGCGCGAAGCTAATAATTGGTTCTCTCTCCCACACAAACACACAGAGACAGAGAGAGTGAGAGAGAGATCAACAATAATATGATACCAAAACAATACCGTCATAACAACAAATAAGCCATGAGTAAGTACGGACTCACTATTGATCTTATCTGATTGCATCATTCAGAAGCCTGGAGATGATTAATGCTCGATTCAATATGATTCGTTTCTGTTAAACAATTGGTTTTCGTGCAAACATTTTCAAGTAATGTTGTGAGCTTTTTTTTTTTTTTTGGCTCATTAACTACAAGAGAGTTAAAAACTAGAACTTAGTAAGTGAATGGCTTTTTTTATTGTTGTTATCATGGTGTAGGTGATAACAGGAAGTAACTTGTATAGTGGGAGGATTTTTATGACATGGTTGCAAATTTAGCAGCTAGGAGTGTGTGAGGGGGATTTTTTTGCTGATTTCTTGATGGAACTCAGTCTTGAATTTGAAGTGTGACCTTAATTTGGACTCCAGTACGAATTCTGCACCTAAGCTACATTCTAATAAACACCCATATATCCCATTTACCCAAACTACCACCAAAAAGATCAGGTCTTCTGCACACACTAACAACCTGTAAAATGTATAAAATCTGCCTTGGTTTATACATTTCATGATTTCATTTATGACCTTTATGATCTGAAGCTGAACTCCTTCGTCAGTCTGCGGGCCTTGGAAACATCCACAGATCGTCTCGATGATCCTGTCGATCAGCTTCTTCCCCGGGGCAGTGTTGTCCGGGGCGCTGCCCGTAAGGTGACCATAAGCTATGAGTTTCTGCAGAATACAAACACACAGACTAAAACAGCAGGACAACCAGTTTATAAGTACACTGCAAAACCCAGTGAACTGATTATTGATTATTTAAACAAAAAAATCATGTAGCAGCATTTTGTCCAATCACGTAAAACCTTTCGGATACGGGGGAAGAGCTTTAGCGCATACATTAAACATATAAATGAGATGAAATGTGCTCTTAATGATTTTATGCTTTTGCTTGTTCAGCTTTTCTGCACACCATGGATGAAATGGGTGGTTATTTGAATAAACGTAGGTATCATGTCAGGACAGGATGTCTGTATTGTGTTTTTTCATACTATACGTTGAACCCTTTAATGAGTAAAAAGAAAATTAATTTTTAACTGTACATACCGGTACATGATTGGCTGAAACTCAAACTCCTTTAAACTGTCTCCATATAATGTAAAACATCCAAATGTGATTCCAGAAACTCTGGAGATATCACTGACCTGTAAACAGTCTAGCGATGTACTGACGATGCGGGGACATTTGGATTGGCAGGCTAACTCAAACGGCAGGAAGTACTTATCAGCTTCGATGAAGGTGTTCTTGGATTTTATGGGAGGGAGGGTACTGGAACTTGACTTGCTGTCTCCAGCAGGAGGGCTACATGAGAAAGGAAATCAAATGGAATCAAATCGAGCAGTCAAGCGTAGCAACAGGCTTCAGGGAAATAACAGTGGAAGTGGATGCAGAAGGATGTTACGTTAAGGGAAGTCGGAGAAGGAGAATGAGAATAAGAAGCGAGATGGGAGGAAATGGTGAAAGATTAGATCATTCAGCAGAATCAGGAAATGAAGTTAAACGATGAAGGGAGGATGCTGCATGACATTAGTTTAAAAAAAAAAAACAACACCTAATATTTAAAAGAAATGCTAAGCATTTGCTCACCTTAATTTCTCTGATTCTGCTTTTATTTCCTCTGTGAAAATCAGAAAAGAAGAAAAACATGATCAGCAACAGCAGAAAACAAAACGGAGACGTTCTACTTCGATTTCCTCCTCAATCACTATGGTTGCCTGTTTAATTATATTTTCATAAAATTCTTGAATGTAAAACCATAATGACAGGCTGATGTGAGAGAAGGATAAGAACAAAGAATTTAGGATTTCAAGATGCTTGGCCTCATGATGCATGTCTATGCTGCGAGCGATCTCACAGTAGGAAAGCGACGAATAGCCCAAACAGAAACTCACGATATAGATTCACGGGGAGGTATGAAGACGCAGAAAGAGGAGGGGAAAGAACTGCTACTTTGGAAGTAATGAAAAGTCTTCACAAGCTGTGTTTGTGGCCAAAGCTTGAATTTAATTAGAAAGAGATTTCTGTTGTGACTATTGCTTGCTGGCTGAAGGATTGCAGCAACAGAACGAGAAAGGATTTGGGGCAACGAAGTGGCACAGAAAGCAGGGTCTGCTCTGATAAAGAGTTCGACAGTTTACGTTACGCCATACTTAAATTCGAGATGGTGATACAACAACAAAAAAAAACCCATCATCATCAAGAACACTCAATAGATCTTATTAAAAATAAAGTCAAACTGTACTTTCATTTAAACACAAGGGAGCAACAACAAATTATTTTCTTTTAAAAGTTCAGTTTCAATCAGTTCCAACAGAGATGAAAATGTCGAGGTTCTCTTCGGAAGTAATGAGGATGGATAGGATCAGGAATGAGTACATCAGAGGGACAGCACATATAAGATGTTTTGGAGACAAAGTCAGAGGGGCTAGATTGAAATGGTTTGGACATGTCCAGAGGAGGGATAGTGAGTACAGTGGTACCTCACCTTACAAAAGACCCAACAAATGAAAAATCCAAGTTACGAAACGCATTTACCTAAAATTGCTGTCTCTGGATACAAAAAAAAAATTTCACGTTACGAACCGTGCCATCTCAAAAATTCAAACAATGCGCGAGTTGCTCTCCCATTGGCTATCTCCCAACACCCCGCCCCACTGGCCTCCCACAGGCTAGGAGGGAGCTGTATCTCCATAATGCCCAGGATGCTTTTTGTGTGCCTTCAAACATTGGCTAGGAGGGAGCTTACTTACTTACTTAATCCTCTTCGTACTGATTGTACATAAGGCCATCTAGGAGGGAGCTGCATCTCCATAATACCCAAGATGCTTTTCGTGTCTCTTCGATCCATTGTTCGTCACAGTTACTGTTGTTTCGTGAGTTTTTAAGTGTGCTCATTGCAACTTTATTCTTGTCATTCATCATGGGCCCCAAGAAAGTGATTCCCAGTGCGAGTGAAAAGAAAAAGCAGGCTCGTGGCATGCGGTTGAGTGATATCACAAAGGAATGTGATCGAAACCCGTCTACCATCGGTACGATATTGAAGAAGAAGGAGGCCTCAAAGGGTATACTATTATAATTTTTAAAGAGTTTAGGGGGTAGTATTGGGTCCCTTGGAACGAATCAGGCCTTTTACATGTAAAATGCTAGTCAACTTACGAAAAAAAAAAATCAGGTTACGAAACCACTTCTGGAACGGATTAATTTCGTAAGGTGAGGTATGACTGTATATTGGTAGTAGGATGCTGAGGTTGGAACTACCAGGCAGAAGGCCTAGAGAAAGACCAAAGAGAAGATTTATGGACGTGGTGAAGGAGGACATGAAGGTAGTTGGAGTAAGAGTAGAAGATGCAGAGGACAGGGTGAGATGGAGGCAGATGATTCGCTGTGGCGACCCCTGAAGGGAAAAGCCAAAAGGAAAAGAAGAAGAGTTGCTTAGCATCACAGGCAGATAAATCAATAAATAAGAATAATAAATACATATTTATAATCTAACTTTTATATATATATATATATTTTTTTTTTTTTTTTTTTTTTTAAATGTGTGTTTAACATTTAAACAAAACTTATGATTCGAATTAGTTTGTAAAAAAAAAAAAAAATTAGAATCTTGGAGACAAATATCTAAACTACTTCTGGTGTAAAGTGTGTGGATGTGTAAAAAATGTAATATTATTATTATTATTATTATTATTATATTATTATTATTATTATTATCAGCAACAGTAATCATAAAAACAACAGCAACAACAATCATATCATCGACAAAACATTCACATTGTGGAAATTTAACAAGGTTTAAATACAAGCAAAACAAAACTTGAACATTAAAGCAACACATTACAAAGTAAAAATGTTTTAAGGCAGAATAAAATAAATGAATAAAATCATACTTTGGATTTTAGAGCATTTGCTGATATTTGATGATTTTATGACCGTTTATTTGAAATATGAATCTAATAAAATTTCTTTTTAATATTTAAAAATATAAACTATACAGTCATTGTGTGTTCATTTCTTTAATGTATAACTTATTTATATTTATTTTGATCTGAGATAGCACAGTACATGGGACAGTGGTGGCCTGGTAATATAGGGCGCTGGATCGCTGATCCTAAGGTTGGGGGTTTGAGTCCCACTCTCCACAAGGTTGTCACTGTCCTCCCAGTGCAGATAACCGGGTTATCAAAGGCGGGCCATGTCTCTCACTGTCTCTTGGAATGCTGCTTGACCGGTCCCATTAGAGGACCTGAACTGTTGCACAAGTTTTGACTTGTATCATGATGGACACAGTGTTTGCAGAAATATCATGATGTGATACAAGTTTCATATTGCACACCTCTTCTCATCACCATTCTCTGATTGCATCCACCGCAATGTTTTTGTTTTGTTTTTTTTGCTGTGAGCTGAGGATGTCTCAACCAGAATTATTAGTGTGAACAGACATTAGCATATCACTAACTACATTATTCATTTAGATGCCTGAAGAAATCGTTATATGGAATGAATTGAGAACAAAACAAGAAAAAAATAAGTTAGTCTCGGTAATAAAAATCAACAGATTTCTTCAGTGAGTAGATCCTATAAGTTCTAAGTAAACAGGAGCAGACAAAACAAAACTAGCATATCATCATGTTTTGATCCATTAACAGCATATCCAGCATCCATTTTACAAAATGTAGCCATCTGCCGCATGTGGGTAAAACAAGCTTACAAGAACATTTCTTCATTACTGCAAAGTCGTCCTCATCTTAGGAGGTGAGTGATTCCATTTATATCTTCACTGGTCAGAGGCTTTTATCTAAAGAGACTTCAATGTCAGACAGAGTACAATCCAAGTAGAGAGCCGATTATTATATTTCAGTATTAATAACCCTACGATCATACAAGTAAAATGTAAAGGGTTCATTCAGTTTCTATGTACAGCAGAAAGCAGGATGATAAAATCATTGAATCTGAATCAAGCTCTTCCAATTCAAATGATTCCTCAACTCATTTCTCAGACCTCACCTACCGTGACTTTTTCAGTTCTTTGAATCGTATTTCTTTATTTAGTCATAATGGAGATCAAGTCTAAGTGGCCGGGAATAGCCCGAAAAGGAGACATGGACCCACTTCCTGTGGGAGGAGTTTTAGGGGTCGGGTGCAGTGCGAGTTGGGTGGCAGCCGAAGGCATGGGTTCTGTCGGACCGATCCTCGGCTACTTACTCTGACCCTCGGGACATGGAATGTCACCTCTCTGGCGGGAAAGGAGCCCGATTTGGTGCGTGAGGTGGAGAGATACCGACTAGAGATAGTCAGGCTCACCTCAACGCATAGCTTGGGCTCCGGAACCATTCATCTCAAGAGAGGCTGGACCTTATTCTATTCTGGAGTTGCTCATGGGGAGAGGCGGCGAGCCGGTGTGGGTATTCTTGTTGCCCCCCGTCTCGGTGCCCAAATGTTGGGGTTCTCCCCAGTTGACGAAAGGGTAGCTTCCCTCCGTGTTCGGGTGGGGGGGGACGGGTCCTGACTGTTATTTGTGCTTATGCACCAAATGACAGTTCAGAGTACCCACCCTTTTTGGAGTCTTTGGGGGGGAGGGGGTGTTGGCGAACGCTCCCTCGGGAGACTCACTCGTTGCCTTGGGAGACTTCAACTCCCATGTGGGCAACGATAGTGTGACCTGGAAGGGTGTGATCAGTAGGTACGACCTCTCCAGTGTGAACCCAAATGGTGTTTCGTTGTTAGACTTTTGTGCTCGTCACAGTTTGTCTATCACGAACACCATGTTCGAACATAAGTGTGCCCATAAGTGCACTTGGCACCAGGACACGCTTGGTCGCAACAGCTGTGGCCTTAAGATCGTCGGTGTTTGTCGTGGCGGTAACCCCCAAACCCAGTGGTGGACATCTGTGGTGATGGGGACCGTCCAGCTGAAGAAGGAGGCCTATCGTGTTTCATTAGCCTGTGGGACTCCCGAGGCAGCAAACAGGTACCGGCAGGCCAAACGTGCTGCAGCCGAGGCTGTCGCAGATGCAAAATCTTGGGCGTGGGAGGAGTTCGGTGAGGGGCTGGAGAGTGATTATCGATTGGCCTCAAAAAAGGTTCTGGACCGCCATCCGACGCCTTAGGAGGGGGAAGCAGTTCTCCACAAACACTGTTTACAGTGGAGGTGGGGAGCTGCTTACCTCGACTGGGGATGTCATCGAGAGGTGGAGGGAAAACTTTGAGGACCTCCTCAATCCCACCAACACGCCCTCTGTGGAAGAGGAAGACCCTGAGGGTTTGGGTGGGGGTCCCGCCCATCACTGCAGTGGAGG
The DNA here is from genome assembly GCA_024760905.1 of Plotosus lineatus. Taxonomy (NCBI): domain Eukaryota; kingdom Metazoa; phylum Chordata; class Actinopteri; order Siluriformes; family Plotosidae; genus Plotosus; species Plotosus lineatus. Next base: position 26,355,936 of record CM045734.1, on the reverse strand, counting down.
TCACTGAGGTTGTCAAAAAACTCCTCGGTGGTCGAGCTCAGGGATTGGAACGAGATCCACCCGGAATATGTCAAGGCTCTGGATGTTGTAGGGCTGTCTTGGTTGACACGTCTCTGCAACATCGCGGGGTCATCAGGGGCTATATCTCTGGATTGGCAAACTGGGGTGGTGGTCCCGATTTTTAAGAAGGGGGACCGGAGGGTGTGTTCCAATTATTGGGGAATTACACTCCTCAGCCTACCTGGGAAAGTCTATGCAGGGGTACTAGAGAGGAGGATCCGGCCGATAGTTGAACCTCGGATTCAGGAGGAACAATGTGGTTTTCGTTCTGGCCGCAGCACTCTTGACCAATTCTATACACTCCACAGGATTCTGGAGGGGGCATGGGAGTTTGCCCAATCTGTCCACATGTGCTTTGTGGATTTGGAGAAGGCTTTCGGCTGTGTCCCTCGAACAATCTTGTGGGGCGAACTAGGGCTTCCTTGTAAAATTCCCTTTTGGATGAAAGCTCCATTCAATTGATTCCACAGTTCCTAAATCGCTTTCTCTCCTGATTCCTCAGACTATTCATGTAAACCTGCTGCACATGGAACATTTAGTTGGTTCCTCAAACTGAGATCTTTTAATTTGTTGCATCACACAGAAGAGCGACAACCCTAAACGATTCAGGAAATGAATCCTCAAATGACTCCTTTTACATAAACCATGGTACTTTTCTACAAGTCCTCAAGTGCAAACTTTAGTTCCTACCTGCTAATAACTTCTACTGATTGTTTGGTGCCAAAAAAAAAAAAGGAAGAAGAAAAATGTTTAAGTGTGATTTCATCATACGACTTCAAATGTGCTTCAATAAATTAAAAAAAAAAAATTGAAGGATTGAAGATGCAGAGGTTCTTGGTAGCTCTGCTAAATGGACAATGGGGAAACGTTATCTTGATTAGTTCTGTCAGTGAAGCGCATAATAGACAGAATGTAAACCAAACCAGTACCAAGGAGGGAAACAATCTCATGCACACGGTGTTTAAATCGGATCTGGAGCTGTTCTAATCCTACTATAGGAACCACTGGCTTTGAACTGCAGGAAAAACCAAACACCCGCCTTATCCATACAGCCCCTCTCTCACACACACACACACACACACACACACACACACACACACACACACTGCAGCTTTGGCAAATCTCCAGCACTCACATTAGGAGCCAAACAATGGAAGAGAACACATACACTATGAACACATACACTAAGAGGCTTGAGGAGGTTTTCAAGGCCGAGTCAAAAGCAACTGATAACTAGGCCGGTAAATCGGCCGTCAATGTTGCGCTTGAGCAGGTGATAATCAAGCAAAAGAAACTAAAAGAACACAAAAACTTTAAAGAAAATGTCAAAAAAAAAAAAAAAATCACCACCTTCAGTGGCCACTTCTCTCCCAGCATCTCATGGTTGGTTCGGACTACACGGTACGAGGGATCCCGAACTGCATTCACAGGAGAATTTTTTTTCCTTTATATTTGGTGAATGTGATGCACAAATTAATTTCTCTGAACTCAAATGCTAGAATGCCAACATTGTCTGCAAAATTCATTCAGACAAGCTGCTCCTTTATCTTTACTTTCACTATACCCCTGTGGAACAGGATGTAATCTTTTAAGAACTTATTGTGATGTACTCACCTTGATGTACTCTATTCAAACAGTAAACTGTTGGACTGACCCCCCCCCCCCCCCCATTTTCTCCCTAATGTAGTCTTATCCAATTCCCACCCATCAAGTATTGCTTTCCCTATCACACAGCCAGCACCGATTATGCACACGCCCCCTCTGTGACATTCAATGCTCGTCACTTGAACTGCAGCGCATGTGTATTTGGGGGCGCTCTAACACACGCTGAGGGAAAGTGCTACAGGGATCCCTTGCTACTTCGTACTTCCATTCATGTGGCTTCAGTGCATCGTGGTTTTTTTGTGTTTTGGTTTTTTTTTATTCATCGAATTAAAAAAATTAAAAAATAGGGAAGGAAAAAGTTAAGGAAAATGGCACAAAAACAAGACCAATTATGCAAAAAAAAAAAAAAAAACCCTACACAAACACAAAACAAAACCTCCCATCAAAACTAGTCACATTGCTGTAAGGTGCACATCTGTGTGCGTGTACGCGTATCTGCGTGTGTGCCTGTATGTGTGTGTATTTATATATTATGTTTTAATGTTGGTTATTATAAGCATTTATAGCATTGAATATGTATTTATTGATATATACACATATACATGTACGTCCCCCAGTGCAGCTAACTGGGTTATCAAAGGCAGGCCATGTCTCTCACTGTCTATGGTGAGAGGCATGTAAAAGAACCATTGCTGACTTTCGTAAAGAGTAGCTGCAAAGTCGTCAGCGCGTTTCTGTCCCTTGCTAAAAAGGGTTGTGACAGGAAGGGCATCCAACGTAAAAACCTCTGCCAAATCAAATGTGCGAATCAGATGATTCTCTGTGGCGACTCCCGAGAAAGGGGAAAAAGCCGAAAGGAAGACAGACAGACACATATACATGTACGTACACGTCAGTCGGGGGGGGGGGGGGGGGGGTCCTATCTCAGTCCCAATTAAGCGTGGAAAGTGAGGGATCCCTGTATATGCCCCCCTTGTACGAATGAGTTCGTGGACACCCATGATTGGCTGGCAATCGCTGTAAGTGACAAGGAAGCATGCATATGCAACCCCTCCATTCTGTGACAGCTTGGCCAATTAGCTCTCATGGACTCCTGACCACAGACAGCAGTAGCATTAAACTGGACTCAAACTTGCGATCTCCAGGTTAATCACCACACACCTTGTCGATGCACCACTCATTTGCCACCAGCTGCTTCTGTAGTGAGGTCACACCACCATACCCCTCTTTGTTCATGAAGTTTAAAGGAAGTTTCCTTGTTTAAACTGAAATGGCACAGTAACTAATACAAGCCGAATTCTGGTTCTGAACAGAAAACAAATGAAAAACGCCATACAATTGGACAGGCCTGTACCACGTCTACGGGAATTATTATTGGAAATCATCAGTTAGATTTCATTATCAACATGAGTTTGTCACTGGTCCAGTCAGGTGATTATTCTGTAGTTTTATTGATCGTTACAAGCCTACTGGATACAATAACTAAACGTACAGTGACATACACAATGTCGAGGAGCACTTTTACGTGCTGTATCTTCATTCTATTGTTTGTTGCATTACCAAAAAAGCAGACTCTGCAAAGCCCAAAGTAGTAAACAATCACATTGAAACTCATGAACCGACTCGTATCCCTGTGGAATCGAATCTTATTGGCAGTCAAAGTGCTAACGGTTTCACTGCAGCATTTTTTTTTTTCAATTATATCACCATGTGCAAAAGATGGCTAACAGTTAAAAACCTCGGCCCTTATGCCTGTTTATTCTACTGTGTATCCATGTGTTAGTCAATGTGAAGCTTGTTTCAGAAAGATTTTTCCATGCCAGTGAACTAATATTAGGTACAATAATTTAATTGTCCAAAATAAATAGTCATTTTAAAAAGAAGGCAACAAAATAAGCCTTTATACCTTTTTTGAATCACAGGACAATTTAAGAGAACTAGAAGTTATCCTTCCAGCCAGCCATCCACTTTCTTCTGCCTTTCCAAGGTCGGGTCATGGAGGCTACTGGTCTGGGAGTGACACCCGGGCATCCCTTTCACCAGCAACACTCTCCAGATCCTCCTGGAAATCCTGAGGCATTCCAAAACCAAAGAGGATATACAATCCCTCCATCAAATTCTGGGCTCACCCCAGGGCTTCTGCCAGTTGGAACATCTCTAAAAGGGAGCGGACCAGGAGGCATACTGATTATACGTCAGAATTACCTCAAGTGACTCCTTTCGATGGGGAGGACCAGCGCCTATAGCCCAAAGACAACCCTCCCCAGCCCTTTGGATGCCCGAGCTGCTCACGCCATCTCTAAGGCTGATCTTGGACACCATCTAAAAGAAACTCATTTCAAACGCTGGTACCTGCGATTTGCAGTCACTTTCTAAATCTCATTGCCACAGTATGAATGGTTGAAATGTATAAGGGTTGAAATGTATAAGGGTTGAAATGTATAAGGGTTGGAATGTGGATAGACTGGTAAATTTAAAGCTTTGCCTTTATGGTTCAGGTCCCTCCTTACCGCAACAGAGTGGTGTAGTGCACTCATTACTGCTGACACAGCATCAGTTCACCTGTCTACCGCCTAATCCATTCAACTCTCAGTCATGAACAAGATGGCATGAATCTTGAACCATGTCCCGCCACTCAACACTGAACAGGTGTGTCAACAAAGACAGCCTCATAACATCCAGAGCCTTCAGCGTCTAGGGGAAAATCTCAGATTTTTAAACAACCTCAGTTACTTCTGCCAGACTAATGGCCTCACCTTTCCCCAGATCTTCAGACTTTTAACTCCTTCGATGAAGGCCAGATTGAGGAGATTCTCAAAGTGCTCATTCCACTATTCAACCATGTTCCCAGTCTAGGACAGTAGTTCATCAGCAAACCCAAGTACAACCGGGGACAGGGCCTGCATTCCTTAATTGGGCCTCGAAACGGTTTGCCAAAAAATCCTTGAGTCCACTCGAAATTCCTTCCCTATAGCTGACCAAAAACTGAAATATCTTGCCCGGAAACATTTCTTGGCATTCACACCTGATTCTACTTTAACTGTACCATAAATTGTTTTATTTAAAAATTCCAACATTACATTTTTTGATGTTTTGAAGGGGGTGTAAGTGAAGTTTATAAAAATGATTCACCAAATCCTTAAAAATAAACAAATCATAAAATGAGAAGTTTGCGTAGCAGTGAAATGAGTCTTCAGACAAAACAGTCCAACCTCACTGTCAAAACCATCAAATATTTCACGGTGAAACCTGCCAAGGCGAACTACGTATCTCTTTCGCTCTCTCTGGATCCCCATCTCCCCCGCTCTCGCTCTCTCTCCCCTGGCATTATATCTGAACTACGAAGCTAACAGACAGGAAACATCACTGAACTCTCATTTCTGCTCCAAATGCCTTCCCGCCCAAGGCGCTCTGCATACCATCAGCCATCTCCAGCACAAAATAGCCTCGTCCAGTCACCGGTTCATCTTCATTTTAAAAATACAGAAGGGATACCGGAGAACAACCTTTGCTTAAAAAGCTTTCCTTTTACTAAATGTTTGCAGATGGAAGAAAATCATCGGGAACAAATTACTTCTGTGTTTCCACCTCTCTTGCTACGCTATGCAGCTTTGACATTTAAAGGAAGAAGCACATTAACGGGCGGCATAGTGCTTGGGTGGAAAAAACATGACCCGTGTCCCAGAGGTGGAAGTAAATGAGTGCCCTGAACCCGGTTCACCTTTGTGTACATTTGAGCTCACACGGGACGGTTGTATCTTTGGAGTTAATTTAATAAACCAACAATCTGGCAGCTTGGAGGACACCCTGCAGTCACTCATGTTTTACACTGTAATTAATTAGACAATGATCACTCACCATACACATGCGCATGCGCGCCCACACACACATACACACACATACACACACACACATACACACACACATACACACACACACACACACACACACACACACACACACACACACACACACACACACACACACACAGATACACACCTCTGTCTTCAGAGGAAAAACAAACAGCAGGTCCAGGCAAAAGCAGCGCAGTGCGCCACAGGAGGAGCAGCTGGGAAAGCAGAGAGGGTAAACACACCCAGCACACCCACACACAGCAGCCACGTTTTAGCTCCAGCAGCCCAGCCTGCTGTCTCTGAAACAAATCAAATTCCATCCTGTCAGTCCAAGCATATGGGTGATAAGGAAGCAGGAAGCCGTGAGCTTGGCTTTCTCTCATCCCTTTATGGAATATCATAAAATGATAATCAAAACCTCTACATGCTGAAAACCTAGCTGATAGGTCTTGAGATGACAAACAGGCTTCTATAACCAAAGCATCACTCTGTCCAGCTGGGGCCAGCAGAAAAGCTCCTCAGGAAGTAAAAGTAAAAAAGGCAAAACTTTACAACAGCAAAAAAAATTGGAAGATAAAGCTCAAGAACCAAGGATTTACGAGAAACTAGTACTGGTAAACAGCTATGTTTAAATCTCAAGACTGAGGTGAAAGCACAAGCCTTCATTATAACACTACTTTTAGACATCTTAATCCCTGATCTACTCCCTTCTTATTCATTTTTGATAAAAGTAATTCCCAGCAGCAGCTGGTTCCTCCATCCGCTTGTATTATAGTTACCAGCTTGGTTTGAATAACTGGTACAAAAATAAAGTCTACAGAGAAACACACAAGTGATAGCACTGACTAACAAGAAGAGGTGTGCACCAAGGCTTGGCACTGAGCTCGACTAGGTTCTGTCATTCCCCCAGGGGGTGATTTATTTAATATGGACATTCACACAAGTCCCAAAGCACAGAGCGCTCTCCAGGAACTCTACAGAAATGTAGCACTGAATAATAAGTAGGAAAGAAGTGAAATGTAAATGCAACAATCTGTGCTAGTAAAATAAATAAAAATAATTGAAGATATTGATTGCCTGTTTGTTTTCTCTTTGTTAGCATAATTGTGCAAAACCTACCAACCAAATTTCAAGCATGTCAACTTTGTGAAAAGGTATAGCATGGATCAAAAAAGGACCTACTAAATTTTGGAGCAGATTTGAGTCACAGTGTAAATCTAGCAGTTTATTGTCACTTTCTCAAATATCAATTTGCCAGATATGGTACCTGGACTTGGTGCAAGTCTGCACTCTATTTCTGATACCACTTAATTTGCAAAGACCATCAACAGGTATAACAAAATGAAACTTTTCTTCATTTTGAAGCTTAACAAGAAAAGTTTATTCCAATTGAGGCATCAGCACCAACAGCATTAGCACATTTCCTAAAATAACATGCTTACACAAGGTACTCTTTTAGAGCTGCTGTTGCAGCAATGTAACATCAACCAACCAATCATAATCAAGAACCCAACAAAGTTATGGTTATAACAACATCATACCTGCCAATTTTTGAAACCTGAAAAGCCTAGTAGCTAGCCAGGGTCCAAGGGGCGGGCTTTGGGGGGCTTGGGGCAGGGTCCAGGGCGGAGCCTGTATGCTATCAACAGTTGGTCAACATATAATCTAACACAGACTACTTGGAATATGATTATTTGTAAACATATATGTATTTACAATATAATATATACACAGAATTGAGAAATAGGTCAACCATGACTCAATGTTTTGTGTTGTATAAATGAAAGATGAAAAAAAAAAAACCTGTGAACCACTTTATAAATTTATGAAACAGTTTCAACTAACTGTTCCAGCCTGCTAGTTACTAATTAATGTTGATATACTACTCTGGTAAATAACAACGACGGTGTATTAAGTTATATGACAACCGTCACCAACGTATTGAGTATTTTCAAATTGAACACGAATTATTTACGTTTGGCTGAAAAATTTAAAAAAATGAATAAAATGAAAATAAAATTCCCATACATATTAAACTGTTATCAACAATGCGAGTAAGTTTATGACACAATGATTTTACTAATACAGATTACTTTAAGTTACATTTCAATGGGATTTCACGTAATCTAAACGAAATAAATATATTTAGTAATCCCCTCTGAGTGTGCTTGTCTGTCGGCCATAAGTGCAATACAGCTGCGAGATCCATAATTAATCAGGTTGTTGCAATAAACACACAAGACCTTGCCGGCGACATCAGGGTTCTTTATGAAACTTGCCAAAGGTTCGGCTACGTTCTGAGTCCGTTTGCCGATTTTCACCTCAAATTTCATAATCTTTTCTAGCCATTCCCACTTGAACTTATTCTTAACATCCTTATCTATTTCTGACACAAGGGGTCTTCCTCTTCTTTCATTAAAGTTCACACCATTTTAAACACAACACACTGCAAATTTGCATTGAGCCGAGTCACTTTACATGAAGCTAAGTCGAGTCACTTTACATTAAGCTTAAAACAGCCAAAATACGCTCCACCGTAAGTAGGCACTTGAAGCAAGTTCCCTTGCTTGTGCTTGAGACAAAGTGCAGCTTATCCGGACTTCTGTTCTTTCAAGTGAGCAAGGGTGCCGTGGAATACTTGTTTAGTACTCAGCCTTCACTAACATTGTTAAAAAACGTAATTTTTATTAATACAACTGTAACCCGGAGTGGTATAATGAAAACCGTAATCATTACAGCAAAACCGGACTAGTTGGCAGCTATGCAACATGCATGATTAACCCCTTATAATGTATAGTATGTGTGTGATAAAACAAATGAAACATTGAGGTCATGGACAATGATGGCATGAATCTTTCATATTTGCTGAAAGACACAAAAATAGACCAAATAATTCTACAGAAAAACGTTCAGGTCTACATCACACACACACAACATAGGAGTTTAAGATGAATGGGAATTGATCCTGCGCTCTTTGGGTCTACTATGAGCAATATTGCTATTATGGTAGCTTAAGGCGCATTGGGAAACTCAGCTGAGTCATGTAACAGGAAGTGTAGATTCTATCACACATAAGGTTGTTACCTAATACGTTATTGGAAAGATTGCTAATTTTGCCACTTGACAGGGTTTTATCAGGAAACTGAAGGCAATCTTATGGTCTTGTCCCAAGCATTAGTGCTCTCTAAAGTGCAAGCAATGAAGCTTTCAGCTTGCCAGGTTATTTATAATGCTAGTTATGTAACTACAGGTCACGGCGATGTACGCCTGGTGTCTTTACGCTCACCCTCAACAAGTAATGATGCTAATAGAGGGGTAGTACGCTCAACAATCACAAAGTGATTTTCAATGTCCTACTTTCTCCCTGATTCGATTCTACTTGTATATCAAAACATTTTGAACAAAACTTAAAGGAAAAATTATAACTTATAACCTTTTTTATTTTTGAATCACATATATTCTCATAAAACATGAGTCAGTGTGTAAACCGGAATATAATGTAACAGAGTCCGCGTCGAATTAGAGCTCTAAAGTCGAATAAAAATGCCCGTCTTCCACGTTAAGCTAGGAAAGACTTATTTTAATGGTCATAGTCATCTAAACATTAAATCTATAAGGCACTTCAATGAGCCAAAGTCCTTCGGTTACTTAAAAAGTGGAGGTGTTTCCTGGAAACATTCAGGGATCATAATGAGAGAAATGTATCATGTGATCAATATGCTAACTACATATTTTAATTCCTTGGGTTACACCAATTGAGAGCTCTGGTGTATGAATAGTGTAAACGCATGCGAGATATATAAATAAACACACACGCACACCCATATATATATAATTAATGGAATGTTGATGTGAATCCTCATCAAATTTTTGCATTGTTGATGCATTGGCATTGCATTTCCCACTTCCCGCCTTTTGTTTTTACATTTACCGGACAACTACATGACAGCTTTCAGATTAGTTGTGAAAATAAGTTGTTTCGGTGTAGCCATGGCCTAATAGTTAGAGAAGCAGCTTTGGGACTGAAAGCTCACTGGTACAATTCCCAAACCAGCAGGAAAAAAATTGGTGGTGGCAAGAGGGGGTGAACTGCACCTTCATGACTTAAGTGCAGTTGAGCAAGGTACATAACCCGCAACTGCTCTCTGGGTGCTGCAAGTGACAGCCCAGGCTCACTTTGGATGGATTAAATGCAAGAATTTCCCCTGCAGGATTAATACAGTCTTTAACAAACAAACAAACAGATAAATAAATAAATAAATGTGTAAATTCAATAATAAATAAATGTGGCAAACTTGTGAAAATTTTCACCTAGATTAATAACTCTTTACAGCGCCACTGTGGCGTAGTGGTTCGAGACCCAACTCGGGCATTTCTGTGTGGAGTGTGCATGGTCTCCCCCATGCTTGTCTGGGTTTCATCCAGGTGCTCCGGTTTCCTCCCACGGTCCAAATAAGAAAAAAAACATGCATGGGTTAATTGGCTGTTACAAATCACCCTAGGTGTGAGTGGGTGTATGAATGATTGTGTGAGTGTTGGCCCTGCGATAGCCTGGCGAGCTGTCCAGGGTGTATCCCACCTTTGCCCGAAGTCGGCTGAGATGGGTGCAAGCCTCCTCGCAACCCTAATTAGGATAAATGGTTCCAAAAATGAATGAATGAATGTGCAATAATTCTTTACCAATTCGAGGGACGTGAGGACGTCAGAAGTGAACTTCATAGGCTTCTTCAGTACACAAGTAAAAAAAAGTGCAAGCAGCTCCAACGGTGCAACTTAAAATGATATCAGCCTCAGTCCAAGGTTGAGCAGATGGTGGTGAATGAAGACGAGGCCTACACTTGAGCCCTGTCGTCAACGGCTACTGCCGACAAGATGTTTTTAGGTTCAGAGAGCACACAACCAAGTCGAAAAGAGGAATTAAGAATAAACTCCAGCTATTGGAAAATAATCAAAGTCAAGATCTCCACTGCTTCAAAGAAAAAATTCCAGAAATGCGAAATAAAAACGTTCAAAAATGATATACAGTGGTACCTCACCTTATGAAAGTCTCACCAAATGAAAAATTCAGGTTACGAAAAGCATTTTCCTAAAAAATTTTGTCTCAGGATACGAAATAAGTTCATGTTACGAAAGTGCCGTCGTAAAAATTCAAATGCGCCATTCAAACATTCAAACAATGCATGATCTGCTCTCCCATCAATGACATCCTGCCCCTCTGGCCTCCCATTGGCTAACAACTGAGCTGTCGTTCATGTCGCTTTCACTCAAGCGCCATCTTGGACAGGTCAACCTGAAGCCATCTTGGACAGGGATCCCATTGTCTAGGAGGGATGACGCAGCTACCTCCCATTGCCTATTATAGAGCTGAATCTACCATGATGCTTTTCGTGTAAAGGACAGAGTTACTGTTGTTTATGCTTTATTTCTTGACTCAGGCTTTTAACCTTCCATAAACATTTGTAAAATTATAACTCTGCTAAGAAAACATGGTCAAAACACACGCGCGCACACACACACACACACACACACACACACACACACACACACACACGTGTGATTTCCGGTGCGAGTGACAAGAAGAAATGGGCTGGAGTGATATCACAAAGGAATATGGCCAAACACATCTATCATCGGTACAATATTGAAGCAGAAGGAGGTCTTAAAAAGGTATGCTTTGATCATTTTTAAAGGATTTAGGGAGTAGTATTGGGAGCCTTGGAACGAATCACGCGTTTTACATGTAAAATGCGGTTCAACTTACGAAAAATGCAGGTTACGAAAAAAGCTCTGGAACAGATTAATGTAGTAAGGTGAGGTACCGCTGTATTAATTATTATATAATAATAACACTACCATGGTTCAATAGAAAGTGCTGCTTCTATATTAAGCATCACTCTTTTTCCACTATGTGGTGCATGATGGGACAACAAAACGTCTCCACTCATGATCGCGTGCTACTTCTATTCATATTTCTCAGTGTGAAGCCGCTAGAAGGAAACGGTGCATGAGCACATGATCTGCGACTTCACCTGCTTATGAATTTCAGAGCCTTTCTACTGGAATGGCTTCCCTCCCACAAGGTCCAGGCTGCAATTCTCTTTCAACCAGAATGAGAATTTAGATGCATTTCTCCAGCAACATCTCGAGCACTCTGTCGCTATAACCTTCAGCAACCCCGCCATCGAAATCAAGCTGTTATGTGCAGTCAATAAAAATGATCCTGCGAGCATTATTAGCGCTTGGTGATGTGCTTTTAGCATTGCTCACACAAGCTGTAACTTTCAAAGAATCCTGTCTGTACCAACAGCTCCTCTGCAACCAAATAAGCCTCTGCACTTTGCATGTTTCCAACAAAAGACACTTTCAGGAAACCTTTGTTGTCTAACCAAAGAGGAAACAAGCCAGACGCCGTCACGCTTCCAAACCACTGGAACAAACCTTGTTTCAACAAACAAACAATTGTCCTTCACCCCAAAACTAAGAAAGGGGGAAACGTCTCACACTGACCTCTCAGATCCGTGATTTATATTCACTAGATAATACTATCGTGCACCGTTCACCGCCGTCTACTACAGTATGTCTCTGTTTTCATGAATGAAAAATCAAACACACGCTCCAGAGTTAACCGAGCAATCAATCAAACTAACAACCCGCCCATTAGACGAGTCTGCACTCCGGCAGTGTGAAAGACAACATTATCTTTGCTAATGAAAGGATATCATACATTCTTCTAGCAGAGCTGTGCGCGACACTTATCACAGGAGCGTAGATGTTGCAAATATTGTCTCCATCCATCCCTCTGTCCACGTACACACTGGAACCCAGCGGTGATATTTCTCATGCTGGTACTGTATATTACCCTCGTAATGGGAATAAACATCTGAATAACGGTATATTTTTTTTCTTCCCCATCTTCCAATCTAAACTGGTACTTGTTTCAAGCCATACATTAAAATACACTTTAAAAAAAAACAAAAAAACATTTTTTAATTCAATAAAAAATCCATATTTAGAACAATGTAAACAGATTTCGATGTACCATGTGCAGTAGGTATCTGCGGGCAGGTTTTTTTAACAGGCAAAGTAAACTATTATTGCAACAGAATGCACTACTCATTTGAATAGAAAGGCTTTGACCCCAATCACACTGGTGAAGTTCATGACGTTTCTGGTGTGTATGACGTACTGACTGAAGTGAAGCTGTGCGGTGAAATGGCATCTCACTACCGTGCTGTGACAATAGGTTTCTCTTAAAAAAACTGCTAATCTCAACAGCGTAACACTTTCAGACAAAATCAAAACTATATTCATTCTTTCCTCGTTTACTGTTTAACTACTCTATATTGTTACTTATTTTATTCATCTTTCTTTGTTTTTGTTTTCTCTCGTGAATCTTTTTTGTCGAATTGAACATGTTTTGATAAGATTGCGGGTACAAGCGGCTGAAATGAGCTTCCTTCACCAGGTGGCAGAATGCTCCCTTAGAGATAGGATGAGAAGCTCGGCTCAGGGAGGAGCTCGGGGTAGAATCACTGATCCTCCACAGTGAGAGGAGCTGGTTGATGTGTCTCAGGCATCTGGTTAGAATACCGCCAAACGCCTTCCTGGTGTTGTGTTTCAGGCATATTCAACTGGGAAGAGAACCCGAGGTTGACCTGGAACATGCTGGATGGACTGTCTCTCGATTGGTCGAGAAATGCGTCAGTACCCCCCGGAAGGGCTGGAGGAAACGGCTGGGGAGAAGGACGTCTGGACCTCATTGATTAGGCTGCTGCCCCCACGACCAGACAAGACCCGAACCCGGCATAAACTGAATTAGATGAAATTAACATGCTTTGGGGTTTGAACTGTGCACAGCTGCACAAATGGCAGATATTAACTGGGAAGAAGTGGGTACAGTATATTATTTTCAATCAATAATGGTTAGGAACCGGATGAGACATTTGCTTCAGACTTTTCAGTGTTTTTTATTACAGTAGGCCCTTGACTATTCGCAGTTTTGCACTAACGGTTTGAGTATTCGCGGACTGCCAAGCAACTGACACGTCACTCAAATTCAGCAAATGGCTGTCCTGCTTCCAGCTGATTGGTTGAGATGATATAACGCCCCTTTCTCCTCATTCGACACAAGTTTTCAACAAGCCTCTTTTTTTAAGTGTGTTTTAATTACCAGTTAAGCTGTATGATGCCACTCAAACGCTATGCATCTTCTCTGGCTAAGCGCTAGAAAAGGTAATGATGTTGGATGTCTCTTCTGAAGAAATAAGACTTTCTCCTGAAGAAACAACGGTTTCCTCTGAAGTGTCTGAAGAGAAATAATCATCTGAAAGCATTCTAGTATTAAAGTCTTTATCAACCATTATTAAAGAACAGTACCTAAGTTAATGTTTAGAATTTTTGTGTGTGTGATTATGTACTGTGGTGGAGCATGCTTATACTTTTGTTTAATCAATTTATTACATTTCATGTTCTTTTTGTTATGATCTGTGTTTTTGGGGGACTTTGATTTTGATGGCTGTGTTCTCTAACTAACTGTGCGCTCCCGACTGGTCATCCCTTCCCACTTCGAGATTTGAGCACCGCGGTCTTGGTACATCACGGTATTTTAATAAAAAATAAAATGCAAAAAAATATTCATAAAAAATTAAAAATTCGCGCTGAAACTCGCATGTAAGCAAGCGGAAGGCAGGGACCCAAGGCAGGCTGCGTCCATTGTTTACAAACAACAGACTGAAGTGCCCCTCCTCCCCAGTTCAGGCAGGGACCACCCACTCAACTCAATCTCGCAAGCTGACTGGCTTAGACACGTGATGCTGTTGCCTCCCGCCCACTAAACTCAATCTCACAAGCTGATTGGCTTAGACGTGTGACGCTGTTGCCTCACACATTCCCGCAGGATTTTTGTGATTTTGTGATCTTATAGGGTTTGTGAATGTCCTGCTCCGCGGAGAAGAGCTATTGTCAGAGGTGAGTACAGTACTTAAAGTATTTATATATAAATTCTATTTAAATATTAATACATTACAGTATTTACATATGCATATAACTGTGTAACATTTAATATACACTTCTTGATATTGTATAGACGAGAAAACATGAAAGAAATGAGAGGGGTGTTCCTACTTCGCGGTTTTTCGAATATCGCGGCCAGGTATGGTCTACATTATCCGCGATATCCAAAGGATGACCGTAGATGGATGGATGGAATGCTGTATAATGTTTATATATTTTATTAATAAGTACCACAGTACAAAATTAAAAGGTTTTTCTTAATCATTACTATATTTTATTACATTAATATTGTATTAATGAGTAGGACTGTTTATAGAATGTGTTTAAGAAGCATATTTTAGCGCATGTAATAAATGCATACTATTTTACGTCCGGTTGCTCATTCGCGCATGTAATATGATACATGGGGTTTTACTTCCAGGTACAGAACTCGCGGATAATCTTTATTCGCAAGAGGGGCCGGAACCAAATGCCCGCGAATATAGACGGCCTACTGTATTATTATTAGTAGTAGTAGTAGTGTTAATAAAGTATTTATATAAAATCTATTTAAATATGAATACATTACAGTATTTACATATGCATATAACTGTGTAACGTTTAATATACAAGGCTTGATATTGTATAGACACGAAAACATAGAAATGAGACAACATGGGAGAAATGAGAGGGGCGTTCCTACTTCGCGATTTTTCGAATATCGCGGCCAGGTCTGGTCTACATTATCCGCGATATTCAAGGGATGACTGTATTTCTCTAAATTCAAATGCTGGGAAACCAACATCTGTAAAACTCATTTAGACATAATTACAATTGGCTCTCTTTATTAGTGTGATGTCACCACGCCCCTCTTCATGCACACACAAGATCTTGTTCAAACCAGAATGGTGCCATACAAAATACAAGATGAATTCCGTTTCCGAGCAGAAAATAAGTGAAAAAATGCCATAAAATCGGACAGAATCGCACCAAATCTACAGCGATCATTATTGGAAATTATCAGTAAGTAACATTTCATCATCAATAATAACCATCACGAGTCCAGTCAAGCAAATGATAGCTTTTTCATTTGTTACAAGGCTGTTAGATGTATATACAGGTTATTGCATGTCGGTTACTATTCACAGAGATCCCTCACTTTCCGTGATTAATGGGGACCGAGCCTCCACCCACCGCGACCACCGATTTTTCAGAGGTAGGATCAATCCCCCGACTGACATATATGTACATGTGTATATAATATCAATAAATACATATTCAACACTACAAATGCTTATAATAATTAAACATTTAAAAATAACGCATAAGATGTAAATAAAATATAAATACACACACACATACAGATGCAAGCGAACTCAGAGGCGCACCTCACATAAAAATGCAAGTGGTTTTATTGGGTTGGTTTTTGTCTGTTTGGCTTTTTTTTTTTTTGCATAATTGGCCTTGTTTTGCGGCATTTTCCTTAACTTTTTCCCCTATTTTTTCATAATTTCCTCGTTTTTTAATTTTTCGATGACTATTTTTGATAAAAACTGCGATGCACTGAACCTGCAGAAACTGAAGCATGGAGTAGCGAGGGATCATTGTATTACATTTGAAGACTTCAAGATTATTATTCCTTGCTGCCTGGTGGAAAGTGGCTTTCACGTCCGGAGAAGGAAGAATCATAACTTCGCAAGAAGAATAATGAAAACTGAAATGAACCCTGGAGTAATTGATTTAGGAGGAACATTTCTGCAAAATCCTGGACCAGTGGTAGCCTAGTGGTATAAGGCGCTGGATTGCTGATCCTAGGGTTGGGGGTTCGAGTCCCACTCTCCACAAGGTTGTCACTGTCCCCCCCCCAGTGCAGCTAACTGGGTTATCAAAGGTCGGCCATGTCTCTCACTGTCTATGGTGTGAGGTTTATGTAAAAGAACCATTGCTGACTTCCGTAAAGAGTAGCTTAAAAGCTGTCAGCATGTTTCTGTCCCTTGCTAAAGGGTTGTCAGGAAGGGCATCCGACAAATCAAAACATGCAATTCAGATGATTTGCTGTGGCGACCACTGATAAAGGGAAAAAACCGAAAGGAAAAGCAGGAAGATTTCTGCAAAACCCCTTTTAAGGAAAAGACATCAAATATTCTAGTTTGGGGCCGTTTATGTTAAATTAAAATAAAATCACCAAATCAATTAATAACTAAAGATAGCGAAGTCCCCGGTCTCGATCTGCATGTACACACACCTCCAAACCGGTAACTGATTGCCTTTAAGGAGGCGGCCATTTCTATTGTGAGGCAAAAGCAGAAGCTACAAAGCAGCAATTACATTTGCAACGATGAGGCAACACGTGGGTTGTTGAAGTCCATCGCTTTATGCTCTGGGTAATTATACTGCTGCTGGAAGGATTTTTTTAGCTGAGGAAATTTATGTAT
The DNA here is from genome assembly GCA_024760905.1 of Plotosus lineatus. NCBI lineage: Eukaryota > Metazoa > Chordata > Actinopteri > Siluriformes > Plotosidae > Plotosus > Plotosus lineatus. Next base: position 26,338,991 of record CM045734.1, on the reverse strand, counting down.
TGTGTGACTCTACGTTCAAATAGCATGAAATTTATTACATCTAGAATTATTACACCTCACTGAGGTGAGGCTATAAAGTCACAGCTGGACCACACAGAGCCGTCGTCCTTTCTCCAGGATAGAGATTAATAGCCGAGTAAGAGCAAACCAGCAGCAACATCCCCCAGTACACACACATCTTTATTGTTTATCCAGCAGTGCCTCTATTGTAGTGAAGCGAGGTTAGGCTACGGCCACGTTTCCTATCAGCTCAGCTCTGTTGAATGCTCCCATGCGTCTGTGCTTCATGTTGATTTGGTTTTTCTCATTAACTTTGTGCTGAAAGGATGATTAATTCATCTTATGCCAGAGATTGAAAGAAATGTAGTAGCTGGGTGATGGTGAATTATTTATCACAGCTTACCGTGTAACAAAGTGTCTTCTAGCCTTCAAACAACCTATATCCACTTCAGAGTTTGCCCCCCCCCCCCCCCCAAAAAAATACAAAAATATTAATAAAAATGAAATGGTATTAAATCCAAATGCTCTGCCGTTCAGTTAAGCTATGCCATGCTCTAAATGTGTGTCTGAGAAAGTTTGGAATGTGCAAGGAATGGATGACAAAGTAACACTGTGACATGTTTACGACAGCCGTAGATAACACCGCCGAAGGGTTCTCGGTGCCAACGTGTCCCCTGAGAAACTAAACGGAGGTTTCTTGAGCACGATTTAGGACGAGTCTAAAGGGACAAGTTTGCGAGATCCAACCTACATAGCTGAGGGATGCAAAAAGGATAAGAACCACCAGACTATTGATTGCAACATCATTTTAAATCACATTATTTTGAATCAAAAACAGTAAGCAAACCAACAAATTAAAGCACAAATCAGGGGTGAAAACCCGAGTTTGATGATAATATCTGATAGGATGTCATATGAGACGATTTCATTTGATAGCTTTCTGTGTTATGGGCGGCACAGTGGCAGGACGGTGAGGACCCTAGCCGTCTGCCTGGCGAGAGCGGTTCTGTATGGAGATTGCATGCATATCCCACACTTGCAAAGGTTTCCTTCACATACTCTGGTTTCACCCGCCAATCCAAAGGCATGCACATCATGCTATGGTCTCACACAGTCAATCAATATGTCAGAACTGTGGCAGGGGGTCTACAATGACCAAAATCAGGAATGAGAACAGGCTTTTATGGAAAAGGAGGAAAAATTGGAAGGGGTCAAGGGGGCCAGCGCCTTTGATGGGGGGGTTCAGGCGGGCAAAGCCCACTAAAAGGTTTGGGGTTATACTTACAAAAAGGAGCTTAATTGTTGTCTCCTAGAAGGAATATTTTTAAAGAGAACCTTTTGAAAATTAATTATTAAAATTATCTTTAAAAAATTAATTTACAGTTATAGGCCTACAGTGGGCCTAGTTTTAATTTCAAATATTTTAAACCAGGGGTCGGGAACATATATATATATATATATATATACACACACACACACACTGAATACAACTAAATTGAAAAAGAAGAACAACAATTTTAGCATATAATATGACTGAATTTATTTTAAATGACATTGTCATAATGAAGTTATTTATTGATAAGAAATGTACTTCTTATTATCAGTGCTGTAGTGGTCAAAAAATAAGTGAGTACACGATGGCAGCGAAGCAACCGAGGCGTGCAGCAGCAGGTGCACGGAGCGTGGGGAGGGTGCAGCTTTGGCTTTGAAACTTTAGCACTTCATCTCCGCTTTTTATTTACAGTCGCTGAAATTTACGTTGATCAACTACAAAGTAGGCCAAATTAAGTCAGTACACACAACTCAGCCACTAAAACAAGTGGGGACACGGCGTGTACCCACCACTACAGCACTGCTTACTATTAATGCTACTTCTGGTGCTGCATGGTTTTGCTGATGGCTTTACAGTCTGGTTGATACAGGGTGAGGACTCGACACGACAGGACTCACACACGGCAGTGTTTATGTGACAGGAAGCGCGTCCCAAGTTTTGGCAATCGGCTGGTCTGCAGGGTGAAGTTTTTCCATGTCTGTCCATTTGTGTTTACTTGCCAGCTGTGCTTGGCTTCGTGCAAATGAGCCAATCAAAAACAAGGGAAATTTATCTCTTGACTCAAAAACAACACGCGCAGTCTGTGGCTGTTGTTATAATCCAAAAAAATTAGACTTTCAAGGTGTCAGACCCGCCCACATACGAAAGGATTGGCTCTCCGCTTCGCACCACAGTGACGTGGCGTTGAAAATAGATGAATAGATTTAAATGCGTGAGATTTATTCATCTGTTTTTGTTTTATTTGATGGCTTTTTTTTAAGTGACAGTGAAATTGTGTATTCGTTATTCTGTTAAGAAAGGCCACCCGATTTATCTGAGAGCCAGATACAGTCACCAAAAGAGCCACAGGTTCCCGACCCCTGCTTTAAACTGTGTACCAGTAGGCCTATTCGTAGCATACCGAGTTTAATAATATCAGTCGAATTTATTCATGTACATGAAGCTTTATAATTTAATACTATAATAAGACTTAAATAATATAATTCATAGTCATATTTATACATAATGCTGCTCGATCACTTCTGTTGATGATCCGACATTTGTTCTCTGTGCCACGGGCCCACGGCAAGATGACCAGACTGGCGTTTCATATTACGATGCCTGACACGTGCAATACACCAGAACCAGCTGTGTTTCACTCCACTAGGTGATATGAACAACCACACAGATGAACAAAATGAGGGTAGCACCTCGCGTATTCGGATTTGGATATAATATGACCAGGTGACCAGTGATGACGGCACCCCCCCCCCGATTTTTACACCGGATTTGCATCGATCTCAAAAATGACCCATTTGACTTACAAAAAGGCGGAAATCCGCCGATTCGCGGAAAATTCCCATCCCTGAAAAAGCCGAAGGTATTCTGGGTAATTTTCAAAACAACCAAACTTCCCATAGACAGAAAACACGCCCATTTCCTCAGGTAGCTCGCCCCTCTCGAGTGTTCAATGGAAGTGCAAAGAATGTGATATAATGCTGGTTCACTCCAGAAGGATAGACATTACAGTGGAGTTTATTAATTTAGTTTCATCTGAGTAACTTTGTCCAGTCCTGATCATTTCTCAATTTATCTCTCTCCAGTGTCCAAGCTGACATGCTCCTGATGACATAGGAAAGGACTATTTAAAAACCTTCTCATTTAATTACAGGTCAATGACCTTGTTTACTTAGATTACTGACATCAAATCAAAAATATAAAAATGATTTCAGCAAAAAAAAAAAAAGCACAATTCAAATCACCAGATGATTCCACTCTGAATAAAAATCCTACTTCTGATGTAAAATGTGAGTTTTTGTATCACAGACGAGCTTGTGTGTGCTGTTCACTTGCACCAACAATAAACTCCTGGCCATCAAATGAGTTGATATTACATTCACCGTACTGCCCATGTGCTGGGTGCAGTAAACAGCTCTGCTCCTCAGAGCTCTCCTCCTCCATTTACACAAACTAATTTCATTCCACTCACCTTATTCACTGACCGGATAAAGTTTAATGAAAACCTCCAAAACCTTCTGTTTAAACCAGTGCTTCTCAAATAGTAGGGTGAACAGCATGATAGTGAGGGGGGCGGGGGGGGGCGCGCAGTTTGATGCCGGGCATAGGGCGTATGACCCTGGGAAACATGCTTGCTTTTCTGCAATCGTGTGCGAGAATTAAGTGTAATTGCACATCCACTCCACTAGATGGCAGTGGCGCTCTCATTGTCACGTTATCATGTAGTGGTTTTTCACACGAGCAAACGAACCCCTCAAGAAACAACACGGAAAAATTTCTAACAGGAATAAAGAGAAAGGTGCAGAGAGACCGAGATATTAAGACATAAATAAGTTAAATGAGTTTCAATAAAGATGTGCACTTTAAATCTTTTCTGTTACAGATTAAAAAACAATGTGAATGAAGTTTTTCTTGATTGTAAGTTGAACTATATTTCTTTTTTTGTTTGTTTTTAATGTTAATAAAGACACAATGTTATGCAGCGGTGTACTAATAATTTTATAGACAAATATTATTTATCGTCACTCGTGGAGGGTAAAATGTTTTTTCCTCCTAAGGAGGGCACCACAGAAAATAATTCAGAAGCACTGATTTAAACACAAAATGCACCAGAATAAAGCAATCAAAGAGACCTGAAGTAAAATGCAGCAGATGTAGCTAAACTTCAAAAATAAAAAAAAAATGTAAAAATCAATAACATAATTTATTTGTATTTAATAATCACTATATAGAATATGTATTACTTGAACTATTTAGAGCTTAATGCTATGCTGGCAGGTGGAGGAAGCTGGACTTCCTCACTGCCTTCAGAGCTGTAAAGGTTAGTGATGAATACAACATGGAAAGACCTGCGGTGACAGAATGAAAGAGGAACGAGGCGATCAACCTGACTGCTAAATAATTCATTAGGACAGGTCTCTGCTCTATGGAAAGAAAAAAAAAAAATGTACTCAATTTTAGCGACGGACACGTTCCTTATACACCAGTGACAGTACATGCAACCGGATTGGTCAATGCACGGTAAACCATGTATCTAGGGCAGTGAGTATGGTTCAACTTTGAGAAAAGAATTCAGAGTTTTCATGAAGAGCAAAGATAGACAGGAAATATCCTCAGGAATAAACTGATTACAAAGTCCCACAAAGTACCCGCTGCTCATCAGAAAGCCTGTTCAGAAACGGAAGGGAAGCGGGCCGAAAGATACCAAAGCCTCCATAGATACGGATGAAGATGCCGAGTTCAAAAGCGGGCGATCCACAGAAAGCACGCCAGCTGGAACGAAAAAAGTAACAGCACCTGAAATGAACTTTAAAAAAAGGCCGCCATTTTAAAATGCCACATAATAAATAACGTCTTAACCTCGTCTGCTTGGTCTGTACAGAGAAGTCTCAGCCCGAAATCTGGACTACTGACTGAGCAAAAGGTAATCAGGGATATGAGCCTTATTAAAATAGGAGCCATTTAAAAACCTACAATAAGTAAATCAGCTTGAACTTTATAAGCTAGGTGAATTACAGTGTTATTACTGCATTAAACGGAGGTATAAATACAAATTCAAAGCATGTCATTTCATCAATCTTTGCATGAACCGTGATTAAAAATCCAAAAGTCTTGTCAGAATTTAAATCCTGGACTACAAACTAATCTAAAGACAAGAAAGCGAGCTTCCACCGTTTTGCCAAAAAAAAAAAAAAAAAAAAAAAAAAAAAGAGCTCTTTGTGCTTTAATGAACAAAAGACACTGTTCGAGTTTCAGGTTCAGCTGTGTAACCTATAAGGGAACCTGGGTCTGATTAACGGAACGATATGACCTGGACTGTTGGCGACAGTGCAGTGGAAACTGTTGTCCTTTGTGTCCAAGATGTTTAATTTCCTGAATTAAAGTCTGGTCACTTTGGTGGCACAATAAATATACACACAAAATCAAGGTGATATTCACATGATGCATCAATTTCACTGTGATCTTTTCAGAGTGTATCCAAGTTATAAAAGATTTATACTACAGACGATACTTTCCACATGATTGAACAAACAAATCACAGGTTTCAGTTGCATACACACTCCCCTGTCAATCATAGCAACAAAAGCCCATCATAGGCTTCTGTGAGCTCATGTATGCAGAACAGAGCGGACGTTTCCCTTTAAGAGCCTCGTGACAAATTCTCTCAGCCAGTCATGTTTAAGACTTGTTTTTAAAAAATAAATAAATAAATAAAAAGGAATCATTCCACTACAGTATTTCTGATTTTATCGGTCACACCCCTCATTCATAAGTTACTCAATAACTCCAAAGCTGCACATTTCTCGGAAACGTCACTTGTACAGCATGCTCGAGTCTGATGTCCTAATATTTAGCTCAGCCAGATAGACAAAGCATCCGTACTCAATAAACACTCACAAAGCTCACAGAAAATAAAGACGCCAGGAGCTGTGGAATGTTGAAAAAAGAGGCACTACTGTAATCTGCAGGCCAATCCGAGACTCTCCCTCCCTCCTCTGAAGCTGCTGAACTGGGACTTTGTGCTCTGGAGCCTCCTGGCACGTTTGCCGCAGCCGCTGGCTTTACTTTCAGCGCAGAGCCAAGACGCCGCTCAGCCTAATATAGCCCATGGTGAGAGAACACACTCCACACATCCGCAGAAAGAAAAGCATCGGCAACAATAGCACAAAATTCATTCTTTGTTAATAATACATCCAGGCTACACAGATTCCTCAGTAATGCATTGTCACAGATAAGGATTAGCTCTTTATGATCTTACCGGCCTGCTGTGCAAATCAGAAAAAAAAAACACCAAGTACTGTATACCAAGCACAAGCCTTCACAAAGAAATTATTCTAATTTATTCAGGCAGAGGATTAAATCATTTTTCAAGAGGTAGCTTTTCAGCAGGTAGAATATTAAACATGCTTTACAAAGCAGGAAGTTAAAAAAAAAAAAAACACTTTTCCCAGAGACACAGGGGTTTCATGAATCCTTCTTGGCAACACAAGAAGGCCCCGTCTCACCAACTCAGGAGCCCTTTGGAGGAACTGGAGAATCTTTCAGCTCAGAAACCCATTCACTTCTCACCAACTCAGGGACCCCCCTCTCACCGAGTCACGAGCCCAGGGATACCAGGTCCCGACTCAGGTACACTGACAACACTGGAATCCCTATTCTGGCAACCACTCAGGGGTCATTCTCAACAACTCGGGCACCTCTGTCAATAAGACACGCTTCCACCAACACACAGCACAAAGTCATAATTTAAAAGATTAAAACATGTCGGGTAAAATGGTTTACTAATTTCTACTGCATCCAACAGAGTCCATGCTTTTCCACAGAGTATCCCATCTACAGCTGCATGAAGAATAGCAAACAGTAAATGGTGAGAGTTGTACAAACTGTGGAGGATTTCTTACTGCTGCCTTTAGTCTCATTGCTGCCAACTTTAAGGTCAATATCTGAAACGACAGTAATGTCAAATGCCATATATGCTTGAATTAGGTTATTCTGTTGGGAATACACCTGAACCGAGAAGCTCATCAGGCCGGTGCTTAACCCCTGTTTCTGTAACGTGAAGCGACTGGGAGTTCAACACGGAATCTGTCCATCGCAGGTTACCTTCCCAGTATTTCATTTTTCTTTTTTACTGGTAAGAAACCATTTACACTGCTGGGCAAACAGATGCCCACTTAAGATCTTGCCCAGAAGTCTTAGCATGGTGGGGGTCAAACAGGGACTCAAACCCACAACTTCCCAATCATGATCCCAGCACCCTCACCACCGTCACCAGGAGAACATGTTTGAATTAGGGCCAATCATTAATGCCTTTCTCACCAGGAGACCTGTGATGCATGTGTGGAAGATAAACCGACAAAGGAACCACACTTCCCGGTAGAGATGCCATACGAATGAATTCAATCAAACATATTCATAAAGTACAGAGGGGACAGTGGTGGTCTCGTGGTATAGGGCGCTGGATCACTGATCCTAAGGTTGGGGGTTCGAGTCCCACTCTAAACAAGCTTGTCACTTTCCCCCTCCCTAGTGCAGCTAACCGGGTTATCAAAGGCAGGCCATGTCTCTCACTGTCTATGGTGAGAGGTTCAGGTAAAAGAACCATTGCTGACTTTCGCAAAGAGTAGCTGCAAAGCCGTCAGCGTGTTTCTGTCCCTTGATAAAGGGTTGTGTCAGGAAGGGCATCCGACGTAAAAACCTATGCCAAATCAAACGTGCAAATCATTCGCTGTGGCGACTCCTGATAAAGGGAAAAAGCCGAAAGGAAATCATCATCAATCATCATCATCATTCATAAGGTACAGACAGCCCAATGTTCGGAAAAACAATCCATCAATACTGTTTTGTCATGCAAATCCCACTTCAAATTATAAACAAA
>CM045734.1:26323563-26326063 GCA_024760905.1 Plotosus lineatus | reverse complement strand
CAAATTGATGCACTTTCTTTTACAGACTAATAAAAAATGTTAAAAAAGTTATTCTTGTAAGTTGAACTATATCTCTTTCTTTTTGTTTTATTTATGTTAACAAGGATACGATATAATGAAGAGATATACCTGTAACTATATTATAGAAAAAAGTTATAATTTATAGTTGCGGCGGAAAGTGGGTGCTGGGGGGGGGGGGGCGAATTGTTTTCTTCTTGCTAGGGGGGGCGTAACAGAAAATAATTGAGAAGCACTGCCATAGACAGTGAGAGACATGGCCCGCCTTTGATAACCCAGTTAGCCGCACTGGGGCCATTTAGTAGGCAAGTACTGTGGAGAAAGTGAAAAGAGCCCAAACAGCTTGCCACACACACACACACACACACACACATTATTCACTCTGGATAATGTCTATTATACTACAGATGATGAACCAATCAGATTGTTCCATTCCTGTGTAGTGTACACTAAGTACACTAATTACAGCCGTCACGAACTTGTCCAATAAAGGTGTAGTTTCTCCGATATTGCAGAATCAACTACATCCTTGTAGATTACTAATCAGTATAACTGTATATCTATATCCTCATATCCATCGTGCTCCAAACCCTCAAATGGAAAATCATACAAACTTATTATTAATTGCATGTTTCTGTTGTTATGTTAAATAGATAAATGCATTACATTAATAAATAATAGTCCAGTCACTTTCTTCAGTACCGTAAATCTTCCACAGAAACAGTGCTTGCTAGTCATTTAGCTGAGCCACTTCAGACACCATTATTATTCCGAACACATGAATAAAGATGACTCAAATGCAGTACACAAGTGGAGCATAAACACAAAGATGAGTCAGAAATGGGGCGCTTTTCTGTCAAGGTCAAAATGCTTGGATTGTGGATTCCATTGGTGAAGATTTTTCTTCATGAGGTCATAGTTAAACGGACAACAGTAATAAGTTCAGGATTATTTTGAGGCGCATCACAATGGTTAAGCATGTAAATATGATGGTTACCACAGTGCTCTTGAATGCTCGATCCTGATTTGTCAGAGGTATTGCTTCACACTCACTCTCTTCTCTCTCTCTCACACACACACACACACACATTTTCTACTTCTATTGTAACAAGATTTATGGATGTGGTGAAGGAGGACATGAAGGCAGTTGGTGTAAGAGAAGAAGATGCAGAGGACAGGGTGAGATGGAGGCAGATGATTCGTTGTGGCGACCCCTGAAGGGAACAGCTGAAAGGAAAAGAAGAAGAAGAAGAAGATTGTAACTAGTCAAACAGGAACTTATTCAGTTCCCCTTCATCCTTCCCAGTATCCAATTCATTTGTTGTTTACAAACCAAAGCAAAACTGCTATTAAAAATTTGCCATTACAGTTATGAATTGTTCACTTTAACCATGTGTATCATTTGGCAACCATTTATGATTTTATAAGATCTGTTGCCTAAGGTAATTTTTTGTGGGGATTTTTACACCCGAGCCTAGTGGGTCATCAGAGCCGGTTCTGGTTTCTGTCGCATGAAGCTACCAGGAGTTCAACTCGTCCTGGATGGGATGCAAGTCCATCGCAGGTTACCATCGCAGTATTTTTACTGGTACCCATGTATACTGCTGTGGGGCCGGTGGTGTAGTGGTTATGGTGCTGCGCTCATGATCGGGAGATTGTGAGTTCGAATCCCACTGAGACCCTCACTGTGCTAAGACCCCTGGGCAAGGTCTCAACCACAAGTGTGCCTCTGTTCACCCAGCAGTATAAATGGCTACCAGTAAAATGTACTGGGAAGGTAACCTGCGATGGACTAGCGTCCCATCCAGGGGGAGTTGAACTCCTGTTCGCTTCACGCTATGGAAACCGGGGATAAGCACCGGCCTGATGAGCCACGAAGCTCTTACCTCTCTCTCTATGCATACTACTGGGTGGACAGAGCCAGACTTGTGATTAAGGCCTTGCCCAGGGGTCCTAACACGGAGGGGATCTAACTGGGATTCGAACACACGACCTCCTCATGAGCCCAGCACCCTCACCACTGCACTATCAGCGCCACCTGTGGCCCAAGAGGTTGCCAAAATGATGGAAACAAAAATACTGTGATCACTGAAAAATTATCGACTTACATTGTGGAGCAGAGGATTGTGGGATGGGTCAGCCTCTCCCTTTAACAGTTTTGATATGGTCAAATTTTCTATGAGGAGTAAGTTTGTTATTCAACGCAAGTGCTTTCTGGGTTCTTAGTGACATGAAAAACGTTTTTTTTTTTTTGTCTTCTCAAGAAAGAAGAGTGCAGCTGGAATGAAAATTGTGTGACGTGTTCACACCAGACAACCGGAAGCAAGTCACATCATCCATATTACTTCACACAACATTAAAATGTAACCCAGACTGGATAAAAAGTAACACATGCTAGTCTTTAATTTGCAGATTATTTTCCCAACAGAACAGTCCCATGAGTTTTTTATTTGTTGTATACATGGTAACATACATGTAATTT
>CM045734.1:26271063-26318563 GCA_024760905.1 Plotosus lineatus | reverse complement strand
CTCTGAAAAAAGTGCACCGTTTTTAAGGCAACATTACATTTTTACGACAACTCACGGTGAGGTAACGGCACTTAATCATTTCTATCATGCAATAATTTAAGTATACAGGTTTGGATTGGTTTTGCCAAGTAAAATCAAGTTCTCCAGCCAAATCGGCTCACGTTATTCCAGCATCAGCTTTCCTATAAAAATACATAGCACATTTTTGTAATATCAGCATTGGCATGATGGACATTGCCAGCGGGTACAGGCTTGTGCTCAGAGCTGGAGCCTGGTGCACACAGGGAAGGATAGGACGAAAGAAAAAAAGAGAAGGAAGGAGAGTGCTATTTTTTCATCCAGCACATTTCTTCAACAGGCCTGAGGCAATAGCCTTGACTGCCCTCATGGTCTCGGTGCAGGTGGGACCAATCAGAGCTTCTGGCAAGAGAAAGCCATAATGACCTGTATCTCGCAGCTCGAAGGCAAAAGCATAGGGGATGCCGTTCTTGTAGGCCCAGTCAATAGAGCTGCCTGAGCTTACGTCTGCAAATACAAATAAACAGAGTCATCATTTTTTGCTGAATAAATATACAGTAAAATCAAGTGTCAAGAAAATCTATAAGGGCATGAAGACTAACTTGCCACGTTTAAAATTTTGACTTAAAAAAAAAAAAAAAAAAAAAAAAAAAATTCTTCCAGGAAAGTTATATCACTTAACCGCCCCTGAATATTAGGACACTTCCACCATTGCCTCAGCACTTCATGTTTACCATCTAAAACACTTTCACACCAATCATCCACATACAGTACTGAAGACTACTTCTTCTTTTCCTTTCGGCTGTTCCCTTCAGGGGTCGCCACAGCAAATGATCTGCCTCCATCTCTCCCTATCCTCTGCATCTTCTTCTCTTACTCCAACGACCTTCATGTCCGCCTTCACCGCATCCATAAATCTTCTCTTTGGTCTTCCTCTGGGCCTTTTGCCTGGTAGTTCCAACCTCAGCATCCTACGACCAATATACTCACTATCCCTCCTCTGTACATGTCCAAACCATCTCAATCTAGCCTCTCTGACTTTGTCTCCAAAACATCTAACATGTGCTGTCCCTCTGATGTACTCATTTCTGATCCTATCCATCCTCGTTACTCCCAAAGAGAACCTCAACATTTTCATCTCTGCCACCTCCAACTCTGACTCCTGTCTTTTCCCCAGGGCCACTGTCTCTAAACCATACAACATCGCTGGCCTCATCACCGTCTTGTACACTTTTCCCTTCATTCTTGCCGATATCTTCCTATCACACATCACACCGGACACTTTTCTCCAACCATTCCAACCTGCCTGCACGCGCTTCTTCACCTCTTTTCCACACTCTCCATTGCTCTGGATTGTTGAGCCTAAGTACTTAAAATCCTCCACCTTCTTTATCTCTGCCCCCTGTAACCTCAAAGTTCCTCTTGGGTCCTTGTCGTTCACACACATGTATTCTGTTTTACTAAGACTAACCTTCAATCCCCTCCTTTCCAGGGCATACCTCCACCTCTCTAGATTTTCCTCCACTTGGTCTCTGCTCTCACTACAGATCACGATGTCATTTGCAAACATCATATACTGAAGACTACGAGGTTTTTTAATAATAATGTTAACACGTTTTGTGTTGTTATCTTGTCCTGCTCTTTGACTATAGAAAAGGAAGCAACTCCTCCTGAGCAATCAAAATACAACAGGACTGTTGTATAAATAAACATGAAGCAGAGATGACTGGCTGCTTGGTGCTACCTTGGCCATCAAATGAGAAATTAAAATTAATTACTGGAACAAGAGATTTGCATTCCAGCTTTGAGGTCATTACTCAAAAATACTTGATGCTTTAGTGATGCAAACCCTTGTGGAAAGGTGGAATAGAATTCAGACACACAATAGGAGGCAAGATTATAAATGTCATGTCAGAAAAACGCTTAAAGTAATACTTACACAGGGTGTTAGACGCAGGTCCATATCTGTATCGGACTCCGTATGCAGAATAAAGAGCGCTCACGGCACTCTGAGCCGCTGCTTCCTATAATACATATAATAGCTGTTTGCTACACGTTAAAGTGGATCTGGCTCTCAAACAATCATATTTCAATAATTCAGTTTTTAGAATATTAAAAATTATAAATACATTCTTATTCAAAATAAACTCCTTAAGCTGAAAAGGACCAGCTCAGCTTTGTTTGAATATAATAATACTAATAATAACTCAGCATCAGACCAATGCTGTTCCAAACAGAGGAGGTGGAGGTAGTTGGAGGAAAGAGGAGGGTGTGAGCTCTTGTTTCACACTTTCAATGTTTTACTGAAATTTAAAAAAGTGAGTTGGTTTAAATTCTATTGAAATTTTATCAATTGGGGTAATGTTTTAACTTAAAGGAAAACCTTTTCACATGCATAAACAATTCTCCTTCTTTTCCTTTCGGCTGCTCCCTTCAGGGGTCGCCACAGCAAATCATCTGCCGCCATCTCACCCTGTCCTCTGCATCATCTTCTTCTCTTACGCCAACGACCTTCACGTCCTCCTTCACCACATCCATAAATCTCTTCTTTGCTCTTCCTCGAGGCCTTCTGCCTGGTCGTTCCAACCTCAGCATCCTACTACCAATATACTCACTATCCCTCCTCTGTACATGTCCAAACCATCTCAATCTAGCCTCTCTGACTTTGTCTCCAAAACCTCTTACATGTGCCGTCCCTCTGATGTACTCATTCCTGATCCTATCCATCCTCGTTACTCCCAAAGAGAACCTCAACATTTTCATCTCCGCTACCTCCAGCTCTGCCTCCTGTCTTTTTCCCAGTGCCACTGTTTCTAAACCATACAACATCGCTGGCCTCATCACATGCATAAACAATTACTGTACTATTAAAAAATAAATGTTCTCAAATAATGTCAAAATACTGTGTTGTGACTTGTTCTTTCATCAAAACTAATTTAAAAGCTCATATGGACAAAATTGCCTTTCCACCCCCCTCATAAAATATCACGGGTTGATATAGATGCCATTCATCAGTACCATGACTAAATGACATCCCTTTCAAAAAACCTACAGATCTTTTCACTCACCACACAGTCAAAATTGGGGATGGTGCCATATTTGTAGGAGTAAGGATAGAGGAGCATCTGAGCGTAGGCGTGGAAGGATATGTAAGCCTTCATGTGTTTCTTGTGCTTGCGCAAGAACCGAGAGACGGCCTTCACCTCAGGCTCAGACTCGGGGAATGGGCCGCAGTAGGTGTCGTCACAAGGGTGTGTGGAGGCACCTTCTTCTGTGGAAGTCAGAGAGAAAAATATGGCATGACGAAGGATTGCAGTCATTTGTTCCTGTCTGTTTAGAGGAATTCAGAGACGATTATTAAAGAGTTTTCTTGCTGACTCACCACACGCCTTTGTGCAAACTCTATTTCAAAATCAGTTAAGACCATCGTGTTTACAGTGTCCTTCAGTGAGGCTGTGTGTGTGTGTGTGTGTGTGTGTGTGTGTGTGCGTATCCATGAATTGAGAAGTAGGAACTTAAAATATATTCCAGCTGAATTTCACAGAAACATTAGAAACTAGAGAGGCACTCAAAATGCACGGTACCTGACATACAGCATGGATAATGTAGTGCCCTTATATGGGTACTGGTTATAATTACCTATGATAATGATAGGCACTATAGTATATGGATGTGACTAAATAAGTATTTAAAAAAAAAAAAAAACACCTCTGATTGAAGAATTTCAGAGATTTACTCATGGAGGAATTTTTGTGGTTTTACCTTTCAAGAAAAAAAAAAAAAAAAAAAAAAATGGTAACCTTGAGTTTTACCTCAAGGTGCTACCACGGTTTTGTATTACAGTATTCTCAATATCCTTACTAAACTTGGAAACAAATTATGGACAGTCCAAGTCAATTAATTTTAGAATTACTTAATAATTCTTTAACATGAATAATTTGGTTTCAAACAATCAGAATAAGGCTGCAAAGCCGTCAGCGTGTTTCCGCCCTGCGATGGCCTGGTGAGCTGTCCAGGGTGTACTCTGCCCTAGCCCGGAGTTGGCTGGGATGTGCACCAGCCTTCCCGGGACCCTGATTGGGATTAAGCGGTTACAGAAAATGAACTGAACTGAACAATCAGAATAATGAAATAATGACGAATGATATCTTATGAATTCTTCTACACAAACTACTTTAAGCGTTTTGAATTACATATATCAAGCACACAAATATATACTAGTATGTATGTGTGTGTGTGTGTGTGTGTGTGTGTGTGTGTGTGTGTGTGTACAGACTCATTATATTCATTAAAACCACAACTATGGCTGGTTGAGAATGAAGAGAAACTACACCCAATTTACTGTTTCCGCTATGCCGAGATAATTCATTCTCTCACGGAGTTGTTTCCACCAAAGTTCTGACCCTAGTGGGTACATTTAGTCTGGGCCTAATTTATCTCTATCATTAACCAAAGTAGATGGTGCTCATAATGAGGATATAGAGTTGACTCGAGCAGTATTTACCATGCTTCAATCACATTACTAATTTTGGAAGTGAAGAAATATTCATAAATGTAAACAACAAGGTCAATGCTTAAATCAAACTGAAGAAATTTTTGACATCGGCGTGGCTTAGCAAGCACAATCAAATGATGACCCTTATCAAATAAATATATGTGTGGCAAGCAGCAGGGAGAGAACACACACACACAGACACACAGGCAGACACACACACAGAAACACACATCTTCCTGTAAAAGACAGAAAAGCACTTGAGGGGTTGATTTGAAAAATGAAGATCTTTTGCATAATCCTGTCAGGTTAGCACTTGCTTGATATTACCTTATGACACTGAGCAGACAATAGTTATGACTCAACAATAAGAACGGTATGTTTACTTTATTTTTTTTTAAATCCAGACAGGTTAGTTTATGTTAGCCATGGAACTAGCACCAGGATTCTGAAATAAAGGAAACTCCTTTCAGAAATCCTGTCAGGTCAGCTATGCTAACCATGTTAATCATAGAATTAGCCTCATGATGACTTGAAAGAATTATCTATTCATTCATTCATTTTCTGAACTGCTTAATCCTAATTAGGGTCGAGTCCGACTTGGCTCATCTCAGCCAACTCTGGGCGAGGGCAGAGTACACCCTGCACAGCTCACCAGGCTGCTATAACAGTGCAGGAACACACGGACTGCTATGCAGCTACTCTTGTAGAAAGTCAGCAATGTTTTTTTTTTTTACATTGCTCTCGCCACAGACGGTGAGAGACATGGCAGGCCTTTGATAACCCACTTAGCTGCACTATGGGGCAGTGACAACCCATTGATAGTGGGGCTTGAACCCCCAACCTTGGGATCAGTGATCCAGCACCTTTCCACCAGGTCACCACTGCCTGTTTGAATGAATTAGCATTTGTGATGTCTGTCTTCTTTTCGGCTTTTTCCCTTTTACTCAGGAGTCGCCACAGCGAATCATCTGATTCGCACGTTTGATTTGGCAGAGGTTTTTACGCCGGATGCCCTTCCTGTCACAACCCTTTTAGCAAGGGACAGAAACACGCTGACGACTTTGCAGCCTACTCTTTACGAAAGTCAGCAATGGTTCTTTTACATGAACCTCTCACCATAGACAGTGAGAGACATGGCCCGCCTTTGATAACCCAGTTAGCCGCACTGGGGGGAATTAGCATTTGTGATGACGTCTTAAAATCCTTTCAGATGTCCTGACAGCTTTGATGATGTTACCCAGATAACCGTGCTCGCCAGAGAGATTCAAATTTAGTGTTTCAAATTGAGCCAAATTTCCTAAGGAAATCAAACTCATTATTTGTGAGCTGTTGTTTGCAGATGGTACAATAAAGTTCTCTCTAATTGTCCTCATGATTATTACTTTAAACCTGAAAAAAAAAAAAAAAAAGTTACCCATAAAGCCATGATTATAATTATGACTTTAAACAATGGCTAGAAGGCAACCAAAAGATGCTGGAGGGATTATATTATATATTATAGTAGTAGTCGTAGTGTCGTATGGCTACGCCTCCAGAGTATCGATCCGGGCCGTCAGTTCATCATCTGCTTTCTGAACCGATGCATAGCCGCCTTCCAGTCTTGTCATTGGACAGTTTATAATGATATGGTCTGTTGTTTCAGGAGCACCGTTACACCGATGGCATACAGGGGACTTCTTTAGTTTCCATTTGTGCATCATGTAGGCAGTTTTTGCATGTCTTGTTCTGAGTGTGTTGGTTACCACCCAGTGTTTTCATTTAAGAGTTTTGAAGCCAGGAAGGGGTTGAATCGAATCATCTTTCTCATTTCCACCTGTTGGAACATTTCCTTCCCATTCTGTTCTCCATGCTTCTGTTGAATCAGAGTCTTCAAGCTCTTGGTTTCTTGACTTGAGTCTTGAGGTTGTTGGGGCATTCATGTATACCTGTTTCAGAGGTATATTATCCACCATGTCTTGAAGCCTTTTGAGCATTTTCTGAGTTGCATCTTCCCTTCTGATGTGGGGTGGTGCAGTTGAGCTCACAACTTGAAGCCACTGGGTCGGTGTTGACTTGAGGCACCCTCCGATGGTTCGCATTGACTCCGTCAGCTTAGTATCAATAACGGATACTGGGTTTCCCTCCTGGACCTGCTGCCTGTTGACCTGACCTCAGATAAGCAAAGGAAAATGGATGGATGGACAGCTAGAAGGATGATTGTGACCGAGTATCTTTCTAGAAATCCTGTCAGGTGAGCTTATGCTAGCCACAACGCTAGCATCAGGGTTATCACGTTATATTTTATCAGATTCTGTTAGCCCATGCTTACTAGTTGTGTTTCAAATTTAGACGTTTCCGAAGGACATCAAACCCATTCCTGTATCTATGAGCAGTTGTTTGCAGATGGTAGAAGAAAATTCTGTCATTTTGTCAAATTGTCATTTTTTTCCTTCTAAAATACTGTTTACGTCTTGTAAATACATTTAAACGTATTTTTACAGGAATTGTTTTTTGTCGATCTACTTTAAATCTCAGATATCAAATCTAGCAAACGGCTTATTATTTAACTCCCTTCCAACACATTAACATAACCGAGGTCAGTGTGGCAAACCATGTCTGGATTTATTCCAGAATCCAAAGCTGCACCATTTTATTGGAACATTTTACATTTTTATTTCACTTTATATTCTCTGCTGACTTCTAATGTGTTGAATTGTATCTCCTGTGACAAAGGAATAATATTTATTTATAAAGTTTAAGGCCAGGAAGACGTCACAGTCAACTTACCACACCACTTCACCTTAAAGTTTCGATTGGCATCAACCCCACGGCAGTGGTACTTAGCTTTTTTAGATCGCGTTTTCCTCCAAAAACGGTCCTTTAAGAGAGAGAGAGAAAAAAAAAAACAATTCATTTGAAAATATTTCATGACATTTTAGGACAGATTATGTTTTGGTTAGTGGCTTTTTTGAAACTTTAGCATAAAACATCAGTTGAACATTCTCCAAAATCACTGCATTATCAACGTCTTCAATTAAGAACACGACCAGAATGTTGGGCAAATGTTCTCCAAACTCTCCAACAAAGCTCCAGAGAGTTTTTAATTATTGACAAGTTTTGAGAACATTAAACCTCTAAACTCTAAACCATTCTCGGTTACCACAAGGCTCACGAAACAAACAAATAATTTACAGGTCACTTGAATTTAAGGGGTAATTCTCCAGACCATCAGAAGTGTCTGCAAGGTTCCTGAGAGGCTTGAATTATTTGAACATCAGGGGAATACTAGTGAAGGTTTCTCAGAACCATTGCTGGTTAGTGCAAGCTTCTGGCAACCTTTCAATTATTTGAACCTCTTGAGACCATTATGGAAACAATCTGCAAACCATTCTGTATTACCAAAGATTCCTCATGAGATTTGAATTACTCACAAGTGATGGGAATATTTGGGGGATTGTTTCCATACAGCTCAGGTTGATGCAAGGTTCCCAAAAGGTTAAAAATGCATAACTTGAAGAGACTGCAAACATTCATGGGTTACCAAAGGTACCTTTTGAGGTGTTATTTACTCTCAAATTATAGGACCGTTAATGAAACCTTAAAAAAAACCTTCCCAAGGTGTTCAAATAATTTAAAGGTTTTCAGAACACTATGGAAATATTGTGAAAACCATCATGAGTTTACAAAAGTTTCTCGCGAGGTTTGGATTATGGGAATGTTTGAAGGAGTTTTTCCATACATCATACAAGGTTCCCTGGAGGTTCAAGTAATTTAAAGGTGACCAGACAGTTGGTGATCATTCTTCAAACCCCCACAAGTAACCCCAAGGTTCCTGGCAGATTAAATAAATTTTAAGGAAACAGTCTCTCATTGGTTCCTAAGAAGTTTGAAAATAATTATTGTAAATGTCAGATGTCCCACTTTGTGTCCGTCTATTGACCTGTCGGTCACGGGCGGATGGAAACCCAAAAGGAACAAAAAAATTCTGCCTCTACCCCCAACCTGCAGAGTTTTTGCTCTGCTTCTAGTTATTGGGTTTATTTTTGTGTGTCTTCTACTTTCGGCTTTTTCCCCTTTATCAGGGGTCACCACAGCGAATCATCTATTTCAACATGTTTGATTTGGCATAGGTTTTTATGTCAGATGCACTTCCTGACACAACCCTTTAAGCAAGGGGCAGAAACACGCTGACGGCTTTGCAGCTACTCTTAAGAAAGTCAGCAATGGTTCTTTTATATGAACCTCTCACCATAGATCGTAAGAGACATGGCCGGCCTTTGATAACCCAGTTAGCTGCACTGGGGTGGACAGTGACAACCTTGTGGAGAGTGGGACTCGAACCCCCAACCTTAGGATCAGCGATCCAGCACCCTTTACCACCAGGCCATTACTGTCCAAGGATTTATTTTTTGTCTGTGCTTTCTGGGTATTCAGCAACATTGTGAATGAAAACGGCATTATATTAATTACACGTATTATTATTATTAGTAGTAGAAAAAAAAAAAAAATAGTGGAACATTTTTGAAATCATAACACAATTAACTCAAACATTATAGTCCTGCAAAGATGTTCCTAGAAAACTAAATTAAAACGAAGAAACAGGGCATTTTATTCTTGGAATGATTCAGGAAACAAGAATTTGAAGCTACATTGGAATTTTTCCCAAATTCATTTTCAAGACGAGACTCGTCGCCGGTTCAATACAACACTTTGAAAATAAACCAGGAGAAATAAAACAGGAGTACACTTTTCCAGCTGTAGTGATATCCATCCACATTGAAAACGGGCATGACGTAGAAATTCAGTTGCTTTAGCAGTCTCCTCATGCTGGAGTCGTGCTGATAGGAGTTCAAAGCCTTACACAGACATGGGAGGAGGTGTCACACACACACACACACACACACACACACACACACACACACACACACACACACACACAAATATAAATAAAAAACCAAGAAAACACTGCCACAATGTTATAAAAGCTGCACAAGGTCAGACACTGCTGACTTCTTATCCAGAAATGTAGATACAGTACTCTGATGCAAGATTCTGACCTTTTTTCTTTTTCTATTTTCTATCGTGAAGATGATGCCATGACCAAGTGCTATACACCCCTAAAATGCCAGGTTGGAAGTGATGCTGAGACAGAATGCTTCTTTACTTTTGTGTACTGCATTCATTGTCATAAATAAGTGATCAATAAGCATCTTGGACACTTTCGAGAAATAAAAATAGATGCAGGGATGCCTTCAACATTAATAATGAAATTAAATGTTTATACATTAAAATACTAAAAACACGGTAAACATTAATAAATTAAACAAATTAATATTTAATTAAATCACATTTTTCTTCATAACTTTATAACTACAGACATCATAACTTATTTGTTTGTTATGTCTATAAAACGGTCACTTACATCATATACTGTTTTCCTAACTACGGTTTTGTTTTTGTGTAGCTTTCAACTTTATGGTTGGAATTGTGTGGGAATCAATTCGTTTGCACAGTCCAAGTTAGCAGATATGAGATTCAGGGACAGACACAGATGCCACAGAAGAGTGTTGATGCTCTGCCACACTGTGGCATAACAAGGGTACTGACACTTGTGTTCAAACATTTTTTTAACTGTCATCAGACTGTTAAATAATAATTATTACTTGTGAAAAAAAATGTAGGTGCTCGTCATATCCTCAAACCAAAAAGAGGAAAAACACAAATATTTGTTTAAACGTAAAAAACAGCAACCACAGCAACAACAATAATTATAATCTTGATCTTGATAATCTTGATAATCATCTATTTGAATTTAAAGAAATCTTTTATTTTACAATAAACATAGAGTTTATATTATATTACACTATCAACTCTAACAATAAAGAGATAACTGATGTCTTTCTTTCATTTAAAAATGTGCATTGCAAATTACTGCAATGATGCACTTTGCGATGTGCTGCTAAAGGAAGATGGTCCACGTTTTTTTGTTTGTTTGTTTGTTTTTTTTTTCTCGTGGTAACTGCACCTCCACTCACATCTGGCACATCAGACCTGGCAACATGCAGCCATATTCATATTGCATCACATTCTGTCGTGTTGTACCTCGTTGCTGATTGTTTCACCTTTATGCTCTGTCATGTATTTGAAATTAAACATCCTTGCTTAAATTCTCAAAAAAATAATTGCAGATTTACTTTAAAAAAAAAAAAACACATCTCAAACTCTGGGGGCTGACACAGTACAACATAATAGTTTTAGCAGCCTGGAGGTTCAATGCGGTCTGAAGTGATGTGAAGAGGATGTAATGGTACAGAGTGGATTTTATTCAGCATGGCACGGTTTTTTTTGTTTTTTTTTTGGGGGGGTTTCCAAAAAAATTAGTCATATTTAGTCATATCCAATATTCACTTATCAAGCTTTTGCCTTCCCTATCCCACAACCACTACCAACCAGGGAGGGACAAAAGTATGCACACGCCCATTCTGTGACATGCAATGCTAGCCATAAACCTCTTTTTGAACGGAAGTCTATATGTATTCGGGGGATGGTCTAACACATTCAGAGGAAAAGTGCTATCACCCCCTTCAGTCAAAAAAGATCGCAGATGACCAGGATTGGTTGGCAATTGCTGTGAGTGACAGGGAAGTGAACATATGCCATCCCGCCCTCCCATGAGAGTTCAGTCAATTAGGTCCCATGAACTCCCGGTCACGCATGGCTGTGGAATTAACCTGGATTCGAACTTGCGGTCTCTGGCTTAATAGACACACACCATGTTGTGCCATGTGAGAGCCCGCCCTCTACTGTTTTAACTGGAGTTTTATTTTTTCACTGTATTACAATCATAGAATTATAATTAAGGCAAAAGTAGCCCAGCAAGAACTCTGTGGACATCCAACATGCATGTATTCATTAACCATTTCATTCTAGATTTAGTCCTTTTTTGCTGCTAGAATAAGCTCCACTCTTTTAAAAAGGTGTTGTGCTAGACTTTGGACTGTCACCACAGAGGATTTGTTGTCAGTCATAATTTTTTTTTAGTGAGGTCAGGCACTGACTGTCTGGTATACAAGGAGGCCTGAGGTCAGTTCGGTGCTTCAATTCATTCCAAAGCAGCTCAGTATGGTGAAGGTCAGGGTTCTGTGCAAAACATTCGTCCAACCCCCAGGTGTTGGGAGACCATGTCTGCATGGAGATTGCTTTGTGGATGGTACTTCATCATGCTGGAACAGGTCTGAATCTCTTAGTGCCAGTGAAGGGATATAGCAGTGCTATAGAATTTGAGTGAATTTGGTTTTTCCAGTTGTTAGGCAACAGCTTGGAGAAGAGGCACATATAAGTGTGATCGTCAGGTGTCCACCATTGTTTGGGTACATAGAAGTTAGTTATGGACGATTTGGGATCTTACACCTGATGGTCATTTTCTTTTAATTCATATGTATTGTATAAATATTGTCAATACTTTCAGTCAAATTTATAAACAGGCCCTGCTGAGA
The DNA here is from genome assembly GCA_024760905.1 of Plotosus lineatus. Lineage (NCBI taxonomy): Eukaryota > Metazoa > Chordata > Actinopteri > Siluriformes > Plotosidae > Plotosus > Plotosus lineatus. The sequence continues at coordinate 26,306,575 of CM045734.1, read as the reverse complement.
AAGCACTAGAAAGCAAAAGCTTGATGACAAACTGTGCAACCTCAATGAGTAAAACACTTACTTCCTTCACAAACCACTGACAGAAAGCAGGGCCGATCCATTCCCTTGCATGAATGCCACAATCCATCCACACGGCCTTCTTACTTGTCCGAGCTCGGTTTCCTAACTGACTCAAGAGGAGATCGAGGGTGTCAATACTGTAATATGGATGCTTCTAAGATGGACAATGTTGAATTTGGCACTTCCTCCATACCTGGAGCACATAAAGGGGCCGTCCTTCATAGGACCGTCCAATAGAAAACATTTCCACTAGGTGTGGATGTGTCCAGTTCACCTGAAACATCCAACTCTGAATCTGTAAAGTAAAAATGGAAATGCATATTTTGTCTACAAACTATACTATCATTTACAATTATAGAACATTAATAATAGCGATGAATAGTAATTCATTTATTACCAAAGAAATCAACATATGTAAAAATCATCCATCCTCTAAAGACTTATTAGTAGAGCTCCATTATTAACCTCGTAAACCCAAGCTCTGTGTTCATGTGCACACACAGGTAACCCAACATGCACAGCATTGAGTGCACTACCTAATCAATGGTTTTTCTTCTTGAGAAAGAACTCCTTGGATAACACTGTAAAGACAGCAAGTTATACTATATTATATATAATATACACAAACCAGTGTCTCTCCCTCACACCGGTCCCAAGCCCGGATAAATGCAGAGGGTTGTATCAGGAAGGGCATCCGACATAAAACCAATGGCAAACTTTATCATGCAAATCACAAATATTACCACAATACCGGATCGGTAGAGGCCCGGGTTAACAACGACCGCCATCAGTGCTGTTAACTAACAGGGTGCTGGTGGAAATTGGACTACTGTTGGTTGAAGAAGGAGAGGTGTGAGGCGTGTCCGTAGGCGGAGAGAGAAGAGGAAAAGCATGAGTCTAGGACTGAGAGTAGGGACTTTGAATGTTGGAACTATGAAAGGAAAATATAGAGAGCTGGCTGACATGATGCAGAGGAGGAAGGTGGACATAGTGTGTGTTCAGGAGACCAGGTGGAAAGGTAGCAAGGCTAGAAGCTCAGGAGCAGGGTTTAAGCCGTTTTATCATGGTGTGGATGGGAGGAGAAATGGAGTTGGAGTCATCTTGAGGGAGGGGTTTGTCAGGAATGTTCTAGAAGTGAAAAGAGTGTCAGACAGAGTGATGAGTCTCAAGTTAGAAATTGAAGGTGTGACGTTCAATGTTGTTAGTGCTTATGCTCCACAGGCAGGATGTGAGCTAGAAGAGAAGGAGAGATTCTGGAGTGAGTTAGATGAAGTGATTCAGAGTACCCCAGAGGTGAAAGAGTGGTCATTGGTGCAGACTCCAATGGACATGTTGGTGCAGGCAACAGAGGGGACGAGGAAGTGATGGGCAGGTTTGGTATCCAGGACAGGAACACAGAAGGACAGATGTTGATCGATTTTGCAAAAAGGATGGAAATGGCTGTGGTGAATATTTTCTTCCAGAAGAGACAGGAGCATCGGGTGACTTATAAAAGGGAAGGTAGGAGCACACAGGTAGACTACATCTTGTGTAGACGATGCAGTTTGAAGGAAGTCAGTGACTGAAAAGTAGTAGTGGGTGAGAGTGTTGCCAAACAGCATAGGATGGTGGTGTGCAGGATGATGCTGATAATAAGAAAGGTGAAGAAGGCAAAGGCAGAGCAGAAGACAAAGTGGTGGAAGCTGAAAAAGGAAGAGTGTCGTGTTGTCTTCAAGGAGGAGTTGAAACAGGCTTTGTGTTAAACCTGGGGTTGGCATATGCGTTGGACCCAGAGATGCAGGAGACCAAAAGAAGGTTCAAACGATTTATTATGCACTAGGAACTGTAAATCACGGGAATACCAAGTCAACGGAACTGGTCGAGCACGAAGCAAGAACCAGGGGTCAAAGAGAAAGCCGAGGAGCAGAATCACGGGGAAAGCAATCTTCTGACAGCGGAGGGAAGCGCGCCGCTCCCATTTATAGCTGGTTGCTTGCTGATTGCAGATTGGGACCAGGTGCGCTCTGCTGGAACTCGCCTGCCGGCAACCGCCATGCCCCTCGCCAGCGCCTGCAATGACTAGAGAAGACTATGGTCTGCCGGCACAGACCATAGCACTTTGGGTGGTCAGGAAGTGCTTCCAGATGATTGGACAACCAACAGCAAATGTGATCAGGGCGACAGGTAGGAGAGTACTTGGTGTGCCCTCTGGAAGGAAAGTAGATAAGGAGACTTGGTGGTGGAATGAGGAAGTGCAGGAGTGTGTACAAAGGAACAGGTTAGCTAAGTGGGACATTGAGAGGACCGAAGAGAGTAAACAGGAGTACAGGGAGACACAGCGCAAGGCAAAAGTAGCGGTGTCAAAGGCCAAACAGAAGGCGTATGACTTGTATGTTCGGTTGGACAATAAGGGGGAGAAAATTATTTATACAGGTTGGTACAGCAGAGAGATAGAGATGGGAAGGACGTGCAGCAAGTTCGAGTGATTAAGGACGGAAGTGTGCTGGGAAGATGGAAAGAGTACTTTGAAGAGCTGATGAATAAGGAAAATGAGAGAGAGAGGGGGAAAAAAAAAAAAGAGTAGAGGAGGTGACCGTTGAGGACCAGGAAGTAGCAAAGATTAGTAAGGATGAAGTGAGGAGGGCATTGAATGGATGAAGAGTGGAAAGGCAGTTGGTCCTCATGACATACCTGTGGAGGTATGGAAGTGTCTAGGAGAGATAGCAGTAGATTTTCTCACAAGAACATTCATCAAGGTCTTAGAGAGTGAGCAGATTCCGGAGAATTTATTTATATTTTAATTACATTTTAAGCTTTTAAAGATTTTATGCTTATGCAGACTATACCATTATTTTGGAATGTTAAATTGTTATTATAAGCATTTATAGCCTTGAATATGTATTTATTGATATTATGTACACATATGCTATACATGTACGTATACGTCAGTGGGGGGTAATGATCCTACTTTGCAAAATTCGGTGGGTGCGGGGGGATATATATTACAGTGATCCCTCAGCACTCCGTGGTTCAGTTTTTGTGGCTTCAATGCATCGCGAGTTTTTCAAAAATATTTATTGAATAGAAAAAAAAACAAGGAAATTAAGGTTTAAGTTAATTAAGGAAAATGGGGAAAAGATTAAGGAAACGCTGCAAAACAAGGCCAATCATGAAAAAACCCGAAACAAAAACAAACAAACAAACAAACAAAAAAACAACCCATAAAACTACTTACATTTTTATGTGATGTGTGCGTCTCTGTGTTGTGTCCTATTATGCATGTGTTTTGGACTGTAGAAGAAAACTGGAGCACCTGAAGGGAACCCCGTCAAGCACAGGTAGAACATGCAAACTCTCTGAGCCTTGCAATCAAACCCATTTCTTATAGCCAGAAAGATGTTGATGATACATCTTACCGATTAAAGGCACCAATAACACTCACACTTTTACATACTTTCTCATTTCCATTTTTGTATAGCAAAGCACACCAAATTAGATGTATAATAAATTTGCTCATCACAGCCGTGTTGTAAAATGCAAAGATTTCTAAATTCTGATTGCGTTAAATATATGAGCTGATAAGCATGTGACATCAGAGTCTCTTCTTCCATCTCAATTTAATAATTCAATAATCTGAATACCAGCTAATAAACTGCTATCATTTATTCAACTGCCTGAGGAATCTCATGTGGTCCCAGTCAAGACCATGACAGAACCTTGATGTTACTAAGATTTGTGTTTGATATATGTTACTACCCACTCCTTCTTAAAGTTAAAGGGAGCCTCATTCATCCCTGCATGCAGTATATGGTTTCGAGTGTGTAGGAGCAAGTTCATCAAAGGCTGAATGACATTCTGTGAGGGAGTGTGTGGTGTGGACATGGTTGTGAATTCTGAGCTGTAATGCGGTCATATTTCCAGAATACTGCACGGCATTTACAGTCAGCCCCCAACTTACGAAGACCCCGGTGTACGAAATCCCCGGGTTACGAAAAACATTTTCTTGAGTCTCCGTCCCCGAGATACGAAACAACCACCTTTTACGAAAAAAAATTCAAAATTCAAACGCGCCAATCGACGCACGAGTTGCTCTCTCATTGGCTGTCTCTCAACATCCCGCCCCGCTGGCCTCCCAGATAGAAACAGAAGGAAGCTTCACTCTTTAGTTTTTAGTTTTTTAAGTTGTTTTAATTCAGTAAATGTTTAATAAATGTGGGTGCATTTGAGCTCATCTGGAATTCTGATCCCTCAAGGAATCAAATTAAAGTTGAGTTTGTCAAGCAGGGAATGTGCTTTGAAATCACGTCTTGTGGGCGTGGCCCGCAGCACGCGCGTGCTCGCGCGAGCGAGAGAGAGAGAGAGAGAGAGAGAGAGAGAGAGAAGGAATAACACTTTAGTTTTTAGTTTAGTTTTTTAAGTTGTTTAATTCAGTAAATGGTCAAGCAGGGAATGCGCTTTGAATTCATATCTTGTGGGCATGGCCCATAGTGCGCGTGCGCGCGCGAGAGAGAGAGAGAGAGAGAGAGAGACAAGGAATAACGCTTTAGTTTTTTTCAGTTGTTTAATTCAGCAAAGGTTTAATAATAGTGGGCGTATTTGAGCTTATCTGGAATTCCGATCCCTCAAGGAATCAAATTAAAGTTGAGTTTGTGAAGCAGGAAATACGCTTTGAATTCCACGTCTTGTGGGCATGGCCCGCAGCGCGTGTGCAAGGGATAGAGAGATAGAGAGAGAGAAAAAGAGAGAGAGGTGTGTGTGTGTGTTAATAAAAAATGTTTAATAATCGTTTAATTAATAAATATGTTAATAAAATGGCTTAATATGTTAATAAAATGTTTAAATGGTTTAATAAATAATTTTCTTTTACTTTTAACACATATTTCATACAAAATTGGTGTACTTTTATCATTTTTAAAGTATTTATGGGGTTTATCCAGCTCAAAGACTGGAGCCTTGGAATGAATTAGGCGTTTAACATGTAAGATGCGACCCCTACTTACGAAATCTCCGCGTTACGAAAAGGGCTCTGGAACGGATTAATTGCGGAAGTTGGGTGCCGACTGTATTATTCAATCCTTAATTAGGTGAGACGCAACGAGTCATTCAGCTATTCATGCAGCAGTAGAACAATTCATAAAAATGTGTAAATACAGGTCCAGTTCATGTTCACATCAAACCTACCATTCAAAGATGGCATGGTTGTTGGTTCTGAACCCTCTGACTAGTTCACTCACTCATTCATTCGCCAAACTGCAGTCCAAAGACACACATTAGTCTAACTGGCTGTTCCAAATTGCCCCTAGGTTTTGAGTGTGTTCTCTGCCTTTGTAGTATCAGCTGAGATAAGTCCCATCCCTCTGGTCAGTTAAAGACTGGAAGAAAAAGCATTGCATGTTCTTTTTTAATCTTCCACCGTCTACTTTGGACCACTGTAGCCTCATATTTCTTTTTTGGTCGAGAACAATAAAAAATTTTTTTTGGGGGGGGGTTCCGCTGGAGTTTCCCATCTGACATAGCTCTGTGCCTTCTCAGATACTTGCGGCTCAGCATATTTGTAAAGATTATAATGAAGGTAAGTGTTGCTGAGCTGAGTGGACTAGAGAAAAAGCTGACAAGTAATTTAACCCTGGAGAGACCTTTGATGGTGAAGACACATGGGCTAGTTCATAGCATAACTTGTACTCATGGTCCAGGAATTACTATAAATACCCATTTGAATGCTTATGAAATACACACTTAGTTCTGTAACTCACCTCTTCCAGAGGATGATAGACTTCATAATCGTACCAGGGTGCCGACCTGCGCATTCTGATTGAAGGATGCCCTGTCTGCTTCTCCATTTCCCTCTGCACATCAGAAATAAGCAGCCTGTTGGAAACAGTAGGGGGCAGAATGGAGTTGAGAACAAAACAAAAACCCTTCACACAACTTTCTGCAGCTTCACACCAATGTTCAAGAACCATGCTACTTTTATACACGTTTAAAGCAAAGGAAAAATCCAACGGCTGAGGAAAGTACACGCGGGAAAGCAATAAAACACCTATACCTCTCGTTTATATGCAAGTTTTTCCACTTATAACTATTGTCCTAAATTTAGTTGAGCAAACCTAATACTTTATCATTTAAAACAACATGTTTTTACAGACCAATTGGAATTCCTGCTTAAAAAGAAGCCAGATATCAACAGCTCTTGATTCATGAATGCCGCTCACAACACCTTGCCCTTCCCTACGTCGCCCCAGGCTTTTCCAGCTTTTCAAAGATCTTTACCATGGATTTCCTGAGTCTGACACATAATCTGATGTTTGCTTTCTGGTCCAGAGTAAAATCGTAAATGCACACATGCAAGCTTTTACAAAAATATATGGAGCACAGCCCCCGATGTGAACAGCCAATAACCCAACATGAAATACTGACGCACCTGAGTTAATGCTCACTTGTGTTGTGCCAAGTTCCTTTTGTTCACTGGAGGAACAGTTCTGGAACTTCTTGATCGCATCTTGTAATCAAGTACTTTGTTGGTATGTCTTGGAATTGCCTTTTAATTGCTTGAACTTGAATTAAACTCTTGGGAGAGCCTTCCATGAGCTTTTCAAAACACTACACTGGACATTTTTTAAATTTCTCCAAAAAGAACTGGTGTAACTCAGTATGGTCTTGTAGCCTTTTATGCTTTCAAACCTCTTCCATCAGATTCAGAACATATTCATGTTAGTTTGGTCCACTTTCCTCAATGATGCCATCACTGTCTGGTTCCAAGTTTTTTATTTTGTGCATATAACCATTTGTACAGTTGCTTGCGGTACTCTCAGCTGCTTGGAAAGTGCTCCCAAGGAATAAATGGACTTCTAGAGTACCGTATGTTTTCTGCTGAGATCATTGCTTGGAGTTACTTGAATTTTCCTATGGTTTACATTTGGCCACTCAGATGCTTTTAAAAGCCATGACATCCATTTCTGGCATTTAATATTCTGTTTATAGAGACTCGACTGGATTTATTTTAAACTTCACTCAATGAAAGTGTGAATTAATGCTGAAACAAATTATTTGCCAAGCCGCTTTATCTTAATAGGGTCCAAGATATGATAGATCTTACTCTGGGCAAAGGCATCATACATCCTGAACAGTTCACCAGGCCAACACAGACACACAAACACACACATTCACACTTCACTTACACCAAGGTCCAATTTGGAGCATATAAATACATTTATTTATAATATATATAATATAATATATATATATATATATATATATATATATATATACACACACACACACACACACACACACACACACACTAGTCCTTCTCAAAAAATTAGCATATTGTGATAAAGTTCATTATTTTCTGTAATGTACTGATAAAAATTAAACTTTCATATATTTTAGATTCATTGCACACCAACTGAAATATTTCAGGTCTTTTATTGTTTTAATACTGATTATTTTGGCATACAGCTCATGAAAACCCAAAATTCCTATCTCAAAACATTAGCATATTCCATCCGACCAATTAAAGAAAAAGTGTTTTGAATACAAAAAAGTCAACCTTCAAATAATTATGTTCAGTTATGCACTCAATACTTGGTCGGGAATCCTTTTGCAGAAATGACTGCTTCAATGTGGCGTGGCATGGAGGCAATCAGCCTGTGGCACTGCTGAGGTGTTACGGAGGCCCAGGATGCTTCGATAGCGGCCTTAAGCTCATCCACAGTGTTGGGTCTGGTGTCTCAACTTTCTCTTCACAATATCCCACAGATTCTCTATGGGGTTCAGGTCAGGAGAGTTGGCAGGCCAATTGAGCACAGTCATACCATGGTCAGTAAACCATTTCCCAGTGGTTTTGGCACTGTGAGCAGGGGCCAGGTCGTGCTGAAAAATGAAATCTTCATCTCCATAAAGCTTTTCAGCAGATGGAAGCATGAAGTGCTCCAAAATCTCCTGATAGCTAGCTGCATTGACCCTGCCCTTGATAAAACACAGTGGACCAACACCAGCAGCTGACATGGCACCCCAGACCATCACTGACTGTGGCTACTTGACACTGGACTTCAGGCATTTTGGCATTTCCTTCTCCCCAGTCTTCCTCCAGACTCTGGCACCTTGATTTCTGAATGACATGCAAAATTTACTTTCATCCCAAAAAAGTACTTTGGACCACTGAGCAACAGTCCAGTGCTGCTTCTCTGTAGCCCAGGTCAGGCGCTTCGGCCGCTGTTTCTGGTTCAAAAGTGGCTTGACCTGGGGACTGTGGCACCTGTAGCCCAGTCCACTGTTTCCACAGGTTCCCCAAGGTCTGGAATCGGCCCTTCTCCACAATCTTCCTCAGGGTCCGGTCACCTCTTCTGGTTGTGCAGCGTTTTCTGCCACACTTTTTCCTTCCCACAGACGTCCCACTGAGGTGGCTTGATGCAGCACTCTGGGAACAGCCTGTTCGCTCAGAGATTTCTTTCTGTGTCTTACCCTCTTGCTTGAGGTTGTCAATGATGGCCTTCTGGACAGCAGTCAGGTCGGCAGTCTTACCCATGATTGTGGTTTTGAGTAATGAACCAGGCTGGGAGTTTTTAAAAGCCTCAGGAATCTTTTGCAGGTGTTTAGAGTTAATTGGTTGATTGAGATGATTAGGTTAATAGCTCGTTTAGACTACCTGAACATGATATGCTAATTTTTTGAGATAGGAATTTTGGGTTTTCATGAGCTGTATGCCAAAATCATCAGTATTAAAACAATAAAAGACCTGAAATATTTCAGTTGTGTGCAATGAATCTAAAATATATGAAAGTTTAATTTTTATCAGTACATTACAGAAAATAATGAACATCACAATATGCTAATTTTTTGAGAAGGACTAGTATATATATATATATATATATATATATATATATATATATATATATATATATATATAGAGAGAGAGAGAGAGAGAGAGAGAGAGACCATCAAAAAATAGTAAATAATTGTCATTTTAGAAAAATCCATCTTTTAAAATTTATAAATTCAGATAATAACTTCAAAAAATTTATAGACAAACTGTATACATAATTGAATAAGAAAATGTATAGTACTAAGCATTTTATTTTTTTTAAACTGATGTATGAAAAAGTAATTTTGGCATTTTGGACATTTTAGAGTAAAATGGACCATAAAATGATATCATTATGAAGATGTTTAGAACACTGTAACTTTAAAAACCAATAATTATGTAGTGGAACCTTGGTGGTTGAACACAATTCGTTCCAAAGATATGGTCGATTTTGTTCAAAGAGTGAAACAATATTTCCCATAAGAAATAGTTGGGTTTTTAGTTTTTACACCTGAGCCTACTGGCTCATCAGGCCGGTGCTTATCCCCGGTTTCCGTAGCGTGAAGCAACTAGGAGTTCAACTCCTCCTGTATGGGACGCTAGTCCATCACAGGTTATCTTCCCAGTATATTTTTACTGGTACCCATTTATACTGCTGGGTGAACAGAGGCACACTTGTGGTTGAGACCTTGCCCAGGGGTCTTAGCACAGTGAGGGTCTCAGTAGGATTCGAACTCACAATCTCCCGATCATGAGCACAGCACCCTAACTACTACACCACCGGCCCCACAGATATAAGAAATAGTTAAATGTCAATTAATGCGTTCAGATGAATGTTTAATTCCATCAATACAGTTGTATATAATTTGAAAATGAGGTGTATTTATGAACCATATTACAGGGATCCCACACTTTCCACGGTTCATTGGGACCAAGATCCCCCCACAACCACTGAATTCCGTGAAGTAGGATCAAGCTCCCCTGACTGACGTACACGTATGTGTATATAATATTAATAAACACATATTCAATGCTATAAATGCTTCTAATAACAATTAAACATTGAAAAAATGCACAATATGTAAATAAAATATAAAACACACACAAACAGATGGAGGTTTTGGGTTGTTTTGTGTTTGTTTAGGTTTTTTTTTTTTTTTTTTGGCATAATTGTGCTGGTTTTTACGACATTTTCCTGAACCTTTTCCCCTATTCTTCCTTATTTTTTTAGTTTGATGAATATTTAAAAGAACCCACGATGCACTGAAGTCGCATGATTTGAAGCATGAAGTAGCGAGAGATCCCTGTATGGCCAATACATACATTAATGCACAAAAGAGTAAAACATAATAGTAATAATAATAAAATTATAAAATAAAATAAAAATAATCATAATAATTATTATTATAATAATACATAATTAACCTAATTATGTACTGTATTTATTTACAATACATGCCTTTCTGGTTGGAATGTGTCAGCCTATGTGGCTGGATGGGGAGGAAGAGATGGGGGATGGGTTATTGCTTTTTTTTTGGGGGGGGGGGTTCCCTTCTCCGTCTCTTGATCGCAGTTGATTCTTCACATTCTCATGAATTTTCTCTTTTTCTTTCCAGTAGAATTACTTCTGCTTTTCTTCTTTTTTCTAAACTCAATAGGCAGGATGAGACACTCTCTCATTGGCTGTTCGAAGTACTGTACACAGCGCAGCATTCAACACACTCGGTTCTGCTCCATTCGAACTATGATTATTTGTTCGAACACCAAGGCATATTTTCCTCAAAGTTTTTGATCAAACTCTGATTCGTTCGACCATGGGGTTTTGTTTTGATTTTTTTTTTTCATTATACTGTATTAATCCCGCAAGGGAAATTATTTCCTCTGCCTGTAACCCATTCAAAGTGTGCACACACAGACACATGTAAAGAATGAGCATGCAGACTTGGAGCAGTCGGCTGCCACACACAGTGAGGATGCCTGAAGAGCAGTTGGGGTTTGGTGCTTTTCTCAAGGTCACTGTGGAGGAAGGGAAGGTGGAGCACACTACCCCACCAACGCACATTTTTCTTGCTATTTTGAGAATTGAACCAGCAACCTTTTGGTCCCAAAACAGCTTCTCTTAGTATTATGCTGCTGCTGCCCCATGCATCAGTCATGCAAACTTTTCCTTTCACCTTACAGTTATTTAGCACTGTGTGTTGGTCATTTATGGTTGTAGCAAGACAAAACGTGTATAAGTTGAAAGGGTGCAGTATTCATACTCTTGCAAGCAGCTGTATCGTCAGGCTCCACTTTAAAAATCTCTGAACTCAAAGAGGGAGAAAAGGCAGTGACAGGTAAGAATACTGCACATATTCCATTGGTTGATTGTTGCTGAGCGGAATGAATGACGAAGGTCTGCTTGGACCAGAACCTTGTACGAATGTGCAGCCTGGGGCTGCAGACTCAGAAAACATATATAAAGCACGACTAAAGGAAAGTCTTACTCATGCTGAATGCACGCCCGTCCGAGCAGATTTTTGAGACGTGCTGTCCTGTCTCGTCCCACATGGACGTCTACAGCTCTGCCTTCATAGATAAGGTGAGAGCTGCTGGGCTGCCAGAGGTCCACCTGCACATCATCATTCAGTTAGAGGAAGCTATGTAGCAACATGAGATGAATATCAATGCTTACAACTAGTATTTTAAAACCTGGTACTTAAATAATATCACAATTTACTGCTGTTAATCTTAAGTCACAATCTGCTGGCCATGTTCCTGACTGATGCATAGAGAGAGAGAGAGAGAGAGAGAGAGAGAGTGTGTGTGAGCGAGAGCCTGTGTGTGTGTGTGTGTGTGTGCGCAAGTGAGACACTGCTAACAAGCCACATAGCCGCAGCAAATCGAAACCATATGGTGGAACCCCTGTAGTATTCCATTCTCTCTTCCCAATCTGCAGAGTTGTCGTCCTTGACTCACTAACCAGCTCCAAACATGAACTCGTGTAGGAGGTTACACACAGACAGGATTAAATCGCATTACATCACTGACACAATTGCTTTCAATGTTCTGCGTTTCCTTATATTCACTGGATTTAAGATTAAAATACACAGACTGTTTCTCCACTAATGTGCTGTGGGGAAAAAAGTACATTTTTACTCAGCAAGAAACAGTTCAGAGTCAGTCATCTTCTGTTTAGTGCTTGGGAAAAGTATTAACACTTCTGCTGAAGCTGTTCAAAATCAAATCAAAAGCAGAAAGAGGATGCCTGCCACAGAAAATCCCACAAATTTGAAGGTATCGGAGTGTGTGTGTGTGTGTGTGTGTGTGTGTGTGTGTGTGTGTGTATGAAAATGGGCCCACTTATCCCATTTTGCCAGCTGCATCCCATTTCAGTATAGCACAGCATGTTTCACCTTTTAATGGCTGAACTGCTTTTACACACTCAACACTGGAGAAGGTCGAGCATGATGAAAGTTCGCTCTCTTCTGTTATAATTGTGTCCCTTAAACAGCTACAATTTTGGGTGTCCAGGATCGCCAGTAGATCCACACTAACAGGCAGGTTCATAAACTTCATAAAAGAAACCTACATTTTGGCAGCCATTTAATTTTTTTAATTTTTTTTGGTGAATAATGCCTTGTTCAAAGTGAAATTACAACATATAATTCCCTGTCTACAACCAGTAAAAACCACTGAAAACACCACAAACCTCTTGACCCAAAATTTCATCTTCTCAACCATTTTTTCAACTACTAGCTCCTTCGTAGTTTACTCAATAAATAACATCAAACTCCACAACAGAATACATGACAAATGTTTAGAACTTTAGAAAACATGTACAATATACAGGGATCCCTCGCTACTTCACGTTTCAATTCATGTGGCTTCAGTGCATCGTGGTTTAAAAAAAAAAAAAAAAAAAAAAAAAAAAAAAAAAAAATTATATATATATATATATATATATATATATATATATATATATATATATATATATATATATATATTCATCTAATTAAAAAAAGGAAATAAAGGAAGAATTGGGAAAATGTTTAGGAAAATACTGAAAAAACAAGGCCTAAAAAACTACTTACATTTTTGAGGTGCACTTCTGAGTGCGTGCACACGCATCTGCATGCGTCTGTATGTGTGTGTATTTATACTTATTTACATCTTATGTATTATTTTTTGAATGTGTAATTGTTATTATAGGCATTTATAGCATTGAATATGTATTTATTGATATTATATACACATATACATGTAAGTATACATCAGCCGGGGGAGGGGGGGGGGTGATCCTATATTCATATACACATACATATACATATATACATAGACACACATACAGGGAGTTGTCGACTTACGACCTATATGAGTGTACGTCTGATCGACTTTACGACCGCAAAAGTAGTGAAGCATGATTCATGGCAGTGTGAGTGTTGCGTACGACAGTTGTTTGCGCTACCGGCAGCGCCAGCATCTTAAAAGGCCAAGCAGGAGATGATGCAGCTTCACGTTCTAACTGCTCAGAGCAAATCTATTCATCTACTTTCAATGCCACGTCAATGTGGCGTGAAGCGGAGAGCCAATCCTTTCTGTGTGGGCGGGTCCGATACGTTGAAACTAATTTTATTGGACTCACACGCTGCAGTGTTTATGTGACAGGAAGCATGTCCCAAGTTTTGCCAATCAGCTGGTCTGCGGGTTGAAGTTTTTCCATGACTTTCCATTTGTCTTTGCTTGCCAGCTGGGCTTGGCTTCGTGGAAATGAGCCGATCAAAACGACGAAAATTTCAATTTCAATCCAATAAAATTGGAGTTTGAAGCTATCGGACCTGCCCACATAGTGGAGTACAAAAAGGATTGGCTCTCTGCTGTGTGCGACAGTGACGTGGAATTGAAAATAGATATATAGATTTAAATGCACCAGATTTATTCATCTGTTTTTGTTTGGCGTGAGTGTATTTGGATGGAAAGTCGACATATGACCAGATCGATTTATGACCGGTCTGCCAGAACCAAAAGCGTCCGGAAGTCGACGACTCACTGTGTGTGTGTGTATATTTTACATTATATATATATATATATATATATATATATATATATATATATATATATATATATATATACACATATACAAAAGGACAGGACAAAGACTTTCTATTGAAACTCCATTTATCACTACAGATCTGTTTCGAGGGGTGGTGAAACCATCCTCTCTCTTCAGGTGATTAAAGAACGAGGGGTGGTGAAACCATCCTCTCTCTTCAGGTGATTAAAGAAGAATTCTTCTTTAATCACCTGAAGAGAGAGGATGGTTTCACCACCCCTCAAAACAGATCTGTAGTGATAAATGGAGTTTCAATAGAAAGTCTTTGTCCTGTCCTTTTGTTTATTTGCTCTACCAAAAAGTATTGAGCACTCTCCTATGGAAGGATCTACTCAGAAAATCCTCTATATATATATATATATATATATATATATATATATATATATATATATATATATACACACACACACACACACACATATATATACATGCACGATATATATAAAACTGAACTGGGAAGAAGGAGGGGCATGTTCAGGCTGTCGTTTGTAAACAATAGACGCAGTGTCATCTAAGCACAAAATTTGACTTTTTTTTTTTTAAAAATCAAGAAAAGTAAAATCGAAAAAACGTAAAATGGATGAACGCAAGTAGGGGAGCGTATGTATTTGTCATGGGGAAAAGCAGATTTAGAATTCGAACAAATCGGAATTTGACCAGCCGTCTGGAACGGATTATGGTTGAGAACCGAGGTACCACTGTATTGCAATAACTTCCATTTGGAGCTGTAATGCACTAGTTTCACAAATGTATATTTTTTGTAATTAATGTAACAGTGCGATTTGTCTCCTGACTTCAAACAAAGACGTCAAGTCATTATTATTATTATTGTTGTTGTTCTTCATCATTCATTCATTTTCTAAGTTGCTCAATCCTAGTTGTTGATATTATGAGGTGATAATTCCTAAGCGAGAACATGCACCATGCCTCCTCTCTATACCCCAGTCATGCTCCAAACATGTGCATAAATCATGAAGCTCCATGAATTTTTTTAATCGTGGAGATTGCGGACATCGTGCTCCAGTGTAAACAGAGCAATAATACACTTTGACACTAAAAGACGACTACATTTTTCCAAGAATGCCCAACTTGCTTAAACATTATTTCATGCTCTCACTAATTTCATTACACATGATTATGAAATTTTAATGAGAATTTTTTTTTCATAAAACATTTTTGACTGGAAAATGACATCTATGTGGATTTTATGTAGGTGCTAATTAACTTTGTAGCTGACAGCTGATAGGTCATTCCATTTATGTTAATTGGAAGTGGTGGTCTAGTGGTATACGCCACTGGATCGCTGATCTTAAGGTTGGCGGTTCGAGTCCCACTCCCCACAACGTTGTCACTGTCCCCCCCCCCAGTGCAGCTAACTGGGTTATCAAAGGCCGATCATGCCTCTCACTGTCTATGGTGAGAGGTTCATGTAAAAGAACCATTGCTGACTTTCGTAAAGAGTAGCTGCAAAGCCGTCAGTGTGTGTACGTCCCTTGCTAAAGGGTTGTGTCGGGAAGGGCATCCGACGTAAAAACCTATACCAAATCAAACGTGCGAATCATTCGATGTGGCGACCTCTGATAAAGGGAAAAAGTCGAAAGGAAATCTCATTACAATCATGTTAATATTTTAAACTGAAAATAATATTTGTTATAAGTGCAAGAATTGGATTCATTTGATTATAATTTCTTCTGGGATCAGTAAAATATTCTGATTATTATAAATTCTTATTCATATGTGCAACACCATGCAGATCTGATACAGTGATAATCCTAAACTAACCCTAACTAGCACTAATGTCTGCTTCCAACCTTGAAAAATAAAAACTTACCATTAAGAAAAATCTCTGTGAGCTGCCTTGATCTCAGACCGCGTCGTGTTGCTGCAGCTCCAAGGGAATTATCTCTTAATAATTTAAACAACCCAGAGGCAGCTGTGTAAACATTACATACACTCATCCTTGACGAAGTGGCTTCCAGTGGCATAGCAATTCGATTTGGGCTTGGGGTTAAGGACAAATTTGAAATACTGGATGATGGGCTCCAAAAAGTTTTTAGGTTATTGAAAGCTTCGCATTAAATAAAGCTACCATAAAATTACACGACTAACTTTAACACAACTACTGAAATACAGGGATCCCTCACTTTCCATGGTTAATTGGGACCGAGATCCCCCCACGTCCATCGAATTTCACGACGTAGGATCACCCCCCCACACACTGATGTACACGTACATGGATATGTGTATATCAATAAATACATATTCAACGCTATAAATGGTTATAATAATTAAATATTAAAATAGAATGCGTAAGATGTAAATAAAATATAAATACATACACACAGATGCGTACACGCGCACAGGCGCAGATGCGCGTGCACACACGCAGATGTAACTAGTTTTGATGGGAGGTTTTGGGTTGTTTTTGTTTGCTTAGTGGTTTTTTTTTTGCATAATTTGCCTTGTTTTTGTGGCATTTTCCTTAACTTTTGATGAATATTTAAAAAAAAAAAAAAAAAAAAAAAAAAACACAATGCACTGAAGCCACATGAACTGAAGCAGGAGGTAGCGAGTGATCCCTGTACAGTAATTTTTGAGGATTTTAATTAAATATAATGCTCTCAAATTATGTGCTATAATATAATGTTTATAATATTTTCCCATTCCATCATTCATATTTATGTTCAATATACATCTTTTTTTCTGGCACTACTGCTTCCTTGCAAATTTCTGTACAAAATAACTTTTTTCCTAAATTTAATATTTTATTCCTTTATTCAATATAGATTTACTCTCAGTATTACTTACACATAAAGTCTTTTTTCCAAATGATTTATTTTTATTTTATATATATATATATATATATATATACATACACGGATATGTGTATATAATATCAATAAATACATATTCCATGCTATAAATGTTTATAATAATTTAATATTAAAATATAATGCGTAAGATGTAAATAAAATATAAATACACACACACACACACACACACACACACACACACACACACACACACACAGGGATCCTTCACTTTCCGCGGTTAATTAGGACGCCCCACGACCATCAAATTCCACAAAGCCCCCCCCGACTGACGTATACGTACATGTATACGTGTATATAATATCAATAAATACATATTCAATGCTATAAATGCTTATAATAACAAACATTCAAAAATTATACATAATATGTAAATAAAATATAAATACACACACAGATGTGCACAGATGAGCACCTCACATAAAAATGTAAGTTGTTTTGATTTGGGGTCTTGGGTTGTTTTTTTGTTTTTGTTTCTTTAGGGTTCTTTGCATAATTGGCCTTGTTTTGCAGCATTTTCTCCTATTCTTCCTTAATTTGCTTATTTTTTAATTCGATGAATATTAAAAAAATGCGATGCACTGAAGCCGCATGAATTGAAGCACGAAGTAGCAAGGGATCCCTGGAAACACAAACACACACACACACACACACACACACACATTATATATATATATATATATAGAGGATTTTCTGAGTAGATCCTTCCGTAGGAGAGTGCTCAATACATTCTTCTGTAATCACCTGAAGAGAGGGGATGGTTTCACCACCCCTCGAAACAGATCTGTAGTGATAAATGGAGTTTCAATAGAAAGCCTTTGTCCTGTCCTTTTGTATATATATATATATAGATATAAAAAGGTGCAATAATTCTTTGAAATGGTACTGTATGTGCTGATGTTGTGATACATTTACTGTATGATATAAAAGCTGTCATGAACTGAGATTTCAGTGATTTTTCACATTTATATGTCTATCTAGCTGCTCAGCCATCAGATAAAAATAATAACAATAAACAAGTTGTAGTATTCTCTATTCGGAACATTTCTAAATCGTTCAAATACTGAACATACCACATTTGTTTCTGTATTCGAAATTTCACCTAATACCTTCAACGTGAACAAACCACCAACAGGGTTCTCAGTTTGATTTTTAGACAAATATAGAAACTAAAACAGTCAAGTTATTCTAATGAAGCTCAGTAATGGAAAATAGCAGTGTGTTCTTTTAGAACCAGCAGAGAATTCCCAAGTGTAGAATCTCCTGTGCGATCCCACATCCCAACTATGTTTCAATAACAACATTGACACACCATCTCCAATTGCCTGCTATTTTTAAATCCCATTAACTGGATTTTTCCTGGGGACAAAATTCTCCCAAGTTCCATCTTATGCACATTTTTTCAATGAAGATAAATAATAGCTGATCAGTTGAGTTAAATTACTTTCAGTTCAATGTTGCCACTCCATTACACTGAAAGCCTGTTCAATTTACATTTGTATATTCTAGCAAATGATGCGATTGATGAGCTTGGGATTAAAAACGTTGTTAATGTTTAAATCAAACAATGAACACTTGTGGTTTTTCACCATCAGTTAAGACTGGCAGCAACACCAATCACAATTTGAGTTAAAGCAAACAAACAAACAAACAATGATCTTATTTTAGTTTGATCTTCTTGTGTTTCTATTCAGTACAGGGATCCCTCACTACTTCGTGCTTCAGTTCTCACGGCTTCAGTTCAGGCAGGTTTTTTTCAAAGATATTTATCAAAAATAAAGACGGAAATTAAGGAAAAATAGGGAAGAAGCTAAGGAAAATGCCGTAAAACAAACCCAATTATGCAAAAAACCCCAAACAAGCAAAAAAGAAACACCACCCCCAAAACTACTTACATTTTTATGTGAGAGGGCATCTGTGTGCGTGTGCATCTGTATGTGTGTGTATTTATATTTTATTTACTACTTACGCATTATTTTTGAATGTTTCATTGTTATTATAAGCAATTATAGTGTTGAATATATATTTATTGATATTATATACAGATATACATGTACGTATATGATCGCAAGGGTGGTCTCGGTCCCCATTAACTGCGCACAGTGAGGGATCCCTGTATATAATAAAATTTAAATGAGTATCAAGAACACTGTACAATAGCATCACTTATTTTTGTTTCCATATATTACAGTGGTACCTCAACTTACGATAGTCCCAGCAAACGAAAAATCCAGGTTACGAAAAACATTTTCCAAAATTTTTTGTCTCCATACACGAAACAAATTCTCCTTACGAAACGAGCCAGATGCACCATTCAAACATTCAAATGCGCCATTCAACATTCAAACAATGCACGAGCTGCTTTCCCCACAGACTAGCTTCCAACATCCCACCCCGCTGGCCTCCCATTGGCTAGGAGGGATGACACAGCTCCCTCCCATTGGCTATTATGCAGATGCATCTCCCATAATGCTTTTCGTGTAAAAGACAGAGTTACTGTTTTTTGACTCAGGCTTTTAACCTTGCATAAACATTTGTAAGATTATAATTCTGCGAAGACGACGTGGTCAACACACGCGCGCGCGCACACACACACACACACACACACACACACACACACACGCACGCGTGTGAAAAGAGAAAGCGGGCTCGTGATATCGCAAAGGAATATGGCCAAACCAGTCAACCATCGGTACAATATTGAAGCAGAAGGAGGTCTTAAAAGGTATGCTTTTATAATTTTTAAAGGGTTTAGGGGGCAGTTTTGGGAGCCTTGGAACGAATTCGGCCTTTTACATGTAAAATGCAGTTCAATTTACAAAAAAAAAAAACAGGTTCAGAAAAAAAGGCTCTGGAACGGATTAATTTCGTAAGGTGAGGTACCACTGTATATAGTAATATTCTGAATGTGGATTGAATACATTAAAAATCAAGGGTATGAATGATAAAATAAAAATAACTCACCGTTATGTTCTGAAAAAGCTGTTTGAGATAACGGATCTCCCTGGGACTGCTCGGAATTATTCTCAGTACCTGATCGCTGCAACAAAAACAAGATTACTGAAAACAAGACGTTTGAGAATAAATGTAGGCAACTTTTTGTTGATTAATCAAAGTTCTTGAAATACACACAAGAAAATCGGTTCTCACTTTTATCCAGAGTGATTTAAATAAAGGCAGGTAGAAGGTAGAGGAGGAGCGCATCGTATGTGGGTATGTGGTGAAGCACATTTTAGATCTAAATCATAAAAAGAATAATTCTATCGTTTTTAAAGAATGCTTTAAAAAAACCAACAACAACAACAACTATAATCCACTCTGTGAAAGTTAAATGAATTCAGATCTCCAAAACCCAGTTTTGCCCAAACACCCTGATTTTATTAAAAGGCCAGCAGTACATTCTCTTTATCACAGCACTTCATTTCAATTCAGCTCAGGCGAGTTGAAAAGACGATTATTTTTCCTAACTTTTCAACAAAATCAATTTTGTGTTTATCTGTTTGCGGTTTAATTTGGAGTCTTTTGTACTGTCTGGCAGCTAACTAGTGAACCTTACTAAACAAACAAATATTACTTAACTAGAACAAGAAGCAAAATTTCATTATATCATTCATTTGCCAAAAACTGTTTACTTCAACTAGGCTCACTGGGAGGCTGGTGCGTATCTTGGCCAACATGGGCAAAGGTGGGGTACAGCCAGGACAGCTCGCGAGACCATCGAAGGGCATCACACACATTCAAACCACTCACACTTACAGCACCGGATCACCCAGAGGAAAGCCAATGCAAGTACAGGGAGAAACTCTACACAGAAATGCCCAAGACTGGGATTCAAACCCAGGATCTTCTTGCTGTGAGGCATGCTTAAAACGACACCACCATGAGCCCAAGAGCAAACTCAAGAATGTCATTTATGTATGTTTTATTTGCAATAGGATATGTACAGATAAAAATAGAAGGCTAGATCACTTACAAAAGCTTTCTACCGGCAGCAGGTGTTAAAAATTTGTGTCTAACTAAACTTGAGAAGCTTCAGTGCCACTGCCAATCCAAAAGAGGTTCCAGACACATCATGCAGCAGCCCAGCATCCTGACCAACCCCTCCCTACCGACTGCCAAAGAAGCTTGGCATCCAGGAAAGAATGAGTAAAAATTCATGTTTTATATTATATACATCACCTGCAAATTTATTTAACTAACCACAAAAATGACCACATTATAGGCCTTATAATATCTACACACACTAATATATATATATATATATAAAATTGTGTGTATGTATATGTGTGTGTGTATATATATCTATATATAAAATTGTGTTCTACACTAGTGCTTCGCAAAAAATTAGCATATTGTGATAAAGTTCAATATGTTCTGTAATGTACTGATAAAAATTAAACCTTCATATATTTTAGATTCATTGCACACCAACTGAAATATTTCAGGTCTTTTGTTTTAATACTGATGATTTTGGCATACAGCTCATGCAAACCCAAAATTCCTATCTCAAAAAATTAGCATATCATGTTCAGGTAGTCTAAACGAGCTTTAACCTAATCATCTGAATCAACCAATTAACTCTAAACACCTGCAAAAGATTCCTGAGGCTTTTAAAAACTCCCAGCCTGGTTCATTACTCAAAACCGCAATCATGGGTAAGACTGCCGACCTGACTGCTGTCCAGAAGGACATCATTGACAACCTCAAGCAAGAGGGTAAGATACAGAAAGAAATCTCTGAGCGAATAGGCTGTTCCCAGAGTGCTGTATCAAGCCACCTCAGTGGGACGTCTGTCGGAAGGAAAAAGTGTGTCAGAAAACGCTGCACAACCAGAAGAGGTGACCGGACCCTGAGGAAAATTGTGGAGAAGGGCCGATTCCAGACCTTGGGGGACCTGTGGAAGCGGTGGACTGGGCAACAGGTGCCACATTCCCCAGATCAAGCCACTTTTGAAGCAGACACAGCGGCAGAAGCGTCTGACCTGGGCTACAGAGAAGCAGCACTGGACTGTTGCTCAGTGGTCCAAAGAACTTTTTTTCAGATGAAAGCAAATTCTGCATGTCATTCGGAAATCAAGGTGCCAGAGTCTGGAGGAAGACTGGGGAGAAGGAAATGACAAAATGCCTGAAGTCCAGTGTCAAGTACCCACAGTCAGTGATGGTCTCAGGTGCCATGTCAGCTGCTGGTCCACTGTGTTTTATCAAGTGTAGGGTCAATGCAGCTAGCTATCAGGAGATTTTGGAGCACTTCATGCTTCCATCTGCTGAAAAGCTTTATGGAGATGAAGATTTCATTTTTCAGCACGACCTGGCACCTGCTCACAGTGCCAAAACCACTGCTCAATGGTTTACTGAACATGGTATTACTGTGCTCAATTGGCCTGCCAACTCTCCTGACCTGAACCCCATCGAGAATCTGTGGGATATTGTGAAGAGAAAGTTGAGCGACACCAGACCCAACACTGTGGATGAGCTTAAGGCCACTATCGAAGCATCCTGGGCCTCCATAACACCTCAGCAGTGCCACAGGCTGATTGCCTCCATGCCACGCCGCATTGAAGCAGTCATTTCTGCAAAAGGATTCCCGACCAAGTATTGAGTGCATAACTGAACATAATTATTTCAAGGTTGACTTTTTTGTATTAAAAACACTTTTTATTGGTCGGATAAAATATGCTAATTTTTTGAGATAGGGATTTTTGGTTTTCATGAGCTGTATGCCAAAATCATCAGTATTAAAACAATAAAAGACCTGAAATATTTCTGTTGGTGTGCAATGAATCTAAAATATATAAAAGTTTAATTTTTATCAGTACATTTATCAGTACAAAAATTATTATTATTATTACAGAAAATAAGGAACTTTATCACAATATGCTAATTTTTTGAGAAGGACTAGTATGTGTGTGTGTATATATATATACACACACACACACACACACACACTACACACATCTTTTCCTTTCAGCTTTTCCCTTAAGGGGTGGCCACAGCGAATCATCTGCCTCCATCTCACCCTCTCCTTTGCATCTTCTCTTACACCAACTACCTTCATGTCCTCCTTCACTACATCCATGAATTGTCTCTTTGGTATACATATATACACACATATATATATATATATATACACATTATTATATATATGTGTGTGTATATATGTGTGTGTGTATATATATTTATATATATATATATATATATATATATATATATATACATACATATACACACATAATCTTTCGTGGCATTTTAAAGGAAGCAGCGCTTTCCTTGTAATCTTTTACCAGCTGCCCAAATTTAAATACCTCTTCATTTACTAATGCCCTCTATCCCAGTTCGGTGAAATAGTTCAAGCTTTATGAGGCTCAGCAGCTATTTAAAGCCTGAATCAGGTCAGAGGATTTCTCTTCAGACATCAATGGAGCACATCCCATACTCACTGGCTAAATTACGGTCAATTCATTGTCTGCCTATTGAGCACAAATTTAAATTACTGTATTTTTCAGACCATAAGGCACATTTTAAAGCCTTTAATTCTCAAAAATTTGATGCTGCACCTTATAATTCAGTGCACCTTATGTGTGGATGAAGCCGCGCGACTCCATCTCATGGTTTCCGTCAAAACCCAAGTGAAGCAAACTAATTCAGAGCTAACTATCATTCTAGGCATATTAACCAGAGAACTTCAACCACTAGATTTTGATGTCAACAGGTCGTAAGTTAGAGGGATCCAGGCTTTATGTCCAAATACCGGCATTGGTGCTATAGTAGTCAGGTGACTTGCCAAGTAATACGTAAGTAGCTGAGAGAAGTTTACGTCATGAGACCGGAAAACTTTTAGCACCAAATTTCCGCCTCTACTTATAGTCTGACTTGTTTCAATGATGCTTCCACGTCTCAGGACGCTCAGCTGGCTTCATGAGAATCTCACGTTCATCACCAGGATAAAGCACTGCTACAAGTCTCCTCCTGAGACCTCCGATTAACCTTCTTGAATTTACAGTTACACTGATACAGCTCCTTAAAAGTAATGATGTCCGTTCTGTAATGTACACAATACTCATACTACGAATGAGCGCCGCCATGCTTGTTGCTGTGATGACACCGTCGCTTTAAGGGGGCGTGGCTATGAGAAGTTTAGGTCATGACTCCGGAAGACTTTTTCCACCTCATCTCCATCTCTATTGATCTGTGACCCCATGCACGTGAGGAAATACATAAAATATTATAATATAATAATAAATAATAGAGGGATATGAGCTTTATGTCCAACTCGCGCAACTGTTAAACTCAGACAATGAAGATGAAAAGTTTGATGGATTTGTGGAAGAAGAATGAACTAAAAAAGTGAGTTTATTGTTTTATATTGTTACAGCTGAACAATGTTGAGTTATTGTGAATGAATTGAATAAAGTTTGACTTATCTGACTTTTGTTTCACTTGATGCGCCTTATAATCCGGTGCACATCAGGTGTGGACAGAGAATATTCACAGACCCTTCATTGGTGTTGCACCTTATAATCCGGTGCGCCCTATGGCGAGGAAAATGCGATATATGTGCCTAAAGTCCTATATTAGCATTTTATTTAGCTCAATCAACAATCAACTAAACTACATGCCAAGAATGTCCAAGTTCCACTACAGACTTTGCCAAAATTCTATTTTTTTGATCATATGACTCTCAGTCTGAAGGGGAAGTGGTGGTCTAGTGGTATAGGGCGCTGGATCGCTGATCCAAAGGTTGGGGGTTCGAGTCCCACTCTCCACAAGGTTGTCACTGTCCCCCCCAGTGCTGCTAACTGGGTTATCAAAGGCGGGCCATGTCTCTCACTGTCTATGGTGAGAGGCATGTAAAAGAACCATTGCTGACTTTCATAAAGAGTAGCTGCAAAGTCGTCAGCGCGTTTCTGTCCTTTGCTAAAAGGGTTGTGACAGGAAGGGCATCCGACGTAACAAACCTCTGCCAAATCAAACGTGCGAATCAAATGATTCGCTGTGGCGACTCCCGAGTAAAAGGGAAAAAGCTGAAAGGAAGACAGACATGACTCTCAGTCTGACTTTTGGGACATTTCTGATGACACATGCGATGCTAGCTTGTTGACCAAGTCGTGAAACAAATGGTAGAAGAAAGAACCCTCAGTCAAGATGTATGATAAATAATGAGAAATTGTTGTCAACATGGTCGTCACTGTCGTCTCTTTTCGTGATCTTGTTTTAAACAATGGAATCGTTGTCTGTTTTCAAGCGGAGGCATAAACAAGTTTGTAGCACAGCATTGTTTTATAATTGCACTATCCCTGTGGGAAGAATGTTTAGCATGAACTAGAGGGAAATTCCTGGCAATGGCATTCACACTGTGCAACATCAGTGTGAAGTGAATGCAAGTTTTAAGGTAAATAGACTATTTAATCCCAAATGCAGTTTATAGGAAGTGTACTAAGCTAGTGTGCTTGATCTGCATGAATTATAGATCTCTCTCAGAATGTGCTTTCCACTGAGAAGTTTATCTGCTGTGAAAATACTGTATTAAAATCGAACACAATGTAAAATGGAAACCTCCCATTTTCAACCTCACTCTAATTTTTGTCTTCATCATCATCTTTTTTTGTAGATTTTCTAAATATTTTTTAAAGTTTCAAGGGGAACACATTTCATCATTGCTGGTTTATTGATTACCTTTCTGGTAATAGTACTGGATCATTTACTAATTCCAAATGATGTTTGTCTGTGTGTGTGTATATGCTGAAGTGTTTTACTTGTAGTGAATCTTAAGCCTAACTTTGTGGTCTCTGTATGACACTGAAGAATTACATTTATATAAAATATCGACAACAATATTCAAATGCATCCAAATACTAAACCTTTTTAAGAAAATAAAATTCACAATAGCACCAAATATATTGCCTTGCATGGCTCTTCTCCAGGTACTCCGGTTTCCGCCAGTAGTCCAAGGACATGTACATTATGCTAATTACAGGGATCCCTCGTTACTTTGGGCTTCAATTCATGTGGCTTCAGTGCATCGTGGGTTTTTTTTTTCTTTTTTTTAATATTAATCGAATTTAAAAAAATAAGGAAAATAAGTAAGAATGGGGGAAAAAGTTCAGGAAAATGCCACAAAAACAAGACGCGCAAAAAAACCCAACTAAACAAACAAAACAAAAAACAACCCAAAATCTCCCATCAAAACTAATTGCATTGTTGTGAGGTGCGCATCATGTGCACGCACATCTATATGTGTGTGTATTTATATTTTATTTACATCTTATGCATTATTTTTAAATATTTAATTGTTATTATAAGCATTTATAGCACTGAATATGTATTTATTGATATACACATTTATTATATACACATATACATGTACGTATACGTCAGTCGGGGAGGTGATCCTACTTCGCGGATTTTGATGGTCGCGCGGGGATCTCGGTCTCAATTAAACGTGGAAAGTGAGGGATCCCTGTAGATATTTTCATTTGCCCCACGTATGAATGCGAGCCTAATAAACGATTAAAGGAGTTCAGAAAATTAAAGAAATAAAGTAGTACTATGTCGGATGCTAGCAATTCTACATGTTACTATTTATATGAATTTTGGTATTATACTGTTTTCTGCATTGGTTTCCTAATGCCCACCAAAGATTGATTGTTACACTAGCCAGGTTACAAGAGGCACCGCAACATGTGAAAAAATCCAGAAAAGCACTAAATGACCTGCATGAAGAATTCTGCTGTCAGTTTTGTAATTTTGGAAAAGTCGACTGTGCTCTTCAGCTGGTGTCATGTCCCTTCTCACAAGAGCCTGAAACGGTACCACAGGAGTTGAAGTTGGAACTGATTGATCTCCAATGTGACATGATGTTAAAGGAGAAAATCTCCCTTAAACTGGATGAGTTTTATGCTTCATGAAGTGCAGAGAAATTTCCAAACATCCAGAAGATGGCACAGAGGATGCTGGTGTTGTTTGGCTCGACATGTCTGTACAGACTTTTAGTGTGATGAACACCAGCAAAGTGCCCCACAGATCCCAACTTCGTGATGAACACCTCAAATTTGTTGAGAATCACCACAACAGAATTACCACCAGACTTTGATGCCCTGACAAAAACGGGGGATCAACAACACTTTTCCCACTAAAGGTATGTTCGTATTTTAATGTTTTTTTTTTCTGTTTGTTTGATATGTACCGTTAAAAAATGCATTTTTTATCATATCTTGTTGGTCCAGCCCATTGTCAAATTTGAAAAGTCAATGTGGCCCCCAAGCCAAAATAATTGCCCACCTCTGCTCTATATTGTCCCTGGGTATGAAAGAGTAGTGTAACTGGCATCACATCCATGGTGTACTTCCACCTCTTTACACATTTTCATTGGGATCCACCACAACCAACCAAGTACTAACCACATGGAATTCTTTATTATCAATATACTTATCCAGCCTTGCTCATCCAGCATTTTCAGATATCCCAGCTGCACACACTCGTAGCATTCTTTTAACAATGGAAATCAAATACTGTTCTGGAAGCTCTTTCCAAAACTGACTAAATGTGTTGCATATGTTGACTGCTTTGTCATTACTCTTCTGTAGACATCTCAATTCAATCGGGTTCATGTCTGGAGTCTGTGCGGGTGACGCCATGTTTTGATGCCTACTGTCTTGATGTTTTCTTCTGAGGTAGTTCTTACATACCACTTACCTTTGTTTCTTTCAGCTCATGTACTGGACTGAAACTACTTTAAATTTCAATACAACCGAAAAAAAAATTGATCAGCAGTGTCCAGACCTATACAGACCCATAAAGTATACTGTCTACAAGTCCGAACCCTGTGATCAGTGATCATACACATGTGCGTGCACGCACTCAAATGCGCACCTCACATAAAAATGTGAGTAGTTTTGAAAACTAGTAGTTTTTAAGTAGTTTGTGGTGGTTTTTATTTCATAATTGGCCTTGTTTTGTGGTATTTTTCTTAACCTTTTGCCCCTATTCTTCCTTAATTTCCTTATTTTTTAATTCAATGAATATTAAAAAAAAACAAACAAACAAAAAAACCCCCAACACAATACACTGAAGCCGCATGAATTGAAGCACAAAGTAGCAAGGGATCCCTGTAAAACTAAATTGGATAATTTTTCTCAGCCACTTAGTACACTTGTCCAGAGGTCATGGCTTAAACAATTTTTTCCCCGAGCTGACCAAGTGTGCTTCTTTCTTAAATCCAAGCATACACAGGAAACCTTCATCCAACCCTGAAAAAGAAGGTTTCATGATCTGCAATTACCCATTATGCACCTTCCTTTGCTCCAATCAGTCTGCAAATCACTATCGATGACAGTCTTTTATCTGGCTTTGTTAGTGGGGACAACAGCAGTACTTCCAGGCAAAAAGGAGAAGAAAGATGTTATTTATGGTTTGGTTGACACCGAACATGTTCAAAGACAAAGGTTAGGGTATTCAACAGCTGCAGACAATTACGCCATTTGCGTCACTGAACACCAACTTCTAATTTTAGCATGAGGGTAATAGGAATGCTGCATGTCAGAGCTGCTCTTGATTTCTGAGAGAGAATCGGGAGTTTCTTCTCTACTATACACCTTGGGTAGCGTGTCCCTGCAGAGCTGTGAGCTTCGAAGGCTGCTCCATGATGTTACACCTTTCGTGTTTCTTTTGTGCGAGGTTGACGTACGTGACATTATGCGGTTAGAATGGTATTAATGGTATTTTTTTAAGAGAACATGCAGGGTGTGATGTGATGGGGTGCTCATACTTGAAATAAGACAATCCTCATTTCTAAAGCAAGATATTAGGGAAACTGATCCTACAGACATTCAAATCAAGTAGACTTCCATAATGACAATGTAAACAGTCTCTAAACAAGTCTCCATGAATGTCTAATAGGCTTAAATGCTAATTAGCTAAAACAACTAATGGTTGTTATTGGTGGATTTTTTTCTCACATAAATAAGCATAAGCATGCTAGAAAATGTGACTACATTGTTGTTTCATTTATTTATTTAGCATGAGTTAACAATAAGCAAATGGTAGATACCCCAGTGTGACGGCACGGTGGCATAGTGGTTAGCACGTCCGCCCCACAGCAAGAAGACCTGGGTTCGATTCCCGACTTGGGTGTTTCTGTGGGGAGTTTACATGTTCTCCCCGTGCTTGCGTGGGTTTCCTCCGGGTGCTCCGGTTTCCTCACACAATCCAAAGACATGCACAGTAGGTTAACTGGCCGTTCTAAATTGCCCGTAGGTTCGCATCGTGCAGAAGGCAATGGCAAACCACTGCACTAATCCTGCCAAGAAAACCTCCATGAAGATGATAGCCAGGGCGTTATCCTTCATGGCGGGTCGCCAATGGTCATCCTACGACTCAGGCACTAGATAAATAGATACCCCAGTTGCAACCTCAGTAAAATATAAGAGTTAGCCCAGTTAAAGCTCCTTTGCTTTTTGATGTAATATATTATTTAGCCTAGCTAGGTCATGTAGTCACCGCTGGAGAGGTAATACTATGTCACTTAACTGACTAATATTATTACAATGCTTTGTTTAGCTGATGCAAATGTATAAACACATAGTCAAGCGTCTTCTTATTGCCTGACCTAGGTAGCTAGCTAGCAGGAAGATTTTTTTTGAACATATGAAGATTACAAAATACTATAGGTAACGCGAAGGGTGTCTGACGAGACATGTTTGGACAAATATTAAATCAC
Source organism: Plotosus lineatus (assembly GCA_024760905.1). Lineage (NCBI taxonomy): Eukaryota > Metazoa > Chordata > Actinopteri > Siluriformes > Plotosidae > Plotosus > Plotosus lineatus. The sequence continues at coordinate 26,277,096 of CM045734.1, read as the reverse complement.
ATCAATAATCTGGAAAGGCTAACCTTGCCTTGCTTGATAAACTAGGCCAAGCTTCATCAGTTAAAACTTCAGTTAGCATAGTTGCTTTTCACACCACCAACACCATCTGGTTTTCTTTTCTTCTTCTTCTTTTTTTTTTTTTTTTTTTTGAAAATGATACGCAGTCAGCAAAGACGATTTTCAACCTTTGACTTCATTATACAAACATCAAACACTGCCAGACAAATGCTGGCACAAGCAGACTACCAATTAGTGCACACCTTGCATTTCATGCATATTTGTAGCATCATGTCTGAATCTTTTAGGAACTCACAGCTTGGTTTCTTGCAATTGTTACTTTATTCTTGCTACTCTTTACAGAAAAATTCACTTTATAAACACTTGAAAAAACAAGTGTAATCCATCATTTAAACTTTTATCCATCATTCAAGTTCAGTCCCACACAATTTCGCTGTGGTAGAACAGCTTTGTTAGCTAAATAAAAATCCAACTTCTGCTTCTGTCAATTTATATATTATAGTCGAACCCAAGGACGTGAAGGCTCACAATCTCGCCTGTCCCATTTCACCCCCTTTAAAGGGTAAAAAGTAAGCTAATCCACAGCATAATAGTCAACCTTAGTGGAATTCGCTCGAGAGTTTAAGCATGTAAGCCGCCACACGACCTTTACAAACCGAAAACCTAAAATCAACAGCGTATACAAACACATATGACAGGAAAAGAAAGACAGGCATTCCTGCATATTGTGGTTAACATGTCTATACTTGTCCCATCGCCATCAGCGGTCACAGAACACAGTCATTGTATTTTCACACATAATTAAATTGTGCTGCACATCACCAAGTAGTTGGTTATAGGGTATGTTATTTTATGTAGCATACAACATTGTTGCAATGAAAATGCCAGTCTACTTGTACGATATATTCATTCATCCATTCATTCATTTTCTGAACCATTTAATCCTAATTAGGGTTGCAGGGAGGCTGGTTCCCATCTCTGCAGACTGTGGGCGAGGGCGGAGTACAGTCTGGACAGCTTTGTACTATACAGTATAGTGTATTGCAACGCATACAAGATTAAAAAAACCTGTAATGATCCCTCCAGGGACATCATTTAAAAAGCTGTCTCTCGCCATCAAAAAATTACCTAGGACAGGATCACAATCAGGCAGTGGTGGCCTAGTGGTATAGGGCACTGGATCGCTGATCCTAAGGTTGGGGGTTCGAGTTCCACTCTCCACAATGTTGTCACTGTTTCCCTAGTGCAGCTAACTGGGTTATCAAAGGCCGGCCATGTCTCTCACTGTCTATGGTGTGAGGCTGTAAAAGAAACATTGCTGATTTTCGACAAAAGCTGTCAGCGTGTTTCCACCCTGCGATGGCCTGGTGAGCTATTCAGGGTGTAGTCTGCCCTCGCCCGAGTTGGCTGGGATGGGCACCAGCCTTCCCGTGACCCTAATTAGGATTAAGCGGTTATAGAAAATGACAGGATCGCAATCCAATTGGTCCACTAACTTTGGATAAAAAAAAAAATTTAATGATGTCCACTTGGAGCGTCATCATTATCATTTTTAAAATGGAAAAATAAATCATTGAAATGTTTTCTAAGAATAATCCATGATTTCTCTGGTGGACATTTAGAGTATTCGATGAATACAGATGTTATTTTGTTACACACCAACTGTCCACTGTTTAATATTTTTAGATCGCATTATAGGAACAGTGTTTTTGCTTAAAACTGTTGTACATCTTATCATTGTTTGGTATTTTTGGATAGAAAAGTTGTACCTGTTCAGTTCTTCTATCTGAGACTACCTTTTCAAGTGACATTCCTGGGTTTTAACCCATCCTATCTGTAATAAAGATATACTACTCTACAATCTCTAGGGGTTGTTCACACCTTGGTGTGATTTACAGCGTGCATTGTGGTTCTGCTGTAACGGCACTTGCTCTTTTGGTACGTCATTCCATGCTGTGACCCAGGAGAGAAGGCATCCAATTTACAAAAGTCAGGATAATGGATTGATGAAAAGAAATTTTCTCAGGCAGGAAACTGTTACATGTCACAATTAGTGGCAGAAATTAGTTGACACTGTCCTTCTAATATATTCTGCTAGTATTCCCTATTACAGTCCCCCGATTTACGAAATTAACCCGTTCCAGAACCCTTTTCGTATAGCGGGGATTTCGTAAGTAGTGGTCGCATCTTGCATGTTAAACGCCTAATTTGTTACAAGGCTCCAGTCCTTGGACTGGATAAACCCCATAAACCCTTTAAAAATGATAAAAGTACACCAATTTTGTATGAAATATGTGTTAAAAGTAAAAGAAAATCATTTATTAAACGATTTAAACATTTTATTAACATATGTATTAAACCATTATTGAACATTTTTTATTAACACACACACATACACACACCTCTCTCTCTTTTTCTCTCTCTCTCTTTTTTTCTTCTCTATCTCACACGCGCTGCGGGCCACGCCCACAAGACATGGAATTCAAAGCGCATTCCCTTCTTGACAAACTCGACTTTAATTTGATTCCTTGAGCGATCGGAATTCCAGATGAGCTCGAATGCGCCCACATTTATTAAACATTTACTGAATTAAACAACTTTAAAAACTAAAAACTAAAGCGTTATCCCCTCTCTCTCTCTCTCTCTCGGACACGCCCACAAGACATGAATTCAAAGCGCAATTCCTACTTGACCATTTACTGAATTAAAACAACTTAAAAAACTAAAGCGTTATTCTCTCTCTCTCTCTCTCTCTCTCTCTCTCTCTCTCACACACGCTGCGGGCCACGGCTAAAAGACGTGAATTCAAAGCGCATTCCCTGCTTGACAAACTCAACTTTAATTTGATTCCTTGAGGGATCGGGATTCCAGATGAGCTCAAATGCGCCCACATTTATTAAACATTTACTGAATTAAAACAACTTAAAAAACTAAACTAAAAACTAAAGAGTGAAGCTTCCTTCTGTCTCTTTCTGGGAGGCCAGCGGTGCAGGATGTTGAAAGACAGCCAATGAGAGAGCAACTCGCGCATCGTGTGAAATTTTGATTGGCGGGTTTGAATTTTGAATTTCTTTTCGTAAGAGGGGGTTGTTTCATATCTCGGGGATGGAAACTCAGGAAAATGTTTTTCGTAACTCGAGGATTTCGTACACAGGGGTCTTCGTAAGTTGGGGGCCGACTGTACATCCTTATCAATTACCATGTATTACAACATTGCATTAAATTCCTATTTACTGCATGAGAACAGCCCAATCTGATCCACTTACTCGGAGTCAATAATATAACTCCCAAGGCTTTCCCTTTGAATCTGGTTCCTCTCAAAAGTTCTTGTTCATGATGTTTCTTCGGGTTTTCTCTTACTACTCTCATTTCTAACTTAGGCAAAACTGCCTCGTGACACCATCTACATTAAATTTAAAAATCGCTTTCCTAGACCTAATAATACATTGATCATTACCACATGACTGATCTTGTTACCTTATGACTCATTTTGTTTGACCAACAACATTACCATACAAAAATAGAGTGTAAAAGTACACTGGCAGCTATTTGTTGGCATTTAAAGGAGTGGTGTGTTTCAATTGTCACGTCAGCTGTCACGGAGTTGACTTTATCCGTGGAACATTTCCTACTGGTCTCACATCTAGCACTAATTACTCTGTAACAGCTGAGGAAAAAATGAGTCGTTTTTACTTTATTTAGATTTTTCTTTTTTGTGTTACATTACAGTGTGGTCACAGTGGCTTAGTGGTTAGCGCAGTCTCCTCATAATGAGCTTCTGGGATTGAATGTATGCCAAGGGACTTTCTACATGGCGTTTATATGTTCTTCCCATGCTTCCATGAGGTTTTTCTCCTGGTTGTCCGGTTTCCTCCTACAGTCTAAAGACACGCACATTTGGTCTAAATTGTCCATAGGTATGAATGCAAGTGTTGGTGTTTGTTAGCCTGCAAACCTGTTCAGGGTGTACTCCACCTCTATGGATAAGCTGTACAGGTAATGGATGAACGTTACTAGCAAGAGAAGAAATTCAGTACAGAAAAGCACATGAAGCTATCAGGCTGAACTAACACAGAGAGAGTTTAAGATAAAAAGTGAGAAAATCAAACATTTCACTTCGCATTAGTTTTCTGAACCGGTTGATCCTTAAAAAAAAAAAAAAAAAAAAAAAAAATGAGTTGTCTCATTTGTCGACTCTGGGCGAGGGCATGGCACACCCTGGACAGCTCGCCAGGCCATTGCAGAGTCAACACTCACACAACCATTCATACCTACACTCAACACCTATGGACGATCTGGATCTGCCATTTAACTTACTGTGCATGTTTTTGGACTGTGGATGGAAACCAGAATACCTGGACGAAACCCAAGCAGGCATGAGGAGAACATGCAAACTCCACACAGAAACGCCTGAGCAGGAAACCGAACCCAGGACCTTCTCGCTGTGAGGCGGACGTGCTGACCACTGCGTGACAGTGAAAATTGCATCTTGTTTTTGAGCGAAGATGATGAGAAGATTGACAGTAGGCCCCCCGTTTTTCGTGATGGTTCGGCTCACGCCCTTCCCACGGATCATAAAAATCCACGAGTTATTGACGAGGTTTTAAAACCCTATGCATGATATTATATTTGCTAAAATATGCTTGTTAAACACATTCTATAGACAGTCTTACTCATTAATACAGTAATAATGCAGTAAAATGTAATGATTCAGTAAAAACCTTTTCATTTTGCTCTGTGATAATATTTATGAATAAAGTGCTTAGCTTCTGGTAAGGAGCCTATAGCAGATGCAGGGCGTTTAAGTGATATCATTGGGCTTAAAATTAATCATTAAACACACACTAAAAAATTTACTTCGCAATTCAGGAAATCACGTTGATAACTTGAGCGCGACGGAGAAAAAAAAAAAAAAAAAGGATGTGTACATCATCTGTAACCAATCAGCAAGAAGGAGAAACAAAAGCTCTCAGCCATTGGCGAAATTTGAATCACGTGCCAGTTTCTTCCGGGTTTGTCGCCAAGCCACGAGTATGCGGGGGTGCGAGCCTTGAACCACGAATGGTCAAGAGCCTACTGTACATATTGATTTGAAAATATTTTATTGGCAAAATTCCAACAATGGTATGTCTGTCAATGCACAGTGTGTTTCAACTACACAAGTATCTCAAATTGTTTATTTCAGTGCTTTACCTTGGAGCTACTGTCATTTTTAAAATGAATCAATACCATCTGACCAATCCGAATAAAGACTATCATTGTTTGGGTAAAATGAATCCCTGGAAGTTTAAAGTTCAGCTAGTAAAGCTTTATTTCTAGTCATGTCACAGTCAGAAACGTCTTCAGCATGAGTAAGGCATCCATCTTTTCTTTTTGGTTTTTTCCCTTTCTCGGGAGTCGCCACAGCAAATCATCTGATTCGCACATTTGATTTGGCATGGGTTTTTACGTCGGATGCCCTTCCTGTCACAACCCTTTAGCAAGGGACAAATTTTGAGTTGAGACGCTGACGTAAACATTCAATGACGTAATGACGCTGCGTCCATTGTTTACAAACGACAGACTGAACGTGCCCCTCCTTCTTCCCAGTTCATTCATATATATATATATATATATATACACACACATACATACATATACATATATATATATATATATATATATATATATATATATATATATATATATACACAGTAAAACCTCCGCTGACGAACGCTTAAGCTCACGAACTTTTCGCCTCAAGAACATTAAATTTGCGAGCATATTGTCTCTGCTGACGAACTAGTTTTCGGCGGACGAATCAAACCACGCGGTCGAACAGCCACGAGTGGCTGGCCACGAGAAGCTGACGCACGCTCACGGCGTCACAGTTCGTCACACCCCTTTCTTTGAATGCGGAAGTGGTTTGTGTTTGATAGACATTTTGGACCATATCGAGTGTACTTTTGCTATTATGGGACCGAAAAAGACCCCACCATAGGCGGAGATCATTGAAAAACACGAACGAGGTGTGCG